>CP139509.1:260440476-261128091 GCA_021014915.2 Artemisia tridentata subsp. tridentata
AAGTGTGTACATCTACACTCTCTCCATCTTCATCTTTCAGAAGGTGCTTCTTCAGAGTCCATTGGTGTGCTTGCTATTTTTGAATCAGCAAATTGAAATTTTCTAAGTATCTCTGCAACATATTTGTCTTGACTAATAAATATGCCTTCAGATGATTGCTTAACTTGCAAACCCAAAAAGAATGTAAGTTCCCCCATGGAACTCATTTGAAACTTATCTTTCATAAGCTTCTCAAATTCTAAACACATATCTTTCCTAGTAGATTCAAAGATAATGTCATCCACATACACCTGCACTAACAGAAGATCCTTCTTGTGCTGTTTGATGAAAAGTGTTGATCAATCTTTCCTCTTTGAAATCCATTTTCTAATAAGTAGGAAGCTAGTGTTGCATACCAAGCTCTTGGTGCCTGATGAAGGCCATATAGAGCTTTCACTACTCTGTACACTTTGTTTGGATGTAATGGGTCAATGACGCCTGGAGGTTGTGTAACATACACCTCTTCTTCAATTTTACCATATAAAAATGCACTCTTGACATCCATTTGGTAGACTGTGAAGCCTAAAAATGAAGCATAAGCTAAGAAAAGCCTAATTGTCTCAATCCTTGCTACAGGAGCATAAACCTCATCATAGTCTATTCCTTCTTCTTGTGTGTACCCTTGGGCTACTAATCTAGCCTTATTCTTAATCACTATTCCTCTTTCATCCCTTTTGTTCTTAAAAGCCCATCTAGTGCCAATTACCTTTACATTCCTAGGTAAATCAACTAGCACCCATACTTTCTGAATCTTGAACTGAAGAAGCTCTTCTTGCATAGCTTCTAACCAGCTTGAATCATCTAAGGCTTTAAGAATGTTCTTTGGTTCATCTTGTGAGAGAAAACATACAAACAAGCAAGAGTTTGAAAGCTCATGCTGCTTTGAAGCATAAAGGGCATCAAGAAGCCCTTGTTGGTCTGAAGACATCAATTGTTGTCTTGTCTTCACACCTGAATGTACATCTCCAATCACATTATCTAGGGAGTGAACTTTGTGAATTCATGTTTGTGGTGTAGTAGGAACTTGATAATTTGATGGAAGATTGTTGAAATCCACCTCATTATCTGAGAATTCTGCTTCTTTTGTTTCTGAAGGGCCAGCAGCAGAGTCATTTGGCCGAATAGCAGAATCAGTAAGCTTAGCAGCAGAATCACCAGCAGAAACAGATACACTACCAGCAGCAACATAAATACTACTAGCAGAAACATTTTGTTGTTCCTGAGTTCCATATTCTTTGCTTTCATCTTCAACACCTTCTTTAGCTTCGCTAGAAGAAGATTCATCAGTTGTTGAAGTTGATTCTGTTAATACAAATATCGTCCCAAAAACGTTATTTATATTTTACGATCTTTGCTTAGTTTTGTTAATGACAATTACAAAGTATATCTTTAAGCAAATTATAAATACTAGCTAAAGTATCTTTAAGAACACATTTTACAAGTTTACTTGGAAATACATTTCATACATATACATGATTATTTCCTTAAAAGGAAACTTTATTTCTTAAATGATACAATGACATCATGGCATGCATCATACATGTAATCTTTGTTAGATCTTGTAATATCTTGGATAGATCTTCAAGTAAGATAGTTGACATTGGATGATCTTGATATGACAACACAAAGATATGGAGAGATTGGAGAGATTTAGAAAATCTCTTAGCTGTCTTACCTCTGGCATACACGCGGATCCCTTCGACATAAAGGACGGATCCCTTTTAAGGGATCCGCCGGATCCGTCGAGTGTGTATCAGCTTGCCTATAAATAGCAAGCTGATCACTTGGCCTTCTCATCACTCATATAGCTAAAGTACATACTCATTCATATTACTAACATCATTCATTCATATCATTTGATCTATCTTTTGTAGCAAAGAAGATTAAGCATCAAGGTTCAACACAGAAGTGTAAACCTTTAGTATAGTTACTATGTGATCTTTGTGTAATTCACACATCATTATTTGTATCATTTATCTCAGTGAGTGTGGTTAGTGTTTTAGTCCTCAAAACACAAAGAGTGTAGGGAGTGGTTGTACCCTTGTGAAAGAACTCGACATTTAGCTTAGTGTCTGTAATTGTATAGGCGACGTTGGGTTAGTTCTGCCCTGAAGTAGAACTCGGTGTTTAGCTTAGTACCGGAAAAGGAAGTAAGCAACGTGTAAAGGTTTTCTCCACCTAGAAGAGAGTTTGTTTCTTAGTGAAGGATAACTCTCGAGTTAGAGGCTCGAGGAGTGGAGTAGGGCAAGGAAGAGAGTTCTTGTAGCCGAACCACTATAAACATCCGTGTTGTGTGGTTTGATCTTTCCTCTCTTTACGTTTCATATATATTGTGTGAATACTTTTCTGAGCTTGTTTCCTTTGAATTAACATAAAGTAACAAAGCGAATTAATTTTAATCGGTAAAACTATTCAACCCCCCCCCCCCCTTCTAGTTTTCCACAGATTCCACAATTGTACTTGACCATATTGGCATCCAAACATGATCTTGATTTATCTCCTTTTCTAACCTTGCCTCATCTATTGCTTGTGAACCTGAAAAATCATTAGTTTCTGCAACAACAGGCACATAATTCATTGATTTGGTTAGATACTCAAGATCAAATAGCCTTTTTGGTCCTTGACCTACTACATTGGATTTATCTTCTAATAATTCCACATGTAGGTTTTCTTCTACAATCTTAGTTCTTGTGTTGTATACTCTAAATGCTTTGCTATGAACAGAATATCCAACAAAGAATCCTTCATCTGCCTTACCATCGAATTTTCCTAAATGGTCTAAGGTATTGAGAATTGTCACATGACATCCAAAAGGTCTAAGAAATCCTATTGCAGGAGTTCTACCATGAAAAAGTTCATATGATGTCTTATTGTGAGGCTGTATAACTAAAACTCTATTTTGGACATAGCAAGCAGTGTTGACTTCCTCTGCCCAAAAGGTTATTGGTAGCTTAGAATCAGCTAACATTGTTCTAGCAGCTTCAATTAGTGTTCTATTCTTTCTCTCAACTACACCATTCTGTTGTGGTGTTCTAGCAACACTAAATTCTCTCCTAATACCTTTTTCTTTGCAGAAGTCATCCATAACTCTATTCTTAAACTCTGTCCCATTATCACATCTAATGACCTTCACTTTCTTATCTACTTGGTTTTCTATCTGTGTAATGAATGTCTTAAGGATGCTTGTAGTCTCATCCTTAGTAGATAGAAAGAAAACCCATGTAAATCTAGTATAGTCATCAATTACAACAAGACAATATCTCTTATGCATTATACTACTTACTGAAACAGGTCCAAATAAGTCCATATGCAGCATAAACAATGATTGATTGATAGAGTTAAAAATCTTGGGCTTACAAGTGGCTTTGTGTTGTTTGCCTTTAAGACAAGCAATGCATGTTTGATCATTTTCAAATCTTTTGTGAGGTAAACCTCTTACCAAACCATTCTTAACAATTTTATTTATGGTTTTGAAATTAATATGACCAAGCCTTCTATGCCATTTCATTGATTCATCCAATGTGGCCTTTGCAACAAGACAAGTTAAATTCTTTTTAGGAATAATGTTCTTCATGTCTACACTGTACATATTGCCCTTTCTAGGAATTCTAAGAAGTACTTGACTTTCATCAGGCATCTTAAAATCAGGAGAAAGTACAAGACATTCAGTCTCACAGAAAAGAACATTATTTTTTTTTGTCACACATTTGTGAGACACTAAAAAGATTATAATTTAGCTCTTTTACATAGAACACATCTTCAAAATCTAAATTTCCGGTTTTGATTATACATTTACCAGAAATTTTGCCACCAACACCTCCTCCAAAGGTAACATAGCCTCCATCTATTGATTGGAAATCTGAAAGATAAGACTTGTTGCCTGTCATGTGCCATGAACATCCACTATCTGAGTATCCTTGATCCTCTTCCTGATCATTTGAATGTTCCTGCACATAAATAAGAGTGTTAGTTTCTTTTGGGGACCCAAGCCATTACTGACTTGGATCTGCCTCTTGCATCAATGTAATTCAATCTTTTAAGGATAGTTGATGCAACATTGGATTTTAGAATCCAACATGCTGAGGCCTTAACAGCATTTGCCCTGTTTCCCTTAGCAGCAGGAACTGATTGCTTAGCAGCAGGAACTGCTAACTTTTCAGTTCTACCCTTTGGTTTCCAAACTTGTTTTTGGACCACTGCTTTTGTTTGAATGGGCCTTAGAACAGTTGTTGATGCATGTTTGAAAAATGTTTTTGCACCCTTAGCTGTTGATTTTGGGTTAATAGTCATAAATGGTCGAGCAGCAGGAACAAATTGTCTAGCAGCAGGATCACTTGGTCTAGCAGCAGGATCTAAGTTTGAGCCAGACTTCTTTTTGACTACTCTGGGGTTTGTTCTCTTAGAACTAGAGTGAAAGTGAGATTTAGGTGTTTGCCTTTTGTGGTTCACTCTATGGTTTTCATACCCAGTTACCCATTGGTTGCAGAAAGCTGCAAGATGGTCAAAACTACCACATGTGTAACAAGGTTTGTTATAAAAAGCAAAGTCATCACCTAATTGGTTAGACTTGAGGTTGTTCCAATTCCTTTGGTTACCTCTGGGCTTGTTGGTGGTTCTATATTGCTCACAATATCTAACTGGTTGCCTAACATGCTTAATGTTTGATTTAGGACTATCAGTATTGTGTTTGACTATCTTAGGAAGACTTGTTCCTACTTTCTTAACCACTTCAGGTTTAGACATAACTTGTTCTTCATCATCATCACTATCAGTTGTACAATCCTCAACAACTATAGCATCTCCTTTCTTAGCAAAGGACACCTTGTCCTGATAAAGTAAAGTTTTATCTAAACTTTTACTTATCTTTTCTACCTTAAGGCTCTTACTAGCCTTAGAACCATATTCCATGATTGGTTCTTGAAACTCAGCTAAACCTGTGTGTGCTAGGTCAACACCTGGAGGTGAATGAACACCTCTGTATGGTAGAGGGACAGTCTTGTAACCTACACCTGAATTAGCTTTATCAATTACCTGAGCTTCCCAAATCTTATTCATTCCTTCTGAGGCATGAGCTAAAGCATCTATAGTTATCTTAACATTTTCAGTTTTATTATTTGCTTCACCTAAATGTCTACTTTGCTCATTAAGTAATTCATCTCTAAATGCTATTCCTCTTTTTAAAGCATTTAAGTCATCAGTAAACGTAGATTCATTCTTTTGAAAATGTTGGATTTGTTTTTCTAGAACTCCTACATACCTCTTATGATTAGCTAAATTATGAAGGGCATCAATTAACTCTTCTCTAAAAGCATCAAATCTCTTTTTAATGTCTTCATAATTTTTAAGATTAGGACATGAATTAGTACAAGTAGGAATGGTATCTACCTCTGAATCAGAAGAGGCCATTAGAGCAAATTCATTGGCCATAAGAGCAGGGTGGTGCTTCCTCTTCAACAGCCATAGAGCTCCAATCATATCCAATACCATCAATAGCCAGCATAGCCTTTGGCTCTTCCACCAGTACTTCCTTTTTCCTCTCTTGCTTATACCATGTGTTCCTATTATCCTGCTTCCTTGGGCTTCTACATTCTTTAGCAAAGTGTCCCAACCTATGACAGTTAAAACATTCCACTTTCTTCTTATCAAACCCAGCAGTATCATTACCATTTATGGTAATTTGCTTTCCAGTTTTTTGCCAAAACTTCTTAACCCTCATGCTAAGTAAAGCAACTTGCCACTTAATATCCATCTCTTCCAAATCATCACCATCTACCTGCTCAAGGTCTTCATGATTTAGAGGAGAACCACTAGATTGACTGGTTATAAAGGCATAAAATGTTGGATCTCCAAGTCCAGCAACATCCTTTTGTAAACTAGCAGAAGGACCACCATAAGTAGCATTAGAAACACTTTCAACTTCATCTACCTCTTCTGTATGACTAACACTGGGAGTTGACAAAAGTGCCACATTTCCAGAATTAGTACCATGATTTCCACCCCTCTTCAGACTTTGTTCAACAATTTTAAAGTTGTTGAACAAATCATTAAGTTTCATTGTATCAATTTCTGGTTTGTTCATCCAGACAATAACATGAGTATGGAATTCATCAGGCAGACTTTTCAAGAACTTCATGTTGAGATCTTCCTTCTTTGTCTCAACACCCAACACAGCTAACTGACTGACAAGCTTGTGTAGTCTTGAAAATAGCTTATCAAGAGACTCATTACTAAAAGCAGTAAAGTTTTCAAATTGTTGCTTCAGCAATGTCTTCTGTGTCTTTTTGGTAGTTTCATTACCACCAAACCATGCACAAATCTCTTCAAAAAGAGTTTTTGCATCAAGATATTTGTTAAAAGATAGCATCTGCTCACCAGGAATGGTCATAAGCAACAAGTTTCTTGCTTTCTGATCATTTCTCTTTTGTATCTTTTCTTCATTTGAAACTGGTCCAGTATTTCTTTTTCTAACTGTTTTCCCTTCAACAAGAACATCTGAATAGCCTAGAGTGAAGGAATCACCATACTGAATTATATCCCAAAGAGCATAATCTTGAACCATAAAATATTGCTCAACTCTCATCCTCCATAACTCAAACTCATTTGGTTTGATCATGGGCAACTTTGCAGCAACATTGGTTTGAACATCTTGTACATCCATTTCTGTTTCTTCTAAAAACAACTATATCAACCTGCTCTGATACCACTTGTTAGGATTCTGGACACACGGTTAAGGTAGTTAAACCTTTTGTTCTTTGTGTGTAATGATATGTTGTGTTAATATGATTAAGCGCGCGAAATTCACTCAAACACACTTAGAAGGTTGTGTATGTTATGGAAATGGAATTGTTATGTTTGTTAGTTTAGCAATGAACACATAAAGATTATCACCAAACGATTCAATGTTATTAAAGATAATAATACGAGTGATCTTGAAATATCACTAGGGTTACAACCTTGAATATTAAGTTTTTACAACTTGTGATATATTTGTGTTTGTTCTTATCTAACAGTTATGAGAGATTCTAAAATAACACATGCATGGACACTTAACGTCTACTCTAAAACACAAGTCTAAGATCTCTTTTATAGTCCAAGAGATCTATTACAATATTGTATAAAGTCTAGCCGACATACTTTGTTAACTTATCTCTTGAGTGTGTCAGTACATAAGATACAACATGTATCTGTGTACACAACTTGTTAACAAAGCGCATGGGGTAAGATATTATCTACCGTATATTGTTGACCAAAATACAAATAATATCTTTTCGATCTTATCCACTCAGCAGCAGAATGTTCACTATCAGCAGCAATGAGTTATCGCTAGCAGCAGGAACAAGTATCATTAGTAGCAGGATCAACAGCAGCAGAATGCTAAGCCTAGCAGCAGAATCATTTATCACTAGCAGCAGGAACAAATGTTCTAGCAGCAGGAACAACATAAACAGCAGGAACCAAATGCACTAGCAGCAGAATCACACTTAGAGTATTTCTTTGATTAGAACCCGATATTTAACTTCTTGAATATTTAATTCCCAATAGCATGCATGCGATTCTTTTCCATAAGTTATATCATAAACAGATTTTTAATCATGCATTCCTCTCATATTAGGTTAGGTTATAACATGTTTTGAGTCAAGTATTACAAGATCAAAACCCACGTACAACATTCAATCCGAATAATAAATATATAAGGTTAACGATTAAAGTTTCTATTCATTATTTTATGTGGCGTATAAGTCTATTATTTCATGTGACATTCATTTCGTATACCTATGTGTATATATACGGTCCAAGATTAACTTTTAGGTGACATATTATACGTTTATAAAGAGATCAAAACGAGGAAGAACACAAAAATGGAGATACATGGTACCTCTAGATCGGATAGGAAACAAAACAAGGACCAACAACTCAAAAACCAAACCGCAACTAAAACCTTCCTTCGCACCAATGTAACGAAGCTATCACCACCTTCCTTTCCTTCGTACACCTTCTTTTCTTGGTCGAATAGGAGAGAAAATAAAAATGATTGCCGCCACTTGTAGAATTAGGGTTTTATGTGTGTATTTTATTTATGGGATACTGAGGAGAAAAGGAGATATATGGGTTAAATATGGCCGAGTGTGTGCGGATGTGGCTGGGCCTATTCCTCTTCAAAATATCAAGTGAATGACCATGATTTGATTGAGACAATTTAGTGTCGTAAATTAAAGGTGATTGAGTATTGATTGGACCGAATTATATGGGGTGATTAGGGAGGTTACTAGTCAAAATATACTTACAATATTCTCAGAAACAAATATGTGCACAAAATTAAAAGGCCCTATAGGAGATTTTATATTTTCGTGTGATGTAATTTTTATTTTTGAAACAAATTTTTATATTATGCATATCTTAAGTAAATTTTATTAATCGTATCACTATTTACAACGTATGGTTTAGGTTTGTATTTAGTTGCGTTCATGACTTAGGAAAAATTCAAAATTAGACGTAAAATTAGGAATTCGAAATTTAGGGTTTTGCAACTCTTCCCCTCTAAAAGAAAATTTTCATCCTCAAAAATTGAAAGAAAAATGAAACGGAAACACAACTGACTACAAAAATGTGGATGATTTGTTTCTCATGACTCTATCTTATTGATCAAAAAGCTTCGGTTTCTTCAGAAAAAACATACCATACTGAATCCAGATCAAAGAATAATATACCAAACGTAACAGATGATAATTGTATTCTCTCGGAAGAGATACAGGGAATACGTAGCATTTGACGGATATATCGTCCGTGGAATTTGATTAGACAAATCAGATGAGAACGTACAGAAAACAGATTGTCGATAACATCAACCGGCAGAAAGCTCTACAACAGTACCTAAGATTCTTATTGGAAGTGCAGAGGTCAGCAAAACGCGTGTCGAGAATCCAAACGTATCAAATCGTATAACGGTGAAGGCAGATTACGCGTATGGGTAGAATGAACCTAAAGTCTCACTAACGCAAAAATTCTCAAACAACTTATCAAAATTCTAAGGCTCCTAAGGCACTCCTCGAAATATCCTATCATCACAATAAGTGCACGTTATATGATGTAAGTATTATCACGTTGATCAGGCGTCATAATACTAGCATCATATAAATATGCCCTCATGATGGTCATACTTTATCTCAAGTCATGAACAGAACAACCTACCTTAATTCACCTAGTCCTTCTACAGTCTCAGAGGTCACCAAAATCAACACCATAACTAAGAGGAGAACGAAATTACTCGAAAGAGTGACGAAAATCCTAGAATGTCTATCAGAGTTAAGGTACGTCGTTAATAGCGTCAATCCTTCATCACTCACCAAAATCAACTTAGCCAATATAAGTGGTTGTTTCAACATCCGCCCATTCATGCACATAAATCTCAAAGTTCCTTCCATAATTCGTCAAAATTCTCATACCACACTCGTTATTCACAAACGCAGAGTGAACACAGAACGGAATTACTAACAGAGTACCTAAATCATTCAAAGGACCTTATTATCAGGTAACGGAAACTTAAGTAGGTTGAGAGGGAGTGAATTACGCCATCAATAGCTTCATCCTTCACAAAATCAACTCTTCCAAACCCAAACGTTTGCTTCAAATTTCATCCATTCAAATACATGATCTCAAATCTCTTTAAAATTTCAAGTAATCTGTCTACGTCTGTCCATATGATCCTAGGGTGGAAAGGAATTATAAACTTGAGTCTGGTCCCTCAAGCCTTTGACACCTTTTCTGGACACCGTGGTGTGGTAACGTGAATCTCTAACATGATTGTTGTGCATTCTTCCATTCGCGATTCTGCTTCTGCTCTCAATTCATCTTAGTACAACTAAAATGAATAGAGAAGCAAGACTGCGTGTCTTCGACAGGTCCTCTAGCACAGTTCGAAATTCGCCAGCTCCAGCTGCTGTCAACTCCAGGTTATGTGTTGAATAGTTCGTCTCCTACGGTCTGGTTGTCTTGATGCCCGAACTGAAATCTCCACTTGTTGCATGAAATATAATCTAGACCTTTCTCAGTTTCTCTCTTGTGCTGTCTGCAACAATTTTGGACGCCAATCACATCTACTCTTCCAGAAAAAAGGGTCATTCTACTTAATACGAAGATGATCTACATGTTCCTCGTTCGTCTCGGAGCACAAACACACTGTCATACCATGACAATTGTCCAAATACTCGCGAAAACATGATTCTATTAGCCAATACAATTGGCATCATTTAAAAAAAACTCATAATGATCACAACGAGTACGAAAGCAGCTTCAGGAATCATCTTAGGGAAACTTCATATCTACTTCACATCACCAATCTTCCTCTTCAGGAATAAAACTAAAATGCTTAGCGTGGTTACTCTCAGTTAGTCAACTCCATTCTTAGAAGTTCTTGTGGTTGCTTCTTCAGTCCTTCAAACTTAAATGAGGCCGTCTGATACGGGGTTTTCAAAGGTAGGCCAAATCAATCATTGATACGCGGAGATGGATAATGAATTCAGATAGTGATACGGTTAAGTTCACGACAGTCGATGCGCTGCCGCATACTTCTCTCTTTCTTCTTCATGAACCAACAGGAAAATCCCAGGATAAACACTAGGGTAAAGAAAACCATATTTCATTAGTTCCTTTAATCTCTCAATTTCTATGGCATCATGGTTCGCCAGCCGAGATCAGTTCAATGCCAACTCTACTTCCCAAGCAGGAGGGAATCCCAAGAGGTTCATCCGAGAACATCGGAAAATTTTCGTACAACAAACTACTTCCAATGTCAGAGCTTTCTAAGGGTAGATACTAATAGATGTCAGGAGAAATTTGACAATCAAATGAGATCGGAATATGTGCTTTCATAACAACATTAATCTTAACAATTTAAGCGGTTGAGAGTCATTATGACAAAAGTAGGGTGAAGCAGATTGTTAAAGGTTACATTTCAGATACGGTATTCTATGGTAGCTTTACAAAGAGCCATCCAATCCATAACTAAAAGACCTCAAAGTCGACTATATCCAAAGTAACAGATCCGTAGAACGAATACGATCGTTAAACCAGACGGGTAGTTCATATATCAAGGTCAAGTACATGGTTCATCATTGTGTTGAGATAGATAACGGACAGTTCAAGGTGTTGGAATTTTGTTTAGCTTTTAGCATAAGAGGCAGGTAGGGTGTGTACATTGGTAATACGAACATCGTATAATCGTCAAAAGTGAGATGTATGGAATATTAGTTATCAGCATCATCATGCTCAGTTAATAATTCCGTACTGAGATAGTATTTACATCATATCCTTCCAAAGGAACTGGTTGGCAGACAAGGTTCATCATTCAAAGGGAGGGAATACAACTTCCTATATCCATAGTTAATAATCACCAGAGTTCTCATAGGAGTATTAAATGGATTTTGCAGGACTGAGTAGTATCAGATGATACGTTTATATCCAGCACGGGTAATGAATTCATAGAATGTGTCAAACACATTACGGTCGAATGACCTTCGGGATGGTCGAAAAAGTATCAAACTGCTTATCAAACAGATCAAAATTGGGGATCAAATCAGGAAGTGAAACTTAAATGGTGTAAGGTATTCATGTAGTTCCCGAGGTATCTCAATCTTACTTGGTTTCTAAACTTAGGTTGCAATTCTAGCTTCTGAAACAAATGTTCTTATAAGGCATAGCTAAAGGCAGAGGCACGAATCAGAGTGATGCGGAAGCAATGCTACTTACATAGATGTCCTAGTCTACTCATTCCTCACCGGTAGTAACTTAAGTTACTATGGGGAAATCCTAAAGCAAATTTTCAAAGGTTGTCTTATGAGCGCCTACAGTGAAAACTTAATGGTCCAAACTTCACAGGTCAAGGGTAAATGTATTACAAGTCGCAACCTGTCTCTCTGATACCATAATTGTAACACCCCAACCCGATAAGGGTAGAAGTATTACGTTATGGTGACATATCAAAGCAAACACAAGCATATGACTAAATAATACAAAATGAATTTCAAAGGTTACAAAGGAAAATCTGAAATACAAGGTTACAAAGGGAACAATAATAAATTCTAAGTCTACAATCGTAATTACTTCTAGTCATCTCTAATCCAGGATAGCTATGAAAGTAAATGTCCTCTAAGTCCCAAGTGCTCTCCACTCATAACCCAGCTTCCATCTAAAACCTGCCGCATGGAAAGAAATGCGGCTGAGCTTAAAAAGCCTAGTGAACAGATATATATAACATAACAGGACGGTAAATAAGCATAAGCAACGAAGGAATAGGAATACAAAACGAAAGTATAATTATGAAAGTCATACGAATTTAAAGAGAACTAAAAATCAGGAATGCATGAGAACTGAATAATAATTGAATCGAGAGAAAGAATGAAATAATGAAAAGGTTCATATAAGATGTGCCATAAGAACTCCATACATAAATCGTCAAATCATACTAAAGCATAACAAATATACGAAGAGGGGAGACCTCTAAGTAAATAAAAGTGTGAGAAGGAGTGCAAGGCACACACCATCTGGTCATCATAATCACATAAAACATAAAACCTAGGATGCATCTATACGCTCCCTAACATAAGTATGTATGTCAGTACTAGACTAAGCACACACACTCATTAATGGCCAATAGTGATCACAATATAATAAATAAACATAAGGGTGAACGCCGTAGATCTATCACACCTCTACGGGAGTGTCATGCCTAAGGTGCCATCAAAGACATGGTCATGGTACCTCCACAACTAGGTAAGCTCAGGCACAGATCTATCATAGCATACAACAATAACAAACTAGCATGGCAAGAGAAATAAGATAGTACTCAAAAAGCATGACAAACATAAGCATAGCATGGCAGAGACATTTAGATAAATGTCAGAATGAATAAATAAGAATGACAATCATACAATAAAAGTCATGAGTCAAATAAGGGAATCATATCAGGCATAGGATCTCAAAGGTTCATAATCAAAGGTTCGAAATCAAATGGTTCATAGCAAGGTTCAATCCAAAGGTTTCTATCAAATGTCCATTTAAAGAAATCTTTTAACGATGGTTTTCATAAAAATGATCTTTAAAAACGGTTTTCATAAAGGTAGTCTTTAAAAGTAGTTTTCATAAAGTTAGTAAAATTTCATATAAAAGTGGTATCGCATCGTTCATAAACATCATTTTAAAATTAGTTTTTCTCAAAACATTTCCATGATAAAATTTAGAAAGGTGTTCACATCCAGTTACAAAGTCAAATGAACCTTCTAAGCATCAAGTGATTCGAATACTTATGTCATAGGGTCATAATGACGAATGTCAAACGGATCATGAAGAACGAATCAAAGTATAAGGGAATATAGCAATGGCTTAGAGAAATCCTAATGAATCAAGATCAAGAAAATCATGAGAATGAAAGCACCCTTACTGAAAAAGGGTAGAATATATGTACCTTAGACCGCAAGTGAAAACACAACTAGAAACGAAAAGATCGGAAGTAAACTCCATCTTCAGCTAATCTACACGAATTCATGATCGTCTTATTATTAATATCTTATTTAAATCAGATTACTTATTTTAGTTGGCTTCCCATTTTTAGTAACTTTCCTTTTATAGCAGCTTTCCAAAAAATAGTAACTTTCCAAAAATAGTATGTTTCCTTTTTAAGTAGTTTAACCATTTTAAGTAACTTTGTATTTTTAGCAGGTCTCCCGGATTAGTAAGTTTCCATAATTAGTAGTTTCCCGAATTAGTGACTTTTAGGGTTATTAATATGTCAATTTAATAACTTTTGGATCTAATACAATTAATGTTATAGTTTAGAGTTTAATATGGCACTTATAATAGTTTAAGGTTTAAAGTGTCAATATCGTAAAGTTTAGGGTCTAAAATATAAGTTACACAATTATATGTCAATTTCTTAAACTTACCAAGTTCATGAATTTCAAACAAATACGTATGCAAAATATTCGACCTCGTTTTCGAACTACAAGCAAAACCCACCATCGACACAACCCTTGGCATGTTTTGTACTCATATTCACAACACTATTTACGCACACATGACAACCCCCTTTCTAGCCCATTTCTGCGAGCCCTCACAGCCACAAACACACCCTTATTGCGAATCAAAATACTCCTTTTATATATATACGAATAGCATGCATGCGATTCTTTTCCATAAGTTATATCATAAACATATTTTTAATCATGCATTCCTCTCATATTAGGTTAGGTTATAACATCTTTTGAGTCTAGTATTACAAGATCAAAACCCATGTACAACATTCAATCCGAATAATAAATATATAAGGTTAACGATTAAAGTTTCTATTCATTATTTTATGTGGCGTATAAGTCTATTATTTCATGTGACATTCATTTCGTATACCTATGTGTATATATACGATCCAAGATTAACTTTTAGGTGACATATTATACGTTTATAAAGAGATCAAAACGAGGAAGAACACAAAAATGGAGATACATGGTACCTCTAGATCGGATAGGAAACAAAACAAGGACCAACAACTCAAAAACCAAACCGCAACTAAAACCTTCCTTCGCACCAATGTAACGAAGCTATCACCACCTTCCTTTCCTTCGTACACCTTCTTTTCTTGGTCGAATAGGAGAGAAAATAAAAACGATTGCCACCACTTGTAGAATTAGGGTTTTATGTGTGTATTTTATTTATGGGATACTGAGGAGAAAAGGAGATATATGGGTTAAATATGGCCGAGTGGGTGGGGATGTGGCTGGGCCTATTCCTCTTCAAAATATCAAGTGAATGACCATGATTTGATTGAGATAATTTAGTGTTGTAAATTAAAGGTGATTGAGTATTGATTGGACTGAATTATATGGGGTGATTAGGGAGGTTACTAGTCAAAATATACTTACCATATTCTCAGAAACAAATATGTGCACAAAATTAAAAGGCCCTATAGGAGATTTTATATTTTCGTGTGATGTAATTTTTATTTTTGAAACAAATATTTATATTATGCATATCTTAAGTAAATTTTATTAATCGTATCACTATTTACAACGTATGGTTTAGGTTTGTAATTAGTTGCGTTCATGACTTAGGAAAAATTCAAAATTAGACGTAAAATTAAGAATTCGAAATTTAGGGTTTTACAGATTTATCATTCTAAATATGTCCATTGTCGGTTAACGATATGGGAATATTTTTATGCAAGACAAATGTGAGTGTTAGTTATATTCTATGAGAATGTGGATTGTTTCCGCCAAACTCATATATATTCACAAGGGATGCATATTGGATACCCCAACTTTTAAACATTTACTTTTGGATCCTTGTCATGAGTAAAATATTGAAATGGTTTGTGAAGTCATCCTTAGACTTGAGATACAAGCAAGTTCTGTTATGTGTGGATATCACTTTTGTAATTATATGCCAAACACTGTCCTGAATAAGGTAGTTATAAAAGCTATGTTTCGGAGTGATGTGAAGCAGCATCCACAACACTTGTAGTCAACAAAGGATTTGTTACTCCACTTGATATGTGCAGAAAGATACCATGGGCCCTCTTCAGAATTAATCAGATAATTGTTCGGCCGAACCCAAAGGGTAATGCAAGATGATTCTTGATTACATTTGGTATATCTAATTAAAATTCTATAACGAGAATACCATTGGTCATTTGTTTGAAATGTTGTTATGTTGGTGATCATTATTTTGATATGTATTTTAATTTGAATGGATGTTATGATTTGCAGTATTATGAAATGTAGTGCAAACTAGACACCGTTCCTTGTGTTTGTTGTTTTAACCTCCACAGTAGGATGTATGTTTTGGGTGGTTAATCTGTAGTAAACAATTGTCTTTCTCGACTTAAACTACTGATATCTGTTCAGTTCATTTCACATATATATTGCCTGACCTGAACTGCTGATATCTATTCTTGAGCAACGGTTAGCATATCTTACAATGATTCCATGTAGGGCCGTCAAACAAAACCGAGGAACCAAAAGAGAACCGAACCGGTACCGACTAGGAACCAAACCGAATATTAGAACCATAGTCCGGTTCTCGGTTTTCCCGAAAAGAACCGACTCTTTTAAAAGTATTTAGCATGTAATTTTAAAGGTTGTTTTGGACTTTATGTACATGCAACTTAAGAAACGGTAAAAAAAAAAACACCTCTCCTTTACGAATTGTCAACTTTGTAACCTAAAACTCAAAAACTCATCAAATATCAAAACCCTTACCTTTAATATATTTCAAATAACACAAAACAATTGATTCTTCAATTACTAATGGCATTGAAAATTTCAATATCATCATCAACATGGAAGTACAACATGGAAGTAAGTCACTTAAAATCATTTTTTTCTTTTTGTCATGATCATGTGAATTGAATTTGGAATTGTTTACAAGAGTCGTTATCGGAAGAAAACAACAATAATTGGATAAATTATACGAAGTGCACATTGATACTTTCGAACAATTATAGACTTATCTTTTGTGTTTTTGTTTATGTAAATTTTAAGAGTTGAAATTATTGCAACGACTTGTATTGTTGAAATTATAACATATCTTTTATGAATGATCGACAAAAAATTTTGAATTTTTTAAAGACACTTTGGTACTTGTCCGGAATTACCGAAAATTCCGGTACCAGAACCGAGTACCGTACCGGAACCGAATCTCAGAACTTGGTACGGTTCTCGGTTTCACATTTACTTATTTTCGGTTATCGGTTCCTCCGGTTTGGTCCGGTTGCGGTACCATGGACACCCCTAATTCCATGAATAGTGATAGGGCAGTTGTTTCAGCAAAATATGGTACGTAATTAACCTCATTGATCATTCATTTTGGCAAGGGTATCACGAGCCACAGAAAGAGCTAAAAGATGGCAGGCGTATGGTCTGCAAAGATAACAAGGACACTCCTAGAGCTTGCAAACCTATGGTTTTAAGGTCGGTAAGATGATTTTTTACTACCCATGAGGAGCTGGAACATACAAGACTAGTACCTTTTGTGGAAAACATTTTATCTCTTAATAGTAAAGTACAACTCTAATCGAGAAATTGTCACATTTACCTAATAACCTATAAAGAGTTTGAAACTGCACACTAGAGTTTAGGAGAAACCATGATAAGAACTATGTATATGTTACATAAGCAGAACCGATGAATTACACAATGTTTAACATCTTGGAAGTTTAAACATGGCATTAGATAAGATGGCATACAATTTGGTAAAGAGTATCGTCTTAGCCTCCACAGCAAGATCCACAAGCTGGAAGAGAACCTGGAGAAAGATCAAATTGTACCATTAACATCATTAAACTTTAGAATAGGGGCTGGGATAAATGAAATGAGCTACTTACTGTGGTCGATGCCTCTAACGTTGTCTAGTCCACGAGGGGGTCCGCGTGGACCACCACCATATGGGCCGCCTCCGGGTCCCCCACCATCCCATTTCTTGCTGCCACCGGAACTTTTCTTATAATGATCAGATTTCTCCATCTACAAATGGAGGGATTATGAGCATTGTATGTAAATAACACGGATTATTAAACGAAAAAGAGCAGGATTCAATATTTACCGAAAACATAGTCATGAAGAAGACTTGAAAGAAATTGATTATTGCCCAAAAGAAATCAGTGACAGTTCTGAGTCTCCATAAGGATCGCTTGGTTTTCACAACACCTGAGAAATAGACACAAAGAACCACCTTCAGATAGCCACAAACACTTTTAAAAGCATTGGCCATAATATAAAGTGATAAACCAGTAATGTTGGAGTCATTTATATAAAGTCATAAACAGATACTGTGCAGAGCCATAAAGTCCGAAGTCTTGACCAATTCAAAACCACATCTATCAGTAGAAGGAAAAAAAAAAAAAAAACTTTTAATCTCACCGCCTAACCAGAAAAATTTGGGGAAAAGGTGAGATGATCAACTGAAGGCCTATTCGTAAAAGCAAATAATAAAGAGAAAATACATGATGCAAAGTATCAGGACAGAAGAAATAAGTAACAAGTAGTCGCCTTGAGAAATAAGCAGAAAAGGTTTACTGAATCATAGTGAATAAAGGTAAAGGTGATTAGGTGAACATATATTAAAGAAACCAAAAAAAGGTAAAGGTGAACATTGCATAAAATCAGGCGGGGAGTGGTATATAGCAGAACCGAATAATACGAGGAATACTTATAGAGCTAAACACTATAGACAAAAGTTACCATCAAACTCAAATCTTACTGTGTATAGGATAAGAGCAGGAGGTACCGTTGGCTGGTAGCCAAGCTTATAACGCCACCACGACACCAGACCTCGTACCAATAGGGTGTGGCGACGTAGCTCTTACCCACCAGCCATCCATACGTTTCCCCCCTTTTTTTTTGTTTTTTGTGTTGTATTTGTGTTTTATTGGGTTATGTGTGGGCCAGCGGTGTCCTATAAAGCTAACTTTTGGAAGGAAGGTGTTTTGTGCTGTTATAGAAAAAGGTGCTGAGATAATATAGAATACTGGTGAACGCTCTTAAACTATCAAAGTGCAGACATAACAAGCAATTACGCAGCAACAGAAATACGACAAATTAGAAATCTAATAACGACTGAATTTCAGCTAATTAACCTCAACAGACTTGATCCCTCTAAACACCTTAGAGCAACAATAACCTTACTAATATTCATAAATAAACTCCATTTATCACTAGTAATTTGTCAATCAGAATCACAATTCCAATAGGTTATTAAACTAATACGAAGATCAGTGAACGATAATACAATCGATTTATAACTTTAATTAATTATCGAAAGAAAGAATTGAAGATTGACTAGGGAATGAATGATTAAAACGATAATCGTACTTACCTCGTTCGACGTAAGCCATACAGCATAGAATATTCAGCACCAATTATGAGTCGGTTTTTTCAGGGGAGACCGTATTTATATTTGGAGTTATATGCTGACCTGGCAATGTCTTATTGGTTAAGTGGACGTGGAGACTTTCCCGGGAAAAGGTCTTTGCTTAATGTAAAAATAGTTCAAAATAAAATGTTACTAGAAGCATCTTCGAATTCTTTATCAAGTTCTATTTTACAAAATTTAAAATAAATAAATAAATAAATAATAAATTATTGTGTTATCAAGTTTTTCTTTAAAAAATTAAAGAACACAAACAATATGCTAAGATAATTCCTATCATTTATCACAAAAAAGTTTCCTGCAAATTAATGGTAGATTTGGAACAAACAAAATCACATCCAAACTATTTAACATATAATGACTAATATAAACTTTAGTATTTATGCATTTTACTCATATTCAACTCTTGTAAAAAAAAAAAAAAAAAAAAAAAAAAAAAGGACATAAATGTAATTATAATGAACCGTAAAAAAAAAAAAAAAAAAAACTCATAATTTATCTCACGTTGATTTCAGAGAAGAAATATTTTTAAGAAGGCAATGATATAATAACCCGCATTCTAAGCACATAAAGATATGATCATATAATTTTTATTTCCATAAAAGAAGAATGAATTATTCTTCGTTGATTTCGAGACGAAATCATTTTTAAAGAGGTAATGATATATTTTCCGACATTTTATTTAAAATATATCCAACGATCGTATATATCAAAATCATAAATGTCTTGAACAAGACTTAACTTGCAACCTTTTAGTTTGTGATCACACTTATATACCACTAGCACAAAGACTTGTTAACATCTGTTCTTGTGTATAAGAAACAAAGTCATGCTTAAAAAAGCATAACATGATTGACATCGCAACTAATTAGCATTCTGACCACGTGCTCTGCAAACATAAAATATCATTTTGCCATCATAAACATATACTAGTTCAACAGACGAATTCAAACAATTTGGATCCATAACCATCTGCAGGTATATAGCGATTTATAACATTTCATGTTCTTACAAAAAAGGGTTTGATTACCTCAAATTACTCAGAAAAAAAAAACAAATAAATTACATCTACACTACGTCAAAACCTCGGTAAGTGCTTGCGATTGTCATTTACCTTATGGTAAAAGCATTAAAACTCCCAAAAATAATCTGCAAGCAGCCTATTTCACATTGCATTGCTCAAAATACAGCCAAAACTTGTTTCCCTGTAGAATTGATGCCGGTCTTGAAAAAATACAGCTCCAAAGCAATGCCGAAACGAAGCACCTGTGTACAATTTATTTAACATGTTACTTAGACATCAATCAAAAAGAATAACAGATGACTATGTATTAATAGCACAATCAAAATGAGCATTTGAAAGTGTTATTAACAAGCAATGCAACCCAAGCTTGGTAGTAAGTACGCTATACATATTTATCTAAAAAACAGTTCTATTCTACCATTCACCATCGTAAAAGAACAACCCACAAACTTTCAATTGTGTCATCTTGAACACGAAAAGTTTGTAGGCCATTGTTCTCTTCATAATCTAGCAACAGTAGCCATTAACAACAAGTCAGCTCTATCTTACTCAAACCAGTACTAGGTTTACGTAAAACAATAATATATATTTCGAACTATGCCATCTCAAAAAGGAAAAAAAAAAGGATAAAATAAAAATCAAAAATTTCATTCTTTATAAAAAAAATCTCTAACCTGAATCAGGTACTTGTATATCAGATGAGAAAACATGTGCACTATCTTCTCCTTTTTCTGCCCTTGCCAAGTTGTCTAGATTTGAATGCATGCTCTTGTTCTTGAAGAAAAGCTCTAGCTCTCCCATGTTCCTCAGCCTTTTCTGCATCTAGACGTGCTTTATCTCGAGCCTTTGCCTCAGCCAAGAAGTAATTATCTTTTCTCCGCTCACTTGCAGCACCTTTAGCTTCATGTTTCACGAGTTTCTTTAACTTTCTATCTTCAGCCCGTTGACGATCAGGATCATAATCTCTAGTACTTACAAAGCTACCAATTTTAAGCCAGAAACAGTAAATTTCAACCACCCAGTTTTAAATTATAAATTTGTGATAATGAATAATTACACAAAGAGTATTACTTTTCCTCAAACTTCGGATTTAGTAACTTAATTGGAACTGGCATTTGCTTTCGCATTTGTAATGATCGACGTAATGTGTGATGTTCATCGGTTTTCTTCTCTATCAGCTGCACAGTAGCTTTCATTTTATCCTTTAATGCAACAGGCATGTGATCTTGTCCGGCTAGTTCCGATAGTAAATTGGAAATTGGCATGAATATCTCGGGATATGGTTTAAAATCTTCATAAATATTAGCCTATCCTTGTAGATTATCAACTACAGCTACAAGCATGCTAGCCCTGCATAAAAGTAGAATTTTGGTTAGAAATTGCAATGAGTAAACGGCACGAATACAGTACGTGGAAGAAGCTACAAACCTAAAATTATCGGAGGTAAAATAAGGGGAGTCATCAGGTGAGTCCATTAACATGAGGAAATCCAAAGGCTTTATCTCATCTACAGGCCCGCGTATACACAGCAGAGGCTTTGGGGATTTTAACTCCATTAAGTGATATAGCTGCAACATGATTTACTTAGAAGTCAGCGATAACACAATACGAATATTCGAATTGTTGTTTTTATTAAAGAGAGTTAAAACACACCTCAGAGTTTTGAGATGGTTCAGGCTTTTTGTTCGAAGCTGCCATTAACAAGGTCCTCAGAAACACTAATGCCTCGGGACAGAACTTTTTAGACTGCTTGCAGACCTACAAATTAAATCCATGATCACCTACTATGTTACAAGATACAGAATTGGTATAGAAATCATTGACAAAAGAACAAAGTACAACACATGAAGCAACTTAACAGTATTCTTGAAAGGAACGAACAGATTATATCACTGACTACAAAAGAAACTGGTTTGCAGAACATCCATAAGCAAGAACCATAAAGCTGATAGTTAACAATTTGTGTTCATTATCCAGTTTTATTATCTTTTTGCTGATTATTTTTGAGTTACTGTGAACACAATTAAGTACTGTATGTGAAAGGTTACAAATCATATTTTATTGTTTCTTTATTCTTTATTACAGAGTATTGAAACATATCAAATTCTGGTTACAAAGTAGTTGCGTACAGAAGCACCTATTGTCAACCAAAATTTGAGTTAGAAAAATAGCACCCATTTTGTTGACAGGGGCATTTTAGTCGTTTAAGACAACCAAAATATCCTTTTTAACATTCAAGGGGGTATACATATCAACTTCTGACAGATCTTCCTAACCTCAACCAAGGGGCACTTTACGTAATGCCATAATGTAGAAGATTTGATAGCCTTTTACTCTGATACTCAATAAGGTTACATGACACTATTCAGAGAATGCACAAATAGAAAGTACTTAACATCAGGTGCTCATAATTTATCCTGGCCTTTTTAATGATTCTTAGTCATTTTGATATCATGGGCTCATGGTAAACTTAGGGTCTCCTAACTTGTAAAAGCAGAGTTGCATGATAAGAATCAGAAAGGAATTAAGTGCACTTACAGAAAGAACCATTGAGCACAAGAAGGAGTCAATTGCCACATCACGACCAGATGTAATCGGACAACGTGTCAAATATTCACACATCAATAATATTGCAGGGGTAATCACAACGTGACGGAAATCTGAGCAGGGAAAAATCATAGACCACAGCCTCAAGAGGAACAACATCTTCATAGAAGGCCAGCAGCTTTTTTCTGTAACACACATAAGAGAATGATATTAAAATATTGAACAAAACATTTAACAATCGAAGCTCTTAGATAGGAAACAAACCTGAAATCTTGATATCCTCCGCAAAAAGTGTCCGGGTTCGAAGTAGTCGTTGTCGAGCACATATGGCAGCAAAGTATGGGATTTCGATACTCATTTCCATCAGTGGCTTCACAAGCAAATTTAACAGCCTAAAGTTCAGCGGCTTTTTATTTGCTGAAACAGAAAAGCACTGCAGTAGCAGACCATAGAATACCTGTAAAAGAAAAAGATTAACAAGTCAGTTTCAATTATCAGTATGCTATATAAAAGATTATTTATAACCAGTAGCAGCTCATACTTGGATTTTCTTTCGATTTTCAGCAGCAACTTTGATTGCATTAAATGCACGAATTCGCCTGATTGCTTCAATGATTTCTTCATCAGAACGATTATCTAGTAAAGCTGTCAGGTCATCAATGGTTTTTGGAGCTTCAATTGTATATGGAAGGTCCACTTGTAGAGTTCCGGTAAGTTTGACCTTTGCATCCTTTTTATCAGCATTTAAATCATGCTCCTGTCCTTTAGTTATTTTAGCCTTTTTACCATCTCTTGGTTTTACCTCCAAATCCACATTATCATCATCTCCTTCTGTATCATCGTCGTCGTCATCATCATCATCATCACTTTGTTCCCAGTCTTTTAAAGATTGTGGCAATTTACTTGCCACATTATCATCTTCCTCTTCCTCGTCCTCTTCTTCATCGTCATCCTCATCTTCTTCTCCCTCTTCATCATCGTCATCGTCATCATCATCTTCACTATCAACATCGATTTCATTTTCTTTTCTAAGCATATGTTGGATCCAGGCCAATTTGGTTTTCGGTTCTTCAATATCAAAAGAATCTCCAAGATCGTCCCCGGAAATAGAAGTTACTTTCTTAACGATTGACTTTTCTTGATCATCGTCATCATTATCATCTTCGTCATCTGTGTCATCAACAGCATTCATCCTTTTCTGTCGTTCTTCATGAAATCATGAACCACCAAGCACAAGTTACACCTTTTGAGTGAATAGTTTTTTTTTTTTTTTTTTTTTTCTTATGACAAATTAGCATACCTCCAGTTCCTCTAGTCTTTCTTTTTCGTCTTGTGCAAGTTCTTCAGGAGTTTTTGTCCTATTTGATGGACGAGCACGCATGTCCAACACCATTTCACTAAGTAATTTATCATAACCATCAGCTTTCTCCTGCAACCCAGGGTTCAAATTCCAATTACCAAAACTAAAAATGCAACGACGCAAAACTTATCCAAAGGCTTTTATATACTTTATTGCAGGAATAATGATTTACATACATTTAAAGTTCAAAGACCCGATGTACATAATTAGCATGTAAAAGCTACAATAATATATCATACCTGATCAGGTTCAGCTTTACTAGAACTAACAACTTTAACGCTGTTGCCCGCAGCCTTGTTCACAACATTCAGTTGTTTAGGTTGCACGGCCAAAGCAGACTGTATAGTTGTAAACTGCTCATCCAGTTTTTTTATCAACTCGTCATTTTCTTCTTTGTCCCTAGCTTTCTCTGCCTGGAATTATACAGCAATGGAATGATATAAACAACCTCATGTACATCAAAAACTAATAACCACCATAGAAATGTTCCAAAAGTAACATAAAGTAGTTATATGATCATCACCTTGAAAAATTTGCTTTTGGATATAATCTCATCATACACCTCCTTTTTAGTCTTTTGTCTCTGCGATTAGAACGACACCACATTAACTAATGAACAAGAGAGCATTATACGAGACAATAAACTGTCAAATAATTTAACTCATCTCACATTTTCATCTCCATCAGGTCCAGTTGAGTGAGCACCAGGGGTTCCACTGGCACTAAGCTGTTTTAAAATGAAAGATTTCTCTGTAAAAAATGAGAATTATATTAGCAAAAAAAGACGGGAATATGGTTTCAGATGCGAAGCAGCTAGTTATCCTTTCTAATCAATCCAAAAAAAATATGAACGGCACTTTTTACTGATAATTGTAAACGATATGGGACCGAACAACTCTTTAATAGCATAATTCACCACCTAAGGTATAATTTTTTGTAGCTAAAAACCAATATATGTATATCATCTATTGCAAGTGTAGGTTTTTATCATACTAAGCATACATAAATCTTCAAATTGGCAAATAGTTCAAGTTGAGGATATAAATGTCAACTTACTCTCAGCCTCTGCCTCCTCCGCATCTTCCTCATTAAATGGTACATCGTCCTCAAAATCATCCCTACCAGGATATAAACCACCATCTTGATCCTCATACTCGTCGTCTTCCCCATCAGATAGATTGAACCTGCTTTTCTTGCCAAGTTTCTCCTATAAAAAATATGATAAAGACTTATCAATCATTACTGCCAATTTTACTTAAAAAAATACAATAAAACAAAAGGCCAAACATACACTGAACTTAGAAGCAATTAGGGAGCAACTCTCTACTAGCTAGCAACTAAAATCAAACAACAATATTTCATCTAATTTGAATTCTAGAAAAATTCTACTTAAATCTTAATAATTGGAGAACTGTTATGTCCTTTCTTTTGCCAAATTTCAGTTAGCAAATTGCCACAGCATTCAGATTCAAATGTATGCATAAATTATTATTCTATTAGATATGGTAACAAACTACAATCGCATCTTGGCAATAAACTTCACATTGTAACCATGTATCATTAAAATACTAAAAATACAAACAAAATTCACAGTAGGACAATACGATACCATTTTGTTACTAACCAGCAGCGAGAGATTAATCAAACAATCAATTTTCACCAAATTTTGGTTCTCAATCGTGTCTTCTTATTTTCAATCTACCCTAACACATAAAATTAATGAATCTTAACATATGGAAGGCCGTTATATACCTTTAACAGCCACATAGTTCAGTAGAAAATCTTACTAAGGGGGTGTTTGTGTTAGCTTATATGATGGGGCTATGAGCTTATTGAAGAAACTGATAAGCTAATAAGTTCATCTTTAAGGGCTAATCACTTCATAACTCCAGCTTATGGCTTATTTCTGCTTGTAAGCCCATAAGCCATTAATAATGAGCTTACCAAACTGTCAATAAGCTCATAAGCGTATCAAATAAGCTAAGACAAACACCCCCTAACTTCCTACGATTCAGATGTTTGCATATTGTACTTGGGATGTTACAAACTAATAAACTACGATTACATGTGAGCAATACACTCACCTTACAAAATGTAACATTAAGATATGAGCAAAAGCGCAACAGTGTTATAGGAAAATATTTCTTTAGTAGCTAGCACCGAGCCAAAATCAATATCAAACAATTATTTTCTTTATCTAGTTACGGTTCTCGATCTTTTCTTCTTAGTTCACATAACACTCTCACTTGAAGTCAAAAATCCTAACAAATGAAAAACCCTTAAAGTCCTTTCTTTACACCCACATGGCCACAAAGTTCATATATAAAAAAGCACACTAATTTCACAAAATTCAAACATTGCACAAATTATTATTCCATATTTATTGCAATCTTTTCATCAATATCCTATACAACCAACCAAACAAAACACAAAAACTCACCCGCATTTCTCTTTGCGACCTCAGAATCTTCTTATCAAACTCCCCAAGCTCCTCATTCTGCTCACCAATTCGCTTATCCACAAAGTTCGAAGACTTCTGACTTCTCTCATAATCTTTCAACAATGTGTTCTTCCTCTGCACACCACAAAAAACATATCAAAATCCAATTAAAACACATGCACATACACCAATAAACCAAACCAAAACCTTAACTTATTATTTTCAGGGCTTATTGCTTATTGAGATTTTGAAAAGCCAACAAGCCCACTTTTTTACCTTATGAGCTTATCAAGTTGAGCTTGTGGCTTACATAAGCCATAATTTAAGGTTGATAAGCTCATAAGCTAAGAAACGCGGGCTTACTGGCTTTTCAAAATCTTGATAAGCTAATAATCCCAGAAAAATAAGCTAATCCAAACCAACACCTTAACTTAGTGGGTGTCTGCAATAGCTTATTTTCTGAACCTATGGGCTTATCAGGAATTTGAATAAGCCAATTTTTTCGTCTTACGAGCTTATCAACCTCAAATCATGGCTTATTTAAACTAAACCAATAATCCAATCAAACAAGCTAATTCAAACACCCCCTTAACTAAACAAAACAAAAATAAACAACCTTTTCGACAGCGAGAGAGCGCGAAAGACCGATACGCCTTTCCTCGCCTTTACGCTTCTTTCCGAGGATATCGAATTTACGACGAGACCAAATGGATTCAAATGGGTTTGGTTTAGCAACTGGAGCTTTGACTTTCATTGCTATTGCATTTGGATTAATCTTCTTATTCTTGTTCTTCTTCTTCTTGTTATCATTATCATTGTTGTTTGCTTTTATTACTTTCACCATTTTTGCAGACAAAACACACACACACGCAGGTTGTTGTTGCTTTTGTTTTTCTGCTGGTGTTTGAAGAGAAAAGAGGGTTTAGGGTATTGTGTTTTGTGGGTTTATGAAGTGGCCTAGGCTTGTCTTTGAGATCATCAAATTTTTTGGGTTCTAAAGCCCAGTATTAGAATTCAAGTACATAAGATAAGCCTACTAGTGAGGTTACAGATAACCCAACAACAGGATTGGTTGAAGTAGGGGTGTGGTTTCAAAAATAAAAAAAACCCAAAACCGAAGCCGAACCGAGCTGAAAAAACGAACAAAATTTATAACCGAACGAATTTGTGAAAACCAAACCGATTTAAATATTCGATTTTCGGTTTGGATATAGCTTTGGCAAAATTAAAAACCGAACTGAACCAAAAACCGAGTTCACATAAATGTATATATTTTTATATATAAATATAAAAATAAAGTTAAAATTCTTTCATATTTATAACTATAACATTTTTTAAGCTTGAATTTTTTTTTTGCGCTAAAATCTATAAAATTAAATAAATAATTAATTAATTAAAATTAAGCAATTCGGATTATTCGGTTCGGTTTAATCCAATTTGTTCGGTTGGTTTTCGGTTTTACTCAGAAAAAAATATAACCGAACTAACTGAACGAAATAAACCGAACAACCATATAACCGAACCGATGACCACTCCTAGGTTGAAGCCCATAGCCGATGAACATCATTAACAAAAGTTTATCATATTAAGGGGTGTTTGTTTAGGCTTATTTTTAGAGTTATTAACTTATTATACTTTCTGTTTATGTTTCATATGTTTCATTTTTTTTTCTTCTTATTTTGAGACTTTGAAGTTTCTATTAGTTTCTTAATTAATTTCAAAAAAAATATGAAAATATATAATTAACTGTAAAGCGAAATCATAAGATAATGCGTTGGAAACTTCACAGCATCTTCTCGTTTAGTGCTCGGTTGCTTCATCTCTTTGGAAATCCATCTCGGCTTGGGCGGGGTTTCTCCGTTTACCCCACCAATTTGCTGGATCTTTTAACTTGGAGTGACATGACAAACCTAAGCTCGACATCGAAAACATGTTTTGATACGGTTATACAAACAACAACTTGGAGTATTTGGGGATCACGGAGTTAAGTTTGCTTTGACTCAAAACCACTAAGAAAGGAAACTTTTATTGAAAAAATCAAAGTCTTATCTCACTCATGGATTCTACATAGATGTAAAAAACCGATTCTGGTTTGGTTAGATTGGATAGGTGATCCAAAAACTGTTTGTATAAACTTAACGTAATTTTTTTTTCTCTAACTTTCTTACTAGCTTATTTAATCAAAATGCCGTAGAAAAAAAAAAAAAAAAAAAAAAAAAAAAAGAAAAGAAAAATATAAGCTCAAGAAAAGCTTAAACACATATAAATCTAGACATCGTGATAGTAGTACTGATGACACGATTCTTTGCAAAGTAAAGATGATAATGGACTTAATAAATAGAATTTAAAAAAATGGATTAAGACATGCAATGTCTAAGGGTGTGCCTGGTAAGTAGTGGGGAAAGGGAAAGGGAAAGGGAATGCAAAGAAATGGGTAATCAATCCCTTACCCCCAATTTACTCTATAATGTCCATTACCCACTACTGGGTAATCATTATATTACCCCTCTCCAACCAAGCATCATTAATGATTATATTACCCATTACCCACCCCCTATCCCCCAACCAAGCACCCCCTAAGTCTAATCTAATCATTTCTCTTCATTTTAGGCCAAACAGAATACACAATTTCTGTGTCATCACATTTGCCTATTGATGCGTTAACATCTCATAGTTGCGCCTATATTTAGGCTAATTGCTTAGGCGCCTATATTTTTTTAAGTCCTAAAATCATGTTTACTTAATTTGGTTATAAGTGAAGAACTGAAGACAAGTTGAGATTAAAAAACGCTTACAAATTTAGTTTGGCTATGTTGGGTTAGTTTTGAAGTCGACCAAAACCGATTATTCGTTCAATATCATGTAGTAGATTATGTGATTGAACTTTTATTTAGACCACCATCCAAGGTGGTGGATTTACAGAATTACAGGCCGGGTTGTTATATATGTGATACTTACATGATGAGTTGTGACTCCATCAAAATGCAAAAGCCATATCAATCTTGGATTGGTAAGGGGACAAACGTTCAATATGATAACCTAAATGAAGTAAGTGCGCTAGTGACGTCAAAGGAATAACAATGAGGATTAGTAAGAAGGAAATTATGTAGTTTTACAAACAACATATTCACAATCTAGAGGTTTTACTTCCATCTAATATTCGAGCAGATTTAAATTCATATTGAATATACTTGTTTTCAAAGCATAATAGATCGAGTTGTTTGAGCTTCTATCAATTATGTATGTGATTATGTTAGGGGTACTTATCAATATGCATCCATCACTTAAACTAAAAATGTTAGTGGATTACTATTGATCTAGGTCTATTGTTTGTATTGGGAGGCCTAAGCCTATTTTATAGTCCGGTTGTTAAACCGATCATTATTTGGACAATTTTGAGTCTTGCAGCTTCTCGGCGTTGACCTGTTCATCAGCTCGATGTCAAGAATGTCTTTGTACATGGTGATTTATGTGAGACTATTTATATGCATTAGCCTCCGGTGTTTGGGATTCGCGACATCCTGATTATGTTTGTTTACTGGAGCGCTCCCTATATGGTCTTAAACAGGTCGGGCTTGGTTTAAGCGTTTTACTGCTTATCTCACCCGTATTGGTTCTTGTTCGAGTTGGTGTGACTCCTCTCTTTTTATTTATCGATGGGTTTCGGACACTACTTATTTATTTTTATATGTTGATGATACTGTATTTACTGCTTCATCTACAGCCTTTTTACAGCAAATTATTTCGTCTCTTCATCAGGAGTTTTCTATGACCGATCATGGACATCTTAATTATTTTCTTGGTGTTTTCGTGACTCGCTCTTCTACTGGGATGTTTTTATCTTAGCAGAAGTACGCTTATGAGATTAGTAAGCATGCTCATATGGTGGGATGTAATCCTTGTAGGACTCCGGTTGATACTGAGTCTAAGTTGGGAGTTGACAGTGTTCCAGTTTCTGATCCGACCTTTATATCGTAGTGTTGCGGGTGCTCTTCAGTACCTAACATTTACGCGCCCTGACATTTCTTATGTTGTTCCGTAGGTTTGCCTTTATATGCATGATTCACGTGAGCCTCACACAGATTTTACGGTATGTTAGTGGTACTCAGGATTATGGTTTACAACTATATTCTTCTTCTACATCTTCATTGGTTGCCTACTCGGATGCAGACTGGGCCAGTTACTCTACTACTCACCGGTCGACATCTGGTTACTATGTATCTCTTGGCAACAATTTATTGTCGTGGTCTATCAAACGAAAGGTTACGCTTTCTTGGTCAAGTTCAAAACCCGAGTATAAGGGTGTGGCTAATGCTGTTGTTGAGACTTATTGGTTGCGGAATCTGTTACGAGAGCTCATACACCTTTATCTTTGGCTACATTGGTTTATTGTGATAATATTAGTGACGTTTATTTATTCTCCAATCCTATACATCATCAACGCACGAAACATACTGAGATTGATATACATTTTGTTCAAGATTTGGTTGCTGCTGGTCATGTTCTAGTTCTTCATGTCCATTCTTGTTACCAGTTTGCGGACATCTTCACTAAGGGACTACTATATGGATTATTTAATGATTTCTGTTCCAATTTGAGTGTACATTCCTCTCTCGCTCAAACTACGGAGGGCTGTTAGTGGATTACTATTGATCTAGGCCATTATTTGTATTGGAAGGCCTAGCCATTCTATAGTGTTGTTTATCTTGTATTATGTCATTATTTAATCAATTGTTTGGTTTCCACGTACGGTAAGAACCCCAGAAGGTGAACGGAGTCACGAGTTGGGGTAACGCTCACGAGTCGACTTGGTGGTTTGTGTCAATTACCTAAGAGAGTAATCAACATTTGGAGAGATTCCCAGGGCAGACCTGGGAATAGTGGCTAGTCATTAGTTTGGGTTAGCTTAGGCCATTATGTGGAAATGGCCTAGTATTTATAGGGAGTCCGTTAGGGTTATGAGAACCCTTAAAGGCAATCTGATGGTCCATGTGGTGGCCATTGAAAGGGTAAGTGAGGAGAGCACATGGGGCTCGTGTTAATGGTACTGGTAAGTTTGCCAGGCGTATCGTAGGCATGTACAGGTTTCTTAGGCAAGTTCTGCCTTAGTGTTACATGGGTAAGCATTTCCCCAGACCTTGTATCAGACCTGGGCCTTGTTGGGCTTATGTTTGGGCCGAGTCTAGAGTGTATGGGCCTTAGTCAAGTGGGCTGAAGGCCCTATACGCTATCAAGCCCCCAAACCATTAGTGTATTTGACTATCTTCAGGGAAATGCGATGATGGACTCATGCTAAAGAGATGAAGTCTCCTGGTGTTGATCCCAAACACAGATCGATTCCTTAGCTTGTAAAGGTTGAGTTACTTTAGATAAATCCAAAACAACTATGTTAGAAACTTTGTGAATACTAAAGAGTATGCGGAATCTACTCTTTAATACTTAAAAGAATATTAATGAAACAGTAAACTGTATGAACAATTGTGTTACTGAAAAGCTCCAATATTATTATCAATAATACGAGTACTCTGTGTAGTACTAGGGTTTACAACCTTGAAGCTATATATCAAAAACTCGTATCAATCACCATAACCTAGGATCTCCTTTTATACACTAAGGAGTCCTTTACAAAAGAAAAAAAAAAAAGTAACTGCCAATACCGTCTTCCACGGGTTATGGGTCCCAATACCGTCGAAGACGGTGTATGGGGGAGGTTGAGACGTAGACAGCCTTACCCCTACCTAAGGTAGAGAGGCTGCTTCCGGTTCTAACAAAGGTAGAAAAGGACCCCCGGCCTTTTGTAGGGAATCTTATACGTATCTTTCTAACTATATAGAATATACACTGAATAAGTCAATACAAATCACTTGACACGTCTTTATCACTTTAGCAATACTAACTTACTCTAGCAGTACTAACTGATTAGTACTGGCAGTTGTAACTTGAACAGTACTAACTCTTGGCTTGACAATACTAAGTATGAAGACTTTTAATTCCCAACAATCCTCCCTTAAACTTGTGATTTACCTCCAAATCATCAAGTTTCTTGAATTAAATCTTTTACTTCTGAGAGGATTCTTCCAAACACTTCATCATCTTGATCTTTCTGTCTGCATAAATATCTTCCTGAGAAGTTCTCTTGCCATCATGCTCATCCACCAAGAGTTTTGCAGCCAACATCAATGTAAGAGTTCCCCTTGACAATGGATACTCTTTTTCTACTAGCATGTAAATATCCATTCCAGCCTTTGTAGACACATGATGCACTCCACATGAATCATACAATCTCCATGTCAAATAATGAATACCAGACTGAAATTTCCATAATTCATCATCTGCATCTGGTTCAAACATTCTTTTCAACTCTACCCATAACATTCTTTCTTTGTCATCTGTTGGTTCTGTTGAGTTGAACTTTTCTTTAACAAGACTCCACAGCTTTTCTAAGTCATCCTTGTCAAAAGCTTTTAGCATATCATCAAAGAACTGACATATCTCAGAATTGTTTCCAACTCTGATGATCTTCCAGTACTTCCTTATTCCTTCAGAATAAATCTCCCAGTCTATAATTGGATACTTGGTTTGTAAGGCTTCAAAATTCATTCCTTGTTCTGGAACTATTATCATCATCTGTTGTAGCTCTTCTTGTGACAATTCATCAGCTTCTTTACCTTTTTGTTCTTCAGCTGATTCTGATTTTTCACCAGTCCTTTGCCTCTTAGAACTTTCTTGATCAAGTTCTTCATCTGCACCCCTTTTTGAACTTCCAGCTGCTAACTTAGGAACTGTTCTTTCAACTTCACTTTCCATGGGAACAAATGTGCTTACTTGTTTATAAACCTTGTCAAACATTTCCTTGACCTCATCAAAACTTTTACCCTTGAAATACTTCATCTTGTATCCAGCCATGTTCTTCATACAAACACACATGGTCTGTCTTTGTTAAGTTTACTCCTCTGTTCTTTTGGCTTTTGTTCTGCAAAGAACTTCTTTCTTGTTGCAATCAGTTCCACTAGCATTCTTGACTTCTCTTCAATAGTTACTCTTTCTCTTTCTTTTGCTTGAAGTTTTTCTGCTAATTCAGCAGCAGCATCAATTATTGCTTGAATACTATCCCAATATACAACTTGTGCAGCATTACTAACTTCTTCTCTCTCAGCTTTTTCTCTTGCAATCTTTTGTTCCAAAAATTTTTCAATCTTTTGTTCTTCCTCATGGACCCTCTGAGCCATTTCCTTATCAAGAATCATCTGTACTTGAACTCCCTTCTTGACCTTTCTTGGTTGCTCAGACTCTTGCATAATACTCTTTCCCTTATCCTTTTCTGCACTTCTTCTGATTTAAACAGTAGTACTAGCAGTAGTAACTAATGCACCAGTAGTAGTAACTGGTTCAGCAGTACTAACACTTAGCAGTAGAAACTTTCTTAGCAGCCTCAAAATCTATTTCAAAACCCATATCATGCCCATACCTCCCCTGAATCTCTGCATCATGTTGTACCAATGAAATGTCAGGATCTTGATCAATTTCATCTATCCTCCTCCCCTGTTTGGAAGGATCCTCCAAATCATCTTCATCATTAGAGACCACAAGTCTTGCCCTTCTTTTAGCTTGGCTGGCCTTAGCTGTTTTCTCTAACTTTTTTACCTTTTTGATAAGCTTAGTATAAGCAACCCCATATATTTGCCTGGTCTGCTTCAATTAAATCTCCAAGCTAGTAACCCTTTCTGACAGTTTTGTACATAATGCCATCAATTCAGTTAGTTGCATACTGCCCTCATCACTTCCAAGTGTGTTAGCTCTTGGGAGAGGTGAATCACTGGGCTGTGTAGATACCCTTTCAGACCAAGTTTGAATAGCACCCGGGACCACCTACTGAGCTAGGCCCAGCTGGTGTTGAGATGGATTGGGTCTTATGGATGTTACCACTGTCCTGTCCTGCTTCTAAGCTAGAGACAGTAGTGGCAGCCCTTACCATTCTGTCATCCTCACTAAAATTGACAGCCTCATCTGCTACATTTGTGTGAGTAGGAGATTTGGGCTAAGGAACCACAGATCCCTGTCTGGTTGTTCTCCTAGAGGTTGGTGAAATTGGTGGTTGTGAGGTTGATGGAGCACTGGTGGGTGTGTGATGGGACTCAACTGGGTGTGTTGATCCTTAAACCTGACCTGTTTGATCTTGAACAATCATTGATGAAAAAAATGGTATGCTGTTGGGTCAAAAGGATTCGAAGATACAAAACATGAAGAATGAAACATGAAGGACTTAAAGTGACAAGAAGGGAAACTACAAAAAGATGGAGCTTTTAGAAGATTCTTAGAAGATATGCTTAAAATAGTTTCCTTATTGTATTAGGAATGTTTTCCTTTGTAAACCCTAGATGACTCTTGTATATAAAGAGACATAGGGGCGTTGAGTTAATTAGGTCTAGACAAGATGTAGTCGACTAAAGGTGTTTGTGTGTGTGTAGATGTTTTGTCATAGAAAAATGTCTAGGTTTAGTTGTGTAGACTCAAGATCAAGTGATCTTGATCCTTGTTATAGGTAGATAACACGTTTTATTATGTTTAATATAATTGAGGATTGATTGGGAAAAACCTTGTTCATAATAACGTTAATTCTTGTTTGAATATTCCGCTTTCGTTATTATTGTTCCTGGATAATATGAGGTCTAATAAACCTCGAGCTATAATGATCTAACAAGTGGTATCAGAGCCTGGGGGCTCTTGATCTAGGATCTACAAGGTTTTATTTGTCGAAGAAAGAAGAAGAAAATCGACTTTGGTTTATTTTCGTAACTTTCTGCAGAGCTGTTTTTAAAAGGCAATATCTCATTCGTTAATTGTTGGATCTTAACAAAATTTTTTTTAGAGATTCTATATATATGAAGGTATATTCTCACCAGGTGGATCTTCAATCTGAACTTTTGATTGAAAGATATACGTTGTCGAAGTCTGCTGCAGAACAGTTTTGGTATGATCGATTTTTAAGGTTTGTGATTATCGTTTTTGTTTTTATTTGGCACCAGGCTTTCCTTATACTCTTATAGTCGATTCTATATACTTCTGGTTGATCAAATGCTTGTGAATGCTGGTTAAATTATGGATTCGTATGGATCTAAAATCCTAACTTTCAACATTAGGGTTTACTGTTTTGACAATCGTATCTCAACATACCACTTGGCCTACTGATACTTTTTGCTTAGTTGATTTTTGTTTAGTTGATGTATCATGTAGAAGATTTGAAGTAAAGGCCATTCCATAAACTCACCAAATAATCGTGAAACCCTAGGTTCTTCAAGTGAGCCTTTGGTATACGATTGATTAGGGTTTCTAAGGGTATTAATTTCTTTTGTTCTTGATGCGCGTGATGTGTCGTTGCGGTTTAGCAGAATTAATGCCCACTCAAGTTTTAAATTTATATTTAGCCGACTTATCAATAACACACACACTTAACGAGCAGTGTACCCGGTCAGTATGAATATAATGGTAAGCAGAGTGTCGATCACTAAGAGTGAAACGTATTATCTAGTTATTCTAATCAGTATTTTAATATCCTAAGTTAGCTATACAACCTAATCTAACGCAAGGGGGGTTTCAGCCTGAGAGACTGGCACGGTTTGGTTATGATTAAATAGTAAACTAAACTAATGAGCACGAATCAGCGATTAGCACACACGTACACAGATAGATACTCGAGACAATAAGAAGACCTGTCATGATAATTAAGTAGCTTGTAACTTGTTTTATTGCTAGTTTTATATGAAGTGTATATAATTAAACCTTTCTCGTTGGCTCTAATCTTATCGGCGAGTTAACCCTTAATGATTACTTATGTCTATCCTATTCATTTAAGCGTCTCTAATAAATAGGCGAGGAAGGGGCATGGCGACCCAAGCAAGACTCAGCTAGACACAGAGGTTATCAATGCACTAATAAAAGTCACCAAAGACATCAACATATAAACTTTAATTAATGGGAAAGCAATATTAAGGGGAGTGCATGATCTTCCGTAGTCACATGACACAAGCCCATCAATCCTGATGAATTAAAGTGTACTAAAACAATAAAACAAAACTACTTAATGAATTGAATACATGCAGGACCTTCTTACAGCTCTTGTATCTTCGTTTAAGGTGTGTCTTGTGCTGCTTGGTCGTCTGAATTCGGCTCTAGGGTTATGCAAAAAGTCTCAGACTTCGAGAGCTAAGTGTCTCAAAATTCGTCTGGCCTTGGGGTATTTATAGTTTCTGTCTGAGGGATCGATGCGGCGCATTGAGTTGATAGATGCGGCGCATTGACTTAACTTCGCGTGGGGTCCAAGATTAATATATTCAGGAATATTCGTACACCGTCTTCAGGTGCGGCTTATCTTGATCTTTGTATGCGGCGCATGTACTTTAGCTGTCTTGGATTGTAACTTGTGAAATCTTGATAGTGATACGCCGTATGTTAGAAATATATTGTGGCGTATCTGGAGTAGAACGAGCTTGATCTTCTGGATTTTAGTAGGCTTTTGACATCTTGCTTGTTTTGCTCCATAATTAATCCAAAATCGCCAAGTTTCACATAATGCTTGTTTTTACCTGAGAATTACTATAGTAAACATTAATGTATCGATTCTCATATATAATATAATAAAACAAGTCAAATAAATAGGATAAATGATGATAATAAAATGTACTTATTTGAGTTCATCAAATATCCCCCCACTTGAACTTTACTTGTCCCCAAGTAAACCTTAGAATTAATCAAATGAAAATGTATCCTAAAAGATATTAGGATTTATTTTTATATTTAAGCACGTATTCGTTTTGTCATAATCACACAACCAAACACTTAACGAAGTAGAAACCAAAATAATTTTTAATTTAAAACAATTCTAAATCGTTTAGTTGCTTAGTCGTGACGAATATTCTATCATAGGCTTGGCAAGTATACGCATCTCCCCCACTAAAGCCAAGGAGTAACAAGTCTAAAGCGGTAAAAAGGGTTTGTTGGTTAAGGGTTGATCATCCTTTTTAATCTCTATCGATCTCACATTCCAAAGGCGACAAAATTACAAATACATGATCGAATCCACGACCACGATACTTGCAATTGCTCAAATCCTTAACTCGAATGGGCTAAAGATAGGACCAAGTAATCTTCACCAATAATATTATATCAAAAAGGGCGACAAAATCATAAATACATAGCCGAATCCACGACTACGATACTTAAGATTGCTCAAATCCCTAATCTCAATAAATCAAAGGTTTGGATGAAGAATGATATAGGGTATGGATAATATTTGGGATACAAATTGGTGTAAAATGAAAAATAAACAAAACAGATAAATTAAAATCCTAAGTGTGGTTAATCACTTTCCCAACCATCCCATGAATAAGACTCATATCATTGAATAACTCACGCTTTAACATTGAAACACACGCTTTAGGTAGACACGAATTATACTCAACAAAATCTCAATCAAAGAATAACCTTAGTTGGCGTTCCCATAACGGCCAACTCCCATTCAATCCGTAAATATAATATACAACAAATAGTGGTGATATCTCCCACTTAATACAAAACTTTACATAAGTTGGTTAAAACAAACTTCCAACTTTTCCTTTTTCTTTTTCTTTTCTATTTTTCATTTTTTTTTTTTTTTTTTTTTTTTTTTTTTTTTTTTTTTTTTTTTTTTGACATCAACATATATGTGTAAAATTTCACAACTTTTCTATCACTATTTTTCCGGATAATTTTTCCATACTCTTCATACTTTCAGAAATAACTGTAATAGTGAAAAGTAGCAAACACACGAAAAATAAACTAAAAGTTATACAATATTTACTTTCATACCAAATGCATTGTGCAATTTCCCGACCTAACCAAAGATAATGAATTACGCACGCGAACACAGGTAATGTAAGGAAACACACTTTGCCTAAAGCAATTAACCACGGATTTTAATCTACAGGGTAGGCTAAGGTGTAAGGGTGTATCGAAACATTATAACAAAGGTGTAAGAAACGAAAGGAATGGCTCTGAGGGTTTTTCTAGGGGTATCTTACTCTAAAAGTGAGAGTAAACAAAGGGTTTATACGGGGGTTAACTAACCAGTGTAGTTAGTTAATATCACATAACATATAAAGGCTATTTGGGTGTAATCCTAGAAATTTACCAATTTAGACAAGTCACTCCAATTATATAGATAATACTTATTATGGTGGTCTCGAATAGTATACAAGCCAAGTTCTAAAGTTTACAAGTCACCAGCACACTAAAGTTTTAATATTTTTGAAAGAATAGAGTTATGTGTGCGGTTATGTAATTTAGACTTTAAACAAAAACATGTTAAAAAATTTTAAATTTTGATATATTAAGCGCATTTTAAGCATATTTTGAAAAAGTTTAGGACAAGTAAGTGTTCTAATTCTCCATCCCCCCACTTAAGTTAAACAACGTCCTCGTTGTTTGTGTCAAAGGTTAAAAACTGGAAAATAAAAGAATTAGAACAGAAAAACTCCCCTGAGATTTGCTCGGTATGATCCTCCATTATTCGTATAAGAGCAAAAATCAACTTTCTTGTGGATTAGAACGTTTAAGCTTCATAAATGATGTATCCACAAGAATGCCAGAATCTATAATACCATTTAGACTTTAACACACCTGAGTTAAGAAGGTTCAAACTTGCATAATACATTAGTAGTTAGTAAAAATAAAACCTAAAAAATTAAACTGTAAATCATCAGGTCAGTCGATACGCCGTATCTTATGGAAGAAGATACGCCGTATCGAGCCTGGAATAAATACGAATCAGAATAAAAGATGCGTCGCATCCTTAACCAGGGATGCGCCGCATTAAATAAACTGACAGAAAGTTTTAAAGTCAAAAGTAAAAATGCAGAAAATGAAATAAGATATGACCAGTGCAGGTGATGCGTCGCATCTTATGATGGAGATACGCCGCATCTTCTGCAGGTCTGACAGACTCGACACAGAACAGAAAAGTAAAATTTTTTCCATGGGTTGTCTCCCGGTCTGCACTTGTCTTTATTCCAGAGTCTTCAAGTTAGACTCACGTTCAGCTCCTTATTTTGTTCTTGTTACGCGCCATCCTTCTTCTTTCATCCGAAAGATGTTACCGTATAGCTCCGCAACATTTTCTTCCGTTCGACTTAATCTAATATATTCTTTGGTCTTCGTCGCAACATATTCCTCATATGGTCCCAAAGAGTATTTGATGACTTCAATTTTTTCAGAAATTATCATGGGTGGGTTATTATAACTGATCCCAAGTAGTCGACATTTTCTCTTGATGAATTTTTCTTCGTCTTTATCAACAAACTTGAAATAAGGATCCTTATTCAAATAGTCATCAAGTTCATCAATTAATATTCCTCGTGACTCATCGTTATTATCGTAGGGATAATAATCAACAAAGTTAATGGATTGATAATAATCTTGAGTCTCGTCCCACTTTCTTTTCAATTCCCATTGTAAGCGTCGATTAAGCCTTGTGTAATCATCACATTTTCTATGCACCCATTCCCAGAAAGTAGTATTCGATGCTCCCTTTAGTTCTTTTAAGTATTCGATTCTACCTTTTTCTTGCAAAGCCTCTGCTCTACGTGGGGAGTCTTCAACTTTTTCATACCAATCATAGTCTTCAAAGTATACATCGTTTCCAACTCGTTTCATTCCAATTATACTTCCCCCATTGCAGGTTCCATCATTCTTCCAATCACAGGTTGGCCATTCACTACTTCCATCCTTGAAACGGAAAGGTTTACAAGTGTGATTAATATGCCCAAATTCCCATGGTTTATCCCAAACCCATGGTATCTGGTCATTCCATTCGTAGTACCAGGTGTTTTTGAACTCATCATAAGTTTTGAATCCTGGTAGATCTCCAGTTAGCACATCAGCGTCGATTTGAAGAAGGTAATTAAATTCTTTGAATTGTTTGCACAAGGGTGTCTCATAATTGAACACATCAATGTCTATGCTGAACAATTCTTCAATGCCTTCCTCGATCGTTGAATCGTCATGTGATGATCCATTGTTGCTTTCTACTTCCTCATCTTCCCCTCTCATCCAATATACCCATAACACATCTTTAGTAGCTCGGTCCATGATCTTATGGTTATTGAACTTACTAGCTAACCAATTTGAAAAATCAGCATTGTTAGGATCGTAGTTAATGTCATAGCTAGTCTTACCAATCATTTTCCTCCTTATCTCCATGAACTCATTAAATTGTTCTTTAAAACTTCGTGTCAACCATGAAGTCACAATCCGTTTGACTTCATTCGTAGGAGCAAATTTGGAATCACCGTATTTAAGTTCAAGCCATTCTTCTAAAGAGATATCCATCAACCTTACCAACTTTTTATGAAACAGTATCTCCGATTCAGCATAAATCCTTTCATCATCCAGATTGCTTTTATCTAATCCCCAATACTGTTCGGAATAAGGCATATGAGAAGTTTGTATAGGTTGGATATTTCCTCTACCATAGCTTTTGTTGCTCGATTTGTTGACTGCATTTGCTGAGTTCATGTATTCAATTTGGAATTTCCCATATTTCTCTTCGATAGTCGTCTAAGTTAATCCTTTAGATTCAATGATAGGCCATAAGAGTAACAATTCATCTTCAGTGTAGCTCATTAGTAAATCATAAGAGAATATCCCATCTTCAATATTGCATAAGCGTTTGAATTCCATATAAGTTGCTTCAAGAGGGGTTTCCCAAGAAAATAAATCGGCATCAATCGTGAGTACATTGAAGTTGACATCTTCATAAACTTCCACTGAGTAGAAAGGCATGTTGGTTTGAGATACGGGTTTGAGTAAAGCATCGATCGTAGGTAAGTTGCTAGTAATAGCATCGAAATTTTCGAATGAATTCGAAAGCAAGAGTTCCTTTTCTAATTCAAGTTTTTAGTAATGCTTAATGCTGGGAACTTGCTCAAGCTAACTTCATAGTTATCACACTCGTCATCACTTTCCAGAATTGACGGCTTTTTGGTGCGGGACTTTTCATAGTGCTTATCTTTCATAAGTTCCTTAGCAAGATATCCGTTCATTGACATATCTTCCATAGCAAAACCTGTCATCATAGGTAAAATCGTCAGCAGGATCTGTTTGCTAGAAGAGAAATTAATGGATTTAGAAACGAATATACAGAATAAAAATGGCTGATATCTGCGAACGATGCGCCGTATCCAGAAAGCTGGATACGCCGTATCTTATTTCGTTAAAATTTAATCAGACTTTTATTCAGAAAACAGATACACCGCTTATGAATTAGAATGCGCCGTATCAAGTTTAAATGATCAAAAATCGATTATATTTATTAAAATTAAATGCGTCGTATTAACAAAAGCTAATGCGCCGTATTTTCGTTACGTTTCAAAATAAAAGATTTTTGATTTAGTAGATGCGCCGTAATGATAAAAATCGATGCGTCGCTTTTGTTTAATAATTCGAAAAACTAATTTTAATTTAAATAGAAAATACGCCGTATCTGTTAAAACAGATGCGTCGTATGGCGTTAGGGTTTAGAAAAATTTCTTATTAAAAACAGAATACGCCGTATCTTGGGGAAAGATGCGTCGTACTCGAATTTATTAAATGCGTTGTATTTTATAAAAATTAAATGCAATACGCCGTATCTGTGAAAACAGATGCGCCGTATCGTTTGTATCAGCACAATACAACGATAGCAGAATGCAGAAAAATAGAAAAAGAAAAAAAAAATAAAAACAAACAAAAAGAAAGAACAAACACACAAAAACAGAAAATATGCAAATTATACAATGAATGCAATCTATCTAATATATAACAGGGTTAGTGGTTAGAATCTAAAAAGAAAAACCTAATTAAAATACATAATCAAATTAACAGATAATAACAATTCACTCCCCGGCAACGGCGCCAAAAACTTGATGCGCGTGATGTGTCGTTGCGGTTTAGCAGTATTAATGCCTACTCAAGTTTTAAATTTATATTTAGCCGACTTATCAATAACACACACACTTAACGAGCAGTGTACCCAGTCAGTATGAATATAATGGTAAGCAGAGTGTCGATCACTAAGAGTGGAACGTATTATCTAGTTATTCTAATCAGTATTTTAATATCCTAAGTTAGCTATACAACCTAATCTAACGCAAGGGGGGTTTCAGCCTGAGAGACTGGCACGGTTTGGTTATGATTAAATAGTAAACTAAACTAATGAGCACAAATCAGCGATTAGCACACACGTACACAGATAGATACTCGAGACAATAAGAAGACCTGTCCTGATAATTAAGTAGCTTGTAACTTGTTTTATTGCTAGTTTTATATGAAGTGTATATAATTAAACCTTTCTCGTTGGCTCTAATCTTATCGGCGAGTAAACCCTTAATGATTACTTATGTCTATCCTATTCATTTAAGCGTCTCTAATAAATAGGCGAGGAAGGGGCATGGCGACCCAAGCAAGACTCAGCTAGACACAGAGGTTATCAATGCACTAATAAAAGTCACCAAAGACATCAACATATAAACTTTAATTAATGGGAAAGCAATATTAAGGGGAGTGCATGATCTTCCGTAGTCACATGACACAAGCCCATCAATCCTGATGAATTAAAGTGTACTAAAACAATAAAACAAAACTACTTAATGAATTGAATACATGCAGGACCTTCTTACAGCTCTTGTATCTTCGTTTAAGGTCGTCTGAATTCGCTTAGGTTATGCAAAAAGTCTCAGACTTCGAGACTAGTGTCTCAATCGTCTGGCTTGGGTATTTATAGTTTCTGTCTGAGGGATCGATGCGGCGCATTGAGTTGATAGATGCGGCGCATTGACTTAACTTCACGTGGGGTCCAAGATTAATATATTCAGGAATATTCGTACACCGTCTTCAGATGCGGCGTATCTTGATCTTTGTATGCGGCGCATGTACTTTAGCTGTCTTGGATTGTAACTTGTGAAATCTTGATAGTGATACGCCGTATGTTAGAAGTATATTGCGGCGTATCTGGAGTAGAACGAGCTTGATCTTCTGGATTTTAGTAGGCTTTTGACATCTTGCTTGTTTTGCTCCATAATTAATCCAAAATCGCCAAGTTTCACATAATGCTTGTTTTTACCTGAGAATTACTAAAGTAAACATTAATGTATCGATTCTCATATATAATATAATAAAACAAGTCAAATAAATAGGATAAATGATGATAATAAAATATACTTATTTGAGTTCATCAGTTCTCTTTACCTGGTGTTAATTACTGCGATAAGAAGATGGTTTGTGTGAGTTAATGTTAGGAGTTTGTTCTTCAGAGGTATGATAGAGGTTTTTGGATAATTGGATTCTGGATGTGGAGAAGCAGGTTGATCGATTATTACTAATGGTGATTAATGTTGCTTGTTTGTGCGTTACTGTCGCTACCTATCAGTTAATGCTGCTGCGCATCTAGTTAAAGCTGTTAGTATTTGGTTGATGTTGTTGGGCAGTTTTATCACAAGTTAATGCTGCTAGTTAGTTACTTAGTGCTGCTCATTGCATTAAAGCTGCTCGTTGATATTTAATGTTGCTAGTACTTTTCGGTTTATGCTATTGGTTAAGGGCAATTCTATTAAAAGTTAATGCTGCTTGGGAATACATATACGTGAGTACTAACAACATGGAAGTAGACTTGGAATACAGTTTTGATGTTTGGTGATGATTCGTTAAAAGTTTCTGTTGGGAATTAAATGTTCTAAAGATTAGTATTGGGAATTAATCTTTCACAAGGTTAGTTCTGCTCAAAGAAATATACTAAGTGTCATTCTACTGCTAGTGTATTTCATTCTACTGCTAGTGTTAGAGATTCTGCTGCCGCAAGCATTCTACTGCTAGTGCAACAGATACTGCTGTTGAAGAGATAAGTGTCGCGTATTCTACTGCTAGATGGATAAGTATACAAAGATATTTTGTGTATAAAAGTCAAAGATATACGGTAGATAATATCTTTGATAGATGTTCAGTCAACAAGTTGTGTACACAGATACAAGTTGTATCTTAAGGACTGACACACTCAAGCAAAGCAAGTAGTTCGACAAGACTTATCATTTATTGTAAAGATCTCCTTAGTTGTCTAAAAGGAAGATCTTATCTTAGTTACATGTGTGTTGAAAATAAGTGTGAATTTGTGATTAATGTAACTATTAGAAAAACTAACTCAGTTGATAGAACAAGATAGAAAATAAGTTTTTCTTTGTAATAGAGATTCAAAGTTTTGTAACCCTAGTGATAGTGAAGATCACTCGTATTATTCTCAAATAATATTGAATCGTTTGGTGTTAACATTCATTGTTCATTATCAAATTCAACAACCACCACTATTCCATTTCCAATAATCAAATAACCTTCTAAGTGTGGTTAAGTAGATTCCGTATACTTAATCATATTCACTCAAAGTATCTCATACACTCGTTGTAAAGGACTAACATCCTGTTAAGTGTATCGAATCCTCTCAATTGGTATCAGAGAAAGGCTGATATCTTTGATTTAGAAGAAGAAGAAGAAGAAATGGACGTTGAATCTATTCAGACAAATGTTGCTGCAAAGTTACCAATGCTCAAACAGAATGAGTTTGAGATGTGGAGGCTGAGGATAGATGAATATTTCCAAGTGCAAGATTATGCACTTTGGGAAATTATTGAAGATGGAAATTCCTTCAAACCTACAACCTCTACATCAACAGTTGAAGGTAAAATTGTAACAACTTTGAATACCAAACCAACAACTGCAGAAGATAGAGTCAGAAAGAAGAATGACCTTAAGGCAAGAAGTATACTGATGATGACCATTCCCAATGATCAACTTTTAAACTTCAGCAAATTCAAAGATGCAAAATCTTTGTTTGAGGCCATTATTGCAAGGCATGGTGGGAATGAAGCCACCAAGAAGACCCACAAGACTTTTCTCAAACAGCAGTTTGAAAACTTCTCCTCAACCAACAATGAATCACTTGACCACATGTTTAACAGGCTTCAGAATATTGTGAGCCAACTTGCTATTCTTAGGGTTGAAATACCTCAAGAAGATTTAAACTCAAAATTTCTGAGAAGCCTACCTGAAGAATGGGCTATGCATGTTGTTGTCTGGAAGAACATGCCAGACCTTGACCACATGGAACTTATGGACTTGTATAGCAACTTTAAAATTGGAGTTAATTACATTTTTGGTCCTTGTGGTTTACCGGGTATTTCATTTTCAGTCCAATTTTTTGAAAAATCTCGGATCCACTACAAAACCCGGCGACCTGTAACAAGTTCAGTCCAATTTTTCTAACACCGTTAGTTTGACTCTCTTTGACCGTTAAATATGAGGGTAATCTTGTCATTTCACTCTTAATTCTATTATAAACTCTCACATAACAGATCTAACACATCAAAATCGAGATCGAGAACTACAAAAACACCAAATAAATTCACTCCGATCTACACAAACATGAAACCTAGATCGAGAACTACAAAAACAAATCATCACTCTCACTCAAAAAACCGACATACACTCTTTATCAAAACCATCATAAACACAACATCGAGAACAAAAGAGTGTCAATTGTTTTCGAAAAGAAAGAAGCACAAGAAAGGGTGATTCAAGTTTTATTCGAAACACAAAACATATTAAGATTTGTGTTCGTCAATCAAGAAAATAAAAAAGGTGAGATCCGTTTTTTTTTTTTTTTTTTTTTTTTTTTTTTTTTCCGAGTTTAAATCTTTGTTGTTGTGGATATGGAGATAGGTTTGAGGGTTGTTGTAGTTAGTTGTTGTGGTGGTTTCGTGTTGGGATGGCGGTGGTGAGGATTTGGTGATGGTTTTGTTAAGGATTTGGTGGTGGTTGTGGTGAGGATTGCGGTGGTGAGGATTTGGTGATGGTTGTGGTAAGGATTTGGTGATGATTGTGGTAAGGATTTGGTGATGGTTGTGTTTACCGATTTGGTGATGGTTGTGTTTACATATTTGGTGATGGTTGTGGATCTATGTTTGTTGTGATATGAGGACTGCCCAGAAGATGTTTGTGGTGATGGTTGTGTTTACATATTGCTTGATTTTCTAGGAGCTGTTAACAGCAGAACATTGGGAGTTAGGTGAGGTTGAAGCAAGAGGAGTCTTGACTCATACATGACTCGGGTAGTGATTTTATCTTTGATAGTTTGGATAATGGTGAGATGGTAGATTATGGTGTCATTGAAGCAAGGGTTTCAAAAGTAGAAGAGAACGAATGCAAAGGTTTAGTTTTTAATATCATGTATGTCCAATTGAGTACCCTATTGAACAAGTTTTGAAGTTGGATTGTTGTAGCAGATTTTATATATAATTTATGTCTTTTTCTTTCATTTTTTGGAACTTGTTTTATTTATTTATATGTGAATTTGTTGATAGCTTCTTTTACTGTATTGATTTAACTCTGTTTCAGGATTATTACTGAAAGTATGTTTGTGGAAGGATCTATGATGATTGTTGGTTAATCAATTTATCAGCTTGTTTCTTTTTTGGATGGATTTGTTGAGTTTGATGGTGGAGGTGTTTTTAAATAATAATATTAATAATAATAATAAAAGAAAGAATGAAAGGAGGTTAGTTTAGTCATTTCTAGTATTAAGATGAGGGTATCTTAGTCATTTCACATGGTTTAACTGGTCAAACTAACAATCAATGAAAAATTGGACTGAACTTGTTACTGGTCGCCGGGTTTTGTAGTGGATCCGAGATTTTTCAAAAAATTGGACTGAAAATGAAATACCCGGTAAACCACAAGGACCAAAAATGTAATTTACTCTTAAAATTGTCGAACATGATTTGAAGAAAACTGGAGGTACTTGTTCTAATACTGGGAATATGGCATTTATGTCATCTCCTAGTACCTCAACTCCAGTTGAAGAGGTGAAGGTTGATGGTGGTGTTGGTTCATCAAGCAGTACCATTGGTATTATGGATGAGCAGACTTGTTGTACATTTTTAACAAGTCAAAATGATGGGTCCATGCTTACACATGAAGACCTCCAAGAGATCAATGATGTTGATCTGGAGGAAATGGACCTAAAATGGCAAATTTCTCTTCTTAGCATAAGGGCTAAGAAGTTCTATCAAAGGACGGGGAAGAAGCTCACAATCAGCAGCAATGATACTGCTGGTTTTGACAAGTCAAAGATAGAATGCTACAACTGCCATATGATGGGGCACTTCTCAAGAGAATGTAGAAGGCCAAGGCAGCAAGATAGAAAGAACAGAGGTTTCGGAAGCAAATCCAAAATAGGGGAAGTTTCTGAGCCAAACTCAAAAGCTATGGTAGCTATTGATGGCTTAGGCTTTGATTGGAGCTTCATGGCAGATGAAGAAGAAGCTTCTTCTCAGATGGCACTTATGGCTTTTTCTGCTACTGATGTACAATCTCATAAAGGTTGTTCAAATACTTGGACTGCTCTTACAGAATTACAAACTTTAATCAAACATTATGATGATCAAAAGAAAGAGCTAAGCACAACTCATCAAGACTTAATAAACTATAAGTGTGGTTTAGCTACCTTAGAGAAGCAGCTCATACACTATAAAGAAAATGAGTTTTCTTTTTTAGATGACAAAGCTCTTCTTAAGCAGGACATATTCTTTAGAGATGCAGAAATTAAGCTTTTAAGAGATGCATATGATAGGATCAAAAAGGATAATGAAAACATTCACTTAAGTGTAGAAACACTAGAACATGCTTCTAAGGGTGTAACTAACATGATTGAATGTCAAGTGATCAATAAGGAAAAATATGGGTTAGGATATAATGCTGTCCCACCTCCTTATAGAGGAATCCCTACACCCCCAGGGATTGACCTAGAGCATTCAGGCTTAGCTGAATTTCAACAGCCTGAGCTACAATATGGTGTTCAGCCAAAAACAAAGTTAGTTGTTGATAAACCTAAGAAAGTAAGTTAGAGTTTAAGTAAAACTTCACTTCATGAGGACAAGGTGTCCTCTGATAGAAAATCAAATGCTCCAATCATTGAGGACTGGATATCTGATGATGATGAAGAACTACAGGTTATATCTAAACCTGAAGTGGTTAAGAAAGCAGGAACAAGTGTTCCTAAGATAGTCAAAAATAATACTGATAGGCCTAAAATCAACATTAAACATGTTACGCAACCAGTTAGGTATTGTGAGCAATACAGAACCACAAACAAGCCTAAAGGCAACCAAAGGAATTGGAATGGCCTTAAGTATCACCAACTAGGTGATGACTTTGACTTCTATAACAAAGCTTGTTTCATTTGTGGAGAATTTGACCATCTTGCAGCTTTTTGCAACCAAAGGGTATCTGGGTATACAAACAATAGGGCGAATTTCAAAAGGCAAACACCTAAAAGTCACTCTATTAATACTAGAACAACACCCAGAGCAGTTTCATTAAAGTCTGGACCAAAAGCAGTTTCTACTGCTAGACCAAAAGTTTCTACTGCTCATCAAGCAGTTTCTACTGCCAGACCTTTTTACTCTGTTTACCCTAAACCAGCAGTATAAAGTGCAAAAACAACTTACAAACATGCACAAACAACTGCTAAGAGACCTTTTCCAACAAGAGCAGTTTCACTAAAACAAATTTGGAAACCTAAGGGTTCTACTGCTAGGGAAAAGAAGGCCAATGCTGTTAATGCCTCAGCATGTTGGATTTGGAAACCTCTTAAATCTAATGGTGCATCAACTGTTCTGAAGAGATTTAATTACATTGATGCACATGGCAAATCCAAGTCAGTAATGGCTTGGGTTCCCCAAGGAAACTAATTTCCTTATTTGTGTGCAGGAACATTCACCAACAGATCATAAAGATCAAGGCTATTCAGATAGTGGGTGTTCAAGGCACATGACAGGCAACATGTCTTATCTTTCCAACTTTCAATCATTAGATGGAGGATATGTTACCTTTGGAGGAGGTATCGGTGGCAAGATTACTGGTAAAGGTACTCTTAAAGCTGGTAAATTAGATTTTGAAGATGTGTACTATGTGCAAGAGCTAAAGTATAATCTTTTTAGTGTCTCACAAATGTGTGACAAAAAGAACAAAGTTCTTTTTACTGACACTGAATGTCTTGTACTTTCTTCTGATTTTAAGATGCCTGATGAAAGTCAAGTACTTCTTAAAATTCCAAGAAAGGGCAACATGTACAGTGTTGATATGAAGAAGATTGTTCCTAAAGAGGCACTTACTTGTCTAGTTACAAAAGCCACATTGGATGAATCTATGAAATGGCATAGGAGGCTTGGTCACATTAACTTCAAAACCATAAATAAAATTGTTAAGAATGGTTTGGTAAGAGGCTTACCTCAAAAACGATTTGAAAATGACCAAACATGCATTGCTTGTCTTAAAGGCAAACAACACAAAGCCACTTGTAAGCCCAAAATTTTTAACTCTATTGATAAATCATTGTTTATGCTTCATATGGACTTATTTGGACCTACTTCTGTTAGTAGCATGATGCATAAAAGATATTGTCTAGTTGTTACTGATGATTATAGTAGATTTATATGGGTTTTCTTTTTAAGTTCTAAGGATGAGACTTCTAGCATTCTTAAAACATTCATTACAGAGATAGAAAACCTAGTAAGCAAAAGAGTAAAAGTCATTAGATGTGATAATGGGACAGAGTTTAAGAATAGAGTTATGGATGACTTCTGCAAGGAAAAAGGTATTAGGAGAGAATTTAGTGTAGCTAGAACTCCTCAGCAAAATGGAGTAGCTGAGAGGAGAAATAGAACACTCATAGAAGCTGCTAGAACCATGTTAGCCGACTCTAAGTTGCCTATCACTTTTTGGGCTGAAGCAGTTAATACTGCTTGCTATGTCCAGAATAGGGTTTTGGTTGTCAAATCTCACAATAAGACATCATATGAGCTTTTTAGAGGTAGAACTCCTGCAATAGGATTTCTTAGACCTTTTGGATGTCATGTGACAATTCTGAATACCTTAGACCATCTTGGAAAGTTTGATGGTAAAGCAGATGAAGGATTCTTAGTTGGATATTCTCTTAATAGCAAAGCTTTTAGAGTATACAACTTAAGAACTAGAAGAGTAGAGGAGAACCTGCATGTGGAATTTTTAGAGAATAAATCCAATGTAGCAGGTCAAGGTCCTAATTGGCTATTTGATCTTGAGACACTAACCCATTCTATGAATTATGTGCCTGTTGTTGTTGAAACTAATGAATTTTCAGGTTCAAAAGGAGATGAAACAACAAATGAGGCAGGGTTAGACAAAGAGAAAGATCAAGATTATTTGCTGATGCCAATATAGACAAGTACAAGTGTGGATTCAACTTCAAAAATTGATGAACCTTCTTCTGATGAAGCTAAAGAAGGGATTGAAGATGAAAAAAAGGAAAATGGAACAAAGGAACAAAAGAATGTTTCTATTGATGATAGTACTGCTGAGACAGAGCATTCTACTGCTAGGCTTAATTTTACTACTGCTCGAGCCAAATGTTTCTACTGCTGGCCCATCAGAACCAAATGAAGCAGAATTCTCAGAAGAAGAGGTGGATTTCAACAATCTCCCACCTAACTATCAAGTTCCTTCTACACCACACACAAGGATTCACAAAGTCCACTCCCTGGACAATGTGATTGGAGATGTACAATTAGGGGTGAAGACAAGGCAACAACTGATGTCTTCAGACCAACAAGGGCTTCTTGATGCCCTTTATGCTTCAAAGCAGCATGAGTTTTCAAACTCTTGCTTGTTTGTATGTTTTCTATCACAAGCAGAACCAAAGAATGTTCTTAAAGCCCTAGATGATTCAAGCTGGGTAGAAGCTATGCAAGAAGAGCTTCTTCAGTTCAAGATTCAGAAGGTATGGGTGCTAGTTGATTTACCCAAAGGTGTAAGGGTAATTGGCACTAGATGGGTTTTCAGAAATAAAAGGGATGAAAGGGGCATAGTGATTAGGAATAAGGCTAGATTAGTAGCCCAAGGGTACACACAAGAAGAAGGGATAGACTATGTTTGCTCCAGTAGCAAGGATTGAAGCCATTAGGTTATTTTTGGCTTATGCTTCATTTATGGGCTTCACAGTTTATCAAATGGATGTCAAGAGTGCATTTTTATATGGTACTATTGAAGAGGAGGTATATGTCTCACAACCTTCAGGGTTTACTGACCCAGATCATCCAGACAAAGTGTACAAGGTTGTTAAGGCTCTTTATGGCCTTCATCAGGCACCAAGAGCATGGTATGAAATACTGGCTTCCTATTTGACAGAAAATGGATTTCAAAGAGGCAAGATAGATCAGATATTATTCATCAAGAAGCACAAGAATGATCTTTTACTAGTGCAGGTGTATGTGGATGATATCATCTTTGGATCTACAAGGAAGGAGATGTGTTTGGGGTTTGAGAAACTTATGCATAATAAGTTTCAGATGAGTTCCATGGGGGAACTTACATTCTTTTTGGGTCTGCAAGTTAAGCAATCAAGTGAAGGCATATTTATCAGCCAAGATAAATATGTTGCAGAGATTCTTAGAAAATTTCAATTTGCTGATTCAAAAGTGGCAAGCACACCAATGGACTCTGATAAGCCACTTCTTAAAGATTTAGATGGAGAAAATGTAGATGTACACACATACAGATCTATGATAGGATCTTTGATGTATCTTACATCATCAAGACCTGATATCATATTCTCTGTTTGTGCTTGTGCAAGATTTCAAGTAACTCCAAAGGTTTCTCACCTCACAGCTGTCAAGTGGATTTTTAGATATCTCAAGGGCCAACCTAGGTTGGGTCTATGGTATTCTAAAGAATTACCTTTTGACTTAGTAGCATTTTCAGATAGTGATTACGCTGGTGCTAGCTTGGACAGAAAGTCAACAATTGGAGGATGTCAATTCCTTGGGTGTAGACTTATCTCATGTCAGTGTAAGAAGCAAACAATTGTGGCTACTTCAACAACTGAAGCTGAATATGTAGCTGCTGCAAGTTGCTGTGGTCAAGTCCTATGGCTTCAAAACCAACTTCTTGACTATGGGTACAATTTCATGAACACTGTCATACATATTGATAATAGTAGTACAATTTGCATAATTAAAAATCTAGTGCAACACTCTAAAACAAAACACATTGAAATTAGACATCATTTTACTAGAGACTGCAATGAGAAAAAGTTGATTCAAGTTCTTAAAATTGATTCTGATCACAATTTTGCAGATCTTCTCACAAAAGCTTTTGATGTTGGAAGGTTTCAGTACTTGGTAGCAAGTATTGGGATGCTTAATCCTCAATGATTTAAAACTCTGTGTTTTTGTATATACATTTTTGTTTGTACTGCTAGCATTGTTTATTACTACTGTTACTGAAAAGTTTGTACTGCTAGTACAAATTTTATTTATTAAGTTCATACTGTTAGTCATATGATTCTACTGCTATAAGACAAATGTTTTGCATTTTGTTTCTTGGTTTTGGACTAACAATTTCAGATATGAACATTGAGCACAAAGGAAGTTTCAAGTGAAATGGAAGCAGCAGAATGATTATCTTAGTTGCTGACATAATAGGTTTATGATGGACTGAGTTTGGGAATTCATTAACAAATGTTTACACCTAAGTTAATTGATTCTTTAAAACTTATTTCTTGAAATCTGATTATGATGTTTCACATTGACTTGATGGCTCAGTTGGTCAGATAGTAACTGACACAACTCACTTTCAATCATTTTATACTTTAATTAGTATAATGAGCAAGTCTAAGGACGTCTGATAGAAAGAACAGCGAACAAATGTGCATCTAACACTTGTGTTAGAAGACACAATTGTCACGAGCTGGAAAACCTGTCAAAAAATCCCTTTGAATGGGTTTATCTTTACACAGGTAGTTATTTATAACTGAAAACATTGGTTCTCACACAACCAGAGGTTACTTTAAACCGAATTCTTGATTAAGTGTCTGTTACACACTTAATCCATTCAAAATGGTTGAGAGCAGTATGATTTTTCAATAATAAAATCATATTCATACTGCTAAGTCAAAAGTTTCTTAAAAGGGATTTTCAAAGTGGCTCAGAAAAACCATCAAATGATGGAAAATGAGTCAAAGCCCCATGATTCACCACTCATAGGAGTTAACACACCTAGAAGTGATGAGGGCAGCAATTTAAACTCTTAAGGAATTGATGGCCAACATGTACACCATTGTCTGAAAATCATGTTCTAATTACTAGTTCACATGATGGTGAGAGATCTTCCAAACAGGGGAAGATATATTTTGGTACATAGTGAGAGATCTTCCAAGCTCAGGGGAGGAAGATTAACCAATAAGGAAAGTCTGTGGTTGTGTATGCTCAGAACAGGGGAGAAATTGTTCAAGCAGTTGTTGTATCTCCTCCTACAATGGAAAAGACATGAGCATACAAGATGATGATGTCAGCTTTTTGAGAAGCTAACATGTCTTATTATTCAGCCAATAATAAGAACAAGCATTCAGTTGATGGATGCTGGGAATAAACTTTTTCAGTTGATGGATACTGGGAATAAGCTCTTCAAATGAAAAAAGTTCAAATGAAGATTCTGGAGTATTATATATATTCAGAAGGGATGAAGCATTCAAATGGAGAAAGTTATATCTAGGAGCTTTAAGTTTCAATTTCAGTTCACTACGTTTGTTCATCACTTGCAAAGGCATACTGGAAGAAGACATCTTGGAACAAGCATCCAAGATACACAACACCATTGCCTCTTATAATTCCTCCATCCAAGGAAATTGCATCATCTTTTATTCAAAGTACTGCTATTGTTCAAGACAAAGAAAGATGATGTTATTGCTGAAAAAGATTCACAGAAGGTAGATGAGTTAGACAGAAAGATACTTAATCTTGAAGAACAAAGAAAAGCTCAGACCAAGAGTCTGACTATGAAGTGTTTGAAAGATCCGCACAATTAGAATTTAATTCAGAAGAAACATGTTGATTAGGGAATCACATGTTTAGGGGAGGATTGTTGGGAATTAAATGTTCTAAAGATTAGTATTGGTAATTAATCTTTCACAAGGTTAGTTCTGCTCAAAGAAATATACTAAGTGTCATTCTACTGCTAGTGTATTTCATTCTACTGCTAGTGTTAGAGATTCTGCTGCCGCAAGCATTCTACTGCTAGTGCAACAGATACTGCTGTTGAAGAGATAAGTGTCGTGTATTCTACTGCTAGATGGATAAGTATACAAAGATATTTTGTGTATAAAAGTCAAAGATATACGGTAGATAATATCTTTGATAGATGTTCAGTCAACAAGTTGTGTACACAGATACAAGTTGTATCTTAAGGACTAACACACTCAAGCAAAGCAAGTAGTTCGACAAGACTTATCATTTATTGTAAAGATCTCCTTAGTTGTATAAAAGGAAGATCTTATCTTAGTTACATGTGTGTTGAAAATAAGTGTGAATTTGTGATTAATGTAACTATTAGAAAAACTAACTCAGTTGATAGAACAAGATAGAAAATAAGTTTTTCTTTGTAATAGAGATTCAAGGTTTTGTAACCCTAGTGATAGTGAAGATCACTCGTATTATTCTCAAATAATATTGAATCGTTTGGTGTTAACATTCATTGTTCATTATCAAATTCAACAACCACCACTGTTCCATTTCCAATAATCAAATAACCTTCTAAGTGTGGTTAAGTAGATTCCGCATACTTAATCATATTCACTCAAAGTATCTCATACACTCGTTGTAAAGGACTAACATCCTATTAAGGGTATTGAATCCTCTCAGTTTCTGTTCCTAGAGATGTCCGATATATTTATTAGTGCTGCTAGTTTTATCAGATTTCGGACAGAACTTGGTTTGGTACATGTCAGGTTATGGCAGATTTGGACAAATGACACACACAAAGTTGGTTAACATGCACAGGTTGGATTAGAAAGGGTTTAGACATAATTTGTTTAAACTTTCTAATGATATTCTTAAACGTTCAATGGCTCGTATTTTTGGATTTTATTGAAGAATTGGTTACGAAGAAAAATTGTTTATCTCTTATTTGAGATTGAAGTGAAGTTTCACGAAAGCGTTTACTTATTTCATCATCAATATTCCTAGCTATTGATTAGTGATTTGCTTCTTTATATATGGTTTATGATTGGGACTTGGTTTATTTAGTTTTCATAGGTCAAGGGGTGGATGGACGAAGACCTAGTTAACTATCACTTAAAGAAGATACATTGTCGTACTCAGTGTCACACGATTAAGTTGTTGTGGATAAATTCAAGAGGTTTAGAGATTTGATACACCACAACTCTCTATACCGATTTCAATTAATAATAGTGCGAGCTTAAGTAACGAGTTTGGGATATTTTACTTTGGTTTCAAGTTTGGTATATCAAGTTTTCTTCATTAGTGATCATTTCAAGGAGCCTACAGATTTGAAGAATCATGAAGATGATTAACACCTTGGTTTCAGGGGAAACTTATTCTTATGATGTGTTTAATCATTTACATGCACCACTCAAGGGGAAGTTTTTGATTCTTACTACTGTTGATCATTATTACTACTGCTAGTTGGAGTTTCTACTGTTTTGGATTCATTTTTCTTATATATGCGTCATGGAAGGCAATTTGAAACATTGGAAGACTTGGATTAGGAGCGTGATATTGATTTGTGGTGGTCAAGATCATATTTGCATACATTCCCTATTTGATTATAACAAAAAGGGGAAGAGATGTTGTGGTGGCATGGCATGGATAAAGGGGAAGACAAGATTGTTTCATTCATAGTGAGATTTAATTATCTCAAATTCTTTACTACGTCTAAGAAAGTTCGTACAAGAACGTGTATGTTTTGTAATCATAAAATAGGGGGAGATTGTTGGGTCAAAAAGATTTGAAGATACAAAACATGAAGAGTGAAACATGAAGGACTTAAAGTGACGAGAAGAGAAACTACAAAAAGATGGAGCTTTTAGAAGATTCTTAGAAGATATGCTTAAAATAGTTTCCTTATTGTATTAGGAATGTTTTCATTTGTAAACCCTAGATGACTCTAGTATATAAAGAGACATAGGGGTGTTGAGTTATTAGGTCTAGACAAGATGTAGTCGACTAAAGGTGTTTGTGTGTGCGTAGACATTTTTTCATAGAAAAACGTCTAGGTTTAGTTGTGTAGACTCAAGATTAAGTGATCTTGATCCTTGTTATAGGTAGATAACACGTTGTATTATGTTTAATATAATTGAGGCTTGATTGGGAAAAAACTTGTTCACAATAACGTTAATTCTTGTTTGAATATTCCGCTTTCGTTATTATTTTTCCTAGATAATATGAGGTCTAGTAAACCTCGAGCTATAATGGTCTAACATATGTCTACCCAAGTATAACCCTTAGAAACCCTCTTTATATTACTAAAAAGTTTTTTAGTGTGGGTAGAAGCAATATAACGTCTTGTGTGAGGTAGAAGCATGTTGTTGTGCTTGTTCAAAAACAGTTGAATAAATCTTGGATACATTAAAAATTTGTGTTTACTATCCAAGTTTTTCACCATACCATCAAAAATCAATTTAGAAAAGTTAAACTTCTTATTTGTGGCCAAGCAAATAATAACAGTTGCTATATTGCTACTAAATTGTTCCCAAGTAGTTTTCTTAGGACTTAGACAATAAAGGATGGTATGAACAAGAAATCTCCATTGAGGGGAAAAGTGTCCTTTTTGAAAGGTCAATTTGTCAGAAGTTGACACATACCCCATCAATGAAAGGTTTTCAAAAATTTCAGTATTTGGCAAAGAACTAATACCATCATCATCTGCTAATTTGAGATGCTTCCTAACAAATGACTCAGTAATAGTCATAACTTTGCCATCTACTGTAGCAGTTAACTCTTGTTCTCCATTATCAAGTGTTCTAACATTAGCAGTATGACAAAACTGTTTGATATGATAAACATAGATAGTGGGATTCTCTGTAAGTGCATACCTTATGTGACTGGCATTGAGAAAATCCACTATTTGGTAAAATCCTTCACTTCCCTCTGGTTTCTGTAAATAGGTGACCATGTTGTGTGTGTCACAAAATTCCAAATTCGCCATTGAGATCGATTTAAAGAGAAAAGTGTGATTAGGGTTCTAGATTATGTTCATTTACGAGAGTATGTGTGTTTGGCAAAGGCAATTGAGATTATATAGATATCACTTAGGGTTTTGATTGGACCGACTGACTAAATCGTTTCTTTGACTTGAAGAAATCTTAAAAATTAAAGAAAGATTATGAATTATCCAATTTAAGAAACCTATAAGCAAAGTAATTGATGAAAATATCTCAACGGCTACAATTAATTAATGAAAAACGGTTATTCCCCGAACAGCACTAACGGTAACCCAGCAGTACTATTTTATCCTAGCAGTATTAACTTCACCCAACAGTACAAACTTTTTCCCAGAAGTATTAACCCAAATTTTCTTTTAAAACAATACTGCACTCATACATTTTGAAGGGATTAAGTGTAAAGGAAGACACTTAATCATTTCGGTTGCATTTAACCTTTAGTTGTGTGAGAACCAATGATTTCAGTATAAATACTGCCTGTGATCAGATAGACTCATTAAAAGAGCCTTCTTGACAGGGTTTCCAGCTCAGTGGCAGGTGTTACCTCTAACATAAATGTATTAGATTTATGTTTCCTCGCTGTTCTCTAAACCAGATGTCCGTAGACTAACACACTATACTAATGATAGAATGGTAAAGAGTGAGTTAGATCAGTTACTATCTGACTAATTAAAAGCCATCAATTCGTGTTTAGTATAGCCTATGCCCAGATGCTTCACTAGGCTCACTGTCAGACATAGGTTGATTTTAAGAAAAAGATTTTAAAGAACTTCCCAACTCAGGTGTAAACTAAGTATTAACCCTTGTCAAGTGATCCCTAAATCCTCTCTATCATTAATCATGTGGAAAACTAGAAGGGGGGTTGAATAGTTTTACCGGTTTTTAAGTTCTTTTAAATCTTTTTAGGACTTCTTAAAAACTTTGCTATTGGAAACCTTTGATTCGATTCTTATGTGCAATCAAACAACACCAATATGAACTACACTCTAAACTAACTAATAATAAGTAATGAAAGTAAATAGTAGAGATGGAAAGATCAAACCGGGACAAAAGGATTTATAGTGGTTCGGCTACGAAGCTCTTCTTCGCCCTACTCCACTCCTCGAGTACAACACTCGAGAGTTTCAAGCACTATGTCAACAACCTCCCTTAAGGCGGAGAAAACCATACACGTCGCTTAACTTGTTTTCCGACACTAAGCTGATGTCGAATGCTAATCTTAGCTAGCACCAATCTACCATGATCTACACGATCAATCAGTCAAGCCCAATGGCTTCAAGAGATCTCCAAGATCTCGACACGATCACAATGATCAACACTCACTTGACTAACACTATCCTATTGACCCTTGATCTTCTTGATCAATTACACAAGCCCAATGGCTTGAAGAGATATTCACTATCTCTATAAGATCACAATGATCTTCACTCACACTCTCACAAAAGAAAAATGATCTTGATGTATGCTATGATACAACAAGGATGTAACAAATGTTACAAGAAACCTAACAACTACTACAACTCTTGTATCTTCTAGGATACCTTGAGTTCTTCTCGTGTACTTGAAGAGGAATGACAACACCTTGTATCAACTTGGATACTTTGTGTTCTACTCTTGCTATTGAAGAGGAATGAAGAGGATCTCTAAGTTGGATGATTGGATCACTCTTGAACAAAAGAAAAACTAAACTAAATGATCAAGAAAAGAAAATGGTGTGAGGGATTTAAACTCAGAAGTTTCTGTGTGAAAAAGGGTGAAGAAAATCTGTGAAGTGGGCTGGTATTTTTAGGTAGAAAAAATCTGGCCGTTACAGAGGGACGGCTCCACTAAATCACCGACGGCTCCAAAATTTAGTGGAACCGTGTTAGACAAAGACGCTCCATTTTTTGTCTTTTCTGGTGAAAACTTATTTGGGGAAGTTTGGAGCTGATTTTGGGGGGAAAATAGCTGTTGTGTATTTTAAACTTATTTTTCCATTAAAACATTTCTTAATTATTCAAAAATAATTTGTAAATTATATTTTTGTAGAAAATGTTGTCACATAAAAATGTGAAGTCTTAAATCTAAATTTACTTCTTTGATCATTAGTGAAGTTGTAAATTTGTTCTAGAGTGATTTGTGTAGAAACGGGATCTTCCGATTAAAAATTTGTTTACGTTAATTTTAACGTAACGTGAATTCATATTTTGTCATCCTCAAAACGTGAAGTTATCGAAAGATAGAAATAACGTTTTTAGAACATTATTTGCATCAACAATCTCCCCCTTTTTGATGATGACAAAAAATAAACTCATTTTAGGTTAAATTAATTTTAACAAGTTTTTAATGAGTTTACTCCAATTTCTCCCCCTTTTTGTCGAAGCAAAAAGGTTGCTAAGGCTCCCCCTTGATGTATACTCCGCCTCGTTTGGAGGACACCAAGGAATCGAGAAATGATTCGTGCTACAAAACAAGGTTAGATAACACATATACAAAATCTAACATGTAGCACTTATGACAAATATCTAGCCTCCCCAAAAAAATTGACTAAGTAGTCAAAGCACCCAAAGATAAAACAATTACATAAAGAGAACATCCATTCATAAAGAAAAGCAAGGGTCATACATAAGTATGACTACATAATAAGCATAAAGAAAATGGACAACAAGAAGCATAAATCCCTAATGACTAGAGGTAAGCTTCATTTCCAAGAAGTGTCCTAAAGGTTTATTGGTGAAAAGCTAAACAAGATCATGTTTAGTTTTGTGGGCTATGTAGTGGTGGAGATGGTGACATTATGGGGGGTTGTGGTGGTGTTAAAAGATGTTCCACATAGGAAAACATGAAGTGGATTTCATCTCTCAAAAAGAAGATGAGGTTACGGTTGTGGAGGCAACATAGGCAATTAGCACTATGTATATTAAAGGGATGAGGTTGGATGGGTTGAGCCATGATAGGAGAAGGTGGTGGTGGTGATTTTGTTGGTGATGGAGTTGGCATGGCATAGTCCAATGGAGTTATTGGTGAGAGTGTGTAACCCATTGAGGATGGTATGATGTTGAGGGAAGGAGATGATGAAGATGTTGTGTAGGTAGAGGATGTTTTGGAAGGTGCATTAGGTGGTGATGGTGAGTTGGGAGTAGCTTGGGAAGGTGGTGTCATTGCTTCATCATCTTTTGTAAGATCCACAAAGAGAGGTCTTGTTGGTGGTCTTATGGTTATTCTAGGTTTATTTGAGATGTGAGAAGTGGATCCTTGTGTGGAGGACATGATGTGTGTGTGATGTAGGGTTGAAGATGATGTGCAAGATAATCTTGCAAGGATGAGGCCTTATATAGGCAAGATGGGTGAAATTTGAATTAAAGTGGATGGGAGTGTCCTATGGTGTAGCAAGGGAATCTTAGGGTGTATGTGAGGTTGGAAAATTTGCAGGTTTGAGGTTAGGGTTGCAGGGATTTAGGAGGAACAGTGAAAATTCGTCAAACAGGTACACGGTTCCTCTAAACATCACACGGTACCGTTAAATTTAAAGGTACCGTGGCCTATTTAGTGGTACCGTGACACTGTTTTCACGGATTTTCATGTGTAGGCTAGTTTTGGGCAGCTAGAGGGATGTTTTCTAGGGGAACTAGTTCCTGGAAATGATAGTGCCTCAAATTACTAGAGATTTATTTTCCTAATATGTCCCATATTAAGCTACTTCTAGCATATAAAGATCATCATGTGATTTGCCAAGATAATCATAAGCATGCAAGCAAAATGGACAAAATAAGCTATCATCCAAATATCACATAAGATATCCATGCAAGGTGATGGATTAAGCTTTAAGCATGCAATAGTATTAATCTATTATAGATAAATCCTAATAGTAATACTAATCTCTTCCTAACTACTTATGACTTGAGCTTTCTCCCGTTTTCATCACTCTCTCGTCTTGAGCATAGATATCATTCTCATGATTTGGATCATCAAAGGGTGCATAGTGGGTGGAGGATTCGGAAATGAGAATGGATGAGACATATGACTCATTTAGGGGTTTCATGACGGGTTTGAAGAGTGAATATTGCGGATTATGAAGGTAAGGGTGAGAGTTCATGAAGTGGTGATAGAGACGGGTTAGGAACATCCCATAGGGTATCAATTTATTTTTGTTACCCTTGAGATGTACAATTCACTTAGCGAAGAAGTAGGCGAGATTGTAAGGTTGTTGGGTGAGGAGACAGTAAATCATATGAGCACAACACGCCGGAAGTTGCTTACGATTTCCTGTTAGACTTAGAACATTTCCTCACAGGATGACTGCCCAAGAAAGTAGTTCATGACAAACCTCATCCAGACGAATTTGGGTAAGAGGAGGAGTACTTATGAGTACGAATGAGTTTGGTAAGTTCGGTTGGAGAGGGTATGTAGGAACAATATGGACTATCCTCTTCACGAAAGTTGAAGAGGGACTCAAGACACCAATCTTCAGTATAGGCACATTGCCCATGATTGGGAATTCGGAGAATTTGAGCAAATTGCTCAAGGGTTAGGACAAATTTGAAAATTTAGACCTAAAACCAAAGTGACAAAGAGTGATCCTCGTTACGTACGAGTTCAACTTGTCGAAAGAATTCCAACACAAAACGAGGACAAATGTGCTCGTTAATGTGGAGTAAGCAATTGAATCCTATATCTCTAAAGGAAGTGTTGATATCCCGATGATAAATTACGGATGGATCAACGACTCTGCCTTCATGAAACCGACGGGTTTCAAGATTGACATAGGCATGAATGTGGTTTTCGGGTGTTGTGGGTTCACAAGAGATTTGGGGTGTATAGGTATCGGTTAGAAGATGATCAAAATCATACTCATGAGACATTTTTATTTCCTATAAAGAAGATTTTAGGAAAAAATTAGAATAGTGAGTGGTTGCATTAATGACACGAGCCTAGTGTGTGCCTATATATAAACTATGTGGAGGTGCGGTAATCTCGACTCTAGAATTAAACTTAATGAGAATACCCAAACACTCCTAATTTACTTTTGTTCAAGCAAATATGTCGAAAAGTACATATTGATTATGTAATTCGATCAATATTCGCGAGATCATGTATGCATGAGAAAAACGTTTTTAGTTTGCATCAACAATGCACGAAAAGTTTTTCATGAACCTAATTTCGTGAAAATTTTCAAAAACAATGGAATTGGGGTGTTTGGCAACTTCAATGTTTTAGTGCTAAGGGGTTTGAAAAATTTGAGTGTTGATGACTTCTAATTGCAAGTTTCCTAGACATGAATATGTGATTCAATTTTGTTTATGAAAATCCTATGTAAAGGGAATCACATGTTGTCTAATCTTAGTATAAAGACTTAAAAATTGAAAAGCCTCAATTCAATTTTCATGTATGAACAAACCCTAGACTCAAAATTGAAGAAAATTAAAGTAAGATAACTTACAATTCTTGTTGAATGAGTGGAAGTGATTGATAATTTTGAAAATCAATGTCTTGAATATGATCTTGAAGGGGTGTAATTGAATTTTGGAGTGTGAGGTTTGGTTTTGACAGTAGTTGCAGAAGTTGGGAAGGTTTGAATTTGGTAATGTGGGAAAAAGGAGACTAAAATACGGGATGTATCAGATACACGGTTCCACGGTACCGTTAAATTTAATGGTGCCGTGCCACCTTTAGTGGAGCCGTGATCTGATGGGATGAAATTTCGTCCCATTTTGATTTTTGACGAATAAGTCTCGCTGATTTAGTGAGACTTTTTGACACGAGGAAAGAATTTATACCTAATAATTCTTTTGACGAGGGGAACCTAGTCTAGACGAGATGACTTCAAAGAGTCATGAGATTTATGGAATATGTTCCATCATTCCTAGACCTAGACGAAGGTAATTGAAGGATTCTCGTTTGAGAGGTTTGGTTAGGATGTTGGCGATATTGTCTTGAGAAGGAACTTTCTCAATAGAAATATTTCCTTTCTGAACATTATCGCGAAGGAAGTGGTGACGAATTTCAATGTGTTTAGTACAGGAGTGTTGAACGAGATTTTTGCTCAAGTCAATAGCACCTTTATTATCACACATAATGGGGACGTCATCTAAATGGATGTCATAGTCATTAAGGGCTTGTTTCATCCATAGTGCTTGTTGACATGCCTTTCCGGCGCTTACGTACTCGGCTTCGGTCGTGGAGATAGCAAGAGCCGTTTGTTTCTTGGAGAACCAAGAAGTTAAGCAACAACCCATGAAGGTACAAACGCCGCTCGTACTTTTTCGATCCACATAATCTCCCGCATGATCAGAGTCGGCATAGACAACAGTTTCTACACCGGTCCCTTTGGGATAGAATAATCCCAAGTGTATAGTGCCTTTAATGTATCGAAAGATACGCTTAACTGCTTCAATGTGAGAGGTTTTGGGATCCTCTTGAAACGAGCACAAAGGCAGACACTAAACATGATGTCGGGCCTACTTGCCGTGAGGTATAGCAAACTTCCTTTCATACCTCTATACTTAGTGCTATCCAAGGACTCACCTTCTTCATCTTTCGTGAGTTTTATTTCCGTGGACATGGGAGTTTTCATGGGCTTAGACTCTTCTAAACTAAACTTCTTAAGCATCTCCTTACTATATTTAGATTGGTTAAAGAAGATACCATCTTCCATTTGTTTAATTTGTAAACCAAGGAAGAAATTTAATTCGCCCATCATGCTTATCTCAAACTCGTCACGCATGATCTTAGAGAAATCATCACACAGTTTTGGACAAGTTGAGCCAAATATGATGTCGTCGACATATATTTGAACAATAATGAGATGTGAATTACGTTTCTTTGTGAAAAGTGTGTTATCTACCACTCCCATCGTATATTTATGTTCGTTCAAGAATGCCTTTAGTCTATCGTACCAAGCTTTAGGAGCTTTTTTGAGACCATAGAGTGCTTTCTTGAGTTTATAAACATGATTCGGTTTCTCGAAATCAAAGAATCCTGGAGGTTGTGCAACATATACCTTCTCGTTGATATAACCATTTAGGAATGCACTTTTCACATCCATTTGGTATAACTTAAAGTCTAAGGCACAAGCATAGGCAAGGAGTATCCTAATAGACTCTAATCTAGCTACGGGTGCATAGGTTTCATCGTAGTCTATTCCTTCTTGTTGGTTATAGCCTTGTGCTACCAACCTTGCATTATTCCTAGTTACGACGCCATTTTCGTCGAGTTTATTCCTAAACACCCATTTAGTTCCTATGATGGTTTGATTCTTAAGAGTAGGTACTAAATCCCAAACTTGGTTTGCGGTGAATTGATTAAGTTCCTCTTGCATGGCAACTACCCAACTTTCATCCTTAATCGCTTCACCGACATTCTTAGCTTCTACGGTTGATATGAAACAAAAGAAATTACTTTTGTTTTGTGCTTGTGACCTAAGGGTTCTTTGGTTAAGGTTTCCTATGACATTTTCAATGGGATGGTTCTTGGATTCCTTAATGTTGACAACTTCGTCAACTTCAACTATTTCATCCTCAATGTCATCTTCTAAGGGTTTCTTGCCATTAACCTTAATGGCTTCATCCTCATCTAAGTCATCATCCACCAAGGGTGATGTCTTAGTTGGTGGAGGACTTTCATCGAATGTCACGTTGAGTGACTCTTCAACTTTCATTGTTTCCTTGTTTAGGACTACATAGGCCTAGCTACTTTGGGAGTATCCTAGGAAAGCACCTTCGTAAGACATTGGGTCAAACTTGGTGAGGTAGTCTTTAGTGTTTAGTATGAAGCACTTACTTCCAAACACTCTAAAGTAATCAAGAGAAGGTTTTCTACCTTTCATGATTTTATATGGTGTTTTTCCTAACATAGGTCTAATTAGAATCCTATTAAGTATGTAAGTTGAGGTGTCTACCGCATTATACCAAAACTTTTGCGGAATTGATTGTTCATTCAACATCGTTCTACTCATCTCTTGTAGAGTATGATTTTTCCGCTCAACTACCCCATTTGATTGTGGAGTGCGTGAAGCCGAGAAATTGTGTGTAATACCATTAGCATCACAATATGCTCCAAATTGCACTTCATTATCAAATTCCCGACCATGATCCGTTCTAATAGAAACAATTGTACATCCTAGTTGATTTTGGACTTTCTTACTAAAGATTTCAAATTCCTCAAAAGCTTGTGTCTTATTCTTAAGAAATCTAGTCCAAGTATACCTAGAGTAGTCATCAACTATCACTAAGGTGTAGTAGTTTCCTCCGTAGCTCCGTACGGCGGATGGACCAAATAAGTCCATATGAAGGAGTTCTAGGCATCTAGAGGTCGAGACCATATTCTTAGCTTTGTGACTAGAATGAGCTTGTTTTCCACTTTACAAGCGTCACAAAAGTGTTGATCAAACTTAATCTTAGGTAGGTTTCTAACTAGTTCCTTAGACGCCAATGATTGTATTAATCGCATATTGGCGTGACCTAATCTCCTATGCCATAGAGTGGAATTGTCATCTATGGTTGCTAAGCATATCCTATCCTGAGGCTTATTTCCTATTTTCATAACAAATAGGCCATTTCTCCTAACTCCTTTGCCTATGGTTTTACCATCCTTAATAATCTCACTACCCTCTTCGGAGAATATAACTTTACACTTATTATCTACCATTTGACTAATGCTAAGCAAGTTAAATCCTAAGTTATCTACATGCTCAGCATTTCTAATAGTGAGGGAGTTTTGAGTGATCGTACCTTTGCCTATAATGTTGCCCTTAAGTTTGCTACCTGAAAGTGACATTACCTCCGTTGTATGCTTTGTATGATGAGAAAAGACTTCGGTTACCCGTCATATGATTAGTGCATCCACTATCCTTGACCTATTCGTCAGGCTCCAAGTCGATTCCCTAGCATATCTATTGAATAAGACAAACATTCAAACATTTGATCCCCAATATCTCATGGGTCCAAAGTTGTTAGCATTAAACATCCTATGCATTAGTTGCATTTGGTTAGGATGTTGGAACGGAGGACAAATTTCCCATGGTAAGTAACTTTGTAGTTGACGGTCATTCCAAGTTACGGGATAGTTACTTGGATAACTTTGTCTTCTAGAGTTACGTCTCGGTAGAGGAGTTCTTGACCGAGGTTTAGGAATATTTGTTTTTCTAGGTGGAGGAGTCTTAGACCTAGTGTCGGGTTTTAAAAAGCGGGGCCTGGTGTTTGACACAGGTTTGTAAAAGCTTTTGGCTTCCTTTATACTAGCAATAGATACTTTGGTACCATTTACAACTATGTGTCTTGGTTTAGGACTTGAATTATCTTTCAAATTCAACTCAGTTCTGTCTTCAGTAACACACGGTACCACGGTACCATTAATTTTAATGGTGCCGTGTGTACATTTAGTGGTGCCGTCTGTTGTTTTGACAGAACTTGTGGGTTTGACAGATTCTACTTGCTTTATTTTACTTGTCGAAGCATTATCTGTTCCTTTTTCAAACCTAGTGATCCTAAATGTATTTTCTTTGAGTTTATCATTTTCTACATGAAGGATTATGCATGACTTGCATCCTACGTCTACTTCTTTATTTTTCTCAAGTCTTTTGACTTGATCCTTTAGTTCTAAAACTTGCATTTCGAGTTCATGCAATTTTAATTTTAGTGATTTGTTTCTACCTAAAATTTTAGAACTAATCTCGCATAGTTTATTATATTCGTCATTTAGTGTGTTATCATCTATTGACAAATTATCATCACTATAATCAGGATAGTCATAACGTACCTCATGAGAAGCTTAAGCCATTAGGCATGTTTTGTCCTTGGGGTTTTTCTCTTCATCTTCACCGCTATCACTCCACGAGCCTCCTATGAAAGCTCGTTGGTTGTTGGATTTCGGTGGTTTGGGACACTCTCCTATGAAGTGATTAGGATCTCCACATCTAAAGCATTTCCTTTCACTTGTCCCTTTCTTTTCAACTCGGTTCTTTTGTGATGTCTTCTTTTCATCACGAGGTTGTCTAACGAACCTACCTCTTCTCCTAAAGAACTTTTTAAAGTCCCTAACCGCTAACGCATATTCTTCATCTTCACTATCGGAACTCGAACATTCCTCATCACTAGACTCCTTCTTGGCTTTCAATGCTAGAGATCTAACTCTCTCGCTTTTGCCTTTAACTATATCGGAGTCTTTCTTGATTATCATCTCGTGAACCTTCAAGTTTCCTATTAGTTCATCGAGTGATAGTGTCGCCAAGTCCTTTGACTCTTCTATGGCGGTGACCTTTGCTCTCCATTTAGGATGTAGAGCCCTAAGAAACTTCCTAACATAATTCTTGCTAGAGTAACCTTCATCAAGAGCTTTAAGACTAGTGATAATAGTATTAAATCTAGCAAAAGCATTATCTATTGACTCATCTTCTGAAATGGAAAATTGTTCATATTGTTGAACAAGAAGATCTATCTTGTTCTCTTTGACTTGGTTATTACCTTGGTGAGTGACTAAAAAAGTTTTCCAAATATCTTTTGCCGTATTACACATGAAAATTCTTTCAAATTCCTTGGGCAAAGCATTGTAAATCATCATTTTAGCCTCATTATTCTTGGCTAATTTCCTTTTAAGTTCATCACTTTGTTTATCATAAGAAACTATTTCATCCTTTTTAGTTACCAGATTCATTTGAATCGGTTGAAAGTTACCCTCGGTAATAACATGCCAAAGATCAATGTTTTTTGATTTCACATACGTTTCGAATCTTGTTTTCCAATAGATAAAGCAATCTGACCGGATCTAAACACACGACTTGTGTTGAAGATACTTTGAGTATAATGCTAAGTAGCACGCGGAATTTATTACAAAGCACTTAGAAGATTTTGTGTTTGGCGATGTGTGTGATTGTATGAATGTAACAATAAAAAACAAGAACACAATGTTTAACACAATGATTAGCTTCAATATATTAATACGGATGATCTACAATATCACCAGGGTTTGACAACCTTGAAGCTCTTACAAAAAATTCGTACTTAGGGATATTAGAGATATATGAGAGATATGAAACCCTAATTAGGATCTCCTTTTATAGAACAAGGAGTCCTATATAAGTAAAACTATTATACGTATCAATCTAACTTAATAAGATATACATGCAATCTATTCTATATATATATCATTACGCGTCTTTCACATTCTGTTTTTCTCTTATAACCAGTACTAACTTCTTCTACTAGCAGTACTAACTGACTTAGTATTGTTAGTGTAATCTTGAACGAATCTTCAGCAATACTAATTTATGCCTGGCAGTACTAACTATTGGTTTAATTCCTAACGATCCTCCCCTAAACTTATGATTTCTGTGCTAATCATTAAGTTTCTTCTTGAATTAAACTTTGTATATGATGGGGTGGATTCTTTCAAACACTTATCTTCAATCTTGAATCACTTTAGAATTTTGTTCACATATAAGCTTTTGAAGAAACCATAACAGTAAGCACTCCAATATAAACTTCATACTTATCTCTGATTTTGAATTGATATCCTCCCCTGAGTTACATAATCATCTTTAACAACAACTGAACAAACACTAATTCCTCCCCTGTTTGGAAGAATCTTCACCATCACATAAATTTGAACATATGACATTTGAGCTCAGCTTCCAATATGACAATTTGTACAAGTTTCCATCAATTCAGTTGTTTAGTTACAGACCTACTCTCATCACTTATAGATGTGTAACCTTCTGAGAGAGGTGAATCATAGAGTATAAACTCAGTTTTAAACCAAGTTTGAATGAACAGTACAAACTAGTTGGAACTAGCAGTACAAACTGTTTAGCAAAAATTTTTAGAGATCAGGATAAACTTAATGTGGACTTGAAAACATTTTTGCCTACTTATATTTTTTAGCAAACTATCAGCTATCAACGGATTTGATATGTCTTTACCAATAGCCGTTTGCTTTGGACTAGTCAACTCTTTACTTGAAGATATGGTGAGTTGATGACCATCTAATTTTTGGTAAACTGTCAACCATAAACGGATTTGATTAGTCTTTACTAGAAACCGTTTGATCTGGACTAGTTGGTTCTTATGTGGGTTAGACATGGTGAACTAATTACCATTTGTTGTGTGACAAATTCTCACACTTGACATTCCAAATCACCATTCTTTCGAAAGTACAATCCAATTTAAAATGGACATACTCCTAGCAATTTGCTTATTCAACCTGCAAATGTTAGTACAAAACCAAAGAAAATACATTGCAAAACATTTCCTTTTTAACAGCTATCACAAGTGACTAACAAATTTCCATAAGCAGTACTAAAAATTACCAAGCAGTACAAACTAGACCCAGCAGTTACATCAGACACACCTAGGAGTACGAAATCCTTATTATTACAAAAACTCTTAGACATCGAAATTTTCAAGGATTGAGCATTCCAATACCTGTTACCAAGTACTGAAACCTTGTTACATCAAAAACTTTAGTTAGTAAGTCAGCAAAATTGTCATCAGTATGAATTTTGACAACCTGAACTAACTTCTTTTCATTACAATCTCTTATAAAATGATGTCTAATTTCAATATGTTTAGTTTTTGAATGTTGAACAGGATTTTTAACTATGCACATTGTACTGCTATTGTCTATGAAAATTATTGTATTCAAGAAATTATACCCATATTCAAGCAATTGATTCTGAAGCCAAAGAACTTGAGCACAACAACTTGCAGCAGCCACATATTCAGCTTCTGTAGTAGAAGTGGCCACCATAGTTTGCTTTTTGCACTGCCATGAAATTAATCTGCATCCTAGAAACTGACCACCACCAGTTGTAGATTTTCTATCCATACTAGCTCCAGCATAATCAGAATCTGAGTAAGCTACCAGATCAAATGCAGACTCTTTAGGATACCACAGACCTAGATTAAGTTGACCTTTAAGGTATCTAAAGATTCTCTTCACACTACTAGAAAAATAGCCTTTAATGACTCCTAAATTATGACACACACATTTTATTGACAAGCAAAAGTGTGAGTCATAAAAAACCTGTCATTACTTGTACAATTTGAAGGACTTATGACATGTAATTATTAGAGTCATAAAAACTAAAACACGGGATACACTTTTTGTTTCCCTCTATTGACAAAACCCCACAAAAAACCTAAGTCCTTCAAAATCAACAAAAAAAAACCCAATTAAGTTTACTAGGGTTAGCTATTCTTCTCTCCCAATCCAGCCGCCCACCTTCACCACATTTTTCCGGCCATATTTCTCCGGCGACCTCATCACAGCCGTCATTAAACACCATCAACCTCTCACCATCACAACCCCTCGCCTCTTCTCTCTTTCTTGAAGATGCCGACCACCACCACCCTTTCACTGCCACACTCCTCTGTTTTTATTGAAGATAAGTATAGATCGAAGATGGCTTCAGATCGATGTCGAAAAAGGTTATTAAGAAAGATGTGAATATACAGAAGATTGATGATGAGTTGATTGATCCTCAAATGTGTGAAACTTATGTTGAAGATATTTACGACTATCTTCGTAATATGGAGGTTTGTAATATTTTCTTTTTTATTGTTTCAGTTCATGTTCTAATTCTATTGATGGTATTTAATGTTTATTTTATGTAATTTTGATTAGATCTAGCGTCTAATTGAGGAGTTTATATGGGAAATTAGTGAAGTTGCTAATTAGGTATAATTGGAAGAACTGGTGGTGTTGTTTGTGTAGCGTTTTGGTAAGCAATGATTCCAGTAGCGTCTAATTGAGGAGTTTATTATTGTCTAACTTTTTTGTTACTTTCAATGAAAAATTGTTTAAAAACAGGTTTTACAATTTTTAAATACAATATACTGTACGTCTAGCTGTACATACCACACATAAACGCATCCAACACCAAAATCATGATCGATGAGTCTCTTTCAATACATAAAATGGTAACGGGATAAGATTTATGTACTTGATTCAGTTTAAGAATATATACAAATTTAATAGTCAAGCAGGCGTGCTTAAGATCGAGAAGCTAAGGAAGGTTCAACGACAGCTAGCTGCATCGATCTTTAGTCAAATGTTTTCCAAAACAACAATATTCAACAACATATTATTTCACGTAATCTGTCTTTTGAAATGTTCTTCTACCCACTATATATATACACCTAACATACACCACCAACGTACTCATTTACAAATCTTCAAATATCTAACTCTCATACATGCATATTTCTTTTGTTAGCTCCCGAGCTATGGCGTCGAGCTCCATGTTTACGGTTGGATTCGTAGTAGCCTTACTCTCTTTGTCGTTGTGGACAGCCTCTGCTGATACTGTCGAGACTTCATTTGTTGTAAGTATCCACTTCTCTTCTCGTGCCTCTAGTAAATATATATTTCACTACAATATGGTCTTGCTAAAGTAATAAATGTTGTTTTCCTTAACAGGTGAAGAACTTAACGGTGAATCGATTGTGTCAAAATCAAGTAATTACTGCTGTTAACGGAAGCCTTCCCGGCCCAACTTTAAGGGTTAAAGAGGGAGATACAGTTATTGTTCACGTATTTAACAGATCTCCATATAACCTTACTATTCATTGGTAACTAAATTATACCTATGACACACAATTAGATTCTCTTACGAGTTTAAATCATTTTTTTGTTCTAAGATTGTATTTGTAATGCAGGCATGGAGTGTTCCAAAGATTAACTCAATGGGCTGATGGTCCTGAGTTCGTCACTCAATGCCCGATCAGGCCTGGAGGTAACTATACTTACAGGTTCAATCTCACCGGACAAGAGGGTACGCTTTGGTGGCATGCACACAGTCAATGGCTCAGAGCTACCGTTTATGGTGCTCTAGTCATCCGCCCACGTAAAGGTCAAAAATACCCTTTTGTTAAACCCTATCGTGAAGATACTATTATGCTAGGTACCTTATCTCATTCTATTCATATCTTCCTAGATTGTTTCATTTACGTACTAAAAAATCTAAATATGATGAAACAATAATAATGTTACAGGAGAATGGTGGAATGCCAACGTTATTGATGTTGAAACAACTGCACTAGCTAGCGGAGGCGGTCCTGTTAACGCAGATGCTTATACATTCAATGGTTGGCCCGGTGACTTGTTTAACACTTGCGTTTCAAATAGTAAGTAAACCAACACCTATCATAGACAACCCTTGACACATCACTTAATATATTCTTTGGTAACTAAATAATGATATATTGTTTAAATTATGTCAGATACATATAGGCTAAACGTCGTGCCAGGAAGAACGTATTTGTTGAGAATAATCAACGCTGCCCTCAATACTCAATTCTTCTTCAAGATAGCCAACCACAACATGACCGTAGTTGGAGCGGATGCAGTCTACACAAACCCATTCCAAACTGATGTTCTCGTCCTTGGTCCAGGCCAAACCCATGATGTCTTGTTGACTGCAAACCAATCTCCAGGACTATATTACATGACGGCTAGTCCATATGCTACTGGGATCGTAACGTTCAATCAAAACACCACTACTGGAATCATTGCTTACCAAAACGCTACACAAACAACACCACCAGTTCTTCCAATTATACCTAATTTTACTGACACAACCACAGCTTTTGCTTCTAGCAACTTCACCTCTCTCGTGACACACCACAGCTTTTGCTTCTAGCGTCTAATTGAGGATATTCGTTTTTTCCCCCGCCTGTGTAATTGTAACTGTGCAGACGAAGAGCGAACTGCCACGGGTATCAGTTAACCGTTATAATGCAGCCCCGTTCACTAGAGGTTGGTTGTTTTACAAGCTTAACTTTAGATGTTTTTTTTTTTTTTTTTTTCCTTTTATAATTGCAAGATTCACTTCTTTTAGTTTAGAGTTACTATCTATGCTGATACATTGTTCATTTTTTTTTCTGCTGTGTAGATGTAAATGCGTGTCCAGCTGCGGGATCCTGACGGCTACCAGTCAACCGTGATACTGCTCAGCCGTTCGCTAGAGGTTGGTTGTTAACAGCTATCATGTTAAATAATCTGTGATCAATTGTGTGGGGTATTTTGGAGGGTCCAAGTTAGTTTATGTAGAGAAAAAAATGTTGCATTCCATATGAACGCTTCAATAAATTGTGCATGTGGCAATTCCCTTTTTTTAACAGACCGGTTGTTAGGATATATATGACATGTTTACGTTGTTGCTGGATAAGTGTTAGAGTCACGTTTTGTTGTGTAGGTTTCCACTGAAGAATCAGGCCAATTCGTGAGTACGTAGTATTTCATCTACGTCTTTGATCTTTTATAATATTATGGGGTTCAGGTGATTGGAAGAACTCATGTTTATTGCTTTCTGAATATTTGCAGGCACATTGGTACCATTGACGGATGTTGAATCTCAGTTTGATCAACTCGCCTTCAAGGTTTGTCCATCCAGTTTATAGCAGGTTGGTCCATCCGGATACGGTGCTGCATTATTATGTACATTGCAATGAGTAGGTATGTAACTGTTACAGTTACAGTTAACATTCTTTATGTTGCTTAACTATGAAATTAAATATATAAGTTTTATGAATTTAGTAATGATTGCAAAGGTATGCTTTTTCTTCGTTTGACAGATGACTTCGTTAGAGTGGACCGGAAGCAGTTGCAGAACAGAAAGTCACCTGCCACGATCGAAGAAAATTGTTAAGGAAGTTTCATCTTACTTGAAGAAGGTTGGCTGCTGCTCCTTGATGCCAAATAGCAAACACATTCTATGTAGCTATATATGTTCTACACATTTACCTGTATATCACCCATATATGTTTCTACAATTTTAGAATTTGAAAATAACTTGTAGTTGTATGAAACGCATTGTTTTGATATATATGAAATGCGCTTTTTTGCTATTTGTGTATTTATTTGTATTATGAGATTATCTGTTATTTAATGTGGGGATATTATTAATTTTATAAAAATTATTTTTTTTAAAAAAAATTTGAACCATGACACGCAAAAAAGGGGTCATAAAATAGTGTCATAAAAGTTTGTCGTAAAAGGGTGTCATAAAAGCGTGTCATAAATTTATGACGCGCGAAATGCGTGTCATAAAGCTTTATGACGGGTCGATCAATGACACCAAAAAGCGCGTCATCTGACCCCTTTTATGACACGCAATGCGCGTCATTAAAGGCCTTTTTTCTAGTAGTGTCACTGCTGTCAGATGAGACACTTTAGGATTGACTTGGAATCTTGCACAAGCACAAACTGAAAACATAATATCAGGCCTAGATGATGTGAGATACATCAAAGACCCAATCATAGATCTATACATGTGCACATCCACAGCTTCACCACTTTGATCTTTCAATAGTAAATGTGTCTCCTTATCAATAGGTGTACTTGCAGCTTTAACATCTGTGAATTGGAATTTTCTCAAAATTTCACAAACATATTTATCCTGAGAGATAAATATTCCATCTGACTTCTGCTGTACTTGAAGTCCTACAAAGAAAGTAAGCTCACCCATAGAGCTCATCTGAAATTGATCTTTCATTAGCTTTTCAAACTCTTTACACATTTCTTTCTTTGTAGAACCAAAGATGATGTCATCTACATAAACTTGCACCTGTAGTATATCACCCTTGTTCTTCTTGATAAACAGAGTTTGATCAATCTTTCCCCTATGGAACCCATTCTTCAAAAGATAAGTTGCAAGAGTTCCATATCAAGCTCTTGGAGCTTGGTACAAGCCATAGAGGGCTTTAACCACCTTGTAAACTTTGTCAGGATTGTCAGGGTCAATAAAACCTGGAGGTTGAGAAACATAGACCTCCTCATCAATAGTACCATACAGAAAGGCACTTTTCACATCCATTTGATAGACCATGAACTCCATAAAGGAAGCATAAGCAAGAAATAACCTTATTGCTTCAATCCTGGCAACAGGAGCAAAAACCTCCTCATAATCAATCCCTTCTTCCTGAGTATAACCATGAGCCACAAGCCTTGCTTTGTTCTTTATCACTATACCTCTCTCATCCTTCTCGTTCCTGAATACCCACTTAGTACCAATCACTCTCATCCCCTTTGGTAGATCAACCAGAACCCAAACCTTCTGAATTTTGAATTGAAGCAGTTCTTCTTGCATTGCCTCAACCCAGCTTGATTCTTCTAAAGCCTTGAGCACATTTTTGGGTTCTATTTAGGATAGGAAACAGACAAACATACATTCATGCTCATCTTCATGGTGTTTCTCTTCATAAACAACACTGAGAAATCCATGATGATCTGGTTCTTGTGTTTGTCTTCTGGTTTTCACTCCAGACTGAACATCTCCAATAATATTGGTAAGTGGATGATTCTTGTGAATTGTTGTTTGAGGTGTAGGAAGAACATCATAATTCATTGGCATGTTATGCAGCTCCACTTCTTCATCAGAAAGACTAACAATACAACACTGTTGGTTCATCAATATGAAGATTTGAACCATCAGTACCTTCTTTTGGCTCAGCAGTACTAACTCCATTTGTATTGTTCTCAGGAATTTCTGTTTCTTTTCCACTTGTCCATTGTTGGCACCATCTTTCTTCTCTCCATTAGCATCCTTTGAGGAAGAATCATTCAATGGACTATCTTCCAAGATTGGCATCAAGATATACTCTTCATCATCTTCTTCTGAACCTGCATCATGGTTAGTATTTGTACCTGTAACAGGCACATAATTCATAGAATCTGAAAGCATATCAAGATCAAACAACCAATCTGGACCAACACCTGTAATATTTTGTATATTTTCCTGAATTTCAATGTGCAGATTCTCTTCAACGTGTTTGGTGCTTTTATTGTACACCCTAAAAGCTTTGCTGTTCAAAGAGTAACCAACAAAGAAACCCTCTTCAGATTTCCCATCAAATTTTCCTAGTTGGTCTTTGGTATTAAGGATAGTGACATGACAACCAAAAGGTCTCATGAAGCTTAAGGCAGGGGTTCTACCTCTAAAAAGCTCATAAGGTGTCTTATTGTAAGGTTGCACTACTAGAATCCTATTCTGAACATAACAAGGAGTACTAACTGCTTCAGCCCAAAATGAAATAGGTAACTTAGAATCTGCTAACATTGTCCTAGCAGCCTCTATTAAGGTCCTATTTTTCCTTTCAGCTACTCCATTTTGCTGTGGGGTTCTAGCTATACTGAATTCCCTTTTAATACCTTTTTCTCTGCAAAACTCATCCATAACCCTATTCTTAAATTCTGTTCCATTATCACATCTGATTATTTTTACTTTTTTATCAGCTAGGTTTTCTACCTCAACTATAAATGACTTAAGGATTTCACTAGTCTCATCCTTAGTTCTTAAAAAGAAAACCCAAGTAAACCTAGAATAATCATCAGTGATAACTAAACAATATCTTTTATGATTTAAGCTATTCACAGAAGTTGGACCAAACAAGTCCATATGAAGCATGTACAAAGCTTGATTGTTAGAGTTATGCAACTTTGGCTTACTAGAAGCTCTGTGTTGATTACCCTTAAGGCAAGAAACACAGGTTTGGTCATTTTGAAAAGTTTTGTTAGGTAAACCTCTTACTAAACCATTTTTAGCAATTTTGTTAATGGTTTTAAAATTAACATGAGTAAGCCTTCTGTGCCACAACATTGACTCCTCAAATGTGGCTTTTGCAACAAGGCAAGTAAGACCTTCTTTGGGAACAAGTTTATTCATCTCAACACTGTATGTGTTACCCTTTCTGAGGATTTTAAGCAATACTTGACTTTCATCAGGTAGCTTGAAATCAGGAGAAAGAATAAGACAGTTAGTATCAGTGAATAATACCTTGTTCTGTTTATCACAAATTTGTGATACACTAAAAAGGTTGTACTTTAGCTCTGGTACAAAATACACATTCTCAAAGTCTAGATTACCAGTTTTAATTACACATTTACCAGTAATCTTGCCACCAACTCCACCTCCAAAGATAACAGGTCCACCATCCAAAGCCACAAAGTCTGAAAGGTATGACATGTTACCAGTCATGTGCCTAGAACATCCACTGTCTGAGTATCCTCTATCTTCTCCATCATTTGTAGGATGTTCCTGCACACAAAATAAGGGGGTTAGTTCCTTTTGGGGATCCAAGCCATCACTGACTTGGATCTGCCTTGTGTATCAATATAAGAATATTTGTTGAAAGTCATTAATGTACCATTGGGTTTGGTAGGTTTCCTGACCCAACGTGCTGAGGCCTTCACAGCATTGCCCCATTGACCCTTAACACTCATATGCCTAGCAGTAGGAATTGCTGGCCTAGCAGTTGGAACTGCTGGCCTAGCAGTTGGAACTGCTGGTTTAACTTTAGGCACCCTTTTTTGATTACTCAAAGATGTTTTCTCATAAAAGGGCCTTTTAACTGTTTGTGCATGTTTTGAAAGTGGTTTTGCACTAGTAACAGTTTGTTTGTTATTAAACCATTTATTTGGTCTAGCAGTTGAAACTGCTTTAATGCCAGACCTCAACATAACTGCTCTGGGTGTCATTTTTTGGTTCACATTAGGGTTAGTCAATCTAGTTGGACTGTTTTGAATTACCCTAGTATTTTTGTTCCTATTCACCCTTGAATTCCTAAAATCCCTCTTTTTCCATGGATTAGAATTACAATAAGCAGCCAAATGGTCAAACTTTACACATACAAAACATACTTTGTTTTGCATGACAAACTCATCATCTAATTGTTGAGATTTTAAACCATTCTAGTTCCTCTGGTTACCCCTAGGAACTGAAGATCTATGTGTAGACCTATACATCTCAGCATACTTAACATTTTTCCTAACTGGTTTTATGTTTTCAGTTTTAACCACCTTAGGAGCATGTTTAACTTCTACCTTAACAACATCAGGTTTAGCCTTAACCTGATCATCCTCATCATCAGATGTCCAATCCTCTATGGTTGGTGCATCTGAGTTCCTACCAGTGGACACCTTATCCTCTGAAAGTGATTTATCACTTGCACTAACATAAGAATCCTCAGCCTTAACAAATTTAACAGGATTCTCACTTGTTTTAGAACCATACCCAGGAAACTCAATGTCCTTAAACTCTTATAAACCTGTATGAGCTAAATCAATTCTTGGAGGGACAAACATTCCTATATTTGGGGGAGCAACAGACTTGTAACCTAAACCAGATGTAGCTTTATGAACTATTTGACTATCTATAATTCTTTGAACCCCTTTGAATGTATACTCAAGAGTGTCAACACTTAACTTTATATTTTCTTTTTCTTTCTTAAGTGTCTCTAGTTCATATACAAGCCCACTCATTTTATCATCTCTCAATTGCAAATCCCTCTTTAAAACAGCTATATCATCATGAAAATTTGATTCATTCTTTTGATAAAAATCAAGTTGTTCTTCCAAAACAGCTAGTCCACTTTTATGATTAGACATACTAAAATTTACTTGATTAAATTCTACACTAAGATCATCATACTGTTTCTTAAGAGTTTCATAATCTTTTAAAGCATGACAAGAGTTTGAACACTTTTGAACAATATGTACCTCTGAGTCTGAGAAAGCCATTAATGCAATGTTGGCTGAATCCTCCTCCTCTTCCATGAAGCTCCAATCAAAACCAGCTCCATCAACAGCAACCATTGCTTTGGAAGAAGTATCTTCTACATTCAGTGTTCTCCTTGTTCCTTGCTGACTCTTGAATCCTTGACCCTTGTTATTTTGTTGTCTTGGGCTCCTACATTCCTTGGCAAAGTGCCCTATCTTGTGACAATTACAGCACTCCTTGGACTTATCATACCCAGCAACATCTCTCCCATTGAAGGTAATCTTGTTCCCAGTCCTTTGATAATACTTCTTAGCCCTGATACTTATCAATGCCAACTGCCACTTTAAATCCATGGCTTCCAAATCATCTTCAGCAATCTGAAGAAGGTCTTCATTGAAGATTTGAGACCCACCAGATTGTTCTGACACAAATGCATATATGGTCACATCAGTTAAGCCAGCAATACTAGTTTTTACACTAGCAGTGCTAACTTTAGGGCTAGCAGTACCAACTCCTTCAACATCTTCAGGACTGTTATTGTTGGAAGATGATAAGAATGCTGTGTTTCCAGAACTAGAACTAGTGCTTCCTCCTTTCTTCACCTTTTGTTCAACAATCTTGAGATTGTTGTACAATTCATTCAGTGACATCTTTTCCAGTTCTGGCTTATTGCTCCAGACAACCACATAGGTTTTCTACTCAGCAGGTAGACTATTGAGAAACTTCATATTGAGTTCTTCTTGTGGAATCACAATTTTCAGAACAGTAAGCTGGCTGACAATCCTTTGAAGTCTATTGAAGATATGATCAAGTGTTTCAGAACTTGATGCACTGAAGTTCTCATAACTCTGCTTAAGAAAGGTTCTTTGCGCCTTCTTGGTGGCTTCATTACCACCAAATCTCTCCACAACTGCTTCAAAGAGTGTCTTAGCAGTCTCATATTGGCCAAAGTTTAACACTTGGTCATTAGGTATTGCCATGAGTAACAGATTCCTAGCCTTTTGATCATTCTTCTTCTTTATTCTTTCACCATTAGTAACAGGCTCAGTGTTAAGCTTTGTGGTCTTGGAACCATCAGCACGAGTTTCCTCAGAAGTAGTTGGTTTGAAGGAATCACCATTGATAATGATATCCCATAGTGCATAGTCTTGCACCATGAAATATTGCTCAATTCTGAGCCACCATAGATCATATTCGTTCTGTTTTAGTATGGGGAGTTTAGCAAGGATTGAGGTTTGTGGTGTCTCAATGTCCATCTTCTTGGTAGCAAGTGAGTAAATACTTTTGGATCTTCTAATTCAAAGTATCAGAAACCTGGCTCTGATACCACTTGACTGGATCTAAACACACGACTTGTGTTGAAGATACTTTGAGTATAATGCTAAGTAGCGCGCGGAATTTACTACAAAGCACTTAGAAGATTTTATGTTTGGTGATGTGTGTGATTGTATGAATGTAACAATAAAAAACAAGAACACAATGTTTAACACAATGATTAGCTTCAATGTATTAATACGGATGATCTACAATATCACCAGGGTTCGACAACCTTGAAGCTCTTACAAAAAATTCGTACTTAGGGATATTAGCGATATATGAGAGATATGAAACCCTAATTAGGATATCCTTTTATAGAACAAGGAGTCCTATATAAGTAAAACTATTATACGTATCAATCTAACTTAATAAGATATACATGCAATCTATTCTATATATATATATATCATTACGCGTCTTTCACATTCTGTCTTTATCTTATAACCAGTACTAACTTCTTCTACTAGCAGTACTAACTGACTTAGTACTGTTAGTGTAATCTTGAACAAATCTTTAGCATTACTAATTTATGCTTGGCAGTACTAACTGTTGGTTTAATTCCTAACACAATCGGTTTCAAAAGGTGGTGGTCTTTGCATAGATTGCCCTTCTAGATATTTGTCGGAATCCATTGATCGATTCAAGTTTTAAAATACAATTTACTTTAAAATCTTGACTGACGTGGCTTCTGATACCAATTGTGGAAAACTAGAAGGGGGGTTGAATAGTTTTACCGGTTTTTAAGTTCTTTTAAATCTTTTTAGGACTTCTTAAAAACTTTGCTATTGGAAACCTTTGATTCGATTCTTATGTGCAATATGAACTACACTCTAAACTAACTAATAATAAGTAATGAAAGTAAATGGTAGAGATGGAAAGATCAAACCGGGACAAAAGGATTTATAGTGGTTCGGCTATGAAGCTCTTCTTCGCCCTACTCCACTCCTCGAGTACCACACTCGAGAGTTTCAAGCACTATGTCAACAACCTCCCTTAAGGCGGAGAAAACCGTACACGTCGCTTAACTTGTTTTTCGACACTAAGCTAGATATCGAGTGCTAATCTTAGCTAGCACCAATCTACCACGATCCACATGATCAATCACTCAAGCCCAATGGCTTCAAGAGATCTACAAGATCCCGACACGATCACAATGATCAACACTCACTTGACTAACACTATCCTATTGACCCTTGATCTTCTTTATCAATCACACAAGCCCAATGGCTTCAAGAGATATTCACTATCTCTATAAGATCACAATGATCTTCACTCACACTCTCACAAAAGAAAAATGATCTTGATGTATGCTATGATACAACAAGGATGTAACAAATGTTACAAGAAACCTAACAACTACTACAACTCTTGTATCTTCTAGGATACCTTGAGTTCTTCTCTTGCAATTGAAGAGGAATGACAACACCTTGTATCAACTTGGATACTTTGTGTTCTTCTCTTGCTATTGAAGAGGATCTCTAAGTTGGATGATTGGATCACTCTTGAACAAAAGAAAAACTAAACTAAATGATCAAGAAAAGAAAATGGTGTGAGGGATTTAAACTCAGAAGTTTATGTGTGATAAAGGGTGAAGAAAATCTGTGAAGTGGGCTGGTATTTATAGGCTGAAAAAATTTGGCCGTTACAGAGGGACGGCTCCACTAAATCACCGACGGCTCCACTAAATTTAGTGGAACCGTGGAGCCGTGTCAGATAAAGACGCTCCATTTTTTGTCTTTTCTGGTGAAAACTTATTTGGGGAAGTTTGGAGCTGATTTTGGGGGTAAAGATAGCTGTTGTGTATTTTAAACTTATTTTTCCATTAAAACATTTCTTAATTATTCAAAAATAATTTGTAAAGTATATTTTTGAAGAAAATGTTTTGTCACATAAAAATGTGAAGTCTTAAATCCAAATTTACTTCTTTGATCATTAGTGAAGTTGTAAATTTGTTCTAGAGTGATTTGTGTAGAAACGGGATCTTCCGATTAAAAACTTGTTTATGTTATTTTTAACGTAACGTGATTTTACATTTTGTCATCCTCAAAATGTGAAGTTATCGAAAGATAGAAATAATGTTTTTAGAACATTATTTGCATCAACAAATCAGTTGCTCCATCATTAAGCAAAAACATTGCATCAAACAAGCCACCACTTTTGCTTTTCATCATGAATCTCACACAGCACCAATTCCAACCATACTGCTTTGCTTATCCTGCAAGTGTTTGTCTAAAACCAAGAAAACACAATCCAGAGCATTTTATTCGTAACAATATTAATTATGACTAATAGTTTAACTCAACTGTATTAATTTGCACTAGCAGTATTAACATAACAGTCTTAAGTATAACTAACAGTACTAGTTATGCTTGGCAGTACAAATTGATACATCTAACAGTACTAATCCTTTACAAAACATTACAAAGACACAAAGAGATTAAAACTTTAAGGATTTAGCATTCTAATACTTGCAACCAAATACTGAAACCTTCCAACATCAAGAGCTTTGATAAGGAAATCTGCAAAGTTGTTATCTGTGTTTATTTTAACAACTTGAATTAACTTTTTATCATTGCAGTCTCTTATAAAATGATGTCTAATCTATATGTGTTTTGTTTTAGAGTGTAAAACAGGATTCTTAATAATACATATAGTACTGTTATTGTCAATATAAATCATGGTCTGCATAAAATTATACCCATAATCCAGCATTTGATTCTGAATCCAGAGTACTTGTCCACAAAAACTAGCAGCCACATATTCAGCTTCAGTTGTGGAATTGGCAACCGCAGTTTGCTTCTTACACTGCCATGATATCAATCTGCACCCTAGGAACTGACAACCTCCTGTTGTAGACTTCCTATCCAAGCTTGCTCTAGCATAGTCACTATCAGAATATGCCACCAATTCAAAGGAAGACTCTCTAGGATACCAAAGGCCTAATTTAGGTTGGCCTTTTAGATACCTAAAAATCTTTTTCACAACATGTAAGTGTGAAACCTTAGGTGTGACTTGGAATCTGGCACATGTACATACTGCAAACATAATGTCTGGTCTAGATGATGTAAGATACATCAATGATCCAATCATTGACCTGTAGAGATGAACATCAACATCATCACCATCTAAGTCCTTGAGCAAAGGCTTTTTTGTATCCATTGGGGTGCTAGCTGTTCTGACATTTGTGAAATTAAGCTTCCTCAAAATGTCAACTACATATTTATCCTGACTAATAAATATCCCATATTCTTTCTGCTTCACTTGCAACCCTAAGAAGAAAGTAAGTTCTCCCATAGAACTCATCTGAAACTTGTCATGCATCAGTATCGCAAACTCAGTACACAACTCCTTCTTTGTAGAGCCAAAGATAATGTCATCAATATAGACCTGGACAAGCAAAATATCTCCTTTTTGCTTCTTGATAAACAAGGTCTGATCTATCTTTCCTCTGTGAAACCCATTTTCTAATAAATACTTGGCCAAGCTTTCATACCAGGCTCTTGGAGCTTGATGCAAACCATAAAGTGATTTCACTACCTTGTAGACTTTGTCTGGATAGTCAGGATCTTCAAACCCTGGAGGTTGACATACATATACCTCTTTTTCAATCGTACCATAAAGGAAAGCACTCTTCACATCCATCTGATATACCATAAATCCCATAAAGGAAGCATAAGCTAAGAACAACCTTATTGCCTCAATTCTTGCTACAGGGGCAAAAACTTCATCATTGTCTGTACCTTCTTCTTGAGTATAACCCTGTGCAACCAGCCTTGCTTTGTTTCGAATCACTATGCCTCTCTCATCTTTCTTGTTCCTAAAAACCCATTTTGTACCAATAGCCCTCTTACCCTTAGGAAAATCCACTAGTATCCAAACCTTTTGTAGCTTAAACTGTAGAAGCTCTTCCTGCATTGCTTCTAGCCAGGATGGATCACTTAGAGCTTTGGCAATTCATTTGGGTTCTTCTTGAGATAGGAAACAAGCAAACAAACAAGTATAAAAACCCTCTTAATACCTCTTAATACCTTTCTTTACACAAAACTCATTCATAACTCTATTCTTGAACTCTGTTCCATTGTCACACCTGATTATCTTTACTTTCTTATCAACTAGATTTTCTATCTCAGTAATAAAGCTCTTAAGAATGCCACTAGTCTCATCCTTAGTTGCTAAAAAGAAAACCCAAGTAAATCTGCTATAATCATCAGGGACCACTAGTACAAAAACGACCTATGGTCACACATGGTCGATTTGGAACAGCCACACATTCAAATATTTGTGTGGCTGAAGGTAGGTAAATTGAAAGCATTTACGAATTAGTCACACATGAGCATTTCGAATGTGTGACCATAAGAACTCTATTGCCACACAATCGACCCTTATGTGACTAAACGTAACTGGTGATTTTGTTCCAGATCATTTAGTCACATATGCATTTGGAACGTGTGACAAATACAAGTAACCTTGATGCCATATATGGTCACACTAAACTTATAGTCACATTTGCTTCTAATAGTTTGACCAAATGCCATATACGGTCACACAAAACAGTTTGTCACACATTATTTAAGTGTAGCCAAAATCCAGTACATATAGTCACACTAAACAGTTTGTCACACATTATTTAAGTGTAGCCAAAACATGATTTGTGTGACTAAATGTTAACAAAGGCCACACAAAAACCAAATTAATGTGGCAAGTGGATGATCAATAGTCACACAAAATACACATTCCTTCACTTTAAATAGCATATGGTCACACTTATTAACACTTTTGGTCACTTGATGGTTAGTTGTATGTGACTAAATACACTCCCAAAAACATGCTTTGTGTGACTAAATGTTAGTAAAGGCCACACAAAAACCAAATTCATGTGGCAAGTGGATGATCAATAGTCACACATTTAAACAGTGTGACCAAATATCATATATAGTCACACTTTTTGTTTTATAGTTCAAATATTTTATAAACTGATTTTACAAAATTTCTCAAATTTTGATATTGGCTCACATATTTTCACTACTCCCGCTCACCTTTTTCCCCAAAAATCAAATTTACGTTTTCATTCTCCCTCAAATACTTATAGTCACATATTTTTACCACTCCCGCCCAATATTTTCACTACTCCCACATTTATCTCATCCTCTTTCTCTCTTCTCTATTCTATAATCAAAACACAGAGGCTAGAGGCGAAACCTTACAGGGAAAGCATCGATTCGTTTTCCATCATCTCAGGTATCGTCATGATTCTATAATCAAAACACACAATTAGATTCAATCACAAAGAATCAAATCGTTTGTAAAAAAAGGAAAGAGATTGTACAGAGTGGTAATTAGGGTTAGGGTTTTGATTATGATTATACTGCATCAACAATGTATTTCACTATAAGTTATATTGTTTTGTGCAGAAGTTGATTTTTTTGCTAAAGTTTCTGAGAAACGGCAGCAGCAGAGAAAGAAAAAGGAGCCAATGTCCATCCAATCACCTGAGAAAATTGAACAAAGTTGTACACCTTCAGATGTTATTACAAGTACGATGATTTTTTTCAACATTAATTTTAATAAAACCCTTGTTACTGTGTAGTTGGATTTTAGGGAAGTCAGTTATCACGGATGAAAATGTTAGGAAAGCTAGGGAGTACTATGCTTGTCTCTTAGTTTGATTAAAAAAAATAAATGCAAATCCTCTTTTTTGACCCTTGCTAGCAATATGCATGTTTAGAGTTTTTGCGCTGTTGCTAATCCCCATGGTATGTATTAAATTACTGATTCAATTATTACCATTATAAGTGATGCTGAATAGCTCATTTCCATAGCTTCATTCTATGGTTCATTAGCTTGAGATATTTACAGATAGGACATGCTTGTATGTCTGTATAATCTTAAAGACAGGGGACCAATGTATTTGTCATTCACTCGTCACATATTTTCTTTCTCATTAAAATGGTATAGCAACCTTGTAAAATAATAATAGTCTGTTATTTAAGCTAATTCCCAAACCTTAAGGAATCACATAGTTCCTTTTTTTTGTACGCTCTATACAATAAACAGTCTTTTAACATTTTTTAAAGTTTTAAAGTCGTGCACATCTTTTCAAGATATCAATCTGCTCACCATCCTACTAAGCATAAGTGTTCTCTTCCCTCAATATATGCCAGTGCCAGCGCAATGATTTCCGGAATATGTTCAATATTGTTTTGATGTGGCTTTGAAGATTCAAAGAGCCCTCGGAAGCCCCGAAGACGAACTAGCTCTACACCAAAGAAGCGCCAGACTAGTTGCACTCCAGAGAAGCGACAAAGGAATGCAACGCCATCTAGAAATGCCAGTAATGGTGCCCAAAGTGAAAATTCCTCTGATGTAATGCTGGCTAGTCCCCCTAAACCAATACTTGATCTTCGGTTAGAGGCAAAAAAGACGGCAGAGGTTAGTGCTAATTATAGTTCTCTGTGGTAAATTAAAATAAATGTAGCTTTGTATGTGAATATGCAAATCAACTATTTGTGTGTGAACTGTAAATATTGTCTTTGTAAATACAGCCTTTGTAACCTTTATGCTCTATGGCCAGAATCTTTATCAATATTTTTCTTTCTGGATTCTGAAATCGTTTTATCCTTGTCTATCAGGAAAATTCACGTATATTTGCAGGAAAGCAAATACATCCTTTCTTTTCATCTAGGAAATTTGGCAAGAAAAACACTGGGAATATTGGCACAGAGAATAATTGGTGCCATGTTGAGAGAAAGGGAGGCAACAACGATTTCAGCCCTGTTTACTGATGAACTCAAATAAGTACATTTTATTACTATCATTTATCCTATTAATTTGACTTGTTTTACTATATTATGTATGAGGATTGATACTTAATCGTTTACTTTTGTAATTCTCAGGTAAAAACAAGCATTTGGTGAAACTTAGCGATTTTGGACTGATTATGGAGTATAACATGCAAGAAGTTAAGAGTCTACTGAAATGAAGAAGATCAAGACTAATCTGCTCCAGATGTGCCGCATCTCACTCATGACATGCGCCGCATCTCTATCAAGATATCACCAGATACGATCCAAGATACAAGATGACATGCGCCGCATCTAATCATGGAGTTACGCCGCATCTTCTGGCGGTGTACGAATATTCCTGAATATTATAATCTTGGACCCCACGCGAAGTTAAGTACATGCGCCGCATCTACTTACTAGATGCGCCGCATCTTCCCTCAGACAGAAACTATAAATACCCCAAGACCAGACGAATTTCGTACGCATTATAATATAACCTAAGTCCGAACAGAAGAACTAAAGGACGAATTCAGTCAAGGAGGCAGCACAAGACACACCCAAATCAAAGATACAAGAGCTGTAAGAAGGTGCTGCATGTATTTAATTCATTAAGTAGTTTTGTTTTATTGTGTTAGCAAACTTTAATTCATCAGGATTGGTGGCTTGTGTAATGTGACAACGAAAGATTGCACTCCCTTTAATACTTGCTTTCCCATCAATTAAAGTTTATATGTTGATGTCTTTGGTTACTACTTATTAGTGCATTGATAACCTCTGTGTTTATTAGTGGCTTGCGGGCATTTGACTACGGGACATAATGTGGCTCCCACGGTTATTACTAAATTGATCACTTAGGAATAACTTTTAGACATAAGTAATCATTAAGGGTTTACTCGCCGATAAGATTAGGACCAACGAGAAAGGGTTAACTACATACACTTCATATAAAGCTATCAATAAAACAAGTGACAATCTACTTAATCATAAGGACAGCCCTCTTATTGTCTCAAGTATTTATCTGTGTACGTGTGTGCTACTTGCTGATTCGTGCCTATTGGTTTATTTTATTATTTAATTGCAACAAATCGTGCCAGTCTCTCAGGCTGAAACCCCCTTGCGTTAGGATATAAAAATACTGATTAGAATAACGAGATAATACGTTCCACTCTTAGTGATCGACACTCTACTTACCATTATCTTCATACTGACCGGGTACACTGCTCGTTAAGTGTGTGTGTTATTGATAAGTCGGCTAAATATAAATTTAAAACTTGAGTAGGCATTAAAACTGCTAAACCACAACGACACATCACGCGCATCAAGTTTTTGGCGCCGCTGCCGGGGAGTGAATTGTTATTATCTGTTAATTTAATTAGTATTTTAATTAGGTTTTTCTTTTTTATTAGATTAATTGCATCATTGTATTATTTTGCATATTTGTTGTATTGTGTGCTAATTGTTTTCTTTTATTTTTGTGTGTTTATTTTTGTTTGTGTGTTTAATTTTTTGTTTTTATTTTTCGTATTTTTCTGTTCTGCTATCGTTGTACTGTGATAAATCAAACGATACGGCGCATCTGATCTCTCAGATACGGCGTATTGCGTTTAATTTTTAAAAAAATACAACGCGTTTAATTAATTCGATACGACGCATCTTTTCCCCAAGATACGGCGTATCTGTTTTTAATAAGAAAATTTTTCTAAGCGATAAAGTAATACGACGCATCTGCTTTAGCAGATACGGCGTGTCTGTTTTCGATAAAAATTTTTTTTCTTCTAAACGTTAACGCCATACGACGCATCTGCTTTAGCAGATACGGCGTATCTATTATTTTAATTAAAAACAGTTTGCGAATTATTAAACAGATACGGCGTATCGATCTCTGTCGATACGGCGCATCTTTCTGAATCAAAAATCGATATTTATTTTTAAACGTAACGAAAATACGGCGCATTAACTTTCGTTAATACGACGCATTTAATTTTAATTAGAAAAGCTGATTTTTGATTAATTAATTCGATACGGCGCATTCTTAAATTCTAAAGCGGCGTATCTATTTTCTGAATAAAGTCTGATTAAATTTTAACGTATTAAGATACGGCGTATCCAACTTTTTGGATACGGCGCATCGTCTGCAGATATCAGCAACTTTTATTCTTTTCTAATTTCCGAACGGAAAATATTCTGACTTACCCTTATACTAGGAAACTTTTACTTTGAAATCCTCTTGTTCTTAATTTTCAGGAACAATGTTTGATATTTTCCCAAACTGGTTCGGAAGACCCCAAAGAAACCTTACTATGGAAGAGTTTGCACTTCTAATCGCTCAAGCCAATGAACAAGAACATCATGAAGCAAGGAACTTTATCACTGAATTCAAAGGCAGTCATGAGCTGTTGCTAAAGGAACAAAACAATATGATCAATGGTTTGGCAATTGAAGTGAACCAATTGTCAACAGTGCTTAACAAGGTTCTTTTGGTAAGGCACGATCTGAAAGGAATTACAACTAGAGGCGGAAAGTCAACCTTTCAAATCGGAGAAACACCCGAGGATGACAGTACAAACAAAATTTCCCCTGAATCTTTACCACCTGAGCAAGAGCAACCAAAAGAGACTGATCCAGAACCTGTAATTAGAAGAGAACCTTCTGTTGAACCTAAACGATCAACACCACCCTTCCCACATAGGGTAAGGAAAGAGAAAGTGCTACTGTTTAATTCCAGATTAAAGATGTATCCTGGTAAACTTAAATCAAGATGGACGGGACCGTTCGTTGTCAAGAAAGTGTATCCATATGGAACTATTGAAATATGCGATAAAAATGGTTACATATTCAAAGTGAACGGGCAACGTGTGAAGAAATACTTTGATAATAAAATTGAGGATAATGAGAACGAGGTGGTGGAGTTTGAACCTGAAGTATTGGAGTGAAGAGCTGAACGTGAGTCTAACTTGAAGACTCTGGAATAAAGACAAGTGCTTACCGGGAGACAACCCGGAATTATCTTTTATTCTGTTTTCTGTGTCGAGTCAGTCAGGCCCGCATGAGGATACGGCGCATCTCAATTCTGAGATGCGACGCATCTCCTGCAATGGTCATATCTTATTTTATTTTTCTGCATTTTTATTTTCGACTTTAAAACTATTTATCAGTTTATTTTAATGCGGCGCATCTTTATTCTGATCCGTATTTATTCCAGGCTCGATACGGCGTATCTTCTTCCATAAGATACGGCGCATCGACTGACCTGATGATTTTCAGTTTTAATTTTTAAGTTTTATTTTTATCTAACTACTAATGTATTATGCAAGCTTGAACCTTTCTTATCTTAGGTGTGTTTTAAAGTGTTGGTGGTATTATAGTTTCCTGGATTTCCTGTGGATACATCAAGTATGAAGCTTTAACGTTCTAATCCACAAGAAGTTGATTTTTGCTCTTATACTAATGGAGGATCATACCGAGCAAATCTCAGGGGAGTTTTTTTTTTCTGTTCTAATTCTTTTATTTTCCAGTTTTTAACCTTTTATACAAACAACGAGGACGTTGTTTAACTTAAGTGGGGGGATTGGAGAATTAGAACACTTAACAATTACTTGTCCTAAACTTTTTCAAAAATTATGCTTAAAATGTGCTTAATATATCAAACTTAAAATTTTTTTTAGCATGTTTTTGTTTAAGATCTAAGTTGCATAACTGCACACATGACGTTATTTTCAAAAATTGTGATTTTTCAAAATTCACAAATCTATGAGTGTGCCGGTGACTTGTAAACTTTAGAACTTGGCTTGTATACTATTCGAGACCACCATAATAAGTATTAGTTATATAATTGGAGTGACTTGTCTAAATTGGTAAAATTCTAGGATTACACCCAAATAGCCTATTATTTGTTATGTGTTATTAACTAACTACACTGGTTAGTTAACCCCCGTATAAACCCTTTTGTTACTCTCATTTTTAGAGTAAGATACCCCTAGAAAAACCCTCAGAGCCATTCTTTTCGTTTCTTACACCTATGTTTAAAATGTTTCGTTACACCCTTACACCTTAGCCTACCCTGTAGATTAGAATCCGTGGTTGGTTGATTGCTATAGGCAGAGTGTGTTTCCTTACATTACCTGTGTTCGTGTGCGTAATTCATTATCTATGGTTAGGTCGGGAAATTGCACAATGCAATTGGAGTGAAAGTAAATATTGTATATTTTGGAGTTTATTTTTCGTGTGTTTACTACTTTCACTATTACCATTATTTCTGAAGTCATGAAAAGTATGGAAAAATTATCCGGAAAGAAAGTTATAGTGATGTGGTGAAATTTTACACATCTATGTTTATGTTTAATAAAAAAAAAAAAAAAAAAAAAAAAAAAATCGAAAAAATGAGAAAAGAAAAAGAAAGAAAGAAAAGTTGGAAGTTAGTTTTAACCAACTTATGTAAAGTTATGTAAGTGGTCGATATCACCACTATTTGTTGTACTATATCTATGGATTGAATGGGAATTGGCAGTTATGGGAACGCCAATTAAGGTTTATTATTTGATTAAGATCTTGTTGAGTATAATTCGTGTCTACCTAAAGCGTGTGTTTCAAGTGTTAAAGCGTGAGTTATTCGATGATATGAGTCTTATTCATGGGATGGTTGGGATAGTGATTAACCACACTTAGGATTTTAATTTATTTGTTTTGTTTATTTTTATTTTTGCACCAATTTATATCCCAAATGTTATCCATGCCCTTTATTATTCTTTATCCAACCAAACCTTTGATTTATTGAGATTAAGGATTTGAGCAATCTTAAGTATCGTAGTCGTGGATTCGGCTATGTATTTATGATTTTGTCGCCCTTTTTGATATATTATTATTGGTGAAGTTTGGACCTATCTTTAGCCTATTCGAGTTAAGGATTTGAGCAATTGCAAGTATCGTGTTCGTGGATTCGATCATGTATTTGTGATTTTGTCACCTTTTCTGGAATTTGAGATCGATAGTGAAAGAGAATAATTAACCCTTAAGCCTAAAAACCCTTTTTTACCGCTTTAGACTTGTTATTCCTTAGCTTTAGTGGTGGAGATGTGTATACTTGCCAAGCTTATGATAGAATATTCGTCGCGACTGGACAGTTAAACGATTAGATTTGCTTTTATCGACTTATTTTATTTTACTTCTAATTCGTTAAAGTGTTTAGTTGTGTGATTATGAAATGAACGAATACATGCTTAAATATAAAAATAAATCCTAACATCTTTTAGGATACATTTTCATAAAAGAAATTCTAAGGTTTACTTGGGGACAAGTAAAGTTCAAGTGGGGGGATATTTGATGAACTCAAATAAGTACATTTTATTACTATCATTTATCCTATTAATTTGACTTGTTTTACTATATTATGTATGAGGATTGATACTTAATCGTTTACTTTTGTAATTCTCAGGTAAAAAACAAGCATTTGGTGAAACTTAGCGATTTTGGACTGATTATGGAGCATAACATGCAAGAAGTTAAGAGTCTACTGAAATGAAGAAGATCAAGACTAATCTGCTCCAGATGCGCCGCATCTCACTCATGACATGCGCCGCATCTCTATCAAGATATCACCAGATACGATCCAAGATACAAGAGGACATGCGCCGCATCTAATCATGGAGTTACGCCGCATCTTCTGGCGGTGTACGAATATTCCTGAATATTATAATCTTGGACCCCACGCGAAGTTAAGTACATGCGCCGCATCTACTTACTAGATGCGCCGCATCTTCCCTCAGACAGAAACTATAAATACCCCAAGACCAGACGAATTTCGTACGCATTATAATATAACCTAAGTCCGAACAGAAGAACTAAAGGACGAATTCAGTCAAGGAGGCAGTACAAGACACACCCAAATCAAAGATACAAGAGCTGTAAGAAGGTGCTGCATGTATTTAATTCATTAAGTAGTTTTGTTTTATTGTGTTAGCAAACTTTAATTCATCAGGATTGGTGGCTTGTGTAATGTGACAACGAAAGATTGCACTCCCTTTAATACTTGCTTTCCCATCAATTAAAGTTTATATGTTGATGTCTTTGGTTACTACTTATTAGTGCATTGATAACCTCTGTGTTTATTAGTGGCTTGCGGGCATTTGACTGCGGGACATAATGTGGCTCCCACGGTTATTACTAAATTGATCACTTAGGAATAACTTTTAGACATAAGTAATCATTAAGGGTTTACTCACCGATAAGATTAGGACCAACGAGAAAGGGTTAACTACATACACTTCATATAAAGCTATCAATAAAACAAGTGACAATCTACTTAATCATAAGGACAGCCCTCTTATTGTCTCAAGTATTTATCTGTGTACGTGTGTGCTACTTGCTGATTCGTGCCTATTGGTTTATTTTATTATTTAATTGCAACAAATCGTGCCAGTCTCTCAGGCTGAAACCCCCTTGCGTTAGGATATTAAAATACTGATTAGAATAACGAGATAATACGTTCCACTCTTAGTGATCGACACTCTACTTACCATTATCTTCATACTGACCGGGTACACTGCTCGTTAAGTGTGTGTGTTATTGATAAGTCGGCTAAATATAAATTTAAAACTTGAGTAGGCATTAAAACTGCTAAACCGCAACGACACATCACGCGCATCATTTACATATTTGAGAAAAAGGAGGCAAGGAACATTGACCTGATCTTAGCTATCTACTCTACCTAATTTATCACTACTTGAATGCCTACTTTTAATATTTAGTTTATTACATCCTATCTAAAAATCACCTCTGCAGGGTGAAACATTCTCTGTTGATTGGAGAAACTGGACATTTTTGGAAAGCATCTCCACAAAGATCAGTCAAGATCTTGAAGATGCTTGCTTGCAACAAAATTTTAAAGGATCAGTCAATTGTCTGGATTTTGATAACTTTCTGGATATCCAAAACATTGAGGTGGTAAGCATTGGTTTGCCTGTTTCGATAGCCATTGATAATGAGCTTCGGGATCTGTTGTACCGTGACGGTGAGGATGAGGCTGATGATATGTACTTAACTGATGGTGATTTTGTTAAGCTGTGGTTGCCTAGGGTGAGTGGAGAGATGAAATCGCTTTCGATATCGGATTTTTGGCTTCAGTCTTGTCGACGTAGATCACTTCTTCTGTCATTGGTTTCTTCGTATTGTAAGTTGGTTATTTATGCTAATCTTAATCTTGCTTTTATTTTGTATATTGTGATGCTGTAAATTGATTATAAACTGGTATTGATAGTAAGGATGATGATAATAATTGGATACAGCCATAAAACTTGTGGTCTGCTGCTGTTATTTTTATATATTCATGTTTTAAATTGTTTGAAATTGTGAAGTTGTTGTCATTTATCTAACATTAGTTGTGAATTTTCGCGTAAACTATTAGAATGATTAGCTGGTGTTGATTGGTGGTTGATTGGCATTAATATGTTTTAAGCAGTCGAGTGTTAGATGTACGTAGAAAAGTTTAGTTTCAGTCTATGATATCTGATAGAGAGGAAAAGAAACTGAAAATTGACATGGTAAAAAATCATAATTAACTATGCGTGTGTTACAGTTTACTGCATTTCATGTAGACATGGTAAAAAATCATAATTCTATACGAGTGAGTTTAATTTGATATGAAATGGTATTGTGCTGTGGTTCTCCTGCTATTTTGTGTCTTTAAAAGACGGTTGTGTTAGAGATGGCATGATGGGGGTGGTCGGGTAGCCTTGGTAATGGGACGTGCTGGATTTGAGTACTGATGCACATTTTATTGTTCATTTGTTATGTTCAGTTAATGCATTAGTTCCAGCTGATCTGTCCAGACATTACCCCTCTGGATTCGTTACCCAGTCAATCTGACCCATCTATTTTGTCTTTTTGTTGAATTAGTCGAGTGTATGGCTCCATCATACTTGTGCTTATAACTTTATAAGCTAATTGACACAAGCTTATGCTTTTGCTAATATTTGGTGCAGGTGGGTTTGACTGTGTAGCAATGTTTCTTGTTAATATCAGCTGGTTCTTTATCGCACTTTTTTCTTGATCACTTGTTTGAGGTAATATTTTATTTAGTGTAATTAGTGTTATAGGCAATATGTAAGTTGTTTATTGGCACTTGTTTGAGGTAATATCAGCTGTTACATCAACATCGACTCGAACTCCAATATACAAGGCATTTGCAAAGGGTGAAAGCATAGGTGATGTTACTGCCAAGGGAGAATGTGTTGGGAACGTTGCAGACCTGGTATGTCTCTGTCTGGTCTATCTATCCGGTCGATATAATAGTTTCTAACAAGAGTATGAAAATGCATTAGGGGTGGGGAACATTGATAATTAACAGAGTATTATGATGATCTTACAGGTATTGATTATATGTTGCTATAAGTAGAGATGAAGTTCTGATGATGGTATAACTAAAAAGTATTCTAACAAAAGTAATTGTGTAATGCAATTGAATTTAATCTACACTTGTATTCTTATTTTTCTTTGTTGTTACAGTTGCAGCAGTTTCTTGTAGATCGTGGCAATGTTGTTGATATGCTAGAGTAAGTATTAGTATCCACATTAGCTACATATTAGAATTTAGCATCTGGTTTACACCATATTACTTGTTTATGCAGTGGAGATATAAGTAAGAAATGTCCTGATGTGAAGTTGCTGAAAGAGTCACTTGACCAAGAAGCTGTGCTAGTTGAAGTGTTTTCCAGCCAAACATCACCCATCATAGCCTCTTCAAGGTCACCATTAACAATTGAGGTCCTAAATGAAGCAGCCGATTCCTGTGTGACCTCTGATAAGAACTTCGTTTTTGGGCTAAAAATTGGAGCTGGTGACGATGTTCAAGCTCTCGATGTGGTTCTGCGAGAGTCTGCTTCTAAAGAGTATTGCACATTTCATATTCTTTACTTTTAGTACTGCTAGTGTGTTAGTTACAACTGTTAGTACTGCTAGTGTTACAACTGTTAGTTATAAGTTAGTACTGTTGGTTATGTATTAGTGGTTCAGTTATATACATTCCAATTTTATTGTATTTGAATTTGTTTTGATATATATATGAATTTGTTTTTGATATACATTGATTTCTTAAATGTGACTAAAAGATGTATATAGTCACACTTATTAACACCTTTGGTCACTGTTTGCTTAATTGGTTGTGTGACTAAATATTACAAAAGGCCACACACACAAAAATTAATGTGGCAATTGGATGATCAATAGTCACACAAAATACAAATTTCTTCTCTTTAAACGGCATATGGTCACACTTATTAACACTTTTGGCCATTTTATGATTTATTGTACGTGACTATATACTCAAAAGAAAAATGCTTTGTGTGACTAAATGTAACAAAAGGCCACACAAAAATAAAATTCATGTGGCCATTGGATGATCAATAGTCACACAAAACACACATTTCTTCACTTTAAACACCATATGGTCACACTTATTCACACTTTTGGCCACTTTATGATTTATTGTATGTGACTAAATACCCAAAAGAAAAATGCTTTGTGTGACTAAATGTAACAAAAGGCCACACAAACATACAATTCATGTGGCCATTAGATGATCAATAGTCACACAAACCACACATTTCTTCACTTTAAAGAACATATGGTCACACTTATTCACATTTTTGGCCACTTTATGATTAATTGTATGTGACTAAATACCCAAAAGAAACATGATTTGTGTGACTAAATGGTACAAAAGGCCACACAAAAACCAAATTTATGTGGCAATTGGATGATCTATAGTCACACAAACCATACATTTCTTCACTTTCAACACCATATGGTCACACTTATTAACACTTTTGGCCACTTTATGGTTAATTGTATGTGACTAAATATACAAAAAGAAAATGCTTCGTGTGACTATAAGAGTTTTTGGTCACACAAAGCTGATTAATCCAACTAAAATTGTACCTATTTAGTCACACATTTTAACGTTTTAGTTACTCTTTTGTAAGTGAGACTAAAAAGAACCAAAACATGTGACCGTAGGTACCCTATGGTCACACCACCTTTAGTCACACACACGAAAAAAACCATGTGTGACTATATGTATATCGTCACACATATTTGGTGTAACCAATTCCACTTTTTTTTCTAGTGGACAACTAGACAATATTTCTTATTCATTAAGCTACTCACAAAAGTTGGACCAAACAAGTCCATATGCAACATGAATAAAGGCTGAGTAATAGAGTTCTGAATCTTGGACTTACAAGAGGCTTTATGTTGCTTCCCCTTTAGAAAAGCAACACAAGTTTGGTCATTTTCAAAACGTTTTAAAGGTAAACCTCTCACAAGATTTTCCTTAAAAGTTTTATTAATGGTTTTAAAATTTACATGACCTAGCCTCCTATGCCATAACATTGATTCATCAAGTGTGGCCTTTGCAGCAAGACAAGTTAAACTCTCTTTAGGAACAATATTCTTCATATCAACACTGTACATATTGTTCTTTCTAGGAACTTTAAGTAAAACCCGACTCTCATCAGCTAACTTAAAATTAGGAGACAGAACAAAACATTCAGTGTCAGTAAAAAGAACACTGTTCTTTTTGTCACACATCTGTGAGACACTAAAAAGGTTAAACTTTAACTCCTGGACAAAGTACACATCCTCAAAATCAAGCTTACCAATCTTAATAGTTCCTTTACCAGTAATTTTTCCTCCTCTGGCTCCTCCCCCAAAGGCAACATATCCTCCATCAAATTCTTTGAAGTCTGAGAGATAGCACATGTTCCCTGTCATGTGCCTTGAGCATCCACTATCAACATATCCCTGATCTTCTTTTTGTGAATGACCTACATAATAATAAGGAAATTAGTTTCCTTTGGGGACCCAAGCCATTACTGATTTGGATCTGCCTCGAGCATCAACATGATTATGTTTATTCAAAGTAATTGATTCACTATTAAGTTTGGTAGGTCTCCAAACCTAACATGTTGTGGCCTTAACAACTTTAACCTGATTCACCCTAATAGCATTAACTACTACTGAATTTGGTCTAGCAGTATTAACTTTTTGGCTAAAATTTTTGTTAGTTAATGCTGTTCTTGTTTGAAAGGGTCTCTTTACAGTTGATTGTGCTGATTTAGAAAAATGTGACATTGGTCTTGCACTATAAACTGTAGTTTTGGGATGAGCAGTATTAATAGGCCTGACAGTATTAAGTGGTCTTAGGCCAGTTTTCATTAAAACTGCTCTTGGAGCCATGTTTCTGTGAGCACTTGGGTGAGCCTTTTTAGCAAAATAATTGTAATTCACCCTTGTATAAGTATTCCCAGATACCACCTTTTCCCTTTGAATTTAATTGCAGTCAGCCTGCACATGGTCAAAACTTCCACAGACAAAACAAGCTTTATTGTACATCATAAAGTCGCTTCCTAGCTATTGGGACTTCTGATAATTCCAGTTTCTTTGATTTCTGCTAGGAACTTGTGACCTATACATTTCAGCATACTTAACTGGTTTCCTAACTGGTTTTTCTTGTTGTTTAGCTCTAGTTAATTCTATCTTAGCAATAGTAGGAAAAACAGTTTTCTTCTCTAACTTATCATCTGACACCAACTCCTCAACCAATGAGGTATCAGAAGATTCCCTAACCTCATTAGAAATATCTTCACTAACACTCTTACTAGTCTTAGGTCCAAAACTTTCAATCTCAGGCTCTTTGAACTCCTTTAGACCAGTATAGGACAAATCAAGCTTTCAGGGTGCAAATAACCCTGTATGGGGTGGTGGAACAACATTATATCCTAAACCTTTCTTGAATTTGTCAATAACCTGACATGCTATGATCCTGTCTACACTTTTAGATGAATGTTCAAATCTCTATATATTAACTTGAATGCTTTCTTTTTCTTGCTTAAGCTTTTCTAACTAACTTTTAAGCATACTAATTTTTGAGTCTTTATAAGAGATATCTCTTTTTAGAACAACAATATCCTTAGTAAAAATAGTCTCATTCTTTTTGTAAAAGATAAGTTGCTCTTTTACAATTGCTAACCCTCTTTTATAATTAGCTAAATTGAACATAGATTTGTTAAAGTCTTTTCTTAAATCATCATATTGAGTTTTAAGAGTTTCAAAGCTTTTTAGACAAGTTTTTGAACAAGTACTGTTAGTATATACCTCAGAGTCTGAAAAAGCCATAAGAGCCACGTTTGTAGGGACTTCATCTTCTGCCATATAGCTCCAGTCAAAACCAAGCCCATCAATAGCCACCATGGCTTTGGAAGAAGTTTCTTCCACATTCACAGTCCTTTTAGTGCTTTCTTGGTTCCTAGGTCCTTTGCTTTCTTGATTGCTATTTCTGCTATCTTGGTTCCTAGGTCCTCTGCACTCCCTTGCAAAGTGTCCAAACTTGTGACAGTTGTAACACTCTACCTTGGACTTGTCATATCTAGCTGTGTCACTCCCATTGATAGTAATCTTTTTACCAGTTTTGTGGAAAAACCTTTTGCCCTCATACTCAACAATGCTAACTGCCACTTCAAATCCATTTTCTCTAAGTCATTTTCATGGATTTGTTCAAGGTCCTCATGTACAAGCTGAGACCCATTTGATTGATCGACCAAAAATGCATAAACAGTAGCATTACTTAAGTTAGCAGTACTAATTTGAATGCTAGCAGTACTACCTTGAGTGCTAGCAGTACTAACTTGATTGCTAGTAGTACTAACTCCATAAGCAGCATTAACTTCATTAGTACTGCTAGTGCTAGGAGATGACACAAAAGCCATGTTTTGAGAAATTGAGATTGAACTTGAGCTTGTTGTTCTTTTAACCTTTTGTTCAAGAATCTTAAAATTGTTGTAAAGATCATCAAAGCTCATTGTGTCTAGATCAGGTTTATTCCCCCAGACCACAACATGAGTATTCCACTCCGAAGGCAGACTTCTCAAAAAATTCAAATTGAGATCCTCTTGTGAAATATTTTCACCTAAGATAGCCAGTTAACTTACAATCTTCTGAAGTCTGTTAAAAATAGAGTTAAGAGACTCTGTGCATGGAGCACTAAAGTTCTCATACATTTGCTTCAGAAGAGTCTCCCGAGTCTTCTTTGTGGCTTCATTACCTCCAAATCTTGTTGTTATAGCAGCAAACAAGGTCTTAGCATCCTTGTAATGATTAAAAGTCATCAGATGTTCATTGTGAAGTGCCATCAGTAGCATACTTCTTGCCTTCACATCATTCTTCTTTTGAGTCTTTTCTTTAGTAGTTACAGGACCTGGTATTTTTGTAGTTGAGACACCTTTAGTTTTTATTGTTTTAGCAACTGGTTTGAACGAGTTACCATTCTCTATGACATCCCATAGAGCATAGTCTTGTACCTGAAAGTATTGCTCAATCATAAGCCTCCACATATCATAATCACCCTGTTTGAGAATGGGCAATTTTTCAGTAGTAGTGGTTTGAGCAGTTTCTAGATCCATCTCTTTCTTGTGAGTAACGAGTTCTTCTTGTAAGTTTCTTCTAGATCAAAGTTTCAGAACCTAAGCTCTGATACCACTTGTTGATCCCAAACACAGATCGATTCCTTAGCTTGTAAAGGTTGAGTTAGTTTGGAAAAATCCAAAACAACTATGTTAGAAACTTTGTGGATACTAAAGAGTATGCGGAATCTACTCTTTAATACTTAGAAGAATATTAATGAAACAGTAAACTGTATGAACAATTGTGTTACTAAAAATCTCCAATATTATTATCAATAATACGAGTACTCTGTGTAGTACTAGGGTTTACAACCTTGAAGCTATATATCAAAAACTTGTATCAATCACCATAACCTAGGATCTCCTTTTATACACTAAGGAGTCTTTTACAAGATAACTACAAATCTTCTATAATATTAATCTTATACGTATCTTTCTAACTATATAGAATATACACTGAATAAGTCAAACAAATCACTTGACACGTCTTTATCACTTTAGCAGTACTAATTTACTCTAGCAGTACTAACTGATTAGTACTGGCAGTTGTAACTTGAACAGTACTAACTCTTGGCTTGACAGTACTAAGTCTAAAGACTTTTAATTCCCAACACCTGGGCTTCCTGGGATGTGTTATCCTGGATCTAGGGAGGATTTCTTGTGTTTTACTGGGCCTAGATGGTAGGGTCTTTCGATGTGATGCTCGAAGAATATTTTCCTTTCCATGACTGCTGTATAATGATTGCATGTACCATTAAATGATAATGTTTTTCATAAGTTTAATGTAGAGACTGATTTTTTGTCAGGCCTTTCGTATCCCAGGCTTAAGCTGTCATAAAATTTTGTGTGACTTGGGATTTCTATTTTGAGTTGTAAAGCTTTCTTTCTTTTAGTATTTTAAGAGTTTCATTGCCTGGAGATTATGAAATATTTTTTGATTTGTATTTCAGGCTGTCTATTAGCCGTGTTTGGTATCTTTAAGTCTGACACTTCGAAGTATGTTACTTTCTGCATGAGGTTCATGATCTTAATGGTGTTTTGATTGTAAAGGATTTTTGGACGCGTGTCTGTTGGGCCGCCGTTTATTTTGCCTATAAAAGGGGATTGCCCTTAGTCATTTTGGGAGTCATTCCAATGGAAGTTTAAGTTTTTTTCCCTTAGTCCCTTCTATTTCTTTTCGAAGGTGTATGTTTGCATTCATTTTTCGTGTGAACTTTGTTAATTAGCAAAGTTGCTTTGGTTTTTTGTTCTCTTTTGTTTGCAAGAGTTCACAAAATTTTCTACTCAGTTAGTAGTATTGTTTGTCGAGGCTCAGGTTGAGCGTATGATTGTTGTTAGGTTTGGTTGTTTCATGTTTGGGATTTCAAGTACCTAGACAGAAGAGTGTGTCATTTTTTCAAATGTATTCCTGAGTTTGTCGTGTGTTTTGGAGGCCCCTTGCCCTTTGTTGGTTTTCAGAGACTTGGGTGTTTCATCAAAGGGCCTAGACGAGGTTAATCGCCCAGGCATGAGGCTTAGGTGTCTCATCAAACACCCATTATTAGGCGGCTCGGCTGCCCTGGACGTGGTTATGTAGGAATGTGTAGGCAAGGATTTGTGTTGCTTGCTACCCTACTTTGGAGAGGTTAAGGGTCGACTGGTAAGAGTATGCCAGAGTTTCCCGTCCTGCTGTGAACACTCATCACCGTCGCTTGGTAAATTTTTCCTTTTTCTTTTTAGCTTTGTGTTTTATGTATTTTTGATTTTTGGCATTCTGCGTTTTGCTTTTCAGGTGGTTTTGGTGGCGGGTGCGAAGGTTTATGCTCTTTGGTTCTAGTTGGGTCCCATTGGCGATTCTTGCCTACGATTATTCTTATCTTAGCGGTTCTTGCCCGCGATTATGTCAACCAGGCTATACCGTCAGGTTGTTTCGTGGTTGAGGTAATTAAGCCACAAGACTTGCCTGGGTTGGTCCGATGGGCTCTCTCATAAATTTTAGTGAGAGAGGGTTCCTTCTCTCGGTGTCCTGTTTCCAGGTTTGCTTTGAACTGGTTACGGTTCGTCCTCTATTTTCAATGAGAGGTTTGAGGGTTTGCTGGGTCTAGGCTTCCATGAACATGGGTTTATTCAATGGAAAGCCTGTGACTTAGTTTCATTTTATTTTATTTGAAATAGTTTGTAAGCCTTTCAGGTGTTGTTTAGTTTTTTTACAGGGCTTCTGTGCTTGGTTCGCATTTTCTTTGAGTCTCTTGTATTGTTTGTTTTAATGTTTATATAACTCATTAATGAAAAAGTTTATCATTGTTGAATGTCTTTACTTTTTTTGGCTTTCTAGGCGTTGTAGAATTCGTTATATGTTTCTTGTGTAAGCCTCTCAGGTGTTATTTGGTGTTTATTGACTTATTTATTGAAGTATAATGGAGGATGTGTGTTTCATGTTTAGCCTTTCGGGCATTATAACTTGTGTTTTTCAGATTTTAAGGTGCTAGGAAGCACTTTATTCAGGGCGTTGTGAGCCTGATTTATTGTAAGTGAGGGAGATTTTCTTAGGATAAGCTTTCTTATTTTCACTTCTAGACGTTCCTTAGGATGGCTTAGCCTGATATTATCGTATAAGGAGTTCTTAAGGCTAGTGCCTTACTATTAGTTCTCAGATGTGTATGAGTTTGTAATGTTGTTCACAGGCGAGGACGCCTAGTTGTTTGTGTTCCTTTAAGTGTTTTAAGGTAATTATTTGATTCTTAGTGCAACGATGCCTGATTCTGTGTTTCTATGTTACTTTGTATTTTATAAGCTACTGAAGCGTTTATAGAGTGTTAATGTCTTGTAAATGTCCTATGGCTTTACTTCATAAGGGGTTTTTACGACAAATTAGCCTAAAGTTTGTGTTTTTGGCCTCTGAGGCGGAGATGGCGTATTTGTCCTTCCTTGTAATTTTTAATGTTTTACAAAGGTTTCTCAGGGCAGTAAATTAGCCTGATGGTTTATAATTTTTTGGTCATATCGGTGCAGATAGTATATTTGCCTGAGTGTTTGTAAGTTTTATGAGTTTTTTTTGTTTCTAGGGCTGTCGTGCTTGTTCGGTGGGTTATTTTTGTGATGGGAAGAGGTATTCTTAGGGTTTTTGTGTCCTGCGGACATGTGTTTGGTTTTTATGAACTTATTCTTCGTGTGTGAGGCTTTTAGAACGCATGTTTTTCTGAATTTGTTTTTGGTAATTTGGGGGAATGTGTAAGGCTTCCTTAGTTGTCATGAAGTGTGTTATTTCGATGCAAGTGTGCTTGGTGAACGTTGTTTATTCTCTATAGGTTTTTGAAATGCTATAGGATATGTTTGTTTCTGTGCCCCCCTTGGTGTTTTGCGAGGGCTTGTCAGGTTAGATTAGCCTGATAATTTGGTATAGATTAGCCTGACGCTTTCGTGTCAGGTTAGATTAGTTTGATGTTTTTGTGTCAGGATAGATTAGCCTGATGTTATGATTCAGGATAGATTATCCTAAAGACTGTATATCCTTGATGTTTTATGAGATTTTGTATTTCTCGTTGATAATATTTGTTCAGGTCCCTTTTGTGAGACTTTTAGGTGTCGCAAGATTGTATTAGGGTATTCTTTCTGGTTTATAAGGTTTTAGAGGAGTTTTGTAAAGGGTCTTTTTTCAGGTTCGAACGCCTTTCAGGCATTACGTGTTTTCTAATTTTATCTTTTGGTCCTGTCAGGTATTTGTAAAATTCGTTTTGATAAGGCCTTCAGGCGTTAAATGCGTTTTGCTTTGCTAGGATGTTTGTAACTGATTGTTTCGATGCCTTATTTGTTTTCTAGGTTTGAATGTAACTCTGTCGAGAGTGTTTGTTCGGGATCTACGAATCTTGTAGATTTTGTATATCAGGTCATGTTTTCCTGATAATGTCGTGCCTCACTTGTTGTAAGTCTTAGATAAAACTTGCTGGAGTGTTTTTTGCAAATTTCCTCTTTGCCTGAAGGAATGTTTACAGGCACAAGGGTTAATGACGAATTTGGGGCTCATTTAGTCTTCTCAATAAATAGCATATTTAGTGATCAAATAAACGTGACTAAGTATCACGTAGGTTAACAACATGTTCTCCGTGTACGTACAAGAACCAATATGCAATATGTAGTCTGTTTGAATGTTTCAGGTACCCATAGGATGCCAGAAACTGGTTTTTTTTGTTGATATTGCCCACTATCTCGTAGATAACCTTTCATCTATTTAGTTACGTGTAACGTGAACTAAGTATAAGGATACAAAAGATAGGTTCGACCTGGTCAGTCACCGACAGAATATGTTTCAAACATATAATAATGATATGGCAAATGACGTGCGAGCCCGACGTGGTGGCGCTTAAGCCTGGTGGCGTTTGAGCCTGATGGTGTAAGAGCCTGATGGCGTGTGAGCCTGATGGCGTTTGAGCCTGATGTATGTTCTTTTTGTTTCAAAAAAAGTTGTTCCTGACCTCATTTTATGCTTTTGTCAAAGTAATTTTTATCAGGTTTAGCATGTGTCAATTGTACTTCCTAAGTTTGGGAGAATGTGGCAAGAATATTTGCAATTTGTCTTAGTAAATAGCCTTTCAGGTTAAGTTAAACATACAAGCAGTGATATAAGAGTAATATGGACACTTTACATTAAGTAGCTTTGAGTTGAATTCTTTTATATTTTTTTCATGTTAAAATTTGAATGTATTGAAATAATTAAAATATTGAGTTTGTAGTGTACACCTGGCGGTTGCATTTCCTTTGTAACCTCTCGTAATTTTCCCTATGAATAGTGAATGCTAATAAATGATTAACGAATTATTACGTTATTTAATAACCATTTCTACTGGTAACAAATTTTTTTTTGTTATTCATGCTATACTAATTTTAATCACAACGATACTTGTGATTACCATTTACCTAGAAACGATGCTTACACACGAACCTTGATAGTCTAAAATCGCGAAATTATCTAGAACAATTAACGTTTAACATTTAACGTGACACGTTTCGTCAATTAACCAAACGTGATCAAATACATTCCCGAGCTCACGAAAATTTTCACAAATACTCAGTAACTATATTGGACCTCGACTCTATACCCAATAAATACCAAATGGGCTGCTAGACTCATTGGGCCTCAGCCCAATAATTCGGCAAACCGAACACACCAAACGGACCCTTATTATTTCCTTTCTTTTCTTCATTGGGCCTAGCCCACCAGGCGAGCCCAAACACAAACCCAACCCAACCAAATTTTATAAAATCTATACTTATAAAATACGAAGAGGGACGTTTACTTTGATACATTTTCTCTCGATTCGACTTAACAACCATATGATTATTTTACGTCAATCAATTCTCGACCCAACTAAGAATCGAGTGTGACAAACTATCTTTTAAAATTCGATCATATACCTATTTAAAATTTACCAAAGCTCGACACATTTGGCCACATTATGAACACAACCCAAATTTCATGTTTTGGCCTAGTTGTGTCTCGTATAACTCCCAACTTGACCCAACATATGTTTTGGCTAACCAATAAATTCGCGCAAGCTCTTAATGACTATACGAACTATCAAACGAACCCTACTTCTATTTTTGGTCACGCCTAAATGTGAGTTAAACCCTTGAAATACTCGACCAAGCCACAAGAATTAACACCAAAATTTATTTTGTCCCTTCCCCTTGGTTGCTTATGCCGACTAACACAACCAAATGCCACCATCATTTGGCTTACTTACACACTCCAAAGTGACTAAACAATGACTCTCCCTGTTACTCTCTTACACCCTCATCATGCTTCATCATTTCGTTCATTATAACACTCAACGAATTGCCTTTAAAATAACCTCAAACCTTCGGCATTCTAACACACAAACAAATCCAACTCAAAAATATCTCTAAGTCTTTTTCAGTTCATAAGCACGCCTAGCTTTGATTATTTTTCATGGTGTTCGAATCGAAATAAGAAGCATCCAAATCTTGTTCCTATATCTTTGGAGGGACAAGAATCGAGTTACACATTTTCCTTGGCTTAGCTCAGCCTCAACATCGTGATACACCCTACCTTTTGAGGTAAAGTGAGTATCCTTCGAACTTTTCTCATGTTACATATTTTTATAATTTCATCTCTATCGCAAACCCATTCTACTTTAGGCAAACATTTTGTTATTTTAATGTACGACACATATATTTTACTCGACATCCTATATCTTGGTCATGCTAACTATCGAGAACAAAAATCATTCGAACGTTATATAAACGTATCAACTCTAAAAATCGCACGTTCCTAAGTCACATTGGCACTTTCGAAAAATAACAAAACACTTAGAATTATTTTAAGTTTCAAAACTGTTTTTCACATAGCCAAGTCGCATGAGCTTGTGCCTCGTATCTTTTTATTTCGACACTCAATGCATCCATTTTAGAACTTAACCTATTAGTTCACGTGGTGAACTAATAGTTTACGTATAAAAATCACATTAACGAGTTCATTTGATAACCCCTTGAGTCCCAAAGTAAAACTCGCTCAACAGTTTTAAAACTAAACTTATATAACGAATGGGCTTATAAGCCCACTAAGCTAGTTATAAGCTTTTCGTATAAGATGATCATATAAGCTCTCTTGTTATATTTTTATAACCCTTAAACAAGCCCATGATCAGGCCCAACTCCTCTCTAAACCCATTGGATCGAAAACCCATAATGGGCCGTAAATATGGCTCATTAACAGCCCATAAGCTGAAAAATAAGCTTTTAACAAATTAAGCAGTTCATATAAGTTACATAAGCTGTTTTGAACTTAGTTATGAAATAAAAATAGTAAACCTTGATTTTTATAAAGTTTGGACTTGTTTTGCAAAAATTTGCTAACCGAAGGACTAAAACTGCCAAATTTGGAAACTTAAAGTAAAAACTGTCATTTTGATATCTTGTGATGAAAACTGTAAATTTAGGAACTTTTGAGTATAAAATGTAAATATTAAAAGTTTTAGACCTATAATATAAATAAAACTTAACCGAGGACTAACGGTGCAAAGATTATGCCGTTAGGGTATAAAATGTAACTTTGTAAAAACCCAAAGGTTATTGCTGATTTTATACTTGTAATAATATTTTACGAACACAAAACCCGAAACGAATATGTTTAGTCCCACAAGTCGACATTTAACGTCACATTTTTATATACGTAGTTATATAACTTATAAAAATATATATACGTAATCACTTAATATTTAACGCATAACATAACTTATCATAAATCAACTTTGATTTATAAACAACGATCTCTTTGGCCAAACTTATATACTTCAACGAACGAGTACATATCGAAGATGTTATATATATATATATATATATATATATATATATATATATATATATATATATATATATATATATATATATATATATAGTGTAACTTTCAAACGAGAACCATTTTATCCGCAAGAACTGAGAGAACCACCAAAAACATACATGCACGCCTTCAATAATTGTATTTTTGCACATATGTTTTCAAAACAACACATATGTTTTTAAAAAAACATAGTTGTTCTAAAGAATTTGATAAGAAATTCGAAATACAAAAATTTTCTTTGAAGGTGTGCATGTATGTTCTTATAAGGCGTGCAACGACAATATTGCGGCCTTGTGTAAGGTTTTTGTGAAAAAAGAGGATGAGTTCATGATGATATTGAAGAACATAGGTGGATACTTACGATTATTGATGATTTGCATGTATTTTTATTTTATTTTAAAAGGCGTGCATGTATGTTTTTTGTGGTTCTCTCAGTTCTCGCAGATAAAATAGTTCTCGTTGAAAGTCCCCCTATATATATATATATATATATATATATATATATATTATATATATATATATATATATATATATATATATATATATATATAACTTTATATATATATTTTTTTATATATAACCGTGATCATTTAAACACGCATGTTTTAATGTTACAAGTTAATTATCAATCGATAAAACCTTAAACGTTATGATTCGCGATAAACCAAACTTAGACTATCAAACCACTAAAACTTGCCATATACTATATAGGTCGTGTGTTGAAGCCGTTTTCTTTCATCGTTTGAGTACGATACTACCACCACTACTGTACTACTAAGGTGAGTTCATAGCCCACACTTAAACTTTTAAATCCTTTTTGTGGGGAGATACATGCTACAAACATGAACACAAACTTTTTTGTATGCTATGATTGATGTTATTATTGCTTAAGTAGCTATTGCTAGAAGTCCCTCTATCATGAACCTTAATCACTTGCGAGTGAACGTAAATAGTTGTGAATAGATCTATTTGGGACTGACAATCCCCGTTTGGGTCTGCTAGGATGAGCCACCCAGGCGCACATTATTTGAACAAACTTATGGGTTATTGGCAAATACCCATCCCGAGGGCCTATATACTTTACATCATTTTTGATGCCTGTTAAGCGTTGCGTGTCATGAGCTTAATGCAATAACAATTTGATTTTAACTCGTTTAATTGTAATTCGATGCAATTAACACTTATACTTTGTGTTCAACTATTAAACTTAAACCTATGAATATCACTCAACTTTTGTTGACTTTTAGCATGTTATCTCTGGTAACTAAAGGCTGGAACTCAAGGCACGGAGTGGGCACTAAACCTGGCACGGGTTCTAAATAAATGTTTTATCATTCAAATTTAAATAAACATGTTAACTATGAAACATCTTTGTATCTCAAATGCTTGTATTTTGAATGATAAACTTAAAACGTCTTTGTAAAGTCGTTTTCTATGGTTATGACTACGATCCACTACGTAACACCCAATTAAGTCTTCCGCTGTTGATATCCGAAATTGGGGGGGGGGGGGGTGTTACATCCTTGGTTTATCGCGTTCCAGGACAATGAGCCCCTTGTCACACCTGTACGCGGGTTGTAACCCTTTTTCATCTGCCTGACTGTTGATAGGTCTTTCCCAGTTTGTTTTTTCATATCCTTTGCATGCATTTTGTTGACTTCGCATCCTTATTATGGATTATGGCGCATGGGCCTTGTAACATGGCCTTTAGGCCTGATGGTGTTTTGGTCTTGTGACATGGCTTTTTCAGCCTGGTTAGCGGAGTGATTTTTCAGGGTAGGGTTTTTGTTGTTTTGTCAGGAGGAAATGGGCTTTAGCCTTTGCCTGTTTTGTCTCATTTAGTGTCATAATGTCACTTATTTGTGATACTGAATGTTTTGATTAGGGTTTTTGTCCTGAGATCAGGTTTATGGACTGGTTTTGTATTTGTATTTTTTGTTGTTTAGTGGTTTTTAGGGATGTTGTTTGGATTTGTCCTGGGCTCAGGGTTCCAGGATTGCTATGTTGGTTCTTGGAGGGTGATCTTAGGCCACTTGGGATTGAGATTCAGTTGAGGTTTTTTTTCCTGAAGTTGATCCAGGCTGTGCTTAGGGTTTTATTGTGCCGTTTTTCAGGTTGCTTCGTGATGGTTGTTCTAGCACCATTTGTTTGTCAGGGTGGTTGGTTTGGATACGGTTTTTCTTGAATCAGGATTTGTGTGTGTTTTTGTGAGTTTTTTTGTATTCCCTCGTGAATTGGAAAGTTTTTTCTATGAGTTCTGTTGCTGAAAATGGTTTTTTTTTTTTTTTTTTTTTTTTTCGCGTTTTGTGACGAAAAACTGGTTGCGGCTTGTTGCTTGGGAACGAATATTTCGTGGTGAAATATGTCTTTTCTAGGTAAGGATGACTTTTCTGGCGACGGAAAAGTCAGATTTTGGGTTTTTCCGACGCTAGGAAGCAGAAACGAATATCGTTTCTCTTGATTTTCGGGCGGCGGATTTATCGAAAATATTGTTTTCAATTGCCAGAAAACTTAAATGGTGTGTGTTTATTGATTTTTCGGTGTGGATATCTTTTTTCGGCAAACCGAAAAAAGGAGAAAATTGCAGGTATTTGTATCATATAGCATGGATGGCGCCATGTTTATGTAACGTACGTATTGAGGGTTTAGGGTAGTTGATCGTTTGGTTTTCCACGTACGGTAAGGAGCCAAAAGGTGAATGGAGTCACGAGTTTGGTAACTCTCACGAGTCGACTTGGTGATTTGTGTCAATTACCTGAGAGAGTAATCGACGTTTGTAGAGATTCCCAAGGCAGGCATGGTGGCTAGTCATTAGTGTGAGTTAGCTTGGGCCATTTTAGGGAAATGGCCTAGTATTTATAGGGAGTCCTTTAGAGTTGTAAGAACCTGTAAAGGAAATCTGATGGTCCACGTGGTGACCATCGAGAGGGGAAGTGAGGAGAGCACATGGCGCTCATCTTAATGGTCTTGGTAAGTTTGCCAGGCGTATCGTATGCCTGTATAGGTTTGTCAAGCAAGTTCGGCCTGAGTTACCTGGGGAAGTATTTCCCCAGGCCTTGTATCAGACCTGGGCCTTGTTGGGCTTATGTTTGCGCCGAGTCTAGAGTGTATGGTCCTGAGTCAAGTGGGTTGAAGGCCCTATAGCTATCATCAATCAAATAAACATGCACCCTAATAAAAAAAAGGTATTGGTTTCACAAAAACTACTTCAGATTATGCTTGGATATAGGTTTGATGTTTGGGACATATACATATAATCATAGTGATGGTGAAGTATCACATATAATTAACTAAAACACAATTTTTGACTAAGCTAGGTACAATGCTCTGAATCAAATGTTCAATAAATAATATGAAAAAAAATTATTGGGAGGCATAAGGAATAAAATGTTTACAACATTCCGCTAAATGATCTATATTTTTCACAAACTAATAAAATACCACCACGTAGGTATATGCATAAAATTAATCACATTTTTAGATCTCGTGATCAGTTTTAGGTTTTAAATCATTTCTCAATATGATATATTGCAAATTGTTAGACGTATTTGAAAATCATTAATCTAGCGCACATAAAAATAAGTAGATAAATCTTAAGATTGAATTCATTAGTTTTACCTAAAAGTATTCATTTTTTCATTCATATATTATTTCGTTGGAAAAAAGTTCAAATGCATACTATTATTTTTGGTGCATACCAATAGACAAATCTCCACCATCTATTTAGTTTAATCAAATGTTCGGTATTAAACCTAAGATTCAATCATACATTAAAAAATATTAACTTCCATCTTTTTCATCCCTATCCTTTTTAATTAAAACCCACTTTTGTTGGGTTTTAGTGATACTGCTGCTCATGTAATTACAAATGCTCATGTATTACAAGAAAAATTCTCTAAGTCATTACTGCTGCTAGTTATAAAGATTAATACTGCTTATGGAAGTTAAGACTGCTAGAGTACATTAAGACTGCTGACAGACATAAAAAAAAAAAAAATAAACCTCTAAGTAGTTAATGCTGCTAGAAGGAAACTTAGTGCTACTAGCTCTAAGTTACTACTGCTGAAGACTTAATTCTGCCAGAACAAAGAGTTAGTGTTGCTGATTCATTATTATTGTTGCTGGAGTATAAGAGTCGGTTTATGTTTATAGAATATTTTGTAACGAATGTTTAGTAATAGATAAATATAGAAAAGATATTTATCTTATATAGAAAGTTATTGTAAGCCGACTAGGACTCCTTAGTCTATAAAAGGAGGTCCTAGGGCATAGAGATACATACATCTTAAGATCTTAACACGGTTTTTCATAGAAATTCAAGGTTGTAAACCCTAATACTTTTGAGTATTCGTATTATATCAATAATATTGAAGTGTTTAGTTTGATACAATTGTGTTCTTGTTTACTGTTTCATTTAATATAAAGTTCTTTTTAAGATCAAATACAAGATTCCTCATTGTGTTTGATAAACTTCAAGACAGTTTCTATATACTTGGTTGTTTTAGATTTATCTAAAATAACTAACCCTTACAAAGCTAAGGAATTCAATGAAGTTCATAACTGGGATCAACAAATGGTATCAGAGCTTGTGATCTAGAAGCTGTGATCAAGAAGAACCTGTTTAGACTTAAGGCTGTTCTGATCTTACTGAAGACATGGATTCAGAATCTACACATATGATTACTGCATCAAAGGTGCCAATGCTCAATTCTGGAGAGTATGAGCTATGGAGAATGAGAATAGAGCAGTATATTCAGATGGTTGATTATGCTATGTGGGAGGTAATAGAGACTAGCAATACTTTACCTAAAATAGAAACTTCTGATGATGGTGTTGTCACTATCTTGCCTGTTAAAACAGCTGAAGACAAGGCACAAAGAAGACTAGAAGTTAAGGCAAGAAGCACTCTCATCATGGGCATTCCAAATGACCATCAGTTGACTTTCAATCACATCAAGGATGCTAAATTGTTGTTAGAAGCAATTGAGAAAAGGTTTTGAGGGAATGCTGCTACCAAGAAGACCAGGAAGAACCTTTTGAAGCAACAATATGAGAATTTTGCTGCTCTAAGTTCTGAGAATCTTGATCAGACCTTTGACAGACTTCAGAAACTTATTAGTCAACTAGCACTTGTGGAAGTAACAATTCCTCAAGAAGATATAAATCAAAAGTTTCTAAGAAGCTTGTCACCAGAATGGAACGCACATACTGTGGTGTGGAGAAACAAGGCTGACCTTGATACAATGAGTTTAGATGATCTGTATAACAATCTAAAAGTGTATGAACTTGAAGTCAAAGGGTCATCTAGCTCATCCTCAAGCTCACAGAACTTAGCTTTTGTGTCCTCCTCAATTAATAGTTCTGGCAGTACTAATAAAGCAGTTAATACAGCTCATGGAGTGAGTACTGCTGGCACACAAGTTAATTCTGCTAGGTCTACAACCCTTGATAACTTGAGTGATGCTGTTATCTATGCTTTCTTAGCTGGTCAATCTACTAGTCCTCATATTGTGCATGAAGATTTGGAACAGATTCATCCAGATGATCTTGAAGAGATGGACTTGAAGTGGCAGATGGCTATGTTGACAATGAGGGCAAGGAGATTTTTGAAGAATACAGGAAGAAACCTCAAGGTCAATGGGCAGGATAACATGGGTTTTGATAAGTCCAAGGTTGAATGCTACAACTGTCATAGGAAGGGACACTTTGCAAGGGAATGCAGGGCACCAAAGAGCCAAGACTACAAGAATGGAGAGAGCTCAAGGAAAGCTGTGTCTGAGGAATCTAAGAATTCTACAGCTTTGGTGTCTTGTGATGGTTTGGGTGGATATAATTGGAGTAACTAAGCAGCTGAAGGACCAAACTTTGCACTTATGGCTTATTCTTCTTCATCAAGTTCTGATTCTGAGGTATCTAATGATTCTGGTTGTTCTTATAAATCTTGTTTAGATACTATTGAAGAACTTAAGGCTAGGAATGAAAAACTAATAGAAGATGTAAGGAAGTTAGAGTTAGATAATTTAGGCTATAAAGTAGGCTTAAAATCTGTTGAGCAAAGACTTGAATTCTTTAAACAGAATGAGTCAGAGTATGTAGAGAAAGTTAATGTTCTTGAAAGTAAGCTTTATGTTAAAGAGAATGTCATTAATGAACTTACTAAAAGGTTAAAACAGGCTCAAAAAGAAAAAGATGCAGCTTATCTGGAAAAAGAAAAACATCAAGTTAAAGTAAATAAGCTTGAATTTGCATCTGAAAGTGTAAATAAGACAATTGAGTGTCAAATTATGAGGAGAGGTAGTGGTATAGGTTATAATGAAGTTCCTCCTTCCATTACAGGAAAGCATGTACCTCTTATATCTGAATTGTCTTGTTTCGTTGAGTCTGATGATAAGTCTTTAGGTGAGAACAATAAGTCTAGTGAGGAGAAATCTAAGGTTAAAAAGAAATATCCTAATGCACCTATCATTGAAGATTGGGTGTCTGATGATGATGAGGAACAGGTGAAGTCTACACCAAAAGTTGAAAGACAAACAGTTACACCTAGTGTTGACCAGATTAAGTTTATCAAACCTAGCTTTGGTAAAAAGTTGTCTAGGAAAACTGTTGATTTCATTGAGCAAACTAGGATGTATACTAACAGGCCTGGAGGTAACCAGAGAAATTGGAATAACATGATGTCACAAAGGTTAGGGAGTGACTTTGAGATGTTTAACAAGGCTTGTTATCACTATGGTAGTTTTGAACATTTACAGGAAAATTGTTATTACTATCAAAAATCTGTTTGGAACTATGCTAAAAGGGTGAAGCATCAAAATTTTGCTCAAAACACTCACCCCTTTGATAAAAGAAATATGATTCCAATAGCAGTACACATGAGATCTGGTTTAGTATCAGTTAATACTGCCAAGCAAAATGTTTCTAAACCAGCAGTAGTAACTAATACTGCTAGATCAATTAGTACTACTAACTCTAAAAGAACAGTGGATGGTGCTAAACAATTGTCAAAGTTTTCAAAAAGAGCACATTCTACTAAAAACAGGTCCATTCAAAAGAATATAGCAATTAGTGTTGCTAAGGCAAAAGTAGTAGTTACTACTGCTGAGCCAAAAATAATAACTGATACTATTTTGGGAAATCATTTTTATGCTGTAAAGGTCTCAGATTGTTGGGTCTGGAAACCAAAAGTTAGAGTTTTAGATCATGTTTCCAGAAACAGCAGTGCATCAATAGTTTTAAAGAAATACAATTACATTGATGCACAAGGCAGATCCAAGTCAGTAATGGCTTGGGTCCCCAAGAGAAACTGATTTTCTTACTTTATGTGCAGGGCAATCCACAGGTGGAATTTGAGGATGAAGGAATTTTTGACAGTGGATGCTCTAGGCACATGATAGGAGACATGTCCTATCTTGAAGATTTTGAAGAAATTGATGGTGGATATGTTGCTTTTAGGAGTAATCCCAAAGGAGGGAAAATCACAGGCAAATGTACAATAAGAACTGGTAAATTAGATTTTGAGAGTTTATACTTTTTAAAAGAGCTTAAGTCAAATCTTTTTAGTGTCTCACAAATGTGTGACAAAAAGAACAGTGTTCTTTTTACTGACACTGAATGTTTTGTCTTGTCTCCTGACTTTAAGTTGACTGATGAAAGTCATGTTTTGCTTAAGGTTCCTAGAAAAGACAACATATACAGTGTTAATCTAAAGAACATAGTTCCCAAAAGAGGTTTGACTTGTCTGTTTGCAAAGGCCACATCTGATGAATCTAAGCTTTGGCATAGAAGGCTTGGACATTTAAATTTTAAAACAACGGAATAAATTTGTTAAGGGAAACCTTGTAAGAGGGTTACCTTTAAAAGTTTTTGAAAATACTGAAATTTGTGTTGCTTGTCAGAAGGGAAAACACCACAGAGCTTCTTGTAAGACCAAAGTAGTGAACTCTATAATTTAGCCTTTACATATGTTGCACATGGATTTATTTGGACCAACATTTGTGAAAAGATTGATGAAAAAGATGTATTGCCTAGTTGTCACAGATGATTATAGTAGGTTTACTTAGGTTTTCTTTTTAGCATCTAAGGATGAAACCTGTGGCATTCTTAAGGCTTTCATAAACAGGATAGAAAACCTTGTAAAACCCTAAAATCCGAAACATGCAAAATGACCAGAATGCCCTTGCAATTTTAAAATTTGATTTAAAAGCTTATAAAGTGCCATATTAAATCCCAAACTTCTGGAGACGAACAAGATATGAAGTAAATTAATTTTTACTATTACATATTAATATTTTGTAAAGTACAAGAATTATGAAACACACAAATATTACATGGAGGCCAAGTATTTCATTTAAATTACTTAAATTATAATTATTATTATTTAAAACATAAATAACTTACAATAATTAGGGAATTAATGCAAAATTGAAACCCATTGATTTTGGGTCAAAGATGGACCGAAATTTCTGCCATTTCTTCCCCCCTAGCTCGGCCCTTTCCTCCCTTATTAAGTTACCATATTATTTCTTTCTAAAAAAAAACCTAACCGAAATAATTAAAACACACACAATAATGCACCCACAAGCCATATGATTTTCTAGAGGAGGTTTAGCATTTTTATGGGGTTCTTCATCATCAAGAATAGCTACGAAAAATAGGAATTGGGTCTGTGGTTTGCGGGTTTGATCCAGATCGCGTTTTCTTGCCATTTATTTCATCCGAGAGGTATAATTCGCCCATTATGTTTCTACATGATCTAAAATTCATCCAATAATTTTCTTATGTTCCTTACAACCTATAAGACTCAGGAAAAATGTTTAATTCTAAGCATGCATAATTTTTATATCGTTTTGAATTATGTGGATTAAAACACACGTTATTTCCAAAATATGTGCTACGTATTTTTCTGGGTGCCATGGTTAATTTATTTAGACCATATGTGATATATAAGGTCTGGGAAAAATGAGAAAACGAATTATTGAAGCCTAAACAAGTCGTGGTGAATTATGGTCTTAAAAACAAACCTTAAATCTAAAATAAATGTATACGATCGAACAAGGGCTGGTGATTAATTTTTATAGACTCCTTATGATCAGGTTAACATAATAAAAATATGTATTCGAATTATCATGGCCTAAAAGAATTATTTTCGAATTATGTTTAAAACCGGGTTTAGAAATTATTTTGGGAAAAATGTGGAACTAATCGATCTAGGGTTTTTACTTTTGAATTAGGGTTTGTTAATGAGTATTAATTGACATGTAATGATGGCTTAATTATTTGGAATGATTAGGGCTTGATTCGATTTAAAACAAAGGTTATACGATTTCTTTTAAAAAGGTGTAAGGATCGAATTGTCATTTTAAAACCTATGGGTTACTTTTGAAACTTTATAAACTTTGTGGGATGTCGTATAATAATTATTAGAGGAACCTTTTATGTAAAATAAATGTTTAAGGGTTTATTTTGAATTATATATAAATTTTATAATCGGTTTTAAAATTAAGTAAACTAGAGGGACTAAACTTGTAATTTTGGGAATCATATGGGTCATTCGTGTATTAAATCATATTTAAAGTACCTTGTGTCATTTTGGATAATTTAAGGGGCTATTGTTATTAATTAAGGATTGATTTTATGAAAATAAGGACTAAATATGTAACTATTATAACTTGAGGGACTTGATTTGTAAAACTTATATTTTGAGGGTTCCAAGTCATACCATATTATAAAATAAGGATGCAATGTGTAGTTTGTAAAACTAAAGGGCTTAACATGTTAATATGAATAATTAAGGATTAATATGTAACTTTATTAAGTAAAGGGACTAAACATGTAAAGTATGAAGCCTCAGGGGTATTAAGTGTAAACTTGGATAAAATAACCTTAACTTGACCTAATTAATGATTATGGAAACATTACTAAATATAGAAACTTACTATATATGGAAACTTTCTAAAAATGGAAAGCCGGCTAAAATGAGAAATCTGAATTGAATAAGTTATTAATAATAAGCCGATCATTAATTCGTGTAGATTCGCTGAAGAAGGAGTTTATTCCGATCCTTATGTTTCTAGTGTGTGTTTTCCTGGCGGTTTAAGGTACATATATTCTGAACCTTCTCACAGGTTTCTCATGATCTCTTTTACTTTCTGATCTGTCGGTCTCTGTAGTAATGCCACTGCTATGATTCCCTTTACTTGAACCTTCTTGACATGATGCTTGATTTCTGAGTTCCTTTGATAAACTGAACCCTATTTTAATTCCTTTGATACCTGACATGACCCGATCTTCTTCTTATGACCTGAATCATGCAAACCCCTGAATACCCTGAAGATTCATTTTGACATTAAAACTGGAATTGGAACTTTCCTTGATGATATGAAAATGTTTTTGAGAAAAGCTTTTGAATACAATGTCATACCAATTTTAAATTGAAACCGCACTAAAGATTTTATGAAAATATCTTTTAAGGACTATCTTTATAAAAAGGGTTTTACTAAACATCATTTATGAAAGTCACTGAAAGATTATTTTTAAATATAAGCTTAATATGAAACCTTTGAATTAAGATCTTTTCTAGGAATCTAAACTTCCTGATATTGACCTTTCTAATATTGAATCTTCTGGTACTAAATCTACTGTTACTGAACCTACTGATACTGAACCTTTCTTATATTGAACCTACTGATATTGCCCCTTCTGTTACTGAACCATCTGATATGAACTTTTGATATACTGAAATGGATATTGACCTATGAAACTAAGCTGAATACTGAATACTGATACTTGACCACTGACCCACAGTTTGATACTACGAGCCATAACTAGTCATGAGGGTTTCATGACCATGTCATTGATGCACCGATGGCATGACTCTAGGGCAGGAGAGTGATGACCTGTTCCGTCCCTTTACTGTATTTTATTTGGCGTGTTGGGAGGTTTATGGCCACCAGGGGCGTATGGATGCATCCTAGAACTGTTACTGTACTGTACTGATTACTGATTACTGATTACTGATTACTGATTACTGTTATTACTGGTGACTGATGGTGTGTGCGATACACGTCTTTCACATACTGGGAGCTAGCTACTCCATTTACTGATTGAGGACTCCCCTCATATTTACTGATTACTGAGAGGTCTCCCCTCTATACGGCTACATGATTATACTGATTACTGTTTCTGATTACTGATACTGGGCTCGTAGAGGATTACTGTTTCCTACACCTTGTACCCTTGTACTCCTTATTACTGTTTCCTTTTCTCATGCCATAATCCTGACTGATTCGTATTTCCATTACTGTTCGTTATACTTTATTACTGCTTTGTTACCGTTATATCTGTTCACTGGGCTTTTTAAGCTCAGCCGCACGTTTTCTTTTCGTGTGCGGCAGGTTATAAACAGGACGACGGGTTTGGGTATGAGTGAAGAGACCATTGGACTTAGAAGACTACACTGTGATAGTTATCTTGTTATAGAGATGATTAGAAGAATTTAGATTTTTGAACTTAGTATTTATTCCTTTGTAAATTTTGTATTTCCTTGTAATTTCTTGTAACCTTTGTAATTCCTTTGTATTATTGAAGATGTATGCTTGTGTATGTTTCTGATATGTCACCATTATTGTGACATCTCTACCCTTGTCGGGTCGGGGTGTTACAATTTATGGTATCAGAGCGACAGGCTACGACTCGTAATACATTTACCCTTGACCAGTGTAAGTTAGACCACTAATTTTCCACTGTAGGCGCTCATAAGATAACCTGTAAGAATCTGCTTTAGGATTTCCCTATAGGAACTTAAGTTCTGATCGGTGAGAAATGGGTAGACTATAAGGCGTTTGTTTAAGTGTTTTGCTTCCGCATCACTCTGATTCGTGCCCTGCTTTTGATTTAAGTTTGTTATGATCACTTTTAGAAATTGAAAGCTTATGCTTTGCACTACCCAAAATTTGAGAATTAAATAAAGCTGGAAGGCATTGAGAACTGCATTATATGGCCTGACACTATTTGATCCTTGCCTGCAGAATCCGACTCTGACCCCTGATCCTTCTGTTAATCATTTTGATGCCTCTTCGGGCATTCTGAAAATCTCCTTGGCAATGACGTACTTGACACCTTCTGTTATTTGTCTTCTGCTTTTGATAAGCATTTGATTCCTTCTGTTAATTGTCTCTTGCTTTTGGATAAGCATCTATGAATCTTCTGACGCTATTTGATTTCGTCTTACCCGTCTCTATTCCTATGAGAAGTTTTGTGGTGTTTAACCACGAGTATAAGAATATTTTCCTCTCATTTTGAACGATAAGATTTGCCTTGTTGATCTGTCTTTCTTTGGACTGTTAACTCTAATGTTATTCTGATAAAGGATTGGTTGTTTGAAAACTATCCTCCTATGTCTCACCTTTGACGTTTGAAGCAGTTTTGAACTCCCTACCATGATTACCGATTGTTAAACTCTGGACTATCATTATTACTCTGAAGACTCGTGTGTTATGTTCGCGATTATGAAGTTTTCCTTGAACCCATTTCGTACAACAATGAATGAACCTTATCTTGAGAAATACTTGGCACCCTGAATTTTCTGAACACGATTTCTGACTGAACTACCAAATTTTCTACCGGAGTGAGAAGTAAGTTTGCGTAAGCGTATTTTCTAGGAGTATTTCAGTTTTGTTCGCGATAGAGAAGAATGATGACAGGAGACATGTATTGATTCTGGAAGCTGAACCGTATTGCTATTTGGAACCCTTATTTCTCCACCCTGAAACGACTTTGTATCTATTCAATTTCAGAGCGCGAAGTTTCCTTCAGATGGAAATATGAATTGAAGTTATTCTTGAGATCTCTGTCCACATTTGTAACGACTGATATAAAGATTTGTGACGCTAATAGTATTAGCTAAAGCTCTGACTATTCTGTAAATTTCATGAATGAATGTGTTCTCGTGAGTACTTGGGCAAACGGTCATTGTATGACTTAATAGTACATTCGGAGACGAAGAAGAACATGAAAATCATTTTTGCACTTTGTAAGAAATTGACGATCACTTGTGCATTCTGAGAGATTGATGTCTGTTGAGACAACGTTTTTTTTTCTTGATTGAGAATATCCCTTTTAAATCCCGCAAATTTTGAAACTATCACCGAATGGTCAAGACCGATAACAAAATGGTAAACTGAAATCTTTTGAACCTTGCATCAGAATTCTGAAGACGTTTACAACTTGCGTTACCCTTGATAAATTTCGTGACCAGAAAGAAACAACCTAGTCCGATTGAGAACGGAGTTTTTGGAAAGCTGAAATAGAAATTTGTTTCCATACCCTCAGGCGGAATAAATTTTAAGACATTTCAGAAAGAGGCTCGGTTATCCTCCCTTGCAACACAGAAGGTTTTGCGTATACATCAAGACAACTAGAAACGCATCAGAAGAATTACTTCGCTACCTGACCTGGAGTTGACAACAGCGGTGACTACCCTGAAGAGAGAAGACATTCCTTACAAGTGTTGGCGATACAGAAGGAAGATGGCGACCGGAAGCTGACGAAGACGTACAGTCTCACTTCCCTGTTCATCTTGGTTGTACTAAGATGAATTGAGAGCGGAAGCAGACTGGATGATGAAGAGATTTAAAGAATCGTGCAAGAAATCCACAACACTCCATCACCCTCCAAGAAGAACTGCAGGAGGCTCGACGAACCAGACACAAGTTTTCGATTTTGGTTTCACTTCCCGACTAATGGACAAACGAAGACATATTAACCGGACTTGAAGAGAGTAGATGTTTTGAATGAACGGATTTCTGAATCAGACCTTTTATGTTTGGAAGAATTGATTCTGTGAAGACCAAAGTTATTGGCAATTAGTTTTCATTTCCGTTGACCCCCTTGAACTTTGTTACATCGTGATAATATCCGCTAATGATTTAAGTTTCCTAGAAGCATTTCAGCCCCGTGCTTATTTTCGTATGTTCGATGATGGCTTTGTTCTGAGGAAGTTTGGCAAACTGTGGAAAATCTGATACTTGTGACGGCGTGCCTTACTCTGCTTGGCAATCTGAGATTCCGATACCCTTGCGAATAGTTTTGGTTTGCCCTCTTATTTATGTCTTTGATATTTTGGCTCTGAGACTGTAGAAGTACTAGGTGGATTAAGATAGGTTGTTATACTCACGACTCGAGATAAAGTATGATCATCATGAAGGCATATTATGTGGTGCTAGTATTATGACGCCTGATCAACGTGATAATACTTACACCATATAACGTGCACTCATTGTGGCCATAGGATATCTTGGGGGAGTACCTAAGAAGTTTAGAATCTGATCTCCGTTGGTTTATCCGTGATTAGTGAGACATTAGGTTCATTCTACCTATGCGTATACTCTGTTTCCATTTACTAGATATCTGGATGAGTTTGGACTCTCGTTCTGCATTCTGTTGACCTCAGTTATAAATCTTGAACTCTTTGTAGAGCTCTCTACTGATAATACAGTTAATCTGATTTAAAGTTCTGTTGTATTCCATATGAGCATTTCAGAAGGTGCACCTATCATCCATTTCATATTGTATGGTACTTTTGATCTGAATCAACCTATCTGTCTCCTTCTGAAGAATCTGAACTCACTTTGTTTTGATCGAGTCATGAGAAACCATTTGTTTTGAAGAGCCTGTTTGGAAGAACCTTCCCGGGCGTGAGGATTGTTCGTGATGATCTTTTTCCGATTTACTACGACTTTGCTTAGCCTTGCGACTTCAAATTTCGAGGACGAAATTTTTCTATTAGAGGGGAAGAGTTGTAAAACCCTAAAATCCGAAACATGCAAAATGACCATAATCGATCTAGGGTTTTTACTTTTGAATTAGGGTTTGTTAATGAGTATTAATTGACATGTAATGATGGCTTAATTATTTGGAGTGATTAGGGCTTGATTCGATTTAAAACAAAGGTTATACGATTTCTTTTAAAAAGGTGTAAGGATCGAATTGTCATTTTAAAACCTATGGGTTACTTTTGAAACTTTATAAACTTTGTGGGATGTCGTATAATAATTATTAGAGGAACCTTTTATGTAAAATAAATGTTTAAGGGTTTATTTTGAATTATATATAAATTTTATAATCGGTTTTAAAATTAAGTAAACTAGAGGGACTAAACTTGTAATTTTGGGAATCATATGGGTCATTCGTGTATTAAATCATATTTAAAGTACCTTGTGTCATTTTGGATAATTTAAGGGGCTATTGTTATTAATTAAGGATTGATTTTATGAAAATAAGGACTAAATATGTAACTATTATAACTTGAGGGACTTGATTTGTAAAACTTATATTTTGAGGGTTCCAAGTCATACCATATTATAAAATAAGGATGCAATGTGTAGTTTGTAAAACTAAAGGGCTTAACATGTTAATATGAATAATTAAGGATTAATATGTAACTTTATTAAGTAAAGGGACTAAACATGTAAAGTATGAAGCCTCAGGGGTATTAAGTGTAAACTTGGATAAAATAACCTTAACTTGACCTAATTAATGATTATGGAAACATTAATAAATATAGAAACTTACTATATATGGAAACTTTCTAAAAATGGAAAGCCGGCTAAAATGAGAAATCTGAATTGAATAAGTTATTAATAATAAGCCGATCATTAATTCGTGTAGATTCGCTGAAGAAGGAGTTTATTCCGATCCTTATGTTTCTAGTGTGTGTTTTCCTGGCGGTTTAAGGTACATATATTCTGAACCTTCTCACAGGTTTCTCATGATCTCTTTTACTTTCTGATCTGTCGGTCTCTGTAGTAATGCCACTGCTATGATTCCCTTTACTTGAACCTTCTTGACATGATGCTTGATTTCTGAGTTCCTTTGATAAACTGAACCCTATTTTAATTCCTTTGATACCTGACATGACCCGATCTTCTTCTTATGACCTGAATCATGCAAACCCCTGAATACCCTGAAGATTCATTTTGACATTAAAACTGGAATTGGAACTTTCCTTGATGATATGAAAATGTTTTTGAGAAAAGCTTTTGAATACAATGTCATACCAATTTTAAATTGAAACCGCACTAAAGATTTTATGAAAATATCTTTTAAGGACTATCTTTATAAAAAGGGTTTTACTAAACATCATTTATGAAAGTCACTGAAAGATTATTTTTAAATATAAGCTTAATATGAAACCTTTGAATTAAGATCTTTTCTATGAATCTAAACTTTCTGATATTGACCTTTCTAATATTGAATCTTCTGGTACTAAACCTACTGTTACTGAACCTACTGATACTGAACCTTTCTTATATTGAACCTACTGATATTGCCCCTTCTGTTACTGAACCATCTGATATGAACTTTTGATATACTGAAATGGATATTGACCTATGAAACTAAGCTGAATACTGAATACTGATACTTGACCACTGACCCACAGTTTGATACTACGAGCCATAACTAGTCATGAGGGTTTCATGACCATGTCATTGATGCACCGATGGCATGACTCTAGGGCAGGAGAGTGATGACCTGTTCCGTCCCTTTACTGTATTTTATTTGGCGTGTTGGGAGGTTTATGGCCACCAGGGGCGTATGGATGCATCCTAGAACTGTTACTGTACTGTACTGATTACTGATTACTGATTACTGATTACTGATTACTGTTATTACTGGTGACTGATGGTGTGTGCGATACACGTCTTTCACATACTGGGAGCTAGCTACTCCATTTACTGATTGAGGACTCCCCTCATATTTACTGATTACTGAGAGGTCTCCCCTCTATACGGCTACATGATTATACTGATTACTGTTTCTGATTACTGATACTGGGCTCGTAGAGGATTACTGTTTCCTACACCTTGTACCCTTGTACTCCTTATTACTGTTTCCTTTTCTCATGCCATAATCCTGACTGATTCGTATTTCCATTACTGTTCGCTATACTTTATTACTGCTTTGTTACCGTTATATCTGTTCACTGGGCTTTTTAAGCTCAGCCGCACGTTTTCTTTTCGTGTGCGGCAGGTTATAAACAGGACGACGGGTTTGGGTATGAGTGAAGAGACCATTGGACTTAGAAGACTACACTGTGATAGTTATCTTGTTATAGAGATGATTAGAAGAATTTAGATTTTTGAACTTAGTATTTATTCCTTTGTAAATTTTGTATTTCCTTGTAATTTCTTGTAACCTTTGTAATTCCTTTGTATTATTGAAGATGTATGCTTGTGTATATTTCTGATATGTCACCATTATTGTGACATCTCTACCCTTGTCGGGTCGGGGTGTTACAGAAAACCTAGTTAATCATAAGGTTAAAGTGATAAGATGAGACAATGGAACTGAGTTCAAGAATAGGGATATGAACCAGTTTTGTGAGTTGAAAGGTATTGAGAGATAGTATAGTGTAGCTAGAACTCCTCAACAAAATGGTTTTGCTGAGAGGACGAATAGGACATTAATTGAGGCTGCTAGAACAATGTTCGCTGATTCTAAATTACCTGCTACTTTTTGGGCTGAAGCAGTTAATACTACTTGCTATGTATAGAATAGAAGTAAAGTAGTTAAGTCTCATAACAAGACCCCTTATGAACTTTTACATGATAGAAAAACATTGCTAGATTTCTTAAGACCATTTGGGTGTCCTATAACTATCTTGAATATCATATATCACTTAGGCAAGTTTGATGGCAAGGCTGATGAAGGTTTCTTTGGTGGATACTCAATAAATAGCAAAGCTTTTAGAGTGTTCAATAGTAGGACCAGGAAAATGGAAGAGAACTTGCATGTTAGGTTTAGTGAGAGTACATCTAATGTTGCAGGGAGTGGACCAAACTGGCTGTTTGATATTGATTCACTAACTAAGACAATGAATTATGAGCCAATTGTTCCAGGTACACAATCTAATGAGAATGCAGGTACAAAAGTTAATACTGATGCAGGTACACAAGCTTGGAAGGAGACTGAACCTGCAAAGAAGTACGTTTTGCTACCCATATGGACTGCAAATCCACCTTTCTCAACCCAAGAGTGAAAGAGTTCACAAGCAGATGATCTTGATGAAGATCCAAAAGATGATAATGAAGATGGTGTAAAATCTTCTGATGATGATAAAGTGTTTAATGAAGAAAAGTAGACTGATGAACAAGTAAAGGGTGATGTATCAGATAATATTGCCAATGAAGAAAATAATACTAGCAGTACTAACTCTGTTAATACTGCTAAGTCAAGTGTTAATGTTGCTGACAAGGTAGGCTTTACTTTTGATGAGGATGAATATCCACATGATCCAAACATGCCGCCATTGGAAGAAATATATCTTGATACTGATGATAATGTACTTGGTGCAGAGGCTGACATAACCAATATGGAAGATGAAGTTCCTTTCAGTCCTATTTCAACTACAAGAATTCATAAGAATCATCCTAAGGAAAAACTCATTGGAGAGCCACAATCTGCTGTTCAAACAAGAAACATGACAAAAGGTTTGAAGGAACAAGGTTTCTTTGCTAGATCTCTTCATCAAAGAAACAGTCACAAAGACCTTCAAAACTGTTTGTTTGCTTGTTTTCTATTACAAATAGAACCCAAGAATGCACATAAAGCATTACAGGATCCAAGCTGGGTGGAGGTTATGCAAAAAGAGCTTCTGCAATTCAAACTTCAAGAAGTTTGGACTCTGGTAGATTTGCCTAATGGGAAGAGGGCAATTGGTACTAAGTAGGTTTTCAGATGCAAAAAGGATGAAAGAGGCATTGTGACAAGGCAAGTTTAGTAGCTCAGGAATACACTCAAGAAGAAGGCATTGATTATGATGAAGTATTTGCTCTAGTTGCAAGAATTGAAGCTATAAGGTTATTCTGGGCTTATGCTTTATACAAAGACTTTGTAGTGTATCAAATGGATGTGAAGAGTGCTTTTCTATATGTGACAATTGATGAAGAAGTTTATGTCTCTCAACCACCTGGTTTTAAAGGTCCAAATTTTCCTGACAAGGTTTACAAGGTGGAGAAAGCACTTTATGGTTTACATCAAGCTCCTAGAGCTTGGTATGACACATTGTCAAAATATCTGTTGAAAAATGGTTTTAGTAGAGGAAAGATTGACAAGACTTTGTTTATCAGAAGACACAAATATGATATCTTGTTAGTTCAAGTTTATGTTCATGATATTATCTTTGGATCAACAAACAAGGTGTTATGTGTTGAATTTGAGAAGCTAATGCATGAAAGATTTCAGATGAGTTCTATGGGTGAACTCACATTCTTCTTAGGGTTACAAGTCAAGCAAAAGAAGGATAGCATATTCATCAGTCAAGATAAGTATGTGGCTGAAATTTTGAAGAAGTTTGGGTTTACTGATGTGAAGTCTGCAAAGACAGCAATGGAAACTTCCAATCCCCTGCTCAAAGATGAAGATAGTGAAGAAGTTGATGTCCATTTACACAGATCAATGATTGGCTCATTGATGTATCTTACAGCTTCAAGACCTGACATTATGTTTGAAGTGTGTGCCTGTGCCAGATATCAAGTTACACCAAAAGCTTCACATCTTTATGCTGTGAAGAGAATTTTTAGATACTTGAAAGGTCAACCTAAATTAGGCCTTTGGTTTTCAAAAGATTCACCTTTTTATTTGGTTGCACACACTGATAGTGATTATGCTGGAGCTAGCTTGGATAGAAAATCAACAATAGGAGGTTGTCAATTTCTAGGATGCAGGTTGATTTCATGGCAGTGCAAGAAATAATCCGTGGTTGCAAATTCCACAACAGAAGCTGAGTATATGGCTGCTTTAAGTTGCTGTGGACAAGTGCTCTGGATTCAGAATCAATTGCTGGATTATGGGTACAATTTTATTCATACAAAAATATGTATTGATAATAGCAGTACTATGTGCATTATAAGAAATCCTGTTTATCACTACAAAACAAAACATATTGAGATAAGACATCATTTTATAAGAGATTGTTATGAAAAGAAGTTAATTCAAATTGTTAAAATTCATACTGATAATAATGTTGCAGATTTGCTCACAAAAGCTTTTGATGTGGGTAGATTTCAATTTTTGGTTGTCAGTATTAGAATGATAAATCTTTGAAAATTCTTATCTCTTTTTGTTTTTGTAAAGTTTTGTAAGGATTAGTACTGTTATTAAGTCAATAAATTGTTTCTGCTGCTAAGTATACTTAGTGTTGCTAGTTTACTTAAAATTGTTGTGTTAATGCTGCCAGTTATACTTAGTACTGCTAAGTATAATTGATGATGTGATTATTGTAAATTGTGTTATATTTGTGGTTTTGTGTTTTTGGGACTAATCTTTTGGAGGATAAGTTGAGAAAAGTGCTGGAGTGCTGATTAATAAGCTGTTAGGAATGGATATTGAGTTCATGCTGATAGGCATAAGTTAGTGTTGCTAAGCCTAACTTAGTGCTGCTAGGTTTCTGCTGCTATGTTTGAGAGTTCATGGTACTGTTTTAGAAATATGAAAAATTAGGGGTTTATATCGTTTAATCATTCACACAAGTGTTTTTATCCGATCAAAACTCTCTCAAACATAAACCCTAACTCGTTTTTATCCATTAATTGCAAAATCCAGCAAAAACCTATAAAAATTTTCGAAATACATAATGTCGACTTTGTCTTTTGCAGACCAACATAACATGATCGCATTTTTGCAAAAATCCAGAGAAAGTGAAAGGTTTACTGAAATCATTGATTTTCTTAATGCTACTCATATTAAGTATGCATTAACAGTAAAACCTACCATATATATTTCTAACATCAAACAGGTTTGGGCTACTGCTAAGGTCAAAACTATTGATGGGGAAACACAGATACATGCCTTTGTGGATGGGCAGAGGATTCTTCTTACTGAGGCATTTGTTAGAGAAGTTCTTCATCTAGCAGATGTTAATGAAATTGAGATTCTTCCAAACTCTACAATTTTTGAAAACCTTGCACTGATGGGGTATGAAAGGCAAAGTAATTCTTTAAAATTTTCAAAAGGTGCTTTCTCTCCACAGTGAAAATTCTTAATACACACTATCTTACAGTGTCTTAGTCCAAAGACTACTGGTTGGAATGATTTCAGTAGTAATATGGCTTCTGCCATTATCTGCTTAGCTAAAAATCAAAGATTAAAATTTTCAAAATTAATTTTTGATAGTGTGGTTAAGAGCTTGGATAGTTCTTCAAACAAATATTACTTATATCCAAGATTTTTGTAACTTCTTATGGACAAAAAATTTACAAATAAAAAGGTTCATAACAAGGTTTATCCTGCTCTCTCTTATACTAAAAAGATTTTTGCTAACATGAAGAGAGAGGGAAGGGACTTTTCAGGCATAGTTACACCATTGTTTCAAACAATGTTGGAACTAGGTCAAATTCAGGGAGAAGGTTCAGCAATTCCAGCTAATACCCATCACACACCCATTATTTTACTATCCACATCAACAACTCAAAAGACCTATACCCGTAGGTTCACCAAAAAGGGCCCTCAGCTACCTCAGGCTAGTGCTAGTATGGATACAGATGAGGTTGTGCATTAGGAGAAGGGTCACAGTTTAGAAAGGGCTGCCACTACTGCCGCTAGCTTAGATGCAGAGCAGGACAGTGGTAACATAAGTAAGACCTAATCTAAGGCAACTTCTAATGAATCAAGTTCCCATGGAACTGATTCAGGTGAAGGTCCCAGCCAACCGGAAAATATGGGGGTGTAGATGCTCAGACTAGGTCTGAGGCTATGCCTAACTCACCCAATGATGCACCACTCGAGAGAGGTAACACACTCCGAAGTGCTGAGGGTAGTCTTGAACTAATTAATGAATTGATGGTTACTTGTACCAGCTTGTTACAACAGGTTCTTGACCTTCAACAAACAGCTGCTTCTCAAGGTGATGAAATTATAATGTTGAAGAGAAGAGTTAGGTTTCTAGAAGGGGTAAAGAGGTCAAGAACCCACAAGCTTAAAAGAATACACAAGGTGGGTACAGTTCATAGGGTGAAATCCTCTATTTCTGTAGATGTTCTCAAGGTGTTAAAAGAGGATGCCCCCAAATGGGGAGAGAGGGGGGGATGAGAGCATGGTTGTAGGGGGGATACTGAATTTGATGCTGCTATGGGTGATGAGCAGAATGTTTTTGTTGTTGCTGATGAAGCAGGAAATGTGGTTGCTATTGATGCTGGATTTGTTGTTAACGCTGCTGATCTTAAAGCTGCTGCTGAAAAGGTTAATATTGCTATTGAGCAAGTTAATGCTGCTAGTAAAAAAGTTTCAGCTGCTGGGTCAGAAGTTAATGCTGTTGTTGCTAAGACAACTGAACTTAATGATGAAACCATCTTAGCTAAGGTTCTTACTGATCTCAAGAAGATTCCTCCACAAATCAAAGAAAGTTCAAGACCTAAAGCTAAAGGTGTGACTATTAAAGAACCATCTGCAACTACAACACAAACAACACAATCACAACCACCACCACAGGGCAAAGGTAAAGTTATTATGATAGAAGAGCCTGTGGTGAAACCTTTATCAAGGAAGAAGCAAGAATTACTAGATGCAGAGGTTGCAGAAGCCTTAGCTGCTGAATTTACGGAAGAAAATAAAATTATTGAAGAGCAGAGAAGAATTGTAGCTGACAAAGAAGCTCAAAAACTAGCATTGATAAATGAATGTGATGATGAAAGAGCCCAATGTGATGCTGATTGGAAGCTTGCTCAAATGCTTCAAAGAGAAGAGCAAGAACAGTATTCCATTAATGAAAGGGCCAGGATGCTAAAAGACTTCTTTGATGAAAAGAGAAAATTTTATGTTGCACAAAGATTAGAGGCTAAAAAGAATAAACCACCTACCAAAGCTCAAAGAAGAAAGGTTATGTGTGCTTATCTGAAGAACATGAAGGGATGGAATCTCAATGTTCTAACTCACTTTCATGATGGAAAGATTCAAGAGCTCTATGAATCTGCAAAAAGAGAGATAAGCAGCTTTGTACCCATGGAAACTGAAGTGGTGGGGGTTAGTGCTAAGAAGAAAGAAGAAAGCTCTAGTTCTAAGAGAGCAGGTGATCAGTTGGACTCTAATGTGTCTAAAAAGGATAAGGCAGATGAAACAGAACAAGAGCAAGTTTATGACCAAGAAGAGTGATAACGCTCAAAATGAACATACTTTTAGTCACATTATCGTTAGATTTGTGCATCATATTTGGTTATATTTGTGTATATTTGTTACTAAATCATGAAAAAGTGTATATGCAAGTAAATATAGCCAAGTACAGGGAAATATGATAAAAAGATGAAGAAATGAAGAAATTATGCACATTTGAAGAATCACGAGAAAGAAACGAGAAAAGAACCACACAAGAATTCAAGGATTTGATAAAGTCAAGATTTCTATGTTTATATATCAAGAAAAGATCAAGTTCTATGGAAAGAAATAGTGGTACAACAAAGGATCAAGCACGTAACGTGAAAAGGAAGAAAAAAATAAAGTATGCATGGCAGAATGGCCCATTCGATCGGATGGTGCCCGCATCCGATTCGGATGGAAGAAAAGTGATTTATCGAGAGATCCAACCGATCGGTTGGACCTCAATACCGATCGGTTGGAGGAGACAGAAGTTACAAAAACGCATTTAATGACGAATTTAAGCCCCATAATCATGGTGGCTTATCATTTCTTGGTTATTTATTGATTAAGGACGTTTTTGCTTGAGGGAAAAAGGTTCCTTCACTTATTTAAAGAACCCTTGGCTAGTTTACAAGTGTGACAACCCAAAAACCTAGTAAGGCTTACACCAAGTCTTGCTAAACTTATTATCATTGCCCGAAAGCTTGTAGTTGCTGTGAGAACGTCCAGGGAACCTTGAGTTCAAGTCTCAAGAGTTGTGTCCAAGTGTGGAGTTGTTTACGTGTGATCATAGGCGATTGGAGGAGAGTGGTTGCTATAGTTCCACAATTCTAGTTCTTGTAATTTCACAACTAGGTATTTCTTGTTTGAGTTATTATGAACTACTTTTACTTTAAGATGAATGAAAGTATGGTTGATTACTTGTGTTTGATTATGATTATTATGGAGTGATTTTGGTTATGCTTGTGTGTATGATGTGATAATTGTTGGAGTATTCTTTTTTCATAGTGATGCATGAAATCATATCTTGTTTTATGATTTTGTTGAAACACAATCTAATTTTGCTTAATTGGTTGGTAAAAACAGTTTTAAAGATTAACAAAGGCCGAAAGGATTTTCTTTATGTTTTTATTCCAAAAAGTTAGTGCACGAATTAGTATGGATTATGGTGTGTGACAAGCACCATTTTAACTCATTAAAATGGATTTGGAAACGATTTCATCACGAGAAAAGGCCGAAAGGATTCGTAGGAATTCCTAAGATAAAAAATGCTTTTCAAACAACAAAGAGTTTAATAGAATTATCCCGCTAGTTAACAAAGGCCGAAAGGAATTAACTAGGAGATAGAATTCTTAGAGATGATTTCTCATGATAAAAACCATTGATTGTGAATCCCTCATTTTAAGTTGTGCATCATTACAAGTTACACCAAACTTGTTAGATTACTCTATACAATTGTCATGGAATTACACATAAGTATATTTGTTTTTAATTGATTGATTTTTACTTACCTTAGAATTTACACCAAATCGGATTGACAATCCTTTTTGTCAAAACTTATTTTGCAAACCCAAACCCCAATTCCCTTGGGACGATCTCAACTTACCCACCTTTACTACTACGGACGAGTATACTTGCTCGTATGTGTTGATTAGAGAATTGGATAAATTGATTTTATAAATTTTTAAAACTTGCACTACACACGACACATCAAAGAGCATGAGCCAGAGCAAGCTGAAACTGAAGATGATGTGTCAAAGATGCAAGCACTTACAGAACTTGCATTAGTCAATGAAGATGAAGTCATGGATGTTGTTCCTCTCAAGATCAAACTTCCAATTATTTATTTTACTTCAGGACTACATGGTAAGACAGCATATTGGGATATAAAAAGAGTTGGTGGAAGCTCTGTGAGATTTATCAGTTTTCTACAGATGGTACAACATTTTGATAGAAAGGATATAAAAACTCTGTGGAAGCTGTATAAAGATAAATTTGGTCTTAACAGGCCAGAACAAATATATGATAGAGTAATATAGGGATATTTGAAGGTGATATATGGGGATATTTGAAGGTGATGTTTGAACCACATCATGAAGATGAAGAGTGGAGAAGACTAAGACACAACACAATTTTGTCTTGGAAGCTTTATCAGTCTTATGGAGTTCATCTTTTGGATGTACATGGAACGTCAATTTACATGCTTGTGGAGAAGGATTATCCTCTACAATATCATAAAGACATTGTTCATCAAATGCTACATGGAAATAGAAGACTCCAACTTCAGTATCCTTATGATGAAACAACATATCAGCTACTCAAAAAGATGGAAAGTATTCTCACACCCAAAGAAAAGAAATAGAATTAAGTGTTTGGAAGCATCCTCCTAGTGTTTGTTCAAGGTATGATTGAAACTGATGATTTTAGGAGAAAATATCAAGTTTAGGGGAGGATTGTTGGGTTTTAGAGATACTGCTGCTCATGTAATTACAACTGCTCAGGTATTACAAGAAAAATGCTCTAAGTCATTACTGCTGCTAGTTATAAAGATTAATACTGCTTATGGAAGTTAAGACTGCTAGAGTACATTAAGACTGCTGACAGACTTCAAGAAAAAATACTCTAAGTAGTTAATGCTGCTAGAAGGAAACTTAGTGCTGCTAGCTCTAAGTTACTACTGCTGAAGACTTAATGCTGCCAGAACAAAGAGTTAGTGTTGCTGAATCATTATTAGTGTTGCTGGAGTATTAGAGTCGGTTTATGTTTATAGAATATCTTGTAACGAATGTTTAGTAATAGATAAATATAGAAAAGATATTTATCTTGTATAGAAAGTTATTGTAAGCCGACTAGGACTCCTTAGTCTATAAAAGGAGGTCCTAGGGCATAGAGATACATACATCTTAAGATCTTAACACGGTTTGTCATAGAACTTCAAGGTTGTAAACCCTAATACTTTTGAGTATTCGTATTATATCAATAATATTGAAGTGTTTAGTTTGATACAATTGTGTTCTTGTTTACTATTTCATTCAATATAAAGTTCTTCTTAAGATCAAATACAAGATTCCGTATTATGTTTGATAAACTTCAAGACAGTTTCTATACTTAGTTGTTTTAGATTTATCTAAAATAACTAACCCTTACAAAGCTAAGGAATTTGATCAAGTTCATAACTGGGATTAACAACTTTCACCCCTCATTTTTTAAAAATTACATATCGCAAAAACTGTAAACCTTTAATCTTAAAAAATTGTACCATCGTGACGGGCATTTAACTATCTTTCTATAGAGTGGCACTTTCATACACTTTCGACAAACTTTATTTTTCGGTTTTTTGGTATTCTTCATTTTTTCTCGGTACAACATTTTGTTTGATATATCACTTGTGATATAACGCTAATCTGTAATTTCGAACACCCAACATGCTTTCGTAGAACGAGTATAAATATTTTTGTAGAACACCAAATGACTCATCGTTTTTGGCATTGGAAAATACGCATCCTAAGTTTTTCAACCATGTATTATACATAGTTTTTGAACCACCAAATCTACACAGATTATTCATAAAAGTTAAGTGTTCGAAATTATAGATTAGTGTTATATATCACAAGTGATATATTAAGCAAAATATTTGGAGGTTCAAAAACTATGTGTGATAAATATAATAATTTTTTTGATAGGCAAATCCGATTGATTTTGTTGTTCCCGTTACACGGTTAAAATTAACTACAAAGTTAAGCTAACCGTGTTCCATAGCTTAGTAATGTATTGATTAACTTGACAAATAAGTAAAAAGGTAAAGGAAAAAAAGACAAGAGTTTTTCAATGTTTAAATTTTTATTAGAAGTAAATCAAAAGAAACTATACCCAAGTGTTTGCGGAAAAAACACTTGGGATTGAAATGACAAGTATGGTATGTCTCCTCTCTAAACTTAAGCTAGGCTTAAGTGACAACTATAAGGAACCACTGAGCTATCTCAGGGACAAGGTTGCTCTATGGAGGAGTAAAAGTTGTTTGTGAATGTCCAAGCATTAATTGCATAAACTTGTCAAACTTTTACTCCATCTTATGATCCTATTTATAGACAAGTATATGAGCAACCATTAAGTACAAGACAAAAGATGACCTAAGCTAACCAAGACAAAATACTGATGTATTTTGTCAATGTTACAAGAACCTGTTATGGGTAGAGGATAAGAGTGCTTTCTGAGTAACAGTGATGACACTGCTCTTGTTATGTAGCCTTTCAGGGAAAGTTTGACCTTAGAGTGATAAGGACTTCTCTAAGTCAGTTCAAACCTTTCCCGCCTTGTCCCGCCTTTCTTTCAGTCTCAAGTTCTTCAGCCTTTGGTCATCAGTCTTCAGTCTTCATTCTTCATATTTGTTGAGGAGACTGGGGTTCAGTGATTTATTGTCATCACACACTGAACCCATTATCTTCTTCTTCAGCTTAGGTGCCATTCAGGGAGTTCCGCCTCACTGAATGGAGAATCCTTCTTCTTAGACTCGTCCTAGGCATCTTGAAGATAACTCACTGAGTGACTGTTCACTCAGTGACCTGAGAATGTTTAAGGATATTTGACACTTAGGTTAATTTCTATTCAAATCCTTGTTTATGGAAACTTGGGTACTGAATGGACCCAATAATCTCCCCTATTTGGATATAAATATAGCCTAAGTGTTTGATTAATGTAAGTGAGCAATTGGGCTTCTTCTTACCCTGAAGATACTATAAAGCAATTAAAGGACACTGATTTAATAAACATGGGCCATCATCTTATTTATCAAAGTTACATCAGTCCTATCATCTAATACAAAATACTCAGGTTTAAGTACTCAGGCTTCCTTAATTCCCATGAGCTCAAGTTTAGCTTTCTTGGACACCAACACCTGCTTGTCGGGTCTCTCACTCATCATCTTCTTCATTAGCTTAATGAATTCATCATTCTCAGGACTCTTCACATGGAGTGCCATCAGTTTGTACGCCAATAAGGTTGTGGTTTCCACCAGGTGAATGTCACTGACTCTCTGAAAAGCTTGTTGACCGAACTCATCTATGAAGAAGATACCAAACTTAGGGTGCTTGATCACTTTGTTGGGAATGAACTTGACACCTTCAGGGGGAACTTTGTTGCAGTGTAGTGCAGCAATGAATTGTTCAGGTTCTTGACCTATTGCTTTCCTTTTCCTCCCTGTGCTTTGAGTTGGTTTAGGGATTGTTAGGCCCTGAGACGCAAGTGCCTTCTGATGGTTAATCCCTAAACTCTTGGCTACCCTCTCCAGTTCCTCATACTTGTTTGTCAGGGAAGCCAGAAGGTCAGGGACACACCTGTTCTTCTTCTTCTTCAGGATGGGTCCCATCATGTCCCATACCTTGATCCCATATGCAGAGAACTTGAAGGGAGCATTCTTCTCAATCACTCTTGGTCCTCGTTGAACAGTTATGGCAAGAGGATCAGTGTTTGCATGAATAATCATGTCGGTGATGGGACCTTCACCCTTGGTCTTTGTCATGGTCCAGACATACCTCTTATAGTTTCTTTTCTTCTTCTCATTGATCAGCTTGACCTTTTCATTATTTTTCTTGATCATGTCAGCTTGAAGTTGAAGAAACTGTTCTCCCCTGACAGATTGACCAGTCTCCCTAATTACCTCCTTGGCTACTTCAGCAATGACGGGCTTACTGAGCATTTCAGCCTTGATTCTATCCTCTTTTTCCAAGACATCAGCCACCTCTTCATTTGTGCCCCTGAAGACTTTCCCATTGTGCAAGATGATTTCCATACGTACTGGTGCATCAGGATCAGGACACACTTCTCTTGGTGCCTTAACCAGTTTGGGAGGTAAGTCTACAGTTTCCATGATTCCCTTCCCTTTGTTAGTGGGTAGGGGTGTACTGAAGGAGGATTCAGGGAACGCTGTGGTTGTTGTTGCTTCAGTTGGAATAGGAGTGGTAGTAACAACAAGTGCTGAAGTTGTTGTAGGTCCTGGCATGAAGCATTGAAGAGGGACAACTTCAGTGATTACTTCAGCAGTTGGTTCAGTAACTAATTCATCAGGAGTTGTTTTCTCCCCCTCAACAGATGTTGAAGCTTCAGTGGAAGCATCTGTTGATTTAGGAGCAGGGTGAACTTGACAAGACTGAAGAAGTGTCAGGATGGTGGAGACCATGCCCTTAATTTCTTAGGTCTTGGTATTTAGTGAGGAGATATCATTGGTCATGGTGACCTGAGCCTCAGAAAGTTGGGTGACCTTGGTGGTGTAGTGGTTCACAAGCTCATTATACTTATCAGAGAGCTGGTCAAAAGCTATGGAGATCTGGGTCAGGTAGCCTTGGGTATCAGTGACTAACTTATGAAGGGCTTCCTGCTGAGACCTGAGGGTAGCAAGATCCACCTCCTTGAGTAGCGTGAGGAATTCACTAAGGTTTGATGAGGTGGTCTTGTGTGTATTCATGAATTCAGTCAGCTTGGTGATGAGAACTGGGTCATCTTTGAATTCTTCTTGAATGGCACTGAGAGACGTGAGCAGATTGTTGTATTGCATCCCTTGATCAAGACCCAGTTTCTCAATGGAGGTCTTTAATTCACTGACATGTTTGTCAGTAGAAGCAGTGACTTTGTAGAGTGGACCCTGTGGCCCTTTAACAGTCGCCCTAAAGTTAGCATAAGAGGCTGATGCTTCAGTGTGCTGATCCCATTGCTCTTTGATGATCTCATTGAAGAGGGCATTATTTGATTTCCTGAGGAATTTGACCAGCTGCCTTTCAGTGAGGGGAAGCACATTGTCATACTTCTGTAGATAGCCAAGAATTGCAGCAGCAAAGTCTAAGGAGCCGGAGGTGTGATGGGATGAGGATGATGATGATAATGGTGAGGTAGGTTGCTCTTCAGGATAAGGTGAGTTAACATCTTGAGGAGGAGATGAAGCTTGTGGTTGATGAAGCGAAAAGTGTACCGCTTTTAGGGGGTCATTTAAGCCCTAAATCGTATTTATTTGATCAAATATTGCCCTAAATCGTTCCTTTTGTCATTTTAGGTACTTTGGAGAAGAAATCTGGAAAAGGAAGCATTTTGGACGTTTTTGGAGCATAAAAGTGAAGAAAATGACAAAGTCTCAAAATCGGCTGGAAAAGTACCTTTGACGGCGTCACAAATTGCTCTTGACGGCGTCATGGCTTGGCAAAAGAGGTGGACATGAAAAATACACATGATAAGCCAGAGAATTTTACAATGAATTTCTGACGGCGTCACCCTTTGAAGTGATCAAGGCCATCACGGTTTAAGTTAAAGAGGGACGGCGTCAAGCCCTTATCTGACGGCGTCAAGCCTTGATAGGCCAGAGCGGATTTTGGAGCACCAAAGAGGGACGGCGTCAAGAAGGCCATCCGGGAACCCTAGACACGGCGAGGTGACGGCGTCAAGTCCTATAACGTGACGCCGTCAGCCCTTAAACTCTATATATAGTTTTGCAATTTTTTGTCATTAGTGTGCAACTTTTGGTGTGCAACTTTGTGAGGAGAAACCCTAAGACGAATTTCTGCCATTTTTAAGGGTTTTCAAACCCTTGGATCTCCCATGTTTAATTGAAGATAAGTAATTGTTTAATCAATCAATATGTCTATGTGTTGTTTGATTATATCTTGTTCTTGTCTTTTAATTAACATGCTAGGCTAGATTTATCTTGTGTTTGCTTAGATCTAATGAAACCTAACTATTGATTATTGGTTATTAGTGTGTTATTAATTGTATTGGATGAATGTTCATCGATGTTAGGCTTAAGAAAACTGGCTAACTTCCTATTCGGTAACTTGCTTGAACGTCTTAAGAAACATGAACCAATGCGTACTAGGTTTTTATGGTTGTATTTAATGCATGAGCGAATTCTAGTGATCCCATGTTAGGAGCTTCCTAGCCGGCTCGACATAGGAGTGAAGTAGGAGCTTGTAGAGTTGGGGAAGTACGTACGCCACCCCACGATTGGTATTAAGGAATACACCCGTCATCCACGCAATTAATACACACTAATCAACCGGTAAAAGATAGTTAGGGAGTAAGGAAATCTAAGTAAACACATTTCTCTCCACATAAGTTTCACGACCTTTTCATTTTCAGTTATTTTATTTTATTTGCATTCGTAGTAATTTGAGTTAGTTGACTAGCAACTAATTCCGCCCACTCCTTCAAACCCGAGATTTTACTTGCTTTCATAAAAATATAAAAATACAAAAATAATCTTCCCTCACCCTTAGACCTATTAGAATAGTTTTTCAATCCTAACGACACTATTCCCTGTGGAGAACGATCAATCCCCCGTACTTACCATATCACTATACTACATCGGTCAGGTACACTGCCTGGTGGGGTTGTAAGCCTCTTGAGATCCCTCGAGAGGTAAAACCTGTTGTAAGGTTGCAAAACCACGCATCAAGTTTTTGGCGCCGCTGCCGGGGAATAGTTATTGTTTAGGTTGAATTTTTATTTTATTAGGTCTACTCACTAGATTCCTTTCTAGTGAGATTTTTATTTTATTTTTCTAGGTTTTCTTTAGTCTATCTTTTTTTTCTTCGTTTCTTTGTTCGTAACCATTACCATCCGACATCATGGAAGGTGGTAATATCCTTGACCCCAACAATCCACCACCACAACAACACCCACCTCCTAGAGCCCTTACCTTAGGAGACTACTCCCGTCCTAGCCACCATGGCTATCGAAACACCATTGAGCTCACTCATGGAGCCAATGTCACACCCTTGCGATCCGACACCATCCGGTTGGTGCAAAGCGGATGCGCATTCCATGGACTTCGTTCAGAAGATCCTAATCAACATCTCAAGGACTTTCTCAAAATCGTTGATTCCATAGACCTTGATGTTGCCACTCGAGAGACGACCCGACTGCGTCTCTTTCAATTCTCTCTGCGGGACCAAACTAGTCAGTGGCTAGAGCGTCTACCCGCAGGATCCATTACCTCTTGGGATGATCTCACCACTCGTTTCCTTGCTCAGTTTTTCCCACCAGGAAGAACTACCAAGCTAAGGAAGGATATCTTGATGTTCCAACAACGTCAAGGCGAAACCCTCTACGAGGTATGGACTCGATTCAAGGACTTACTCCAAAAAGTCCCTCACCATGGCATAGAACTTTGGCTCCAAGTCCAAATCTTTTATGACCATATCAATCTCTCCACGAGGTAAACCATTGACCAATCGGCCGGTGGTAAGCTACGTGATCTAAGTGCGGAACAATCATGGGCTCTCCTAGAAGATCTTGCCCTTTATGACAACGAAAGTTGGAATGACCCCCGTGATTTGAATAAAACGGTCAAGGCAATATCTTTGCCTTCGAACAATTCAAGCACTTCCGACCGTAGGATCATAGAACTTGAAGACCAAGTCAAGTTTCTTATGAAATCCTACGAGGCTCCTAAACCTTTAAGCCAAGTGAACAAAATCACTTCTTCATGTGAATTAGGTAGTGGTCCCCACGACACTCGTGATTGCATAGAACTCCCCGAACAAGCTTTTGCGGACTACGCATCCTCGCGTACCGACGGAGCGGGAGACAAGTGGTACACTTTCAAACCGAGCCAAACCCCTACGGTGATTCATACAACCCCTCATGGAAAAATCACCCAAACCTTAGGTGGAAACAAAACCAAAACGCACAACAAACCAATTCTTCCAACCCACCTAATCGTTTCCAATCAAGCGGTTCCAACTCGAACCGTACTTTCAATAACAATCCTTCCAACAATTATGGTAGTACCAATAACTTTGAAGGATTGATGTCTCAATTTATGGCGTCTCAAGAAGCTCGTTTGGCCAAGTTTGAATCCGAATTCAATCAACAACAAACGGAGATGACCAATAAAATTGACAACTTATTGAAAGCCCTCAATAACCAAGTGCTATCACCTCCACATAAGGACGCTAGGAACACAAATAGCGGACCCCAAGTAAAAGACCCCTCTTCATCCAAACACGTCCACTTCATCAACGTTGTCACTATCAAACCAATTGATAGGAATGAGGATAATAGTGAACCTGAGGATGAGGTTAAGAAAGTCGAGGTTGATAAAGAAGTTAGGAAAAGTGAGATTGAAGAAGTAGATGATGATGAGGACTACTTCAATAGGCTACCCACTAAGGAAGAGCGCGCATACCATACAGACCTATTCGATGACCCCGAGACACCATACTTCCTAGGTAGACCAATTATAAAAGTAGGCGATCCTTCTAATCTCAACATACCATGCAACATCGGACATTTGCATGTGTGGAAAGCTTACATCGACCTTAGATCGTCCATAAACATCATGACTAGAGCCCACTACAACTTAATAATGAAAAATCAACTTGGGTATAGGATGTTCCCTGATAAGGGTTGGATGAGTAACTTCACGGGAAGAGTTGAGGGATTACCGGTTTATGTAGGAAACTTCACCTATGTCACCGACTTTGTAATTGTAGAAGATATCCGCCCAATAGTCGATGCATCCTTAACTCAAGTGGTTTTTGGAAAACCATTTGTTGAGGCCTCTAGAATGACTTATGAACCTTCCTTAGGGATAGTTAGATTTAAGGATGAGACCGATGTGGTAAACTACCAAATGCCATATAAGATAGAGCAATTCTAACACTTGTCAAATGTTGAGAAGGAGCTTAAGCAAGCGGTCTACTATAGGAATGATGAGGATAGAAATAAAGGAGTAGACTATGTTATGGAAAGGATATCCGGTTTCTACAAGGATTGTTTGAAATTAGGGCCGGAATATGAAACCGGAAATGAGAATGGCCTAGGAACCATGACCAATGATGGAGTCACGTAATGTACGTGACTTTGAGTCTAGCTACAAGACTCGTTAATAAAGAAAAGCGCTTCTTGGGAGGCAACCCAAGCTTTATTTGCTTTGTGTGTTTATTTATTTGTTTGTTTGATTTTATTTGTTTCCGTATGTGTGTTTAATTTTTATTATTATTGATTCATGTTCAAAAGTAAATTGTGAAAATTCTTTATCTTGTTTTTAACTTCGTCTTAACTACATATAAAGGTATTTTGCAAAAGATAAGTGTAAGGGAAATCCAAATCGGTTTATTAGAACAAATGAATATGAATCGTAATGATAATAAATTAACATACATATTAGTATTTGTTTGAGTCAAATGCTTGTATCGAGTCATAATGATGTTTTGCAGGAATTCCAGGAAGTAAGGTAGAGGTTTTTTCCAGAAATTTTCCGGAAACTTAACATGAGAATTCTGTCAGATCATTTCTGACGGCGTCAGGCTTTACAACCTGACGGCGTCAGGTTTTAATTTTCTGAAATTTTTGAAAGTTTTGTTTTCATAAAAAGTTTTTATTAAATCTCTAACTTATAAACTCCAGGAATCTGCAAAATTATCATTCCACAAGCATTATATCCTTATATATAGATTTATCCCGCCGATGTTATGCAGGTTTTTGTGTTTGTTTTCTCAGGTTTAACAAGCTATTTTGGACAAGGAGATGTATGTGGAATCTAGCTTATGGCAATGCTTTAGTCTTGGAGCTTCTACATTCACTTGGAAGAAGATCTAACCGTGTTACTTTTTTATCCACCGAACGAATCAGGGGAGTATTTGATTTCATTCTTTTACCTTATTACTTTTACATCTTGTTATTTGAACATTGAGGAAAATGTTTATCTTAAGTGTAAGGGGGGGGGGGTAAAAGTACGATACTTTAGAGAATACAAGTGCACTTGATTTTTGTTTGTTCAATGGTAGATGTGTAATAAAACTGAGATAAATACCTGTTAGGGCAATTTTAGTGCCAAATTTAAAATTTTTTACAACATTTAAGAGTAAAACTTTGATCTTAATGAGCGTCTCATGGATAGGAGTTATATGACTAGCACAAAACCGTACCACTAAAAAATTTTCCACCCCCAAATATGTGAGGTTCGCCCCTAGAATTGGTAGGAAAAGCATTTATGCTATGATGTGTGTACCGGTAGCACTTAGATTCTAGAACTTGCGTTAGGACCATTCCGAGGCCACAAGTGAGACTACATTCGTGTAGTTAGATTTACTACATGATAAGAGGCATTAGGATTAACCCATTGTTTTACACCTGTGTTTTTGTTATAATTACTTTGGCTACATTGGTCAAGTAATTCTCCCACACCCTTTGCGTTGTACTCATTTTTAGTACACGATACCCCTAGTACACCCCTCAGAGCCTATCTTTTCGTTTCGACCTTTAAGCATTTTACTTAAAGGAAGAATTTGTTACACCCCACTTAAATGTACACCCAAATCGCCTTAGCCTACCTTGTATGCACTCATTTTTAGTGCATTATTGTGACAACATTTGTTTAAACCCTAAGTTAATTATCTAATTGATTACATGGTTGCTAAGTCGAGTCATATCCTTGTACATATTGTTTTGGGACGATTGGGACTCATGGGTAAAGTACTAGTGTAATGGAGTAATGGGGAAGAACAACATTATTACCCCCATATGTGCTAAATATTTTAAAAGTACTCCAAGTGTTTCGATTATCTTAATTCGAGTCATTAGAATAGTTATTTGTAAAGTTATGTAAAAGTTCAAGTGTAAGGGGAATGCAAATCATTATTATTTGGATGGTAGGGCAAGAGTGTATGAAAAAAAAAAATCGAAAAAAATTAAGAAAAATACAAAAAAAAAAAAAAAAAAAAAAAAAAAAAAAAGAGAAAAAGAAAAATAGAAAAAACATACGGACTACCATCCCGTTTCATTTTATGTTTGTTTTATCTTTTTGTTATTTTTTAGCTTAAGTCGAGTCTAGTCTTGGCTTAGCAACGCCATATTGTACATGTAATTAATCAAGATCTTTAACTCGCCACCAGTAAAATATCCCTTATCCAACAAAACCGTGTTTATCATATCCCTACACCTCACGTTATAACCCATGTAAAAGCCTCTTTGATAGTTTATCTTAGGTGCTTACGCCTAGTGGAGGAGGTTTTTGATCCTTTCCCAAGCCTATGGTAATCTATTTGCTATGACAGGTAGTGAGAGATATTATCCGTTTTCATTTATGAGATTTATTTTGATGACACCTGAGAGATGTGAGTATCTAAACACTACTTGTGAGGTGCTAGTTTGTAATCTCCGTGCTTATTATGATTAAAGTGGAACGATTATTTGTTGTAATTACTTTTATATTAGCATTAAATGACCCTAACTTGTATTTTGATTAGAATAAAAGCGCATTTGCTTGAGGACAAGCAAATCTCAAGTGTAAGGGTATTTGATGAAGCGAAAAGTGTACCGCTTTTAGGGGGTCATTTAAGCCCTAAATCGTATTTATTTGATCAAATATTGCCCTAAATCGTTCCTTTTGTCATTTTAGGTACTTTGGAGAAGAAATCTGGAAAAGGAAGCATTTTGGACATTTTTGGAGCATAAAAGTGAAGAAAACGACAAAGTCTCAAAATCGGCTGGAAAAGTACCTTTGACGGCGTCACAAATTGCTCTTGACGGCGTCATGGCTTGGCAAAAGAGGTGGACATGAAAAATACACATGATAAGCCAGAGAATTTTACAATGAATTTCTGACGGCGTCACCCTTTGAAGTGATCAAGGCCATCACGGTTTAAGTTAAAGAGGGACGGCGTCAAGCCCTTATCTGACGGCGTCAAGCCTTGATAGGCCAGAGCGGATTTTGGAGCACCAAAGAGGGACGGCGTCAAGAAGGCCATCCGGGAACCCTAGACACGGCGAGGTGACGGCGTCAAGTCCTATAACGTGACGCCGTCAGCCCTTAAACTCTATATATAGTTTTGCAATTTTTTGTCATTAGTGTGCAACTTTTGGTGTGCAACTTTGTGAGGAGAAACCCTAAGACGAATTTATGCCATTTTTAAGGGTTTTCAACCCTTGGATCTCCCATGTTTAATTGAAGATAAGTAATTGTTTAATCAATCAATATGTCTATGTGTTGTTTGATTATATCTTGTTCTTGTCTTTTAATTAACATGCTAGGCTAGATTTATCTTGTGTTTGCTTAGATCTAATGAAACCTAACTATTGATTATTGGTTATTAGTGTGTTATTAATTGTATTGGATGAATGTTCATCGATGTTAGGCTTAAGAAAACTGGCTAACTTCCTATTCGGTAACTTGCTTGAATGTCTTAAGAAACATGAACCAATGCGTACTAGGATTTTATGGTTGTATTTAATGCATGAGCGAATTCTAGTGATCCCATGTTAGGAGCTTCCTAGCCGGCTGACATAGGAGTGAAGTAGGAGCTTGTAGAGTTGGGGAAGTATGTACGCCACCCCACGATTGGTATTAAGGAATACACCCGTCATCCACGCAATTAATACACACTAATCAACCGGTAAAAGATAGTTAGGGAGTAAGGAAATCTAAGTAAACACATTTCTCTCCACATAAGTTTCACGACCTTTTCATTTTCTGTTATTTTATTTTATTTGCATTCGTAGTTATTTGGGTTAGTTGACTAGCAACTAATTTCGCCCACTCCTTCAAACCTGAGATTTTACTTGCTTTCATAAAAATATAAAAATACAAAAAGAATCTTCCCTGACCCTTAGACCTATTAGAATAGTTTTTCAATCCTAACGACACTATTCCCTGTGGAGAACGATCAATCCCCCGTACTTACCACTACACTATACTACATCGGTCAGGTACACTGCCTGGTGGGGTTGTAAGCCTCTTGAGATCCCTCGAGAGGTAAAACCTGTTGTAAGGTTGCAAAACCACGCATCAGTGGTTCAGTATGCTGAGGAGACCCGTAAGTGAGTAGCTCATCAGTATCCATGGCATCCCCAGCAGGTAAAACTTCATCATCTATAAAATGTACTAGCTCCTCATATGACTCTTCATCAATGAATCATTGTATATCAGCGAGAGTAGGAGCCAAGGTTACATCCGGCTCCCCCTCAGAAGAGGGCTTGCCTTTGTTGTGGCCAGGTCCTGACCCCTCCAGGAGAACAGAGTGGGTTGTCTCTGCCTGGTCCACGGAGTCAGTTCCCAAGTGATGCGCAACGTCATGAGGGGGTGTTGGTTCCATATCAGCGGGTGGTTGCATGCCCTCGGAGTCTTTGTCCCCTGATGTTTCTTCAGGGACTGATGGGTTTGAGCCAGTACCATCACTAGGAAATGAGATGTTGAGGTCCTCCTTTCCACCAGAGTTGTGCTTCCCTGATGAAGATATAGGGACCGGTACTCCCTGAGACTGTGATTGTGATTTATCAGAGGCATAAGCAGAATGTGAGATGTTGAGGTCCCTTTTTCTACCAGAGTTGTGCTGCCCTGATGAAGATATAGGGACCAGTACTCCCTGAGACTCTGATTGTGATTTATCAGAGCCATAAGCAGGATGTGAGAGGGTGTGGGTCCCCTTCTCGGTAGAGTAGTGCTGCTCTACTGATGTTCAGGACCCTTTTCGCCATCCGCTGACTTGTTTATGTTAGCAGAGTCTTTAGGAGAGGGTTTGCCCGAGGACACTGAGTGTAATTTCTCAGTGCCCTCCATTGGCGTTTGTTCTTTGGTCAAAAGAGTACTGGCCTCCTCAATGGGTGTCTCACTGGGCTGGGCCTTTTTGTGCCTTCTTTTCTCAGGCTGTGAAGCAGAGGTCTCAGTGTCAAGTGGTTTGGGTTGAACCACCTTCCTGGACCCCTTCTTTTTCTTCTTCTCCTTCTTGGATGGAGAAGGCACTGGTGAAACTGCATCAGCACCCTGAATTACTGTCAACATATATGTTGTCAGGGTGATTTGTGTGACCTCAGTTGGGGTCTCTTGAGTAGTTGGCCTTGTGTAAGACATCAGGGACAGAACCCTGTATATTTGGCCTAACGTACTCAGAGCCCAATAAGTCTTGGAGCACATAGGAAATGAACCTAGGGTAAGACATGTGTCTTTTCCTGGATTTCCCTGAGAGCTTGACTATGAGGTCCCTGAAGATAATTTCTCCAATATCAATTTTTCTACCTTCAAGGAGGCTGAACACTATCATTTGTTGAGCAGTGTTCAATTGCTCCGTGGAGGATTTGTTTCCACCCAGGACCTGAATGACAAAAGTCATCAGTATCCTCCAAACAGTAGGAAACCATGTTTTTATAATTGGGACTTTGGCCAAAAGGGTCCCTGGGGCAACATCAGGGTGTTTATCATCATGTGGCCCAAGTAAAAGCAATTCGGCCTTTACCTCACTCTCTGAGGGTTGAGGGGCAAAAGTCTCAGCGAAATCAAGGCCTATGGCTTTGATGAAGGTTTTGTAGTCAAGGGAGAGGGTTTTCCTCCCATTCTTCACTGAGAACTTAATAATGGAGTCCTTGGTGACATCAGGGTTGGTGACCACTGCTGTACACCAAAACTCCCTCAAGTAGTCATTGTAAATGACTGAGGGTGTCTTTCTAAATACCGTAGAGAGAAAACAGTTTTGAAAGTATTTCACCATATACTTATAAGCAGGAAAAATTTCCGGATAGGCATAGTTCCCTAAGACATTGTTTTTGGTCATGTCTACGCTTTCCAATTGGAATTGTACATTTGGATCGTAGGTAATAGCCCTAGAAGTAGCCATTTTAAGAGAAGTTTTGATTTTGAAGAAAGGGTCTGGTTATGAGATGAAAACACACACAAGTTTTGAAAGTAGAGAAATTGCAAGAGTTTGATTAATGTTTACAAAGCGTGTGTGTGTTATTTTTTGTGGGGGTATTTATAGGGAAATGGAGAGAGAGGAGTGTTTTTTCAATTTTGTGAATTTCATTAAAAAATTGATAACTGTTTTGTATAACCATTTAATATCCGCATTAAATGCCACAAATCCACTTCCCGGGTTTTGCGCAACTGTCAAGCTGAACAGTTGCGACGTTCTGCAAAAAGTGTATTTTGTAGGGTAACGTCACCACATATAATATCAAAGGATATTACTTGTGAGGAGTGACATTAAATGCCAAGTGGGATAAGTGGTGATGATGTGGGGGCCCAAGATGTGGATGCCAGAAGGTAAAAGAACATATATTCCTATATTAAATATGTATCCAGTTACCAACCTCGGACATTTACTAACTAAGTACTTAGAGCATTTAGTTTTGCATTGATATCATTTGTTGATGTCTTGAGGCCCCTGAATGACTTTTCATTCAGTGTGAGGGTGTTTAGGGAAAGATATTCAGTGAGACATAAGAAGCTCATTCACTGAGAGATTTGTTGAGTCAAGGACCAATGGTTACCATTATTTACACTTAGTTGGATAGGTTTAGTCAGTGGACTGATTTTCAATATCCAACATCCCCAATTCAGCTTTCAGTCTTGTGAAAGTTGGTTCATCCAACGGTTTGGTGAATATATCAGCTAGCTGATATTCAGTGGGGATGAAGTGTAATTCAATGTCACCTTTCATGGCATGGTCCCTGATGAAATGATATCTGATATCAATATGCTTGGTTCTCTAATGAAGAACATGATTGTTTGAGATAGCAATGGCACTTGTGTTGTCACAGAAGATGGGTACCATCTTGTAATGGATGTCATAGTCACTGAGTTGACTTTTGATCCATAGCACATTTGCACAACAACTGGCTGCTACAACATATTCAGCCTCAGCTGAGGACATGGCTACTGATTGATGTTTCTTAGCACTCCAACAGACTAATTTACCCCTAAGGAATTGGCAGGATCCTGAAGTACTTTTCCTATCCATGTTGCAACCTGCATAGTTAGAGTCTGAGTACCCTTTGAGATCAAAACCTGAACATTTAGGGTAGTACAATCCAAGATTTGGAGTTCCTTTCAGGTACCTGATGATCCTTTTTACAGCTGTGAGATGTGATTCTCTTGGGTCATATTGCTATCTGGCACACAGACAGACTGAAAATTGGATGTCAGGTCTTGTTGCAAGTAGGTACATCAGTGACCCAATCATACCTCTAAATAGAGTTTGATTTACTGGTTTCCCAGCATGGTCAGAACCTTGAATGTTTGGGGGAACCATTGAAGTTTTCACTGAAGCACAGTCACTGAGCTCATATTTTTTCAGTAGGCTTCTAGTGTACTTTTCTTGAATGATGGAGGTTCCCTTATGTGACATTTCATAATTTCATGTCATTAATTTTTCTATTTTAATTACCTAACTATTCTATTTTTAAATAATTAACTTCGTCGGAAGTTATCCGCGTAAGTCATGACACGTACAATTAATTCAACCGACACTAGGCTATGCTTAGTATACACTTTTTATGCACTTTTGGTTCCTTACAATCCTATTTTAAAATTCATAATTTACATTTTTTCATTCTTACGTAAACCTTGCACCTTTTACGTTTTACGCAATTTAAATCTCTGATTTTAGGTTTTAACTACGTTCAAACCCTCCAATGAACCCACTACTCATTTATACTATTAATATAATTTATATTAATAAGATTTAACATTTTTATAAGTTTTATATCTTTACGTTCCCTAGTTTTAAGTTTTGATACTTAAGGGCTTAACATTAGTAATTACCAGGACCAAACTATACCTTATAAACAAATACTTACCAAAGAAAATATACACTAACCACCTCATGCATTGAGGTGGCGTGTAATAACTAACAGAAGAGACACATGGCCTTGTTTTAGTATAACTTCTCATGCAATTGACACCTAACTACAAGAAATATATATAAAGAATTTTTTTTGGACCTTATCACTTAGAAACACATGCAACCTCTCTCTAAACTCTTGCCTTTCCCCTCCTTGTGCCGTCCCCTACTCCTTCACCAACAATCATCATCTCTTTGATTCAAGTTACAACTTATGCTACAAAGATGAAGGTCATAGTGAAGACTACAAGGTCCTAGGGTTGTTTTAGTGATTTCCAAGCTAGTTTAAGAGCTACACAAGAAGATTAAGGGCTGTGATTTTAAGGTATTATCAATGGTAAATCAAGGTGAAAAAGAAAAGATTTAAAGAAAAGGTTACAAGGGTTATTGATAATCTAGGTTTAGTGTTCATTGTTTTCTTCATCTTTTCTTGTTCATCAACTCTTTGTAAGGATACCATACTCACACTTTTCATTTTACTTCTGTAATTTGATTGTTCCTTGATATATTTGTATGTTATATAAGTTATCATGCTTAGTTATACTTGGTACATAGTCTAGATCACTAGAAAACTCTAAAAGGACTTGACATGCAAAACAGTTTTCTGTTCAGGGGAAAAAATGGAATTAACTGTACTAATTAGTAGACTTTAGACCTAAAATAAAAATATGTAGTTTTAGATCAATGTCTTGTGGTCATTTTCCCGGGTTGTGCATCCCGTGACGACTCCCAATGATTAAACTAAAAATGTTTTCGTGAAACATTTCATATTCTGAATAACAGATTTGAAACTTCTAAAAGTCATTCTCTTTTTATATGACCAACTCTTGCTCGAAACGAAAAAGTTGTAGATAACATCTTAACTTAAACGTGGCCGCAAGAATGAGATTAATCGGGCTTGTAGAACTCTAGATATCGTATTTTTCGCGGGACTGTTGTGATGTTATTAATTTCAGAACTGGATAGTAAGGGTAAAATAATAATTTCACTACTGTTACGAAATTTCTAAATTAGTGGACCCCTCAAATATTGTTAGTATGGTCGAATACCTTTCCGGGGATATAAAGAACATAATTTTTGGACTTACGGTTTGCAAGTAATGAATTTTTGAAAGTGAACAAGTTTACAAAAATTCCATCAGCTTTATAAATGAAAAGTATGAAAAGATTTATAACTTATGTAATTGGACCCTTAAGTTTTATTTTTGAACCACCTAATATATTTTGAACCTGTTGTTCCCTTAACACGCTTAGAGATAACTAGAAAGTTAATCTAATCATGTTTATGACTGATACGATGTATTTGATTAATTACAACTTATAAGTAAAAACGTAAATATAAAAACACAATATTTTTCAACGTTTAAATTCTTATTAGAAATCAATCAAAGAATCTATTACCCAAGTGTTTTGCGGAACAAACACTCTGGATTGAATAGAAAAGGTATGGTGTCTCCTATCTAAACTCAAGCAATGCTTAAGTGGTAACAATATCGACCCACTGAGCTATCTCAGAGATTGGTTACTCTTTGTAGGAGAAAAGGGGTATTGTGAAAGTCTAAGCTTTTATTGCACAAAATACCTATCCCACTTTTCTCCATCTGTTTGCTATTTATAGGCAAACATGTAAGAGTACTGAAGATTAAAAATACATAAACAATAGGAAGGCGTGTCTGACAACTACAACAGTGTTTGTCATTTCCAAGAACCAATAGGAATGCGCCAAAAAGTCTTCGAGTGTCAGTTCTGACACTTCTTGACTTTTAGCCGCTTTAGGGATGGTTTGTTTCTGCCCCGATAAGACTTGTCCTTATCTCTTCAAACCTTCCGCTCATTCCCGCCTTTCTTTCAGGCTTCAGGTTCTTCAGTCTTCGCCTTCAGTCTTCAGTCTTCAATTACTTATTGTTGTTGAGGAGACTGGGGTTCAGTGAGTTCTTGTCCAACACTCACTGAACCTATTACCTTCTTCTTTGGCTCAAGTAACACTTCAGGGACTCCTGCCTCACTGTGTGGTGAATCTTTCTTCTTAGATTCGTCCTGAGCATCTTGAAGATAACTCACTGAGTGACTATTCACTCAGTGACTTAGAATGTTTTCGGTTTAATTAACACTTAGCTTAATTTGTATTCAAATTCTGTTTTAAGGATCCTTTCGTACTGAAGGACCCAACAATCTCCCCCTATTTGGATATAAATTATGCTTAAGTGTTTTGATCAGTTATGAGTGAGCTAATGACTTCTTCTCGTACTGAATGTACTAGAAAGTAATTAAGGACACTGAAATAACAAAACAAAGGGCCATCATTTTATTAATTTCATTTACATAAGTCCTAACAACTAAACAAAGTACAAGATAGTGGTGGTGTTGCAGATTCTTTAGTCCAATTTGTAATCAAGGGCTTCAAGCTTTGGTCTTTTGGATTCCAGCTCATGTTGGTCAGGATGCTCTTGAATCTTGGTTCTCAGGTCTTGACCGAACCTCACATTTTCAAGACTATGTATTGGGGAGGCCATCATGAGGTAACCAAGCATAGTTTTAATTCTTGCCTTATCAATGTCATTCCATCTTTGGAAGGCTTGATCACCAAACGCATCAGTGAAGAAGAGACCTCTCTCAGGTTGTTGAATGACCAAGTTGTTCACAAATGTAACTCATTCAGGGAGGGCTCTGTTGCATTCATGGCCAGGAACTTTGATCTCAGGCTCAGACTCAATTTGCTTCCTCTTTCTTCTAGAGGACTGAGAGGGAGCAGGCTAACTGGCTGGAGCTGGGAGAAGTGAGGGAATACCAAGTTCATCAGGTGTTGCTGTCAGTTTTTCATATCTTAGCTTCAGGGATTTCATCAGTTCCTTGACGACAACGTTCGACTTTTTAAATATGATTGGACCCAATTCATCCAATTCAGTGATCACAAAGTCAGAGAATCTAAAGGGATCATGAACCTCAAAGTCTCTCTTGTCTGGACCTCTGAAGACACTGATGACAGCAGGCTTGGTATTTTGGTGAATCTTGACATTAGTGATTGGTTTAGGTCTCAATCTGCTTGTCATAACACACTAGTACCTCTCAATTCTCTTTTTCCTTATCTCCTCAGCCTTTTTCAAACCTTTCATCCCTTTTTTGCCTGAGAGCAATCATCTCAGCATCCTGAGCTTTCACAAAGCTCTCACCACCTTTTCTTCCAGCAAGGGCTTTTGGTTCAATTCCAAGCTTTTCAGCCTCTTCACTGACCACTTGGATAAGAGCAGACTTGTTCAGCCTTTCTTCTTCTACTGCTTTCTTCAAACCTTCTTCCTTCTCCATATGAGCCTGAATTTCAGCCTCAGTGAGAAGATGCATCACTCCATTAATTTCATAAGGGACCTTGACTGGTTCATCAGGGTCAGGCCTTATGACTTGGGTAGCAGGCACCAATATTGTAGGTTCAGGCTCAGTAGTAGTGAGAATGCCTTTGCCTTTATCTTGGTGAGTTGATGATGGGGTTGTTTCAGGAATCTCCCCCTCAGTGTTTGAAGGAGGTTGTTGGCTGGAAGATGCTTCAGTGACTTTCTCCCATCAACTGTTGCTTGAGCCATTGTGAGAGCAAGAGTTAGAGTGCTCACTGAAGTTGAGGGAACAGCCTGACCATTGAAAGCCTGATAGATCTCAGTCATCATGGATTTGATGTCCGAGGTGTCTTGCTGAAGAGTGGTCACCTTTGCCTTAAGAGATGCCTGAGAAGCTTCTATAGCAGTCATCCGAGGCCCAAGATTCCAGGCCAAGGAATTCGAAGACTTGGCCCAAAATGCCAAATTTGCCTCCATAAGAACCAGGGAAGACTTGATGGAGTCCACTGAAGAGCTGAGACCCTGAAGGTTGGAGGATGTCAGCATGTTAACAAGCTTAGTGAACTGAGCTGACTGTTGCTAATAGGTCTCAGAAGCCTGAAGAATTTTCTTGTTGAGCACAGGGTCATCTTTCACTGACTCTTGAATAGTTGCAACGCTCTTGGTAATGTTGGAAAGAGTAGCGTTGAACATTTTAAGATTCTGATCAAGAGTTGTCAAGGAGTAGGAAATCCCTGATTGTTGTTCATTAATGTCATCATGATAAGCTTCAACAGATTCCTTCAGGTTGACATAATGAACTGCAGCTTCACAATGTTGGTAAAAGATTTCTTCAGTGAGCCCTTGAAAGAGAGCATTGTTGGCTTTCTGCAAGAACTTGACCAATTGTCTTTCAGTGAGAGGAAGAATGTTGTCATACTTCCTGAGATTGGCTGGGCAGGATGATTCAGAGTCCGATGAATGATCAACCTAAGATGCTGATTCTTCACCCTGTGATGGAGAAGACTGATGCGATTGTTCAGTGGGTTGAGCATCAGTGTCCATATCATCACCTGCCTCAAACACTTCTTCCTCACTGTCAATGCTGAGCTCTTCATCAGACAAGAGAACAGCCTGAAAATCCGCAATTGACTGAAACTGCAACTGGTTTTGGCCAGGTCCTGACCCTGCCATAATAACTGAGTGGGTTTGCTTAGCCTGGCTTTTGGAGTCAGTTCCCGAGGGAATGGATCCGCCTTGAGGGGGTTGTGGTTCCATATCAGTGGGTGGTTGCATGCCCCCTGAATCTTTGTCCCCATGTGCGCCTTCATGCACTGGTGGGTGCTTTCCAGTACTATCACTAGGCACAGTTTGTGATTGTCGATGGACCCCCTTCCCATCAGGGTTGTACTGCCCTTTTGGGAATTTAGGGTCCTTGACTCCCTGAGACCCTGAGTGTGATTTCTCAGGGCCGTAAGAAGGATGTGAATGGGTGTGGGTCCCCTTCTCAGTAGAGTAGTGCTGCTCTACCGAGGTTTCAGGACCCTTTTCTCCCTCAGGCACATATTGTGATTTATTAGTGCCTTCATCGGGATGTGATTGGGTGGAGGTTCCTGACTCCACTGACTTGTTTATTTCAGTAGTGCCATGAGGATGGGTTTTGCCCGAGGATACTGAGGATGATTTCTCAGTACCTTTCGTTGGCTTTTCTTTTAAGGTCAAGAGGGTCTCAATGATGGGTGTCTCTAAGGTCTTGGCCGTTTTCCCTTCTTTTGAGGCAGAAGATCCAAGGGCGAGTGGTATGGGTTTCACCACCTTCTTGGTCCCTGCCTTCTTTTTCTTCTTCTCCTGCTTTTCAGGAGAAGGAATGGGTGAGATTGCCCTTTCCCCCTGAATAACTATTAGGATATAGTTGGTCAGGGGTACTGGTTGTACCTCAGTGAGGTCTCTAGAATAGTTGGCCTTATGTAAGATGTCAGGTTTTGATCCTTGAACGTCAGGCCTAACATAATCAGAGCCTAATAAGACCTGAAGCACACAGGAAATAAACCTAGGGTAAGACATGTGTCTTTGTCTAGATTTTCCTGAGAGCTTGGCCACGAGGTCACGAAAGATTATTCCTCTGATGTCTATTTTTCTACCCTCCGGGAGACTGAACACCATCAATTGGTGTGATGCATTCAACTGCTCCGTGGAGGATTTATTTCCTCCAAGGACCTGAATGACAAAAGTCATCAGGATCCTCTAGGCTGGGGGAAACTAAGCCTTGATTATTGGTGCCTTGTCCAATAATGAACCTGGGGCCACATCAGGTTGTTTCGGGTCATGTGGCCCTAGAAAAAGCAATTCAGCTTTAACTTCTTGGTCAGTGGGGTTGTGCTCAAAATTCTTAGCGAAATCAAGGCCAGTGGCTTTGAGGAAGGTTTTGTAATCAATGGAGAGGGTCCTTCTCCCATTCATCACTGAGAATGTGATAATTGAGTCCTTGGTGTCTCCAGGGCTTGTTACCAAGCAGTACACCAGAATTCCCTCAGGTAGTCATGAAATATGACAGTGGGGGTCTTTGTGAACGCCGTAACAAGGAAGCAGTTTTGAAGGTATTTAACTACATTCCTGTACGCCCAAAACTTTTGGGGATAGGCAAAGTTACCTACCACGTTGTTTTTGGTCATGTCTATGCCCTCAATGAGGAATTCCACATTTGGCGCGTATTTGATAGCCTTAGAAGTAGCCATTTGTGTTGGAAGGTCTTGAGTTTGCAAGAACAACAAAGGTCTGGGTTTCTAAAGACTAAGAACACACACACAAAATTTTTGTTTTGAAAGAAAAAAGGCAAGAATTTGCTTAAGATTTTCTAAAAACGTGTGTGTTTTTTTTTTTGTTTGGGGGGTATTTATAGGGAAGTGAAGTGGAGGGTGTTTTGGGCATTAAGCGGTTTTAATTTCTAAAAAGATAATTTTTGAAAATCGTTTTGTATAAAAGGTTTGAGATCCCCATTTAATGCTCAACCACTCCACTATCCCGGTTTTGCGCAACTGTCAAAGCAAACAGTTGTGCCGTCTGCAAAAAGTGTAATTTGTAGGGTTGAGTCATCACATATCTGTAATGTGATTGGAGAGGCATTAAATGCCAAGTGGGAATGTGGGGGCCCATGAGGTGCATGCCAGAAAGGCAAAAGAACAAATATTCTTATATTAAATAAGAATTCAGTTACCAACCTCGGATATTTACTAACTAGATACTTAGAGCATCTAAGTTGGCATTGAATGTCTCTTGAGGGCCCTGAATGACTCTTCATTCAGTGAACCTGCTTTTTCAGGACTTGGGTTTAGTTCCTGAGGTACAAGGGTTCAGGGTAGGTTATCCTGCTTGTTCAGGGACTTGGGTTTAGTTCCTGAGGTACAAGGGTTCAGGGACTTGGGTTTAGTTCCTGAGATTCAGGGAACGTGATTCAGTGATCTTATTCACAGAGGAACACATTGAGTCAGGGATCTGGGGTTTTCAGAATTTACACTTAGTTGGATGGATTCAATCAGTGGACTGATTCTCAATATCCAACATTCCTATTTCAGCTTTCAGTCTTGTGAAAGTTGGTTCATCCAATGGTTTGGTGAATATATTAGCTAGCTGATATTCAGTAGGAATGAAGTGTAATTCAATGTCACCATTCATGACATGGTCCCTGATGAAGTGATATCTAATATCAATGTGTTTTGTTCTCTGATGAAGAACAAGGTTGTTTGAGATGGCAATTGCACTTGTGCTATCACAAAAGATGGGAACCATCTTGTACTAAATTCAATAGTCAATGAGTTGACTTTTCATCTAGAGTACATTTGCACAACAACTTGCTGCTGCAACATATTCAGCTTCAGCTGAGGACATGGCAACTGATTGTTGCATCTTAGCACTCCAACAGACTAGTTTTCCACCAAGTGTTTACCTTCTTCATGGTAATGTTCACCCACTCTCCATTCCTTGCATGGATTTTTCCAACAGCCACCTGATCTCCTTCAGAAAGTGCCATCAGTGCACTCACTCTAATTTCCTCATCTTCTGAGGAGACCTCTTCTTTATCCCAATCATAAGCTTCTGCTACAAGAACCTTGTTCTTTGTCTGAACAGGTTTGGATATTTGAGCAGCCTGAGACATTGAGGTTTCAAGAAGTGCAAGTTTAGCCTTAGCTTTCCAATATTTTGCTTCAAAGTCTTTTTGACCCTTTTTATAACACCCTAAATTAAATACGACTTATAAAATACGCTATAAATTAAAACTTGAGTTATATAACATGTTATGACTCAAAACCATACGATATGAACATATAACCTAAAGTAAAATACGAAATGATACGAGAACTCTATAAATAAAATATGGCACGTCTAAGAAGTCCCTATGGGCCGAAAATAATAAAACTATGTACACAACATATTAATGAGATAAGTATGAAATATTTGGCTAAATTTGGAAAGTGATAATCATCCTTATTCACCCCCCAAAATCACGGCTCACCCTCCCTATATTTTTGTAAAACCGTGTATTCCCATAACTCCAAGAAAACCCTAAAACTCTTTCTCTCTACTCCTATTGTCGGCACAAAAGAAAAAAACCAAAACCCTAAAAAACCTTTGTTCTATTCGACATCAAGAAGGAGAAGAGGAGAAACAATAGCTTGATCTTGATCATTGTTCAATTCATATCAACAAAGGTAATCGAATACACATTATTTAATCCATCCAAATTTGTTGAATAAAACCTAAACCGATCCTAGTGTATTTATTTTTCTTGCATTCGATCTTGATCAAGAGAAGATAAGGTGTGTTGGTGATTTGTTCGACCTAGAAATCCTTGTGTTCTTATCCTATACGATCCATACAAGAGGTACCATGTAAACTATAATCTATAACAACATTTTTGGATTAATATGTGTCAATATAATTTATTATGTTATTGAAATCGGATATATATAAAACAAACTAATCTATCAGAAATTTTGTCCTAACTAAACGAATTTTAAACCAATGATAAAAACATGAATTTTAGTGGTTCTTTGGTCTAAAACAGAATTCAGTGAAATAGTGATCAAATAAAATTGGTTTGATGATTTTTAGAGGTCGGGAAGGCAACCGTTTGATTTTTAGAAATTCATGCGTCAAAACTGCATTTCTAGGTATGAAAATTCAAGCGTATTCTATGATTTTTAATTTAAAATCTATAACGATTCAATACCTGAAATTTTGGTAGAATGATTTATGGTATATGAGTTAAGTTGTGTAATTTTTTGGATTTTTCTGAGATATTTAACTGGGGTGAATAATTACATACTTTCGGGGTGTTCCAGCAGGTTGAATTCGGGAAAGTGTTGTGTTTGTCGATTTTTAGTTTGTACTTGTACCACTTAATAAAATCTGGAAAAGTTTCATAAAATACTTAAGACATATAGGTATATCTGGGTAAAAGTATAGAATTTTATAAGCTCGTTTAAGGTATGTTAAAAATAGCTAAAATCAGACCTGTTTAATGTTAATTCTGAATTTAAGTAATTACTTATTTAAAACACTTATAGGCATAATTGCTTCACCTTTTGAACCTAAATGAGCTATTTGTCATCTTAAAAGTATTTAACTTATGTTTTGATTAGTTATCATATTAACCTTTAACTTTGGCATAATTGCAATTGTAACCCTAATCTTTGAATAATGATAATATGAAACCCAAATTATAGGAATTAAACCCTAAAACTGCTAATTCGGGAAATATAACTTAATTATGACCTAATTGAATGTATGTAAACCTAAGTGGAGTTTAAATCACTTTAAATGATCAATTAAAATGACTTGTGTAATTAGAAACCCTAATCTCACATTTACTTAATTTGGAAACCCTATTTTGACTTGTAAAACTCTAAATTGTGAAATGACATCATTTTATAATTATATTAATATATGAAACTCAATTTCGACATTAATAACTATTTAAACCTTTTTAAATACTATTTACTATTTTAGAAACCCTAAATTGCTTTTAAACCTAAATATGGAAACTTACTAAATTTGGAAACTTACTATTTTTGAAAAGTTACTAAATATGGAAAGTTACCAAAAATGTAAAGAAAACTAAAATGAAACCTTTATGATTGTGAAACTATGAAACTTATAAATAAACTTATGATTAATGTAGATCGGGTGAAGAAGGAGTGATCATCTGCTTCCATTCATCTATTTGCTTTGATTTGTATGCTTTGATAAGGTACAGATATTCTTTCCCTTTTCAGTAGGGATATTTCTATCGATCATATGCCTGATATGATTCCCTTATTTGACTCATGACATTCATTGTATGATTGTCATTCTTATTGATTCATTCAGACATTTATTTAAATGTCTCTGCTATGCTATACTTATGCTTTGCCATGCTTATTGAGTTACTATCTTGTTTCTCTTGCCATGCTAGATTATTATTGTTGTATGCTATGATAGATCTGTGCCTGAGCTAACCTAGTTGTGGAGGTACCATGACCATGTCTTTGATGGCACCCTAGGCATGACACTCCCGTAGAGGTGTGATAGATCTACGGCGTTCCCCCTTATGTTATGATTTTGTGTGCACTATTGGCCAACTTTATATATGTGTGACCAGTCTAGTACTGGCATTCATATTTTGTTAGGGAGCGTATGGATATATCCTAGGTTTATGTATTTGTATGTTATGGTGACCAGGTGGTGTGTGCCTTACACTCCTTCTCACACTTTTATTACTTAGAGGTCTCCCCTCTTCGTATACTTGTATTGCTTTAGTATGATTTGACGGATTATGTATGTAGTTCCTATGGCACATCCTTATATGAACTTTTCCCTTATTTCATTATTCTCTTGATTCATTTCTTATTCAGTTCTCATGCATTCTTGATTCTTAGTTCTCTTTAAAATTCGTATGACTTTTATGATTATGCTTTTCGTTTGTTATTCTTATTCCTTCGTTGCTTATGCTTATTTACCATTATGTTATGTTATTATATATATATATATATATATATATATATATATATATATATATATATATATATATCTGTTCACTGGGCTTTTAAACCTCAGCCGCATGTTTTCTTTTCTTATGTGGCAGGTAATAAGCGGGGCGACGGGCTTGGGAATGAGAGAGTGTAGGACCTAAAGACCTATTTATTTATCATTTCGTTGTCCATTGTTTCGGACTTTCATTTCTTTCAGTACTTTGAATATTATCTCTTTACTTGGTTTTGTTTGGTTAACCCACTATGCATTTGGGATTATCTTTTGATACCAGTCTTGATGTTTGAGACTTGGTTATTTATTTGAAAGACTTCCGCTTGCCTAATGTATGCTTTGTATGACACCATAATGTGATATCTTGGCCTTGTCGGGTCGGGGTGTTACAGTTATGGTATCAGAGAGCTGGGTTTGACCTGTAGAACCTTAGAAATGACCTGCGAGGAAATTGGGTAGACACTAGGCTTTTCGTTTGACGCGATCTCTTTCTTCACATTTTGACCCTTACGCTTGTTTTGTCCTTTTGTCTCGTTTATGACCTTTCAGATGGTGAATACTCATCGAAATGATGGACCCTCTGGTGCTGATTTTGATGCAGCAGTGCAGCGAGCTATTGATGCGTTACTTCCCGGTTTGACTGCACGCATCACGGACGAGATTAGGAGGAACACCGCTAGTGGTAGTGGTAATGGCGGTGGTAGTGGTAATGGCGGTGGTGGTGGTGATGCTCCACCAGTATCGATTCATGTGTGGTTGGAGCATTTTGTTAAGCAGAAACCACGTTCGTTCAGTGCTGCTACTTCTCCTGTGGAGGCGGAGAATTGGATATCTCACATTGAGAAGATATTCGAGGTACTTGGTTGTGACGATGGGTTTAAGGCACGTTTGTCTAGTTACAAATTTGAGGGAGATGCCCTCAGTTGGTGGAAGGTATATCGGATGGCTAAGGGAGGTGATGAGTTTGTTTCTAGGTTATCATGGGCTGAGTTTCAGGAGATATTCTTTCTTCAGTACTTCCCTAGATCAGAGAAACAGAAGTTCGAGCGTGACTATCATCATATTTTCCAGTTGGATAGGGAGTCGAGTGCGGAGTATATGAATAGATTTGTGAGACTTGCAGGTTTCTTGGGTACGAAGGCTGGGACTCTGGAGGAGCAGGCTATGCATTTTAAGTGGGGGTTATGTGATGAGTTGCTTGAAGGTATTCTAAATACTGATTTTACTGATGTGGCACAAGTTACCAATGCAGTCCATAATAAGGAATTGATGCAAGAGAGGTCTAGACGTGGAGTGAAGAGGACTCAGGAGAGTGATCATCAGCAGGTTCAGGGTAATAGTCAGAGGAATGCTACTTCGAGGGGTAATGAGTTTCGGGGTAATGACAGGCACAGTGGGCAGAATCAGCGGTCAGGCCGTGACCAACAGTTCAGGGGTCAACAGAGTCGTGGTATTCAGCAGGGTAATCGTGGTACTACTTCTTCAGCAGGGCAAAGGAATGTAGGGGAACAACTTCCACCTCCTCCTATTTGTGTTGAGTGTGGGAAAACTCATCCTGGTCGTACTTGTTATAAGGCTACTGGTGCCTGTTTTAGTTGTGGTGAACTTGGACATCGGGTTTGGGAATGTCCGAAGGCGAGTGGCACCAACCGTGGGAATGGAAATGGTGGGCAGCAGGCTTCTAAGGGTCGAGTTTTTGCACTAACCAGGGATCAGGCTGCGGGTACTTCTGGAACTGTCTCGGGTATGCTGTATTTATTTGATCGTCCAATTTTTGCTTTATTTGATACTGGTGCTACACATTCTGTGATATCTTCTACATCTGCTAAACACATTAATTCAACCGCAATACCATTAAACTATGCTTTATCTATCTCAACACCAATAAAAAATTCCGTGACCATTACTCATGAATATGTGAATTTTCCTCTTCGTTTCGATGATAGAGTTCGCTCTGCAAATCTTCTTCCTCTAGATATGTACGACTTTGATGTGATTTTCGGTTTGGATTGGTTGTTGGAGCATCGAGCTACGATTGACTGCCATACCAGACGTGTGATTTTTGGTGATCCTTGTAATCCTGAATTTGTCTAACAAGGTTCTCGGCTTGGTAAACCTATTAAGATCATATCCGCTATGAAAGCTCGTTCTTTACTGACACATGTTTGTGAAGGTTTTCTAGCTTCGATTAAGGATTCATCTTTGGAGATTCCTAGTATGGAGAGCCTTTCGGTTGTTCGTGAATTCCCAGATGTATTTCCTGATGAACTCCCAGGCATGCCGCCTGAGCGTGAGGTTGAATTCTCGATTGATTTAATTCCGGGTGCTGAACCCATCTCTAAGGCTCCTTATCGTATGACTCCTGTTGAATTGAAGGAATTGAAAGAGCAGTTACAGGAATTGCTTGAATCTGGTTCTATCCGTCCCAGTGTTTCTCCGTGGGGTGCTCCGGTGTTATTTGTTAAGAAGAAGGATGGTAGCATGAGATTATGTATCGACTACCGGGAACTTAACCGTATCACTATTCGAAATAGTTATCCACTTCCCCGCATAGATGATTTGTTTGATCAACTTCAGGGAGCGAAATTCTTTTCCAAGATCGATTTGAGGTCTGGATATCACCAGCTACGTGTGAAGGAGCAGGATGTTCCTAAGACCGCGTTCCGTACTAGATATGGCCACTACGAGTTCTTGGTCATGCCGTTTGGGTTGACGAATGCTCCAGCTGTTTTCATGGATTTGATGAATCGGATTTTTCACGAATACTTAGATAAGTTCGTGATTGTTTTTATTGACGACATCTTGGTTTACTCTAAGACTAAGGAGGATCATGAGTACCATCTCCGTGTTGTTTTGGAGACTCTGAGGCAGAAGAAGTTGTATGCCAAGTTTTCCAAGTGCGAGTTCTGGTTAGGACAAGTTGCATTCTTAGGTCATGTCGTTTCCGCAGATGGTATCACCATGGATCTGGCTAAGGTTGAGGCTATCACCAAGTGGCCAAGACCGACCAATGTGACTGAGATCAGGAGTTTTCTTGGACTGGCTGGTTATTACAGGAGGTTTGTTGAGGGTTTTTCTCGTTTGTCGTTATTGTTGACTCAGCGTATGCGCAAGAAAGAGAAGTTTGTATGGACCGACGAGAGAGAAGCTAGTTTTGAAGAGTTGAAGAAGAGACTTGTTTCTGCGCCGATTCTTACTCTACCATCAGGTTCAGGAGGTTATCAGATCTACAGCGATGCTTCGAAGAAGGGTTTGGGTTGTGTTTTGATGCAGCATGGGAAAGTGATTGCATATGCTTCTAGACAGTTGAAACCGTATGAGGCGAACTATCCTACTCATGATCTTGAATTAGCTGCCGTTGTCTTTGCTTTAAAAATCTGGAGGCACTATCTTTATGGTGAGAGTTGTGATATATTCACCGACCATAAGAGCCTGAAGTATATCTTTACCCAGAAGGAATTGAATATGCGACAGAGATGTTGGTTGGAGTTGTTGAAGGACTATGACACTAATATTCAGTATCACCCTCGAAAAGCCAATGTTGTGGCAGATGCCTTGAGTCGTAAGTTGGGAATGATTGCTAGTCTTGACTTTGAGCCGAGGATTCTTAATGACTTAGAGCTTATGGAGGTTGAGCTGTGTGTTCGGGGTCATGATGGTTTTTGAGCTAGCTTGAAGGTGGAGTCTGATTTGTTGTTGAGGATTGAAGAAGCTCAGAAAGACGATGGTGAGTTATGGGCTATTGTACAGAATGTTGAGGATGGTAAACAGTCAGAATTTCGTGTACATGTGGATGGTGTTGTTTGGTTTGGTGATCGTCTATGTGTTCCAGATAATTCTACTCTTCGTGAAGCTGTGCTTTCTGAGGCACATAGTTCTCCATTCTCTATTCATCTAGGTTCGACTAAGATGTACCATGATCTTAAGCAACATTTTTGGTGGAATGGGATGAAGCAGGATGTAGCTTTGCATGTGGCTAGATGTATGACTTGTCAGCAGGTCAAGATTGAACATCAATGTGCAAGTGGTCTCTTGCAACCTCTTGACATTCCTACATGGAAATGGGACCAGATATCTATGGACTTCGTTACCGGTTTACCTCGTACTCTTCGGAAGCATGACGCGATTTGGGTCGTTGTTGATCGTCTGACCAAATCTGCGCATTTTCTCCCCATTCGTGTTGATTATTCTGTGAGTCGTTTGGCTCAGGTTTTTCAGCAGGAAATTGTTCGGTTGCATGGTACGCCGTCTTCTATTGTGTCCGATCGTGATCCTCGTTATACGTCTCGTTTCTGGAAAGGGTTACATAAAGCTTGGGGTACACAGCTTAGATTCAGTACGGCATTTCATCCTCAGACTGATGGATAGTCGGAGCGAAAAATTCAGACCTTGGAGGATATGTTGAGGTCTTGTGCTTTAGAGTGGACATGCAACTGGAATGATTACTTGTGTTTGGTGGAGTTTGCTTACAATAATAGTTGGCATGCTAGTATCAGAATGGCTCCATTTGAGATGTTATATGGACGTAAGTGTAGAGCGTTGGTTTGTTGGAATGAGGTCGGGGAACAACTCATTGAGGGACCAGAATTAATTAAGATTACTAATGAGAAGGTGGCTGTGGCCAGAGAGAAGTTGAAGGAAGCTCGTACTAGGCAGAAGAGCTATGCTGACCGTCATCGTCGTGATGTTGTGTTTAAATTTGGTGATCGTGTTTTCTTGAAGGTTTCTCCTTTTCGACGCGTTAAGCGTTTCGGTATGAAAGGGAAACTTAGTCCACGTTATATCGGTCCGTTTGAGATTCTTGAACGTGTTGGTGAAGTATCTTATCGCTTGGCGCTACCTCCCCAATTATCGCATGTGCATGATGTTATTCATGTGTCACTTCTTCGTGGGTATAATTATCATCCGCTTCATGTTGTGTCATGCCCGTTCGATCAGATTCGGGAAGATCTTTCGTATAGTGAAGAACCTGAGGCTGTTTTGGAGCGTCAGGAAAGAGTCATGAGAACTAAAACAATTCCATTCGTAAAGATTCTTTGGAAGAGTCATCCTGAGAGCGAGGCTACTTAGGAGACCGAAGAATCGATACGATCCAGTTATCCACATTTCTCTTTGTGACTTGGTACGTATTCATTTTGATTCCGCTTTCGATTTCGTATTTCTATTTCGATCTCATATTTCAATTTCGCGGACGAAATCTTCTTTTTAGAAGGGAAGAATTATAACACCCTAAATTAAATACGACTTATAAAATACGCTATAAATTAAAACTTGAGTTATATAACATGTTATGACTCGAAACCATACGATATGAACATATAACCTAAAGTAAAATACGAAATGATACGAGAACTCTATAAATAAAATATGGCACGTCTAAGAAGTCCCTATGGGCCGAAAATAATAAAACTATGTACACAACATATTAATGAGATAAGTATGAAATATTTGGCTAAATTTGGAAAGTGATAATCATCCTTATTCACCCCCCAAAATCACGGCTCAACCTCCCCATATTTTTGTAAAACCGTGTATTCCCATAACTCCAAGAAAAACCTAAAACTCTTTCTCTCTACTCCTATTGTCGGCACAAAAGAAAAAAACCAAAACCCTAAAAAACCTTTGTTCTATTTGACATCAAGAAGGAGAAGAGGAGAAACAATAGCTTGATCTTGATCATTGTTCAATTCGTATCAACAAAGGTAATCGAATACACATTATTTAATCCATCCGAATTTGTTGAATAAAACCTAAACCGATCCTTGTGTATTTATTTTTTCTTGCATTCGATCTTGATTAAGAGAAGAGAAGGTGTGTTGGTGATTTGTTCGACCTAGAAATCCTTGTGTTCTTATCCTATACGATCCATACAAGAGGTACCATGTAAACTTTAATCTATAACAACATTTTTGGATCAATATGTGTCAATATAATTTATTGTGTTATTGAAATCGGATATATATAAAACAAACTAATCTATCAGAAGTTTTATCCTAACTAAACGAATTTTAAACCAATGATACAAACATGAATTTTAGTGGTTATTTGGTCTAAAACTGAATTCAGTGAAATAGTGATCAAATAAAATTGGTTTGATGATTTTTAGAGGTCGGGAAGGCAACCGTTTGATTTTTCGAAATTCATGTGTCAAAACTGCATTTCGGGGTATGAAAATTCAAGTGTATTATATGATTTTTAATTTAAAATCTATAACGATTCAATACCTAAAATTTTGGCAGAATGATATATGGTATATGAGTTAAGTTGTGTAATTTTTGTGGATTTTTCTGAGATGTTTAACTGGGGTGAATAATTACATACTTTCGAGGTGTTCCAGCAGGTCGAATTCGGGAGTGTGTTGTGTTTTTCGATTTTTAGTTTGTACTTGTACCACTTAATAAAATCTGGAAAAATTACATAAAATACTTAAGACATATAGGTATATCTGGGTAAAAGTATAGAATTTTATAAGCTCGTTTAAGGTGTGTTAAAAATAGCTAAAGTCGGACCTGTTTAATGTTAATTCTGAATTTAAGTAATTACTTATTTAAAACACTTATAAGCATAATTGCTTCACCTTTAGAACCTAAATGAGCTATTTGTCATCTTAAAAGTATTTAACTTATGTTTTGATTAATTATCATATTAACCTTTAACTTTGGCATAATTGCAATAGTAACCCTAATCTTTGAATAATGATAATATGAATCCCAAATTATAGGAATTAAACCCTAAAACTGCTAATTCGGGAAATATAACTTAATTATGACCTAATTCGGGAAATGATCAATTAAAATGACTTGTGTAATTAGAAACCCTAATCTCACATTTACTTAATTTGGAAACCCTATTTTGACTTGTAAAACTCTAAATTGTGAAATGACATCATTTTATAATTATATTAATATATGAAACTCAATTTCGACATTAATAACTATTTAAACCTTTTTAAATACTATTTACTATTTTAGAAACCCTAAATTGCTTTTAAACCTAAATATGGAAACTTACTAAATATGGAAACTTACTATTTTTGGAAAGTTACTAAATATGGAAAGTTACCTAAAATGGAAAGAAAACTAAAATGAAACCTTTATGATTGTGAAACTATGAAACTTATAAATAAACTTATGATTAATCTAGATCGGGTGAAGAAGGAGTGATCATCTGCTTCCATTCATCTATTTGCTTTGATTTGTGTGCTTTGATAAGGTACATATATTCTTTCCCTTTTCAGTAGGGATATTTCTATCGATCCTATGCCTGATATGATTCCCTTATTTGACTCACGACATTCATTGTATGATTGTCTTTCTTATTGATTCATTCTGACATTTATTTAAATGTCTCTGCTATGCTATACTTATTTTTTGCCATGCTTATTGAGTTACTATCTTGTTTCTCTTGCCATGCTAGATTATTATTGTTGTATGCTATGATAGATCTGTGCCTGAGCTAACCTAGTTGTAGAGGTACCATGACCATGTCTTTGACGGCACCCTAGGCATGACACTCCCGTAGAGGTGTGATAGATCTACGGCGTTCCCCCCTATGTTATGATTTTGTGTGCACTATTGGCCAACTTTGTATATGTGTGACCAGTCTAGTACTGGCATCCATATTTTGTTAGGGAACGTATGGATATATCCTAGGTTTATGTATTTGTATGTTATGGTGACCAGGTGGTGTGTGCCTTACACTCCTTCTCACACTTTTATTACTTAGAGGTCTCCCCTCTTCGTATACTTGTATTGCTTTAGTATGATTTGACGGATTATGTATGTAGTTCCTATGGCACATCCTTATATGAACTTTTCCCTTATTTCATTATTCTCTTGATTCATTTCTTATTCAGTTCTCATGCATTCTTTATTCTTAGTTCTTTTTAAAATTCGTATGACTTTTATGATTATGCTTTTCGTTTGTTATTCTTATTCCTTTGTTGCTTATGCTTATTTACCGTTATGTTATGTTATATATATATCTGTTCACTGGGCTTTTTAAGCTCAGCCGCATGGTTTCTTTTCTTATGCAGCAGGTAATAAGCGGGGCGACGGGCTTGGGAATGAGAGAGTGTAGGACCTAAAGACCTATTTATTTATCATTTCATTATCCATTGTTTCGGACTTTCATTTCTTTCAGTACTTTGAATATTATCTCTTTACTTGGTTTTGTTTGGTTAACCCACTATGCATTTGGGATTATCTTTTGATACCAGTCTTGATGTTCAAGAATTGGTTATTTATTTAAAAGACTTTCGCTTGCCTAATGTATGCTTTGTATGACACCATAATGTGATATCTTGGCCTTGTCGGGTTGGGGTGTTACACTTTTGAACATTATTATTTTGAAAGTTTTGGGTCGACTGAAGCATTCTAGGTTGAAACTTGCTAGTTCCTGAGGAACTGTTTCCTAAAAATTTATAAGAGGGTTCTGAGATGGTTTTAGAATAACAGTCTCTAGCAAAATGACTATTTTTACCACAATTAAAACATTCAGTGGTTTCATTTGCTTTGGCTTTTGAAAAGTTGGACTAATTTCTTTTGATGAAACGTTTTGAATTAGCAAGGAGTGCCCTTTCTTGGAATTCCAAGTTTAAATCATTTAGGTACTCATCACCAGTTCTTTCATCAATCTCATCTTCATAATCCTCTTGAAAATCCTGCACAACACCATTAGAATAAAAGGCAGTTGATATGGGTGAGGAGGTCAAGGCCTTTTTGGTCTCAAGAGCTTTTGAGTCTGGGTATCTCCTAGAGATTAAGTTGTCTTCATAGACAAACTTCCCCTAGATCTCAGGGAGCTCAAGGTCTGAATGTGATTAGCATTCTTGAGGCCTTGTGAGAAGTTTAGCCACTTCTCAGGGAGACTGTTGACAAAGCCAACATTTGTCTCATGCTTAGACAAAACTACACCATCATTTGATAATTCGTTTATCAGGGTCTTGTATCTGGTATATGTCTAAGAGAGACTTTCAGAGTCCTTTGCTCTAAAAGTATTGTACTCAAGATTCAGGTCCATTATCCTGTTTTCCTTGGTATCTGAGGGACCTTCAAAGCTATTGATCAAGTCATCCCAAGTTTGCTTGGCTGTTGAACAGTTGATGACTGATCCCATTATATCGTCATGAAGACAAGATATAATGATGCTTTTCAGGCATTGGTCTTGATTGACCACCCTTCCCTCATCAATGGTCCACTGAGCTTCAGGCTTGTTTAGCCCTTCAACAGTCTTTGGGACATAGGGACCTTCTTTGACACAAGTGATGTATTATGGTTCCATACCAGTCAAGTAGCAAAGCATTCGCTTTTTCCACTTGCTAAATTTACCAGCTTCAAGTCTGGGGGCAACAGCTGAAAAGCTTCCACCCTTTTTATCGACTATCCGGGGCACATTAATATCAGCCATAGTAGGATCTTGGTTTTAAAAACCTTGAGCACTCTTAGTTTATTGAAAAGATTTTATAAACCAGAGGCTCTGATACCACTTGTTGTTCCCTTAGCACGCTTAGAGATAACTAGAAAGTTAATCTAATCGTGTTTATGACTGATACGATGTATTTGATTAATTACAACTTATAAGTAAAAACGTAAATATAAAAACACAATGTTTTTCAACGTTTAAATTCTTATTAGACCTAAACTAAAACTATGTAGTTTTAGATCAATGTCTTGTGGTCATTTTCCCGGGTGGTGCATCCCGTGACGACACCCGATGATTAAACTAAAAATGTTTTCATGAAACATTTCATATTATGAATAACAGATTTGAAACTTATAAGAGTCATTTTTTTTGTATATGACCAACTGTTTCTCGAAACTTAAAAGTTGTAGATAACATCTTAACTTAAACGTGGCCGCAAGAATGAGATTAATCGGGCTTGTAGAACTCTAGATATCGTATTTTTCGCGGGACTGTTGTGATGTTATTAATTTCAGAACTGGATAGTAAGGGTAAAATAATAATTTCACTACTGTTACGAAATTTCTAAATTAGTGGGCACCACAAATATTGTTAGTATGGTCGAATACCTTTCCGGGGATATAAAGAACATAATTTTTGGATTTACGGTTTGCAAGTAATGAATTTCTGAAAGTGAACAAGCTTATAAAAATTCCATCAGCTTTATAAATGAAAAGTATGAAAAGATTAATTACTTATGTAATTGGACCCTTAAGTTTTATTTTTGAACCACCTAATATATTTTGAACTTGTTGTTCCCTTAACACGCTTAGAGATAACTAGAAAGTTAATCTAATCGTGTTTATGACTGATACGATGTATTTGATTAATTACAATTTATAAGTAAAAACGTAAATATAAAAATACAATGTTTTTCAACGTTTAAATTCTTATTAGAAATCAATCTAAGAATCTATTACCCAAGTGTTTTGCGGAACAAACACTTGGGATTGAATAGAAAAGGTATGGTGTCTCCTATCTAAACTCAAGCAATGCTTAAGTGGTAACAATATCGACCCACTGAGCTATCTCAGGGATTGGTTACTCTTTGAAGGAGAAAAGGGGTATTGTGAATGTCTAAGCTTTTATTGCACAAAATACCTAACCCACTTTTCTACATTTGTTTGCTATTTATAAGAAAACATGTAAGAGTACTGAAGATTAAAAATACATAAACAATAGGAAGGCGTGTCTGACAACTACAACAGTGTTTGTCATTTCCAAGAACTAATAGGAATGCGCCAAAAAGTCTTCGAGTGTCAGTTCTGACACTTCTTGACTTTTAGCCGCTTTAGGAATGGTTTGTTTCTGCCCCGATAAGACTTGTCATTATCTCTTCAAACCTTCCCGCTCATTCCCGCCTTTCTTTCAGGCTTCAGGTTCTTCAGTCTTCGCATTCAGTCTTCACTCTTCAATCACTTATTGTTGTTGAGGAGACTGGGGTACAGTGAGTTCTTGTCCAACACTCACTGAACCCATTACCTTCTTCTTTGGCTCAAGTAACACTTCAGGGAGTACCGCCTCACTGTGTGGTGAATCTTTCTTCTTATATTTGTCCTGAGCATCTTGAAAGTAACTCACTGAGTGACTGTTCACTCAGTGACTTAGAATGTTTTCGGTTTAATTAACACTTAGCTTAATTTGTATTCAAATCCTGTTTTAAGGATCCTTGGGTACTGAAGGACCCAACAGAACCTTTAGACTTAATCTGAACTTTTTATATTAAAATTGGACCCTTTGACTAAATTGGACCCTTTGACTAAAATTGAACCTTTATGACTTATTTTGGACTTGAGGACAAAAATAGACTTAATACTTGAATTTTTGTAAGAAATATATATTTCACACTTATAGTCATTTTAAAATGCCAAGTTAAATCTTGAAAATTATTTAGATATTATGTACCAAGTATAGTTGAGATTATAACCTATATAGCGTATAGACATAACTACATCATTATTTTCTTTAGAAACTAAGACACGCGTATATATCTAGGTTCTTTGTAGGATTCTTGCGGTTTATCCTTCACTACTTCACTTTGATCGTTCAATTTGCTATCGGTGAGTTCATAGCCCCACTTTAACTCTTAAACTGTTTATAAACCCATTGGGGGAGATACATGCTAGTTTTACAAACTGAATACAAGTAGTTTTTGGTATACTTGACCTGATTACATGATTATAGTTATTGAGTAACTTTTGCCATTCAAGTCCCTAATTTCATGAACCATTAATTCCGTGGGAAACACTATTATTATGAATATGCATATTTGGCTTGACAAGCCTGACCGGGTGAGTAGCGCTCACATACAACGGGTACATAATATTGAGAGATTCGTGGTAAATTGGGAAATTTACCTTTGAGGGGCATTATTAAATTTAAGTCAAGGTTCGGTTTCATGAGCTCGATGCTATAATCTTATTTCCCGACTTGTATTCGTTACATGTCAATTTATGAATAATGATTGTATTCAACATATTACTTATTAAACTCTATGAATTCACTCAATATTATTGTTGACTTTTAGCATGTTTTATCTCAGGTCCGTAGGTGTTTAATGCTTGGATGAACGGCGCAAGGATATGGATATCAACAAGAATGGACTATGTTTTAAAATTTACATTCGATGAAAATTTAAAAACTTATGTTATGATTAAACTTAGGTTGTTTTTGAACACTTGTGTCGTGTAAAACTTTTGGGACCTTGTTTTGTTAGACTCTGATATTATCATATGTGAAAACTTATTTTAAAAGTCTCTATTTTTGAGTTCGTTTACTATGATTTGTACTATGTGGCTAATTAATAACACCCCAAGTTGTATTCCGCTGCGTAACGAAAATGGGAGTGTTAAAGATTGGTACCAGCGCACATGTTATAGTGAACTAGGTCATTTTTTTTAAAAAGCCTAGACTATAACCATTCATTTTTGAAAAGTCATGAGTTTCATCATTTTGTCCGATATCCATGCGCGCCTACTTCCTAAATTTCCTATTAATCCATTGAGTATATATCTTTATTATATTATACTAAGGATAATTATAGGAGCACTATAATTATTTCTTAACTCGTCCAATAATCCGCGAAAGTATCACTTCTTATATATGTAACCTTTTGTGCACTAAACTTCCTTGGTGTATTTTATGCTATTCAAGAGCATTGTGAATTTCCATCCGGAAATTTATACACATCTTCAAGTGCACCCTTGTTATACGTATACGTATAGTGAATATTACTATATGTACTTAATATATTGTTCGACTATCTTGCTTGTTCCTAAAGCATCGCTATATATATATATATATATATATATATATATATATATATATATATATATATATATATATATATATATATATTATATTTATTTTTATGAATTTTCTCCATGTGAATACTAAAATCTTCTAGACATTTTATGCGATTACAATGGTCTCTCTTATTTATCAGATATTGTATGTGATTACAATGGTCTCTCTTATTTATCAGACATTGTATGCGATTACAATGGTCTTTCTTATTTATTAGACATTATATGTGATTACAATGGTCTCTCTTATTTATCAGACGTTGTATGTGATTACAATGGTCTCTCTTATTTCTCAGACATTGTTTGTGATTACAATGGTCTCTAAACTCTTTTATAACCGTATGTAATATCATTTCATATAACATCGAAACATGTTGCAGTTTATCAATTTCTATTGGTTGTCTTACTCCCCGTGAACTCATGTTTTATGAGCATTTCTGCTTACTTTCCGAAACACCACTATTGATAGTTTGATACTATGTATATAAAGATTATTCATATACACTTTGTTTTCACTCGACTACTTATCTTTATAAATGTTTTACCGATTCTTACCCTTTATATACTCAGTCTCCAGGGCATCATGTCAAACCCCACTTCTCCCAATTATGTATCTATTTCACCAAAATTACTAAACTGTTATACATACTTATTTATTTTTATGATCCCCTTAAACTTTCTCAGGCATTGTGGGTGGCACAACGGTCTCATTTATTTTCAAAACATAGTGAGTGATAATTTAAAAACTTTTCATGACCTTACACAGCATTGTTTAACATAAAACCCATCTCAGTCTATCGATTCCCCTTGATTATCTCAATATCCACCTCCGAAAATGAATTTGAATGTTTGTCCTAAACTTTTGGAACACTACATCACCTCGTAACCCATCACCTAGAAACAAATTAATTAAATTGAACACGACTTTAACCTATCATCTTATAACATTTTTACTCCAAGTGGTGGGATTTATTCAACCCACAATTATCTACTATTTTGCATCAACATGTTGCGACAACTTCTATCCGCTGCACTTGCTATTTCACGATTATTTTGTAAACAATTTTATTATTATTTTATAAACTGTCCTTTCACTATATTTCAAACGGATTTACTATGCTCTTCAGAATTTCCTTACTAATACCTTATAAATTAATAACCAGACTTACTATCAACATATAAACTGTTTTGTTAATCACATATAAACTATTTTGTAAACACCTTACAAACAGTTTTGCCATTACCTTGTGAAACTATTTTACTATCACTTTATAAACTATTTCGCTAAAATTTTATACACTATTTGTCACTATCCAATCAAAAATTTCGTCATTCTTTTACAAGATACTTCACCACCATCTTATAAACTAAATCACTGATATACTGCTATTACATAAGCTGTTTTGGACTAGTTCCGAAGATACTATCTTGTTATCACCTTGCAAATCGTTCTGTCAATTACCTTATACCCAATTTGTCACCATACTATAAAACATTTTGTTACATCCTTACGAATTACTCTGCCACGGCTGTTCAAACTTGGACTCGAATGATAAGATAACTAGTGAAATTGACAAACTACACCGAATTTCAGTATCATCGAAAGGAATTAAATAAAGTAGCGTATATATTGCTTCGTAATCCATCGTTTTGAAATCTTCCAGTTGATGGGAGTATGACTTTAAATTTGTTACCTCGGATCGTGCCGTCTTTTGACACTTACCTTTGAAACGTGATTGACTAACGTCTCATTCTTTTTCTCGTAACTTCTTATGATTTTGAAGAATAGCATTTGGTGTTGTTTTTATTGTGTTTTGTGTCGGCAATACATAGGTAGGATGATTTATAATCATCTTATTGAAATGGATTGGGAAGCCTCTTCATTTGAATAAGAAAATTATAAACCGCCGAACCATAAGTTTATAATTCCTTACTTAAATGGATTGGGACGCCTCTTTATGTAAGTTACGAATTATAAATGAGTGGGCTTATGTGTATCCACCATAGCGTGCGTACGAATCATTCTTTGGGCTATGAACTCCTCTCGACTCGTAATTTGTTGTGTGGACTTTTTTCCGAATTTGTATCGACCTCCGCGTGCTTGATAAGCTAATAGTAATGTACTATTATCCGCTTCCAAGAATTGAGGACTTGTTAGAATTCTTGAATCCATTCACTCTTGTTCATTGAACATATTTGATCCTTGGGCTTTTGATCATTCAACTTTCGTTGGAAACCTCGACGATGACTTGTCTATATCGTCATCTCTTCACAATTAAACCATACGGCGATTAAGAAGAATTGAGCGCCGGGACGTCGCTTTCTTAAGGGGTACGTGCTGTGAAATTTCGTAATTTCATGTCATTAATTTTTCTATTTTAATTACCTAACTATTCTATTTTTAAATAATTAACTTCGTCGGAAGTTATCCGCGTACGTCATGACACGTACAATTAATTCAACCGACACTAGGCTATGCTTAGTATACACTTTTTATGCACTTTTGGTTCCTTACAATCCTATTTTAAAATTCATAATTTACATTTTTTCATTTTTACGTAAACCTTGCACTTTTTACGTTTTACGCATTTTAAATCTCCGGTTCAAACCCTCCAATGAACCCACCACTCATTCATACTATTAATATAAGTTATATTAATAATATTTAACATTTTTATAAGTTTTATAGCTTTACGTTCCCTAGTTTTAAGTTTTGAGACTTAAGGGCTTAACATTAGTAATTACCGGGACCAAATTATACCTTATAAACAAATACTTACCAAAGAAAATATACACTAACCACCTCATGCATTGAGGTGGCGTGTAATAACTAACACAAGAGACACATGGCCTTGTTTTAGTATAACTTCTCATGCAATTGACACCTAACTACAAGAAATAGATATAAGGAATTTTTTTTAGACCTTATCACTTAGAAACACATGCAACCTCTCTCTAAACTCTTGCCTTTCCCCTCCTTGTGCCGTCCCCTACTCCATCACCAACAATCATCATCTCTTTGATTCAAGTTACAAATTATGCTACAAAGATGAAGGTCATAGTGAAGACTACAAGGTCCTAGGGTTGCTTTAGTGATTTCCAAGCTAGTTTAAGAGCTACACAAGAAGATTAAGGGCTGTGATTTTAAGGTATTATCAATGGTAAATCAAGGTGAAAAAGTTGGGTATAAGATTTAAAGAAAAGGGTGCAAGGGTTATTGATAATCTAGGTTTAGTGTTCATTGTTTTCTTGATCTTTTCTTCTTCATCAACTCTTTGTAAGTATACCATACTCACACTTTTCATTTTACTTCTGTAATTTTATTGTTCCTTGATGTATTTGTATGTTATATAAGTTATCATGCTTAGTTATACTTGGTACATAGGCTAGATCACCAGAAAACTCTAAAAGGACTTGACATGCAAAACAATTTTCTGTTCAAGGGCAAAAATAGAATTAACTGTACTAATCAGTAGACTTTAGACCTAAACTAAAAATATGTAGTTTTAGATCAATGTCTTGTGGTCATTTTCTCGGGTGTTGCATCCCGTGACGACACCCGATGATTAAACTAAAAATGTTTCCGTGAAACATATCATATTATGTGTAACAGATTTGAAACTTATAAAAGTCATTTTTCTTGTATATGACCAACTGTTTCTCAAAACGTAAAAGTTGTAGATAACATCTTAACTTAAACATTGCCGTAAGAATGAGATTAATTGGGCTTGTATAACTCTAGATATCATATTTTTCGGGGGACTGTTGTGATGTTATTAATTTCAGAACTGGATAGTAAGGGTAAAATAATAGTTTCACTACTGTTACGAAATTTCTAAATTAGTGGGCCCCACAAATATTGTTAGTATGGCCGAATATCTTTCCGGAGATATAAAGAACATAATTATTGTACTTACGGTTTGCAAGTAATGAATTTTTGAAAGTGAACTAGTTTATAAAAATTCCATCAGCTTTATAAATGAAAAGTAAGAAAAGATTAATAACTTATGTAATTGGACCCTTAATTTTTATTTTTGAACCACCTAATATATTTTGAACCTTTAGAATTAATCTGAACTTTTGAACTAAAAATTGAACCCTTTGACTAAAATTGAACCCTTAGACTTAAATTGAACCTTTATGACTTATTTTGGACTTGAGGACAAAAATAGACTTAATACTTGAAATTTTGTAAGAAATATATATTTCACACTTGTAGTCATTTTAAAATGCCCAATTAAATCTTGACAATTATTTAGATATTACGTACCAAGTATAGTTGAGATTATAACCTATATAGCGTATAGACATAACTACATCATTATTTTCTTTAGAAACTAAGACACCCGTATATATCTAGGTTCTTTGTAGGATTCTTGCGGTTTATCCTTCACTACTTCACTTTGATCGTTCACTTTGCTATTGGTGAGTTCATAGCCCCACTTTAACTCTTAAACTGTTTATAAACCCATTGGGGGAGATACATGCTAGTTTTACAAACTGAATACAAGTACTTTTTGGTATGCTTGACCTGATTACATGATTATAGTTATTGAGTAACTTTTGCCATTCAAGTCCCTAATTTCATGAACCATTAATTCCGTGGGAAACGCTATTATTATGAATATGCATATTTGGCTTGACAAGCCTGACCGGGTGAGTAGCGCTCACATACAACGGGTACATAATATTGAGAGATTCGTGGTAAATTGGCAAATTTACCTTTGAGGGGCATTATTAAATTTAAGTCAAGGTTCGGTTTCATGAGCTCGATGCTATAATCTTATTTCCCGACTTGTATTCGTTACATGTCAATTTATGAATAATGATTGTATTCAACATATTACTTATTAAACTCTATGAATTCACTCAATATTATTGTTGACTTTTAGCATGTTTTATCTCAGGTCCGTAGGTGTTTAATGCTTGGATGGGCGGCGCAAGGATATGGATATCAACAAAAGTGGACTATGTTTTAAAATTTACATTCGATGAAAATTTAAAAACTTATGTTATGATTAAACTTAGGTTGTTTTTGAACACTTGTGTCGTGTAAAACTTTTGGGACCTTGTTTTGTTAGACTCTGATATTATCATATGTGAAAACTTATTTTAAACGTCTCTATTTTTTAGTTCGTTTACTATGATTTGTACTATGTGGCTAATTAATAACACCCCAAGTTGTATTCCGCTGCGTAACGAAAATGGGGGTGTTAAACCTTATCAGTTTGCTTGATCTGTAGTCCAAGGAAGTAAGTGAGTTTACCCATCATACTCATTTCAAATTTCTTTGTCATCAGTTTTTCAAACTGTTTGCAAAGTTTGTAATTTGTTGAGCCTAATATGATGTCATCCACATACACTTGAACAAGAATAACATCTTCTTTTGTCCTATAGATAAATAGGGTGTTGTCTATCTTTCCTCTAACAAATTTATTTTGGATGAGAAAGGCTGAAAGAGTTTCATACCATGCCCTAGGAGCTTGTTTCAGTCCATAAAGGGCTTTGTCAAGCTTGCAGACATAGTCAGGAAACTCACTGTAACACCCCAAACCCGACAAGGGTAGAAATGTCACATCGTGGTGTCAATAAGAACATAATATACGCAAGCGGAAGACTTTTATTAATAATAAGGTTACATAAGTTCTTCTAAGGAAATAATAAAATACTAAGTCTGAAACAGAATAACTTCTAAATGAATTACAATTCCAAATGAGGTCTAAATGAAGGATAACTCCAAATCTTATCCAACCGCAAGTGGGTAACTATCGTCAGGGTGGTCCACTAAAAGCTCATACTCTCATCACTCATATCCCAGCATCCCGCTTGAATACCTGCAGCAGGGAAAAGAAAATGTGGCTGAGCTTAAAAAGCCCAGTGAACAGATATAAAATAATAAACTGAACATGAATAAGTACACCAAAAGAAGTCAAAGGAATCTGTAGAACAAGAAATTATATGTCATAAGAGTCAAATGAATAATGAGTTAAAGTAATGATAAGGAAATCAAGGAATCATAAGGAAATGCCCACGAGCTCAAAACAAGTGTCTAAGCATGATACATGAATAGACCAAATAATCAAATCATATATTATATCCTGTCATATCAAATGGAGTAGCGATCTCCCAAAAGTGACATGGGGTGTATGGCACACACAAACCATTCACTACTAAGCTATATCATAATCATATCACAAAACATACCTAGGATGCATTCATACGCTCCCTGCAAAACAAAGTTATGTACACCATCATACACCTGTACTCAGACAAATATATTGGCGTGCCAAAATGGCAATAAGCACGCAAGCTCAATAATAATATACATATCACAAGGGAACGCCATGGGTCAATCACACCGCCACAGATAGTGTCATGCCATTGGTGCCTCAATGACATGGCCATGGTACCTCCATGACTAGTTAGCTCGGGTAACAGAATAAACAAGATATCACATCATAACGAGTTAATGATAGTATATTTAAACAAAAGAATATTAACTGAAATGAATGCCATATTAAATGACATAGAACTAAATATCATATCATGAGAAATCATATCAAATGAAAATCACCAACGAATATCATAACGAATGAAATAAAGTCAAGGATCGAAGAGTCAATGAGAAACCCTTACTGAGAAAGGGTAGAATATCTGTACCTTAGCAAATGAAATGAAAGCAATGAAAACGAAAGGAAATGAACAGGGGGAAGGGAATCACTCCTTCTTCAGAGAATCTACATGAATTATGGATCAATTATTATTTATCAGTTACTATATTTATTTAGGGTTTCTTTCATTTTTTAGTATCTTTTCATTTTTAGTATCTTTCCATTTTTAGTAACTTTCCGATTTTAGTAACTTTCCATTTTTAGTAATTTCCCAATTTTAGTAACTTTTTGATTTTAGAAACTTCCAGTTAATTGGTCAAATTAGGGTTTCGAAATGATAATCCGTTAAATCTAGGGTTTGAATGCACTTAAAACCAATATATAACAAGGTTAGGGTTTGAGTATTAGTTAATTAGGGTTTACATCGTATTTAATTCACATTGATGACCAATTAAGCAAGATCAATTAAATATAGGGTTAGGTCGAAAGTAGGTTAACGCATGTTTAAAAGTATCTGAATTAATGTTACAATGCTATTAAAGTCAAAACACATTCAATGGGTTTAGGTTATACTAAATTCTTAACTTGAAAGATAGTTCAGATTTTACCTCATTCTGGTCCTGAGTTTTATGAATTTTAAACCATACTTAAGTGTCTACTGGGAAGCTAATATTTTTATCAAATATACCTATACATGTTGACCACTTACTGTAATTTTATTAGATTTTATTTCAAAGTGATAGCACCATTTCAAAAATCATCTTCCCAGACCTGCCCAGAAAGATAACTGTACAGACACCCGGAAAGTTTGCATTTGGCTACCCCATGAGAACCCTTCAGAAAATTCTATAAACATTCCAGTAAGTCCCTTACTTCCTAAATATTTTAACTGTGAAAGGATACCTCCTAATTCCTCACCGTTTGGAAACTAAAATTCAAAAACACCAGCTGAATTTTTAGACTCCTAAACTCAGGATTGACATCTAATATTATAAAAATCAAAAGGTCATCTTCTCTATCTCTAAAAATTGTGAAATTTTATATGCTAATAGTACACAACATGAACTTAGTTTTAGGGTCAAAAATCATGCAAAAACACGTTGTCAACATCAATTTATGACCCTCTAAACCCGACCTAAATTTCTGAACAACATGCAGTTGAGACAGAAAACAAATCCTTAACCCCTTATAAACCCTAATCAAGTATTAATTAATTCTAGGGTTTCTTTTTGAGGTCTTAACACATATTAAATGCATATTTAATGATCTTATTAGGGCTTCATGAGTTATATCTTAGGGCTATAAAAAAATGACACAAAAACAGTCCATACATAAGGCACATACAATCATGATTTCATTTGTGATTTTCATGTGTTATACGTACCACCGATTCAACAAGGCAACCAATATTGTATTAGCATGATTTTAATAGTTGCAAGGCATGTTTGGTACTGATTTTAATGTGGTGATAAGTTCTCTTTATACATACACTTACATATTAACGACACAACAAACGAATCAAAAGATTACGAGTACCTTATGGCAGTTTTAACGAGGCAATGAAGGAAACACATTGACTCACAAATTAGTACACCAACACCCCCAAGATTATTCCAATTCAACAAGTTTCAAAGCTTACTTTTTCCCACGATCTTCAAGGGCTGAATGAAAGAAAAAGAAAGAGGCTGCTAGGGTTTTTTTTTCTTTGGGGGAAATTGGTATTGGGAGGGAGTTTAAAGAACCGAATATTGTAATAGGAGGAGGGGGTATCTTCTTATAGAGGAAACTGGGGATTTGTGCTAAAAGGATGGAAAGCCCAATCTTCCATTTAATGTAGAAATTAATTTGATCATATCTCTTGTGGTGCTATTAAACGTGTGACATAAAACAAAAGGAATGGATGTGTGTAATTAAGAAGTAAAATTAGAATAGGATTTATACTTTGTATTATTATTTCAATATCATATAATATATAGTCTTAGTATTTTAATTATCTAATTAGACTTTAGGTTATAATTAATAGTGTTTCTAATTTACATATATCATTTGGTTCAATGTCATTTCTTATTAATCATAATATAACTTAGGTTAAAAATTTCAAATTACACGAAAAAAATGTGATGTCAAAATTTTGGGTTTTACACTCACTGCTTTTAAATCCAGGAGGTTGTTGAACATAAACTTCTTCTTTCAGTGTTCCATTGAGGAAGGTACTTTTTACATCCATTTGATATACTTTGAAGTTCATGTAGGTTGCATATGCAAGGAAGATCCTGATGGCTTCCATTCTTGCAACTGGTGCAAATGTTTCTTCATAGTCAATACCTTCTTGTTGATTATAACCTTTGGCAACAAGTCTGGCCTTGTTCTTAATAACTATGCCATTTTCATTAGTCTTGTTCTTGAATACCCATTTCATGCCAATGATGAAAACATCCTGAGGACATTTGACCAAGGTCATTACCTTGTTTCTGTCAAATTGTTCAAGTTCATCATGCATAGCCTGAATCCAACTAGGATGTTTCAGTGCTTCTTTGACACTCTTAGGTTCAATATTGGAGATAAAGTCCACAAATAGACATTCATTGGCTGAGGCTTCCTTAAGTTTAGCAGCCATGCTTCTAGTAAGCATTCCTTCAGTGGGCTCTCCAATTATGTTGACAAGTTCTATCTTTTTTGACCTAGTCCAACTGTCCTGAGGTCTTGGATATTGATTTGAACTTGTAGAGGCCTGATTGGGTGGTGGTGTAGGTTCAGATGCAGAAACTTTAAGAATAGCAGGATCTTGAGTATCTGACTAAACAAGTTGATCACTGAGATTGATTGGTTCCTGAACAATTTGTTCAGACTGATTGACTTCACCAGTACATTTTTGTGCTTCAACAAACTCAGTGATGGTTGGTTGAGGGAGGTTATGTGGGACAATGTAATAGGATATATCTGCATCTACTTGATATTGAGTGGAAGGATTACTATCAGGATGATATTCATCAGGAGGGTATGTTGATGAGTCATCAATTCCAATCTCTTCCACTGAGGTGTTTGAGAATTTGATGGCTTCAGAACTCTCATCAAAGGTGACATGAAATGTTTCCTCAGTTTGTTGTCTCCTTGTATTGAACACCCTGAAGGCTTTAGAGACAAGGGAGTATCCTAGAAAGTATCCATCATCAGCTTTTGCATCGAGTTTCCCTAAGTGATCCTTGTGATTATGAATAAACACAGGGCACCCAAATACATGAAGATAACTTATGTCAGGGATTCTTCCTTTGAATAGCTCATAAGGAGTTTTGCTATGTCTCTTGACAATGATGGATCTGTTTTGAGTATAACAGGCAGTCCTAACTGCTTCAGTCCAAAAATGTTTGGATAGTACTGATCCATTTAGCATTGTCCTAGAAGCCTCAATGAGTGTTCTATTCTTCCTTTCAGCAACACCATTCTGTTCAGGTGTGTAAGGAGAAGAGAAGTTTTGAGAAATTCCTTTCTCATCACAGAAACACTCAAGATCATGATTTTTGAATTCAGTCCCATTGTCAGTCCTAATTTGTTTGACTTTTATGTCATTTTGGTTTTCAATGTTTCTGACAAAGGACATGATTGTTTCAGCAGCCTGACTCTTTTTGGTCAAGAAGTAAACTCAAGTGTATCTTGAGTATTTATCCACAATGACCAGAGTATACTTCTCATGATGAATGGACATTGGACTGACAGGTCCAAAAAGGTCCATATGGAGAAGATGAAGGCAACTTTTGATGGAGAAGTTTTGTTTGGTTTTAAAAGATGCTCTATGATATTTACCTTTTCCACAGGCAGAGCAGGGTTTATTCTTTTAAAACACAAGTGATGGTAAGGCAAGGACCTTGTTTTATTTGGCAAGATTGTTTATGTTTTTGAAGTTCAGATGGGAGAGTCTCTTATGCCAAAGCCAATTTAGTGTATTAGTGGCTTTAGCAAAAAGACATGTTCCATTCTAAGTTAGAGTAGACATATCTAACACATAAACATCATGTCTTCTTGGTTCAATAAGGATAATTTCTTTATTTGCATTAAAGATGGTGCCTTGCTTATCATCAAATTGAACTATGTATTTTGCATCACATAGTTGACTGACACTGATAAGATTGTACTTGAGGCCATTAACATAAGCTATCCTATTAAAGACAATTCCACTACAGTTTACTGAACCATAACCTTCAGTGAGACATGATGAATTATCAGCAAATATCACCTTAGGTCCTGGTTCTTCAACATATTTGTGCAGATATTCCTTTACACCAGTCATGCTCCTTGAACATCCACTGTCTAGATGCCAAACAGGCTCCCTGGCATGTCTCTGCACAAATAGTAAACTGTGTCAGTTTTTCTTGTGAACCCACTTCCTGGTGGGATTGGCTTTGATGGCCTTTTTGAAAGATACAATTGATGCATGGTCAGTGGTGGTATGGATTGTGCTTTTACATACTTTACATTTGGTTGTTGATGTGGACTCAGTAGACTGAGGAGAGGAATTAGTTGTACCTCTTCTAGCCTGAATGACCTTTTCATGTCCTGAAGTATCATGAGTAGGATCTCCACATATGTCATAGCAAGGGTACATTAAACAATCATCAGGGTGATGGTCATTGAATCCGCAATGTGGACAAGGTGAAAAAGGCTTTGCCTTTTTCCTTTGTATTTGTTTTGAACCAGAAGGATATTGAAAAGCCTGTGCTTTAAAGTATGTTGAAACATTGGATGAGACTGTGTATGATAAGTGATCAGAAGTCCTGTGATATTCCTTTTTGCATATCATGCAAAAGAGGATTCTATAACAGTCATCAGTGGAATGATTTATATAGTTGCACAGTTCACATCTTAGTTGAGGTTTTGGTGAAGATTTTGGTTTGGAGGTGCTTGAGGAAGTTGGTTTGAGTTCCTTAATCTTAGATTGAGGAGGTTTTTCAGATGATTCAATCTTTTCACTCAGCTTCCTGACAAGTTCAGCCAACTGATCGTATTTTGAATCAGGGCTTTCAGTGTTTACCTCAGTTGAGACTGAAGGTGTTGAGTCATCAGTGGGAACTAAGACTTCAGGTGTGGGTCTCTTCAGGATTGTTCTACCTAATCCTGAATTCTCTTTTGGAGAATGTTGAGAGTAAACTAAAGGTGTTAGGTCTAAGCATGGTGCTGCTCCTTGAAGGACTTTCAGTGGTGGGAGAGGTGTTTGTGATTTTAATTCAGACTCATTGACAGACTCAGTGTTACCGGGTTTATCAGTGAGTCCAAGCATATCTTTGATAGCCTGAATTTCAAGTTGCAAGATTTTCCCAGTTTCAAAGTTAGGTAACTTACTGTCTGGGTTGTTTCTTTCAACCCAATCACTAGACTTAGGTTCCATTTCTTGTTCAAAAGATATGACAGCTGGTAAAAAGACCTTTTCACTATGACTCTCACTGAGGGATTCAGTGAGTTGGTCTTCTCCTATGATTTTCTATTTAGAACTAGGAATAAGACTAACAGTTTTATGGACTTTAGGATTCTTTGTTGTCCAGCTTTCAATGACAGCTTTTTCTTTCTTGAGTTCTGTTTGAAGAGCTTGGTTTTGTTTCAAAATTTTAGTGTTTTGAATTTGAAGTGTAACAGCTTCTAGCTTGGCTTGTTTTAAGACAAGTAGTTCATCTCTACACATATTTAATTTTAGAACAAGTTTATTGTATTTTGAAAACAAATTAAGTCTTTGCTCTTCAACAAACTTAAGATCAACATTTATATAATTCAAGTAAGATTGCCAGTCAGAATCATCATCCATAGATAGTAAGATATTTACCTTCTTCATGGTGATTTTGACACACTCTCCATTTCTTGCATGGTTTTTTCCAATAGACAGCTTGTCATTTTCTGAAAGTTCCATAAGTGCACTGATTCTTACTTCTTCATCATCTGAGGAGACATCTTCCTCATCCCAGTCAAAGGCTTCAGCCACAAGTACTTTGTTCTTTTTTTGAACAAGTTTAGTGATTTGAGCAGCCTGAGATACTGAGGGAGTGACCTCAAGGAGAGCAAGTTTAGCTTTAGCTTTTCTATACTTAGCTTCAAAATCTTTTTGATCATTTTGAACATTTTTGTTTTGAAAATGTTGAGTAGACTGAAGTATTTTCGGTTGAAACTTGCTGGTTCCTGAAGAAGAACTATTACCAGAGAATTTGTATGAGGGTTCTGAGGTAGTTTTCAAAAAACAGTCTTTTGCAAAGTGACCCTTTTTACCACACTTGAAATATTCAGTGGTTTCATTTACTTTTTCTTTAGAAAAGTTTTACTGATTTCTTTTAATAAAATGTTTAGAATTAGCAAGGAGTTCCCTTTCTTGAAATTCAGTATGTAAGTCATTAAGATACTCCTCACTGGTTCTCTCATCAGTCTCATCATTTGAATTCCCTTGGAAATCCTACACAACACCATTATAATAAAAGGCAGTAGATAAAAGTGTGGTTGTCAAGGCCTTTTTGATCTCTTGAGCTTTCTTTAAGTCAGGGTATTTCTTGAGATTAAGTAGTCCTCATAGACAAACTTCCCATAGATCTCAGGGAGCTCAAGATTTTGAATGTGGTTAGCATTCCTGAGACCCTGAGAGAAGTTTAACCACTTCTCAGGGAGACTGTTGACAAAACCAACATTGATTTCATACTTAGACAGGACTACACCATCATTTGATAGTTCATTGATCAAGGTTTTGTACCACGTATAGGTCTGAGAGAGACTTTCAGAGTCTTTGGCCCTGAAAGTGTTATACTCAAGTTTCAGGTCAATAATCCTGTTTTCCTTGGTATCCGAGGGACCTTCAAAGCTGTGAACCAAGTCAAGCCATGTTTGTTTGGCTGTTGTACAGTTAATGACTGGTTCCATTGTATCGTCAGGAAGACACGATATAATGATGCTTTTCTGGCGTTGGTCTTGGTTAACCACCCTCCTCTCATCAATTGTCCACTGAGCTTTAGGTTTGGGTAAACCTTCAGCTGTCTTAGGGACAAAGGGACCTTCATTGATACATTGGATGTAGTATGGTTCCATACCAGTCAAGTAGCAAAGCATACGGTTTTTCTACTTGCTAAATTTACCAGCTTCTAGTCTAGGAGCTACAGCTGAATAGCTTCCTCCCTTTTTTATCAACTAGCTGGGGTACATTACTGTCAGCCATGGTAGGATCTTGTTTTTAAAAACTTTTGAGCACTCTATAGTTTTTGAAAAGTTTTATAAACCAGAGGCTCTGATACCACTTATTGTTCCCGTTACACGGTTAAAATTAACTACAAAGTTAAGCTAACCGTTTTCCATAGCTTAGTAAATATTGATTAACTTGACAAATAAGTAAAAACGTAAATGATAAAAGACAAGAGTTATTCAACGTTTAAATTCTTATTATAAGTAAATCAAAAGAATCTATACACAAGTGTTTGCGGAAAAAACACTTGGGATTGAAATGGCAAGTATGGTATGTCTCCTCTTTAAACTTAAGCTAAGCTTAAGTGGCAACTATAAGGAACCACTGAGCTATCTCAGGGACAAGGTTGCTCTATGGAGGAGTAAAAGTTGTTTGTGAATGTCTAAGCATTAATTGCACAAACTTGTCAAACTTTTACTCCATCTTATGATCCTATTTATAGACAAGTATATGAGCAACCGTTAAGTACAAGACAAAAGATGACCTAAGCTAATCAGGACAAAATACTGATGTATTTTGTCACTGTTACAAGAACCTATTTTGGGTATAGGACAAGAGTGCTTTTTGAGTAACAATGATGACATTGCTCTTGTTATGTAGCCTTTCAGGGAAAGTTTGACCTTAGAGTGATAAGGACTTCTTTAAGTCAGTTCAAACCTTTCCCGCCTTGTCCTACCTTTCTTTCAGTCTCAAGTTCTTCAGTCTTTGGTCTTCAGTCTTCATTCTTCATAGTTGTTGAGGAGACTGGGGTTCAGTGAGTTATTGTCATCACACACTCAACCCATTATCTTCTTCTTCGGCTTATGTGCCATTCAAGGAGTTCCGCCTCACTGAATGGAGAATCATTCTTCTTAGACTCATCCTAGGCATCTTGAAGATAACTCGCTGAGTAACTGTTCACTCAGTGACCTGAGAATGTTTAAGGATATTCGACACTTAGGTTAATTTCTATTCAAATCCTTGTTTATGGAAACTTGGGTACTGAATGGACCCAACAGATTTATCACAAGTGATGTAACATAATTTGTAAGTTTGAACACTCAATATGATGTCATGAAAAGAACATAAGTATTTGTGTAAAACATAAAATGATTAATCTTTTTTGGCATTAAAAATTACTCATTCTTAGCTTTCCAATCATATATTAAACATAATTCGTGAGGTATCCACGAATTGCAAGGACCAATGTACGTGAGAAGGAGCATATCAAGGGCGGGAGCGAGAAATCAATGGTGCAAAGTAAGAAGAGAAAGAAGGGTTTCAATATTGGTGGAGAGAATGATCATAACAAACGTACATGTCCAAACAAGGAAAAAGTTGCCAGCTTATATTCCGTAGGCGGTACCGCCGAAGGCGGCTCCACCCTGTTACTGTTGAAGTATGAGTTTAGTGTTTGAATCTTATTTTTTATTTCTGATTTATCTCTAGTGATAAATACAATAATTAAAAATTTATATGCTCAATAATTGGAATAAATATGAGGATTTGTGTCTTTTTGAAATATTTAACATTTATCACTTGTGGTAAAGCATCAGAATGATCAAATGTTTACATCATTTATGAGGTTTTATGAGTTTATTGTTATATATCACTTGTGATATAACCTATTATAACCCACTATACATCCCTTACAGACCTCATGTACATTCTACCAACCGTTGGCATAGACATAAACAAAAGAACAATGAGTTTAGGGTTTAGGTATACATCACTTGTAATACATAGTGGTTTAGGGTTTAGAGTTTTTGGTATATGGTTTAGTGGTTAGAAGATTTTTGATATTGGGTTTAGTGCTTAGGGGTTTAGGGTTTTTTGTATAAGGTTTAGTAATTAAGGTTTAGGGTGTAGGTATGTATCATTTATGATATTAGACCATCATCATCTCCATCATGAACATATCGCTTTTGAGTTGTGATATTATACCTATTCGTTAGAGGTTTAGGGGTTTAAGGTTTAGTTATGTATCAATTGTGATATTATACTTGCTTAGTAGTTAGGGGTTTAAGGTTTTGGTATAGGGTTTAGTGGTATAACAATAATCTGTAAGTTCGAACGCTCAATATGTTGTTGTAAAATAGCATAAGTATTAGTATAGAACTCCAAAAGATTCACTATTTTTTGCATTAAAATATACGTTTTAAGTTTTTCAACCACATATCCCACATAATATTTGAACCTCTAAATCAATAAGGTTAATTCATCGAAGTTGATTAAATTAGAAAAAAGAAGTTGATATTTAAACTCGTTCGATATATCACTTGTGATATAACCTTAATATGCAAGTTCAAACACTAAACATGTTATCGTAAAATAGGCATACGTATTTGTATACAACTCCAAAAGATTCACCATTTTTTTCATCTATGCCAATATCTTATGTCTTCGAATATAAAGTATAGTATTATATCACATGTTATATGTCAAGCGTGTTCTAATGTAACAAAAAAAATCACATATTTTTCCAATTTCTATGAATAAGATGTAATGATTTAAAAGTTTAGAAATTATGTGGGAAATGGTTGGAAAGCTAATGATTTGAATTTTTAAATGCAAAAAACGGTGAATCATTTAGAGTTCTACACAAATACTTATATTAATTTTAAAACAACATGTTAGGTGTTCGAAATTACAGTTTAGTGTTATATCAAACAAAATGTTGCACCGAGAAAAATTGAAAAATACCAAAAAAAACCGAAAAAAAGGTTTGTCGAAAGTATATGAAAGTGCTCCTCTATTGAAAGATAATTAAATGTTCGTCACGATGATGTAATTTTTGTAGGTTAACGATTTATGATTTTTGAGATATGTAATATTTTCAAATTACAGATGAAAGTGAGTTTTAATTAAAATAATAAGGTTTGTCCAAATTTACACTTTAGGTCCATGCATTTTTTTCCTTAAATCTTGTCTTTTAGATCTAATGATTTGTATGGTCCAAATTTGTTCCTCAATATGTAGTAGATTTTGGGTATGTAAAATAACTTTCACTATTTCGTTGTTTATATATATATATATATATATATATATATATATATATATATATATATATATATATATATATATATATATGATTCTTTAAGTTTATTTTTTATGATTGTAAAATTGATGATAAGTAGGTCAAAACTAACCGGAGAAAATAACAATGGCATCTGATAATGTGTTCTCGCATTTTCATCCGACTTCTAGATTATTGTACTCAAGTTAATTTACCACACGATAATAAAATTAGATCATCATGGAACCACAAATTATATTTACTTCAGTGGTTTCAGAAGGATGACAAAAACTAAATCAAATTGTCACCATCAAAAACCATTATGCAGTGGGTCTAGCTAGTAAAAAAATGCAGCCATAGAATGTAACACAACACACAAATATATCAACAACGAGATCCGTGTCTGTTGTTCCAGTTTTATACATACATTACATAATAGTGTTTGAGCAAACATAGTTAAACAAAGTTACAAGCGCCAAATAGTCTTGAGTAAGCATACAACACTTGATCATTCATTGTTGTCCATATTAATTGTTCTTTGTTCATTAAATTTTCATACATAAACATTATTCCTTATCGCTAGAGCATTGATGGATCGCCAGGTCACTTTAAGATGGAAAGCACCTCATGTGGCAAGAGTATTGAAGACTGAGGTCTAGCTCATTAGTCCTTCCATCAGCTCCTTCACCAGCACCGCCACCACCTTGGTTGTAATTTCCTCTACATTGCATGACACATTTACAATATTAAACATATCACTAAAAAGAAATCATGGTAACGGAAAGGGTCACAATAGTTTTCTTGTTATCATATTCATCCATGGACATGTATATCAGACAGATGATATCTTTGGCAAAAGGCATGACAAAATTGGATTAACATTATATAAATTAGAAATAAGATGATTACCCCATGTTGAGACCGGGAGGTGGTTGTGGCATGAGGAAGCTTGTATCATGATCAACATAGTTATGCTGTTCCCATTGCACGTTTTCTGTAATTGTCTTGTCTTTCTCCTTCTCCTTGATCTATTCACGGAATGAGAATTAGCATCACTAAATTGCTCTATGTCACAATAAAGAATGTAAAACGAACGTTTTTTTGTTGTTGTTGTTGTTTGTCTTGAAACTAAAGAAGAGAGGGATTGTGACTTACTTTCTTTGTCAAAGTAGTGTTCTGCTCCTGTATGGCCTTTCCCTGGTGGTTCATTATGAATGAGAAATTGGAAGATAGTTTGCCAAAACAGTATAATGGTAGAGGATATATTTGTCCAGATTGCAACAGTTGATATGTTTGTTATATACTTGTCAAACATTACTTCAATCATTATGTTACCTTTAATTTTCGTTATTTCTAGAGATTCAGTAGTACAATAAAAATTATTTATTAAATTAAAAAAAAAATACTAGTACGTGCGTATATACCATCGTTTTCATGCAGGTCTACTACGCCCTAAAGAACATGACCCTCAAAGCCACACCTTGTCTTGATTAAAACATTTACTTTGTAGAATTTCATACATAATTTTGCATTTTTTAGAAGTCTGAAAAAAAAACTATAAAATACGAGAAACGTTAATATGGTAAGTCGGTTTTTAAGGACACATATAGATGATTAAAACATATATAATCTCAAATGAAATGCAAAAGAAGCACATTGTAAAAGCAATAAGTAAACAAAAATAAGATGCCTACCTTTTTCTGAAGCTCGGAGATTGATTCATGCAGGAGTTGGTTCTGTAAGAAAAGACTTCTAGTAAATACATGATCTATAAATACATTCAGTAAACAATTAAATAAATTGCAAGCATTCGTACCTTTCTTGTGCGAATTTTCTTGAGACCAGTATCAAGCTGTTGCTCCAAATTTTGGATTTCTTTCAAGCTCAGTGACTCTATATCTTCACCCATATAGTGCCTAAACAATTAGATAACCAACCAAAATTTTAAATGGTTATGTTTCATATAGTTATTTATTTATTTTGGATGAGAAGAAATCTGTACGTAAATTATATATAAAGATTCTGACCTGTAATTTCTTTGCAATAGCTCAGCCCTTGATTTTAGTTTGTTGTACTCTAGGGTCCAGCTTCTCTGTGGATGTATACAGATTTATTATCAAGTGATGAGAAAAAACTATCTAGACTTAAATCCAATTACACTATAACTAGCTAAAAAAACATGCGTTCTTAGTGAAATTGATGGGTACTATAAATGATTATTGCAGGTAAAAAAAACTGAATATGATCTAAGGTACCGGCGTAGCATCTGTTGCAACAAGCTGTCTCTCAGTGTAAGAATATCTCTCATAGCGCTCCAAGATGCTTTCCATACTGTTACAACTCAAAACAAGAACATTAAATGAACAACTAAGTCCGATTAAATAGGATTAGTATAAGAACTAGAGACGCATGAACTTAGCATATATATCTTTAGTTAACGGTGAGAATGTATATCCATCTCTTATTAGATACATAAACTTAATTTGGACTCCACTGGTCTAACATGTGTTAATAGTATTTCATGATTGAAGGACACGCTAGCGACACTACTATGAGGAGGTTTAGTGATACTAAATTTTGATACAACGAGTGTATTATCGAACAGCAAATGCATAAATCTTTTATCAATTAGCTATCCCATTGGAACCTAAATCTATGAACAAAGCATATAAGCAATCTTACATCTGGATATTAGTGATACCACATTTGTTTTGGAGAAAAGTAAATAGATCTATGACCGGTTTTATCGGTGTAAGAATATCTCTCTCATCTTCCAATTTTCTAGGTCCATTGATTCACTTAAAATGATATGAGTAAACCTTTATTAGTTTGTTATTCTTATCATTATTTTATTCTAGTATCATATATGGTTAGGTTGTTGTTTAATTGTGGCTGATGAACTGATACTTCAATCTGGGAAACTTATATAAATATAAAATTTAGCTTATGTTTCATCTAGGGTCAGACACATGTTTAATTGTATCATCATGAACCTTTAAACTATGTGCTCGTCAGCTCTTAATGATGAAGATATTACACTAAGTGCCATACGTGTTATCATCACCAGTTGGATTATTGTATGTATATATATCTCATTTTGGTATTGAGAAATATTACTGTTTACGTGATATTTAAGGTAAAAATTCTTGTTATTACTTAAATATTGTTAACTCTAGCTCCTTGAAGTAATAAATGATATATTTCCATTGGGAAAGAACTTGTTAGCATTGAAAATACATGGTGATAATGTTTAGAGAAGATAAAAACAGCATATAGGGTGCCATATAAATAAAGGTGGAGGCCAATGATTAAAAGAAGGGTAAAGACCATAAAATAAAAACGTACTTTCTCCAATTTACCGAGATGAAACACCTACTTTTTTATTAACATTTAAGCCAACGCAACTATCAAGTATTGTTCCGAGATGAAACACCTACTTTTTTATTAACATTTAAGCCAACGCAACTATCAAGTATTGTTCCGATATCAACAAAAAGTTGTTTAAGAAGACAAGGGTAATATAGTCATTTCAAGTATTATTTAATTATTTTATACAACTTTTTGTTGATATCGGAACAATACTTGATAGTTTCGTTGGCTTAAATGTTAATAAAAAAGTAGGTGTTTCATCTCGGTAAATTGGAGAAAGTAGGTTGTTATTTTATGGTCTTTACCAATGCTTAAAAGAAACACAAATGCTATCGGGCTGAATGCATATATATACGTTTATTTCTAACGGCAATAATGTTGATATGAGCTTTGGCTATAGAAAAACAGCAGAGGTAATTGGTATATCACCGCAGATTCTGAACGAAATGTTGCAAAGATGGTGTAAAGGCATCCTTCATCCAAAGATATTGACACTGCTAAAATACATATAGATATTAACGAAGTAGATAAATATCCAGGGTCCAAAAAGCAAGATAACTAGAAAATGGTCGAATAATCTAATACACCGTGTAGGCATGACGACAGGGATAAGGAAGCACTATAACAAGTTTTGCAGGTTTTCTGAACAGACATTTGGATTTTCGAAGGACAACCCAAAAAACAGTATCGAAAACTAGAAAAAAAAGGAAGGACAATGATTTTGCAATGAATATTATCATGAGCTAAAGGTGACAAACGAAATAAATGTTGGTCAACAATCAATAACGATCGCAAAGAACGGTCCAAGGAGAAGCTGAATATGGGACCAGTAGCTATAAGGTACTGAGAAGACACTCTGACACAAGAATGAGGTTTTGAAAAGTTATGGTGTGAGTCTGCATGATACATCCTTGGTGAAATCATAATTTAGAGGAGATAAATCATAATTTAGAGGAGATATTAGATATGTCCTATCTTAACAAAAATGTCATCTGAAATTTACTGCTATAAGAATTTTTTGTTCTATTTTTTCCTTCCGTTAAGATTAGATATGCCCGAATGATATTCACTCCTTAATCACTTGGAGTGGATCGGTTCCTCCTAATTATCTGGCATCATTTCAAGATTTCGAAACCACGATGTTTTGTTCTCAAACCTTCTAGGAAAGACACCCTCGGTGAAGAAGTCAAGCCTCTTTCCTACTCTTTGATTCGCAATAGGAATAAAAAATTCAATTCCAATTGAATTGAATGGTTCAATGATCCAATTATTGCTTGTAACAAGATTATGTAATCCTTTTGTCTAGCATCTTGCTAGGTGCTGTAATAATAATATCCCACCTTTCATTAAAAAATGAAAAGACTAAAGATTTATTAGGGGAACGTAAAATGATATTCTCTTGCAATTGGAATAGGTGTATTTCAAATACATTAGAAAGACAAAAGGTGCATCATGGGAAAAATATATATATGTTTGTTAATTGCTGATCACAAGTTTTAGGCTATGCAATTGCTTAATTGATATGCAGTCTCATACTTTTGAATGTTTGTTTTTCCCACAGGCAAGATCCTATCCTGGAAAAAAATGAAGAATGGGAGTAGTCATAGAAGACAATTAAATCTTGGAGAATCTGAAATGAGCATATATTGGTGAGAGGATAGAGATGCCAAACATTGTGACTTGATAGACGTTTAATGTAAAATGACCCTCGGTTGACACAAAATTTTGCTCCAATCCACTGCTCTATTTGGGGAAAGTGTAACGCCTTTAGATAGTTGGTTTTTAGTTCTAAGCGATATAATTGTGTTGTTTGTTTTTTTTCAATAAGCACTTTTTCTTTTTTTTCACTTCATTTGTGTGCGGGAGGGCAGAGGTTTATGTTTGTGTTTTTGCAGAAATAAGTGTTTCTTTTCACTTCTTTCATCTTCTAAATTTCAGACATTATATTTCACTATTTACCTCTTCTTTCCCAAACCAAACATCTCCTTCTCAATATCCGTTTTTGTACGTTTTCGTCCGTTTTTTACGTTTTCGACTGTTATTTTACGTTTTCGTCAGTTTTTTTCGTTTTAGTCCGATTTCATCCGTTTTTAACGTTTTCGTCAATTTTTTACGTTTTTATCTATTTTTTTTACGTTTTCGACCGTTTTTTACGTTTTCGTCCGTTTCTTTACGTTTTCGATCATTTTTTATTTTTATTTTTGGTCATTCTTCTTTTACGTATTTTTGTCTATTTTTTTACGTTTTCGTTCGTTTTCTTATGATTTCGTTCGTTTTCTTACGTTTTCACCAATTTTTTTACGTTTTCGACCGTTTTTTTATGTTTTCGTCTTTATTTTACGTTTTCGTCTGTTTTTTACATTTTAGTCTTTTTTTTTTAAAGTTTAGTCCGTTTTCGTCCGTTTTTTTTACGTTTTTGACCGTTTTTAACGTTTTTGTCTGTTTTATAGGTTTTTGTGCGTTTCTTTACGTTTTTTATATTTTTTATGTTTTCGTCCCTTTTTTATGTTTTCCTCCCTTTTTTACGTTTTTCATCTTCTTTTTTTTTTACGTTTTCGTCTATTTTTCTTACCTTTTAGTCTGTTTTCGTCCTTTTTTTGTGTTTTCGTTCGCCTTTTTGACATTTCCGTCAATTTTTTTACGTTTTCGATCATTTATTACGTTTATGTCCATTTTTTAGGTTTGCGACCAGTTTTTACACATTTTCGTCCGTTTTTTTACGTTTTCGACCGTTTTCTTACGTTTTTATCTTTTTCGTCCATTTTCTTACGTAAGAAATGTACAGTAACGTACAAAAATGTAAAAATACTTACGAAATCATATGAAAATGGACGAAAACGTAAAAAATGAACGAAAACGTAATAAAACAGACGAAAATGTAAAAACATGGACGAAAACGTCAAAAAACAGAAGAAAACGTAAAAAGACATACGAAAACATAAAAAAACGGATAAAAACGTAGAAAACAGACGAAAACGTAAAAAACATACGAAAACGTAAAAAATGTTGAAACGTAAAAAAACAGACAAAATCGAAAAAAACACACGAAAACGTAAAAAAACTGACAAAAAAAAATGCGTAAAAACTAAAAAAAGGTAAAAAACGCACGAAACATAAAAAACGTAAAAAACAGACGAAAACGTAAAAAATGGTCGAAAACGTAAAAACAACAGACGAAAACGTAAAAAATCAGACGAAAACGTAAGAAAACGGACGAAAATGTAAAAAAACAGACGAAAACGTAAAAACAGACGAGCACGTAAAAAAATAGATGAGCACGTAAAAAAACAGATGAAAACGTAAAAAAACAGATGAAAACGTAAATAAAAGGGCGAAAACGTAAAAAAACCAAAGAAAACGTAAAAAATGGATGACAACATTGAAAAAGAGACGAAAACGTAAAAAAAGGGTCGAAAGCGTGGAAAACGTACCAAAACGTAAAAAAAACGAACAAAAACGTGTAAAACGGATGATAATGTATAAAACGGACGAAAACTTATCTATGACACTCCGTATTTTAAGCTATTGCTTGTTTTACACTCAACATTTTAGTATCATTTGACAAAAGGGTTTATATTCTCGAATCAAAAAAAAAAAAAAAAAAAAAAAAAAAAAAAAAAAAAAAAAAAAAAAAAAAAAAACTTCAATAGCACAAAAAATAAACAATCTTCTACTATGCAGAAGAAGACTTTAGATGTGCCTCTTTTTTTGCAGACATGATTTGCAGATAAAGAGGTAAAAGCTCTGAAAAAGCAAATGACACCTTAGTATCTACTAATCGATATCTTTTAGTGTAATACATTTTTAAATATGTAATAAAATGTTTAAGGACACAAGTTAAGGCTGAGAGAGAATAATATACGGCGAGATAGAATTCGTATATAAAGCTTGAGTAGTATTACCACTTATAGTACTAACTATAAGACTCGGCGAAGAGTAAACTTCATTGATCTTATTTTGGTTGGTCGAAAACCCTTCATTGATCTTCATACGCAGTGAAGATATCTCATATATATAGATATTAGGGATTAAGTCATAAAATAGAAAACGAACTTTTTTCATTGTCTTGTTTTAGTACGTGAACTAATCAAAAGATATGCAATAGCAACAAACTTTCATACGTTTTCCAATCTGCACATTTTGATGACGTGCCATACTTGAAAGTCGGACATGTGTCACCATTTATAACGTGACATGTCATCAAAATGTGCAGATTGAAATACTTATGAAAGTTCGTTGCTATTGCACATCTTTTAACTAGTTCACGTACCAAAACGAGGTAATGAAGAAAGTTCGTTGCTATTCTATGACTTAATCCCTAGATATTATTTTGGATACTTTTGTTGTTTCTAAGTTCATGATTGGTACTGGTAGAAACTGTATTTAGGCCATCATGATAACCATATCATTAAAATTACATTTTCTTTTATTCCCATTAATTTTGTCCTCCCAGTTTCATAGAAGGATTGGCTGTGCATATGATATGGGTAATATGATGGTGCCCTAATTTGTAATGAATATATATCAGTAGTCAGCTTTGCGAATAAACTCTCTAGAACTTTGACACGTATCTAATGTCAGTGGTCATCTGAGGCATGCAAGCAATGATAGTCGAGTTTAATTCAGAGAAATAGTAGGACTTAATCTTAAGGACCCAATGAAACCATCAAAGTTGGTTGGAGAGAAGCCGAAACTCAAATATCCAATAACAACTCTTTTTTTTTTTTGAACGACGGATTTCATTAAAGCTACCGAGAAGCTAGGAAAAGATTACAATTGCTTTGAAATCCAATAACATCACCAAGTTGCATCCCCAGAACGCCACTTAGTAATGTCTAAATATAATCTAGCAAATAGCGCGGTTCCATAATCTTATTGAAAAATTAAGTTCATGTAAGAACATTTTAATAACATTTGTTGTAACAATTAAAATGATTTTAGAATAATATCATTAACCTCCAAGTACTCTTGGTTTAGTTACAAAATTGATTTAACACAAGCAAAGAGAGTTTATACGCAGCCAAAATATGGCCTAGCTAAAAACAACACTTCCAAGTACACAGATTCTCTATATTTTATAGTCTTTATAAAAGTATATAGTCTTGTAAAACATTACTTCAATTTTCCACAACGGATTTAATAACAAAAGCATAACATTTTATAAAAGTAGCTCTTCTTCGTTTATTAAAACAATTACAAAACAAACATGAAATATCATTCACATGTCAATTTTATATAGAAGATCTGGTGAAAACTAGATGGAAGGGAGGAGATATTATTAAGAAACAAAAAACATTATAGATGGTTAATTTCATAAGCAGTTCATAATAAGATACTTAGTGCTAATAGCTGGATAATATTTTACGAAATAATTAAGAAGTTCATAATAATATACTTAGAGCTAATAGCTGGATAATATTTTACGAAATAAATGTTACGATGATTTAGTATGTTATTGAACACAAACATATGAAACATAGAGAGTTTGGTTTAGTAAAACCCATGGAACAATCTATTATCCTCTATGTAATTTGTTTTTTTCTAGCGCTTTGCTAGCTTTTAATTCAATTGTATCTAACTCACATCTGGTAACACAAACACACCAAGTCATAAATAACTCTTAACATCAGAACCCACCTACTCATTTGTGATAAGTTAGTACGGACTGTTTCTAAAATTTTCAAGGAGAAGAAGGTACGTACAGATTTATAGTAACTCACAAAAACACAAATTTTATTATGAGATCATAATAAGCTAGAACTACATACTTATATACCAAAAAAAAAAAAAAAAAAAAAAAAAAAAAAACAGCCTTCAAGTATGCTTGATCTTCCAGAAAAAAGATCAGATCTTTAAATTCTAGTCAGCGTATATATTTTTAAGAAAATACGTACTGTTGGATTAAAATCTGAGATATATATAGAAGCTAATACTTATATAGTTAAAAACATACTATATATGCCTAGATCTGAACTCATTCGTCCATCTGATACTTGTTATGATCTAAGAAAAGAATAATTGTATACATGTGTTTTTATCTTTCTGAAAAACATGCCAAGATGAAAAAAAATGATTGTTTTTAGTAGAAAAAAGAAAGTTTTGCAGATGTAGAAACTTGTATGAAATAAGAATTTATATGCGAAGAGATAGAATGGATATAAGAGGAAAAGAAAAGGGTACCATGAGTCAGTAGAAAACTCAAATAGTTTTCCTTTGTTGGAGAAGACAATTAAAGCAACTTCAGCATCACAAAGAACAGAAATTTCATGGGCTTTCTTCAATAAACCACCTCTCCTCTTTGAGAAAGTTACTTGTCTGTTTATCTTGTTTTCTATCCTCCTTAACTGTACCTTACCTCTTCCCATCTTTCTTCTTTCTTCAGAAAAGCAAACAAACCAAAACTAGTCTCTCTAGATACTCATGCCTAGAAAAGGAAATATTTAACCTCTGTGTGTATGTTTGTTGATGTTTTTTTCCTTTCTAGAAACACTGTGTGTAAGTTTAACCTTGCTTTTTTCACTAATGAACATCCAACACCCTTGTGTTTGATGTTTCAACAAAAGGGGCAACAAGTTATTAAATAAATATAAAATGTTTATGTCCCAACGATGTGTTTGTCCCTTACACCAATAATGATAATTGTACTGTAAGAACAAGGTCTGAAACAAGACGCATTTACCCTTAACAAAAGTGGTTATATTATAAGAGTAGCTAGGAGGTTTGATATTGTTACCATGTTTCACTTGGAGTGTATTTATTTTGGTACAACGTGTTGCTTTCGTATGTACATATTCTCTTTTATTTGTGTAGTAAGTTTGTTCATGTTTTGGTTTTGTATTCAATTCCTTTAAGGGAAGCTTGCTTTAATAATGTATGGTACATGTCCAATGTTCTTATACCCAAAGTATGTAAGCTTTATATGTTGGGTATATAATTTCAAAGGGGTGACTAGGATAGTAGTGATATTAAACAATTTGTTGGGATTTTTCTTCGGTTAACTACAATGTAAAATAGATCAAAAGCTTCTTTTGTTCAAAAAAATTTGTTTGATAGCATTTTGAAATTGTAGTGAAAGAGTGTGGTCAATGTAGCGACCACTTGTTTCTTTACTAGATTCAAGCATAAATTATTGAAGGTGTAACTAATATCGCTGATAAAGAAATCAACGAGTGTCTTCATCAAAGTAAGGTTCTATCAGCGACACTTAAAGGAACCAATATAACTTGACATGTTCCTCTCTAATCCGGTTCCAGCAAGTGGAACACTTGAACTAGGAGTTGAAGACTCGAATCAACAAGTCTTGACGACAACTTGATGATCAGATATCTCTCAGAACAAGGATGAAAGGATATTTTGACATTCAAAATATCTTATATATTTAGGCGGGACTATTCCAAAAGTAAAAAAGTGGGAGTAAGTGACTGTAAACAAAGTCAAGACAGGCACAAGTTTGATAAAGTTTGAGTCAAATGTTGTCAACATTTTTCGCAAAAGAGGGTCTTTGTTCTTCCAAATAATAGTTAAATAATAGTTCGAACGACTAAATGGAAGGTGTACTTCTCACTAGATGTTTGACATATCAACAATGTTAGAGTTTATGGATAATAATTAATATTCGTATGTCCGGTTTCGAACACGAGACTTCGGGATTGCATACAATACGTAAGAGTTTAAATGGTTTGAATAATTAAATATATTTTTATGATTTATTTATTCATTTCACAAACAACCACTTAACGGTCGTTAGTATTTAACGGGGTTAGAGATAACGCTCGTTAAATGACTAAATATGCAAAGAAGGAAAAAAGGATCTAGAAACTCCAAAGGGAGCTAGATTCGGCCGAAACCCTCCCCTAGGGTTGTTTAGTAGGTTTCTTGGAGTGGGGAGCAAGCAAAGAGAAGCCTATAAATACATCCCTTGTATTCATAATTCTCTAGCCCTAATTCCCTTAGCATTCCAACTTCTTTCTTCCTCTTTTCTTTGTGTTGGCCGATCCCTAAACTCCCAAATCCTTTGGGTTTTTCGGTTCATCTAACACATTAAGTGTTGGTATTGTTTTGTGAATTAGAACTTAGCTTTTCCCATTGAAACGCTAGCATTACGTGTGTACAAGAACGGAGTACAAGTTTGCTTTAGCTTGTTGATTTTTTCCCTATTCGACTAAGTGTAGGTCGATCCCCATTAAACCCTAATTAGGGTTTATACCTTGTTCTTGGAGTGCACGATTCCTTGTTTTTGCTAGGAATAAAAAAGGTACGCATCTATTTAAATTTAGTTAATTAATTACGTGTATATGATCTTGTATATTCCGCTGCATGTCTTTGATGTTATGTGGTGATTAGTTTATAGTTTTATGATTCTAATATTCCAACAGTGGCATCAAGAGCCCGTTTATACATGTAATTAATTACTAAAAACATAAAATTAAACCTATGTGAATAGAAACATGCAATAGGTGATCTAGGGTTTTGGATTTTTTGGTAAACCCTAATTTTGGGTCGACACCCATTATTAGATTGAGGGTTTTTTTTTTTTTGATAAAATCTTGTAGAAACCCTAGGATTGTATGCAATTTTATGTGTAAATTAATGAGTACCTTAGTGATGTCATTAATTTAATATGCGTACAATATTGGCTTGTTAATATGTGTTACATGATTAAAAGTGCAATATGGGGAATCCATGACAAAAACATGCATGTTTTGTCATGGAACTTTGATGCTAACTGTTACATGTTCTACATGCTAATTGTTGCGATTATTAATTAACTAGGGGTTTTAGTAATTAAAATTGTTGAAAACGAATTAAGATTACTAAAAGTTAATTAATTAGGTTTTTAGGGAAGACCTAAAATTGGGGAAGACCCCATATAATCGCGTATTTATCAATTATGTGTGTTATATATCTGTTAATCATAAGACTTACGCGGCCAAGAAATTGGCGCCTGTGGTCCATTGGGTACAATGAGCTCGAAAACCAATGGGAGTCTTAAGACCAATATATATATATATATATTATATATATATATATATATATATATATATATATATAAATAGATATATATATATATATATATATATATATATATATTAATTGATCTATTAGTATGTTCATTATTAAGTTATTTGTGTTTATTTTTTAATTGCGCATTTGTTATTATGTTGTAGACATGTTTATAACAAAGGGTAATTTTTCAAATAAAAAATAAACATGACTTAGTAATGGTGTAACATCGTTTTAAGCAAGAAAATCATAAGTGTTTAATTAATTGATGTGACTGTACAAAAGTGGTCGAAAGGCAGACCTAAAATTGACAAACTATAAAGTAGGTATAAGGTTGGCTTCGCATTAAATTGTGGCCTTAAATGGGGCGCGTTTTTAACTAGCCTTTGAGCAGACGTTTGCCCCCCACTCACCTGTGTGTCAATTTTAGACTTACCAAGTACACCATGATAACGTATGAAGCATCTTAAGGCAATGTTGTAAGTTTCTCAACGCCATTAATTAAAACTTTGATGATTTGAGCTTATTAATGTAACGAATGAGTAAACTGGTTTTGGAAAATATATGATACAAAGATGAATGCATGACATCTTTGTACATATTTTGATTACACACATAAAAAATTTAATACCCTTAAATTTAAGTTATATGCCATCCAATTAATACAGAAACACCTGAGATGACATTCTATCATTGCTAGCAGCCTCAGCTGATGTAATGATTCAAAGAATGGGAATCAAAGGGTAAATTGAGTACTTTCATTGCTAGCAGCCTCAGCTGATGTGATAAAACGACGTCAATTTACATGTTTCTAAATTGGTTAACTTAATTGAGCACTTTCATCGCTAGCAGCCTCAGCTGATGTGATGAAACGGCGTCAAGGTATAAAGATTTAGGGATGAAACATGCTTACATTTGCAACTGAGGTTGGCATAATATGTAAGTCCCATGATTTCTAGGAATTGCAATTGGATATTGGCAATTGGGTGATCCCGTACCTTATTGAGTATTTTCATTACTAGCAGCCTCAGCTGATGTAATGAAACGACGTCAATTTGGATCCTAGTTTTCAGTAAAAATTAAATGGTTATTTTACCAATGGGTGTTTAATTTTCTTGAAAAGTTTATTATCGAAAGTACTAACTTTTGAACTTTTTCTGTAGAAATGGCCCACCCCGACAATAACATGTCAAACATGACCTCTGCTTTCAAACAGATGATTGAAAGAGAGAAACTGACTGGGACTAAAAACTTCAATGATTGGTATCGCTCTCTGAGGATTGTTCTTAGAGTGGCCAAAAGACTTGATGTTCTTAGTGAGCCTCTTCCTGTAGCTCCTGCTGCCAACTCATCTAATGAGATACTGCAAGCATACAATGACAACTGGGAAAAGCACAATGATGTGGCTTGTCTAATGTTGTCGGGCATGGATACTCAATTGCAGAAGCAATTTGAGCATCATGACCCTATGGACATGATAAACGAACTCAAACGCATGTTTGAGAAGCCACCTATGGCTGAGTTGTATGATGTCCTAGACGCTTTGCAAAAGTGCAAGCAGGAAGCTGGAAAACCCGTGAGTGCCCATGTATTGGAGATGAAAGGATATCTTGACCAATTGGACACACTTGGATGCGGGTATGTGCAAGATGTGCAAGTTGGCCTCATCAACCAATCCCTCAATGAGGAATTGTATGGTGAGTTTGTGTGCAACTTTAATATGCATTGCACGGGGAACACGATAAGTGATTTGCATGCAATGCTTATCGACTTTGAGAAGGGACTCTCAAAGAAGGCACCTACACCAACTGTGATGGCTGTTCATGGTGGTAGGATCACTAAGCCCAATAAGCCGCGACATGCGAACAAGAAGGGTAAAGGCAAAGCTGATAAAGGGAAACAGGTCGTGATCCATCAGCAGAAGCCTAAGAAGCAGAATCCTCCTGTGAAGAAGGATTATCCTAAGAAGGATACGGCTGCTTGTCACCACTGTAACACTCCTGGACATTGGAAGAGGGACTGTCCATTGTTGCTTGAGGAGTGTCGCAAGAATAAAAATGCCAAGGCTTCAAACGGCGCGAGCACTTCAGGTATTTTTATGGTTGAATTATTTTCCTTTCCTCGTAAGCAAAATGCCTGGATATATGATACAGGATGTGGTACTCACATCTGTAATACATCGCAGGGACTTAGAGGAGCGAAGAAACTGAACTATGGAGAATGCTACTTGTACGTAGGCAATGGCATACGTGCAGCAGTGGAAGCCATAGGGACATTTGACTTAGTTTTACCTTCGAGTTTAATTTTAGTATTGAACAATTGTCATTACGCACCGTCTATTGTTAGAGGTGTTGTTTCAGTTTCTTTATTGTTGGATAATGGATTTGAACACGCATTTAATAATAATGGAATTTCTGTTTCTTTAAATTCTGTTTTTTACTTTAATGCAATTCCATTAAATGGTGTGTTTGAAATAGATATGGAAAATCATGTATCCAATGGAAATAATTCTATGTATAGCATTGGCAATAAGAGAATCAAGTCTAACATGGATTCGTCTTATCTTTGGCACTGTCGTCTTGCTCATATAGGCAAGAAACTCATGGAAAAGCGGCAACGTGATGGCCTTTTGAAAAATGTCAATGATGATTCATTTGACAAATGCGAATCTTGTATATCGGGTAAGATGACAAAGAAACCTTTTCATAGCAATATGGAAAAGGCTTCAGATCTACTTGGATTGATACACACTGATGTGTGTGGTCCACTTAGACACGTGTCAAAACGCGGTGCTACCTACTTCCTAACCTTTGCGGATGACTATAGTCGTTATGGTTGTTTTTATTTACTTAAACATAAACATGATGTCTTTGAGACATTCAAGGTGTTTAAAAGTGAAGTAGAATTACAACTCGATAAGAAGATTAAGGCACTTCGAACCGATCCTGGTGGTGAGTATTTAAGCCAAGAGTTTAAGGATTATCTAGTTGAGTGTGGCATTGTCCAACAACTCACGTCTCCTTATACGCCACAGTAAAATGGTGTATCTGAAAGGAGAAATCGTACATTGTTAGATATGGTACGATCTATGTTTAATCTGACAACTCTTCCCTTATCCTTTTGGGACTATGCTCTTGAAAGTGCTGTTCGCATATTAAATATGGTTCCAACTAAGAAGGTTGATAAGACTCCATATGAATTATGGACTGGAAAGGCTCCAAACTTGTCTTACTTAAAGGTCTGGGGTTGTGAGGCGTTTGTTAAACGTGACTCACCTGATAAGCTCCAACAAAGATCTGTTAAGTGTATCTTCGTAGGATACCCTAAGGAAACAAGGGGTTACTACTTTTACTTCCCACCAAAAAATAAAGTCATTGTGGCTAGGTATGGCGAATTCCTTGAGGAGAGTTTTCTGTCTCAAGAATTCAGTGGGAGAATATATGATCTTGAAAATGACATGAAGATACGTCACCTTCTGAGAACACTAGCATACTTCCTGTGGAACCTGAAAGTTTAGGTCCTCCACCTGAAATTGAAGTGGTACCCATTCGAAGATCTACAAGATCTTCAAAAGCTCCTGATCGTCTATGTTTAAACGTAGAGTGTGAGGAAACTATACTAGGGGATCTAGATGAACCCACTAGTTATAGAGCTGCCATAAATAGTCCTGAAAGGGAAAAATGGCAGGTTGCTATGAATGGGGAGATGCAATCCATGAGAGACAATAATGTCTGGATTGAAGTAGACCTTCCTCCCAATGCTAAGGTAGTTGGGAGTAAATGGCTCTTCAAAAAGAAAACGGACATGGATGGCAATGTGCACACCTACAAAGCTCGTTTGGTGGCGAAAGGCTTCACCCAAGCATACGGTGTCGACTATGAGGAGACATTTTCTCCTGTAGCCGATATTAGAGCTATTAGGATTCTTATAGCCATAGTAGCTTACTAAGACTATGAGATATGGCAGATGGATGTCAAAACCGCCTTCCTGAATGGTCGCCTAGATGAAGACATCTATATGGCGCAGCCTGAAGGGTTTGTGAATCCAGATTTTCCTGAGCGGGTATGCAAGCTTCAAAGATCCATTTATAGATTGAAGCAAGCATCTAGGCAATGGAATAAGAAATTTGATGAGGAAATCAAGAAGTTTGGATTTACTCAAAATTTCGATGAGCCATGTGTATACCACAAAGCTTGTGGGAGTAACACTACTTTCCTAATTCTGTATGTCGATGACATATTAATCACGGGAAATCATATACCAAGCCTTAATGAAGTTAAGGATTATTTGAGTAAATGTTTTTCCATGAAAGATTTAGGAGAAGCAGCTTACATCCTTGGAATCAAGATCTATAGAGACAGATCTAGGCGGTTGATTGGATTAAGCCAAAGTGCTTACATGGATAAAATATTGAAAAGATTCAATATGCAAAATTCCAAGAAGGGATATTTGCCCATGCAAGTTGAACATGGCTTAAGCAGCGAACTATGTGCCTCAACACCTGAAGAGGTGGCACACATGAAGAAAGTTCCATATGCTTCGGCAGTAGGATCTATCATGTATGCAGTGAGATGCACATGGCCAGATGTGGCGTTCGCACAAAATTTAACTAGTCGTTACCAGCAGAATCCAGGGAAAGATCACTGGCATGCTGTTAAGAACATTCTTAAGTATTTAAGGAATACTAAATATATGTTTCTTGTGTACAGGGGAAATCCAGACGCAGAACTTAATGTTACAGGTTTCTGCGATGCGTCCTTTCAGACTGATAAAGATGATACGAAGTCTCAGACGGGTTACGTTTTTGTCATCAATGGAAGAGCTGTAGACTGGAAGAGTAAGAAGCAGAGGACAACGGCCATGTCTGCTACAGAAGCTGAGTATATTGCTGCATCGGAGGCGGCTATGGAAGCTGTTTGGATAAGGAAATTCATTTCGGATCTTGGAGTGATGCCGTCAATTGAATTACCTATAAATGTGTATTGTGAAAACTCTGCCGCAGTCACATTCGCCAATGAACCTGGAGTTATGAAAGGCGCCAGACATTTCCAAAGGAGATATCACTATGTTCGGGAACAAGTCGAACAAGGGGAAATCAATATACTCAAAGTTCACACAGATGACAATCTGGCTGATCCTTTTACGAAGGCATTACCTAAGGAAAAGTTTACTCAACATGCTAATGGTATTGGTCTTCGTTTGGCCAGTAGTTTCATGTAAATCTGTTGGTTTAGTATTTTGATAAAGGATATATAAACAATATTTTTTTTAATGAAATAAAGTGCGGATAACGTTTATTATCATTTGTTAATATTGTATCCTATATTTGCATGTTTAAATCCGTGAATAATTAATTTATTCTAAATTGTCCGTTGTCGATTAATGATATGGGAATATCATTAAATAAAGACAAATGTGAGGATTGGTAGAATGTACTGTAAGGTTGAGACACCAATATCACATGATATTCAATATTGGATAAATTGAATATAAGAATTATCCCAACCACATGATTATAATTTATGGATCGTCTTTATTAAGTAAATCATGAATATTTATCCTCAGACTTGAGATACCAGGTAACTGCCGAGGATGTAGCTCATTTTCTGTAAGACAGTCTAACGCTATCTGTAACTGGTAGTTATAAGGGCTATTTTCGGAGGTGATGCAAAGTTCGAGGGTTATGCTCGTAGTCAATAAAGGATTTGTTCCTTCAAATGTGTTTTGAAGTTTAATACTGCTTAGCCACTCGTAGGATTGACATGATGTATGCGTGCACGCCCAAAGGCTATCTGAATGATGTTCAGATGATTTGGTAATCTTGATCAATTATGTATAAACGAGAAACTAATTGTTAATTATGGAATGACAAAGATCCATATCCATATTAGCGCAGTATTAGAAACAAAAGGATAAGTATGATGATATAATCATCACGTGGTTTTTTCCAGGAAAACCATACTCGAGTCAATCTGGGGGCATTGGGGTTGTTAAGCTAAACTAACCTATGTCATTACAATATTAATGAATATCCAAGTGGGAGCTGTTAGAGTTTATGGATAATAATTAATATTCGTATGTCCGGTTTCGAACACGAGACTTCGGGATTGCACACAATATGTAAGAGTCTCAATGGTTTGAATAATTAAATATAGTTTTATGATTCATTTATTCATTTCACAAACAACCACTTAACGGTCGTTAGTATTTAACGGGGTTAGAGATAATGCTCGTTAAAGGACTAAATATGCAAAGAAGGAAAGAATGATCTAGAAACCCCCAAGGGAGCTAGATTCGGCCGAAACCCTCCCCTAGGGTTGTTTAATCGGTTTCTTGGAGTGGGGAGCAAGCAAAGAGAAGCCTATAAATACATCCCTTGTATTCATAATTCTCTAGCCCTAATTCCCTTAGCATTCCAACTTCTTTCTTCCTCTTTTCTTTGTGTTGGCCGATCCCTAAACTCCTAAATCCTTTGTGTTTTTCGGTTCATCTAACACATTAAGTGTTGGTATTGTTTTATGAATTAGAACCAAGCTTTTCCCATTGAAACGCTAGTATTACGTGTGTACAAGAACGGAGTACAAGCTTGCTTTAGCTTGTTGATTTTTCCCCTATTCGACTAAGTGTAGGTCGATCCCCATTAAACCCTAATTAGGGTTTATACCTTGTTCTTGGAGTGCACGATTCCTTGTTCTTGCTAGGAATCAAAAAGGTACGCATCTATTTAAATTTAGTTAATTAATTACGTGTATATGATCTTGTATATTTCGCTGCGTGTCTTTGATGTTATGTGGTGATTAGTTTATAGTTTTATGATTCTAATATCCCAACAAACAATCCCTCACATGAAGACCTCATACTTGTGTCTATATAATAGAATGTTTTTCAAGAGTAAATGATCACTTCTATTGATTACTTAATATTTAAGAAGAACATTTACTCTACCAAGAACTAACAATACTCCCTGATTACTTTAAATTAAGTTGCAGTTTGTCTGTAAGAGAGAGTAAACTCTTATTTAGTGAAGTGTGTATTCTGCCACACACTTTATAGTTCTTCTGACTCATTTTTATTAAAGAATTCACTACTAGAAAAAGGGCCTTTAATGACACGCTTTTTATGACACACACAATATAATGACACGCAAAATCGTAAGTCATAAAAAAACTGTCATAAATTGTAAAATCTGAAGGCTAGACGACAGACATTTTTGTGTGTCATAAAATTCGTGTCATATCTCAAATTTTTAAAAAAACACGGACTTCAAACATTCTACTCTCACCCAACTCATTTCATTTTCACACTCATATCTCTAAAACACACACACACAAAAAAAATAACTCTCTCTCTCTACAAAACACAATCCACCGGAACTCCACCACCACCATCCGACGCACCACCACCGGACTCCACCTCCACCGACACCACCGAAACTCTCCACCCTAAAGTTTTGAGGTATTTTGATATATCTATGATTTTTGAACATTATTTTTGTAGATCTATAATATTTTTCGTTATTTATAGTTTTTTTTGTTCTTTTTTTGTAGATGTATAGATTTTTTTGTCGATCTATAATTTTTTTTATAGATCTATTCATTTTATTTGTAGATCTACCCGTTTTTATAAATTATCAAATGCTATGTTTCGTTGGCACAAGTAAAAGTCAGTCAGGAGATTATAGAAAGACTGTTGGTTATGTTGACGTTAAGCTGTGGAATGTGTTTGAGGACCCATTACTTGTCCCTTATTTCATTTCTTATAAAATTTTATTTGGTTTGTCATAATGTCCATATCTGTAGAGGTGTTTTTATTATATTATGTTATAGATGTGCATTTTTTTTAATCATTTTGCATACATGTTCTGAGTTATGATACATTTCATATATTTCAAACTAATTCTATCTGCTTATTAAACATTTTCAGCAATAGGCAAACTTATGAATAATATCTCTTGCTCAATTCCTGAATTCACTTGCATCGCACCATCAAAGGTAACAAAATTCGTCTGAGTTCTGGATTTGGTTAAAGAACGATTTAGCTTATTGCTCTCCATTTCTAACTTATGTAAGTTGACTAAGTTCTAACATATATGGGTCCCTCATCTTACAGCTAGTGAAGCTTCTCGAGTTAAGGGAGACGAATCATATTGAGTTTTGCAAGATCAAAAGCGTGCTTGACGAAATATTGCAGCTCCGTAAAAACTCCGAGCTAAATGAGATACTGATGCTGTTAGTGGACCCTACTTGGGTGGCTACTGGATTAAAAGTTGACATTGAGATACTAGTAAGTGGTTAAAATTCCTTGAGACATAAAGTAAATTGCCAACTGTCTTGATGATCAAAATATATGAGTAGAAGTTTATAAAAAATGGCTTCTTTGTTTGTCATTGCTTATTCATAGGTGAATGAATGTGAGTCAATCTCTCGTACAATTGGTGAACTTATCTCTTTAGACGATGAAAATGATCAGAAGTTTAGCTCACATGTGAATATACCAAATGACTTTTTTGAGGACATGGAGTCTTCATGGAAAAGTCATGTGAAGAAGATTCATTTAAAAGAAGCTTACGATGAGGTAGATAAGGCTGCTGAAGCCTTATCCATAGCGGTAAGTTCCTTTTTTCTTGTCTTTCGTTCTTTGTTATAATATGCCCTGCAAGACAAGGATCTGGTAGTGATTAACAGATGTCTGTTATTCTAGGTCACAGAAGATTTTCTTCCTATAATCAACAGAATAAAAGCTACGACGGCACCATTTGGAGGACCAAAGGGCGAAATCTCGTATGCTCGGGATGAAGATTGTTGGTCTATCACCGTATTGGTTTGATGCAGCTGAAGGCAGTGCGGTTTTGAACACAGTTAATATGAAATCAATGTTTCTGTTGACCAGACCAAATGGTGGCGGGAAATCAAGTCTGCTTCGCTCAATATGTGCAGCTGCACTACTTGGAGTATGCGGATTTATGGTACCTGCTGAGTCAGCATTGATTTAACTAGAATAACTAATTGATCAGCATTTGTGAAGGTAAGCTTCTGAACATATCTAAAGGCCTTGTCTTTTTTTCCCTTCCAACTCACAAAACAGGAAATTAGTTATTCTAGTTAAATCGTGCTTATAATTATTTTTGTTTGTATGTTCTGCAGCTCAAAGACAAGTCGGTGAAACCGCTTTAAACGATACTAGTTCTCGATCACATCAGATAATAAGACTGGTAAGTATATGAATTTACTCGCAAACATGGTCTATTTGATGTACTTCTTATACCTCGTAATTAATAAGTTGGTGTTCTATACCTTTATTATTGTATATACATTTTTAAACCAAGATAATTTATTTAATAAGTTATTTGTCAATGCAGACAATAGAAAGCACACTCCGGGATACTTCAGACTGCGTGAGATCCTTTGTTTCAAGTCTGGTATGTTTCAACATTTAAATTTGAGTGTATATACTAATCCCAGGAGTATAATATGATAGACAACAAACTAAAACCATAAACTGCCATGTGGTGCAGAACTTTGTAGATTTAGCTGGAAGCGAAAGAGCATCACAGACAAATGCCGATGGTGCTAGGCTGAGAGAAGGTTGCCACATCAACCTTAGCTTGATGACTCTGACTACTGTGATTATGTAGCTATATATGTTCTACACATTTACCTGTATATCACCCATATATGTTTCTACAATTTTAGAATTTGAAAATAACTTGTAGTTGTATGAAACGCATTGTTTTGATATATATGAAATGCGCTTTTTTGCTATTTGTGTATTTATTTGTATTATGAGATTATCTGTTATTTAATGTGGGGATATTATTAGTTTTATAAAAATTATTTTTTTTTTTTAAAAATTTGAACCATGACACGCAAAAAATGGGTCATAAAATAGTGTCATAAAAGCGTGTCATAAAATTATGACGCGCGAAATGCGTGTCATAAAGCTTTATGACGGGTCGATCAATGACACCAAAAAGCGCGTCATCTGACCCCTTTTATGACACGCAATGCGCGTCATTAAAGGCCTTTTTTCTAGTAGTGAATTAAACACAAAAATTTATTTGTTAGTGCACTTGTGTGTTTTTACATGCAACTTGACATATCTATGTAAACGAAAACCATGGTTTAGCTATCAGTGGCAGCTCAAGCTTCATGGTGGCCTAAAGTGAAGCCCTAAACGTGGCTTGAAAAGCATAAATAAAGCAAAGCTTTTGAATATTTAATATTTATTGGATAATAAAAGCCTTACATAATCGGATCTATAAAGAAGACAGTCGAAAAACACATGTGACGGACTTTTTATATATATATATAAGGTCCTAGAAAACCCGTGCCCTTAAAAGTTGGGTCCTAAAGCCCTAGCTTTACTTGCTTTACTCTTAAGCCATCACTTGCTATCATTATTTGTTACATTTGTTTATAATTAACAAACTAGAGAATAACCATTAGTTTTTTTCCTTCAAACACTCGAAGATCCTTAAAAGTCTCTTTGAGAAAATGAATGCATTATTTAGCATATAACTCCAAGTTTGTTCAATAATAAAAACAAGTCTCAATTTTTATTTATTTATTTATTTATTTTTTATTTTTTATTTTTTTTTTTGTTTTGCATTTGAGGTTAGCCTCTTTGTAGAACTTCTTTAGGACGATTTTTACTTAGAGATCTCTTAAAATGGTATGACATGCTATTGAGAACAGAGAGAGTGGAGGAAAATGAATTTGGGTGGGGAAGTTTGTTATTTTAAACTAAAATAAAAATGAGTATAGTACATGGTATTTATACAACTGAAATCCAAAGTCAAAGCTATGTAAACATCAACTATTAACATGCTAACTATTGTAAAATAAATTATCTACATCTCTTTACAACTCCTTTGTATCTTGATGTGAAGTTGCAGCTTGTTAGGATGACACAACTTGGTTGTGGACTTGACTTGGTTGACTTTATGAGCTGTGGAGACTTGTTCTTCTTTAGTAGCAGCTTTAGTTCTTTTACCTCCCCCCCTTCAAGTTGGCATGGTGTAAGGATTACAAATACCAAACTTGGACAAACAACTATAATGTAGGGCCTTTAAAATACTTTAGTCAAAACATCAACAACTTGTAGTCTTGTAGGAACAAAGATGGGAAGGACTTGATGGTTCTTGATTTTGTCTCTAACAAAATGGTAGTCTATCTCTATATGTTTAGTTCTTGCATGGTGAATAAGATTATAAGCAAGGGCTATTGTTGAGGCATTGTCACAGTATATGAGGATAAGTAAATGCGGATCTTTGAAGTGACACTGAAGCCATGTAAGTTCAACAGTACAATCAGTATGTGATCTGTATTCTGCTTTAGTTGAAGATCTTGATACAACAATTTGTTTCTTAAAAGTCGAAGAGATAAGACATAGGCCTAGGAATACTGCATAATCTGTGACTGATCTTCTAGAAACAGGACAAGAAGCCTAGTCACTATCACAATAAAGTAGATAACTAGAGGTTGTTGGTTGTTCGAAAGTGAAGACCTTGACTAGGTCATACTTTGATGTATCTAAGAACTCTCAAGCAGGCTTTCATGTGAGGGGTTCTAGGAGCTTGAGAGAATTTACCAAGCAGTTGAGGTGCAAAGGAGATGTCAGGTCTTGTAATGGTGAGGTAAATGAGCCTTCCAACTAGTGTTCTCTAAAAAGAAAGGTCTTGAAGTGGTTCACCATTTGTAACATTGAGACTGATGATGGGATCAATGGTTGTGGTAATTGGTTTTTCATTAAGTACATTTCCACACTTAACAAGTTCAAGGGCATACTTTCTTTGGGACATGACAAGTCCACGTGAATTCCTTAGTATCTCAATGCCCAAACAATTGTGAAGTGGTCTACGGTCTTTAATGCTAAATTGTTGGCGTAGTTTTTGTTTGATGGTGGTTGATGACATCAAATAAGGACTAACACATTTATATTGATTTTTTTATGTTATTTATGAGAGAATTGGTACTTAATCATTTACTTTTGTTAATCACAGTAAATAACGAAGCAATTGATGAAAGTTAAGGAAATGGACGTGATTTGGAGCTAAAATGAAGAAATCAAGCAAAGTACATCAATAAGGCGTATCCACTCAGGACTTCATCAAATCCACCAAGTCGTAAAGTACATCGATACGGCGTATCCATATTGGCCAATACGCTGTATCCACAGGCAGTTCATACAGATTCTAGAATATTTTAATTATGTGGCCTATGGTATTCAATCCTGATACGCCGTATTGGAGGAGCCCAATACGCCGTATCGACCTTTTTCCTTACACTATATATAGAAAACCCTTATTACGAATTCTACACAACTTAATACCACAAGACACGATTCCCAGACGATTTTAGAAGGCAAGAAGGTCCTGCAAACTCAATCATTGATTAGGAGAACTCTTTGTAACCTAGTTTAATCACTTAATTATCTTATTTACTATGTTTCATACTTAATACGTTGTGATTATGTTTGTTTACTTTGTTACTGAGATTATGGAGTAACACCCTTAGGTATTAGCCAAGTTTACGAAGATTAGGTGTTTTTGATATGTTTTACATCGATTACTAGTTTACCTCATTAGATATTTTTATGTTTATCACCTATGCTCGTTTATTTACTTGATCTTGGTTATCTAGTTCACTAGATCATTGGAATATACATTAAAATTTTGTAACTTAACAACCGATAATTGTGGTTAATCGAATTATAAACCTTAGATCCGTATCATAATAATTAAATGTAGGAAAACCAACTGAATTGGCCCTAGCTTAGGAGCACACGTCTGGAAGCATCCCTTTGTAAGTTCAATTATTAGGACTAGGGCGTGTAATACCTTTAGGTAGATAATTACAAGATTGAGTCAAATAAGTTAGTAAAACTCGTAGAAGTTTAGGATACATTTATGTCACCTAGATAGATTATAAATAATAGTTGAAGGACATTATATGGGATTCGTTAATAGTGACAGCATTAACCCTCGTCAAAGCCTAGGATTTAGGGAGAAGATCCACCTAGTTTACATTCGTAAATCACTAACGAGGGTCGGTAACAAATGAGTAATCATTGCACTAGTAAGATATATCACTAATACTTAATTGGAATGAACTTAGCGAGCACGTTCTTCCTATCTTGATTTAAAGCCTTTTTCCTTCTATCGTTTGTCTTGAATTACTTAGTTTATTTAATTGCTTTCATAGATAATTATTAACCAAACTCGTGCCAGTCTCTCAGGCTGAATGTTGAGTCAAAATTTGACCAAATTATCCCTCACAAGTATTTGAAGCATTAAATCAGCCTAAGTTAAATAGTTGATTAAATCATAGAACCAATTCACTCTACGATAAAGTCAAAATGTAAACCATGAGCAAGTTTACCCCCTGGCTAAAGATCAATACAGCTGATCACAATCAGCTATCAAATGACTCACAAAGGTATGTACCTCTGTGAGCATCCTTAAGGAAGTCAGAGTCAAGCCACTTGATATATATATATATATATATATATATTTTATTATATATATATATAATATATATATATATATATATATATATATAATTCAACCACTGATATAAACAATAGCGATTCTGACTAAGGGACTCTCTAAGTGTTCACATATCAGAGAATAACAACTAAGATATGTTGTATACTTCTTGGTGAATACAGTATAGCTTCGTGAAAGTCGAAGACCAAACTAAATGAATACTTTGTAACCTGATGCGGAGTCAGCTAGCAAAGTACAAGAAGATACAAACAACTAGAGTTTTGGAGGACTGACAAATGTCTCTAGGGCTCTGAAAGACCTATATACTTAATCCATCCAAAAGAACCATGCAGCCAGACTAGTTACTTTAATCAGATACACTTAGTGTATACTTAAAGATACTTGCTAAGTATGACGAAGGATCTGGCTGAAGTTCTCAGACACGCTCAGGAGGGAGTACTTTAAGATAAGGCATAGCAGGAAAACACTTGGGAAGATAAGGACTCATCGAGAACAGGGAAAGCAACTTGCATGTACAAAAGTTGCCAGCACAGTAAAGCAACCATAGCCACATAGGTGCACGTGTACCTTACTTTTAGTTTGCTTCTAGTCTAGATATTACTATTCTCTTGTAACTACAAACAGTGTATCTCCCAAGTATATAAAGGGAGGATAGTAGTAGTGATAAGTAATCGATTCCACAACTAGAATCTTCCTCCTCTTTAAGTGGAATCTTCCTCTTCATAACTTAAAGAGTAACATTTGTCATTACCAAGGATAGTATTCCGCAACTCTCCCTCGTAAAGCCTTCACCTTAACAACTAAGTGAGACTAATATAGTCGTAATGTAAAAATGGGTATTATAAGTTGAATTAGGTCAAGATTGTTTAAACATGCCCTTATTTCTATGCTCAAACTCTTGTTCATACAACTCATGGTTTTTCACAAACATATCAGTCCAACAAGTGGTATCAGAACGGGTGGATCACTTCCATGATCTAGATCTGTTCTTGAATGACGACTAATAATACCAAACGGATTTGAACATTGGCATATACTGTTCAAACCCGGTCTTCAACAAAACCCCACCTAAATATTCCCCTTCCATAGCATCCTCGAGCGTCTTTTTAAACAAGATAGTTTACATCAAACCGTTCTTGTGCGAAAAGAAGTTCCAACTGCCTACTCTCAAACCATTTATCTATACCACTCTTAGCGCCACAACTTCTCTAGAGTTTCAAGTACCTTTGATCAAAAACATGTTTATCTATACATACACGTCATGAGTAAATGTTTTAATCTTCAAAGGTAATCAAGATAGCGAGAGCTTCATGAGTACCCAATCGCTCATAAGCCATAAGAGTGGTAACACTTAGAAATGTTACATTGTTGATACCAGTAACAACTAACAATGGAAGAGAATCAGAGGCCATTGGAAAAAGGGAATTCAAAGACAAAAAGGGACAGAGGATGCGTCTTAGGGATAGGTACAAATCGTACATCATGGGGTATTCAGTAAATGAAATAGTCTCTGTTCCTCCACCACCTAAGACGACAAGCAACAAAGGATGAAAATCAATGATTTTCTCTAAACTTTGTTGTAACTCAGCTTGTAAGCAAGAGGCTGGAAAGCCTGCTTGCAGCTGAGTAAAACTAAGGCTATTCCGTGTTCAAACTAGGTAAGATTGGGAAATGCCATACAAGTGTCTGACCATTAGTTGAAATAGCCTTTAAAACAACTATCCCTGAACAAAGGATCTCTGATCTTGAATCAGAGAGTGAATCAACCGGTTCAGTTCGGGGATCGAGATCTACTGATCAGGTAAACAAATATCACCTGAATCAATGAAGTCTCTGACCAGAGTGGTTGCTAAATAATCAAAGACGAGTACTATTACCAACTGCTGAACCACTAAGACTCTAAGAAAAGCTGCGGAACTTAAAGGAATCAAAAGCTCAGAATCTATATCTTTCAGCAACATCGAATGAATTGACTGTATTTTCCAGCATAATAATTCTTTGATGTAAAAGTCAGTATGCAAGAAGAAGCTGTAATACTCACTTACTACTGATTTAACATTAGGTTATATATACATTCAGATAGAGGAAGATATCATCTCTTTCACATGTTAAAAAATGTAGTCTAAAGTCAGTCACTGACTTTCAATGAAACAAATAAAATCACTCACTGATACTCAGTTTAAAGTATCAGTGCATCACTCTCTGATAGTATAGAAGTCTATTAACATGATTGTATGGGGGATTACTGTAACCTGGATACATGTCAGATCAATGAAGAAGGGCTATAGTAATATACACTAATGATCTCTATGATATCAGGTATCATAACAAATCAGACCAGGTTTCAATCAGCAATAGAACAAACATACTCTTTGAGTACGAGTGATCAGTTCAAATCAAGAAGTGCCTGGCATCCATTCAAGAAGAAGTTCAAAGGCTTAGAAACAAACTTCAGGGACACAACCCTATAACATGGAGTCTCTGAAACATACAAGATCTAAGAAAGAGCTTAAGGATGAGCCAAACTTCAGAAGAACGCTGAAGAATCATACATCTGTTCATCTTTATATATATACTTAGCTGTAAATCAGAGTGCAAAAAGAAGCCATTACGCTCACTCACCTCAGATAAAATTACACCACCTTAATCAGATATATATATATATAGGGAGACTTTCTTGCGAGAACTATCTTATCTGCGAGAACTGACAGAACCACCAAAAACATACATGCACGCCTTTTAAAATAAAATAAAAATACATGCAAATCATCAATAATCATAAGTATCCACCTATGTTCTTCAATATCATCATGAACTCATCCTCTTTTTTCACAAAAACCTTACACACGGCCGCAATATTGTCATTGCGCGCCTTATAAGAACATACATGCACACCTTCAAAGAAAAATTTTGTATTTCCAATTTCTTATCAAATTCTTTAGAACAATCATGTTTTTTTTAAAACATATATGTTGTTTTTAGAACATATGTGCAAAAATACAATTATTGAAGGCATGCATGTATGTTTTTGGTGGTTCTGTCAGTTCTCGCAGATAAGATGGTTCTCGCAAGAAAGTCTCACTATATATATATATATATATATATATATATATTATATATATATTCTTGGTTGTAAATCAGAGTGTAAGAAGAAGCCGTTATGCTATATATATATATATATATATATATATATATATATATATATATATATATATATATATATATATATATATATATAATTATATATATATATATATATATATATATATATATATATATATATATATATATATTCTTGGTTGTAAATCAGAGTGTAAGAAGAAGCCGTTATGCTCACTTACCTCTGATAAAGCTTAGACCACCCTAAAATCAGACATTTATGTTTTCATTCTTGGTTGTAATTAAAAATGTTAGAAGAAGCCGTTATGCTCACTTACTTCTGATAAAGGTTGTTTTTATGTTCAAATAGAGGGAGATTTTTTAGTCAAAATTTGACCAAATTGTCCCTCATAAGTATTTGAAGCATTAAATCAGCCTAAGTTAAATATCTTATTAAATCAGAGAACCAATTCACTCTCGGATAAAGTCAAAATGTAAACCATGAGCAAGTTTACCCCCTGAGTAAAGATCAGCACAGCTGATCATAATCAGCTATCAAAAGACTCACAAAGGTATGCACCTCTGTGAGCCGCCTCAGGGAAGTCAGAGTCAAGCCACTTGGTATATATTCAACCACTGATATAAACAACAACGGTTCTGACTAAGCGAGTTACTTCTTGCTAAATACAATCTGGCTTCGTGAAAGTCGAAGACCAAACTGAGTGAATAGTTTATAACCTGATGCGGAGTCAGCTAGAAAAGTAAAAGACGATACAAAAAACCAGAGTCTTGGAGGATTAAAAAATGCCTCTTGGGCTCTGAAAGACTTATCAAATTAAGTCATCCAGAAGAGCCACTCATCCTGACCAGTTACATTAATCAGAAACACTTAGCGTATACTTAAAGATACTTGCTAAGTATGAGGAAGGATCTGGCTGAAGTTCTCAGACACGCTTAGGCGGGAGTAATTTGAAATTAGGCAAAACGAGAAAACCCTTGGGAAGATAAGGACTCATCGAAAGCAGGGAAAGCAACTTGCATGTAAAAAAGTTGTCAGCACAGTAAAACAACCCTAGCCAGATAAGTGCACGTGTACCTTACTTCTAGTTTGCTTCTAGTTTAGATATCACTATTCTCTTGTAACTACTAACAGTGTATCTCCCTAGTATATAAAGGGAGGTTAGTAGTAGTGATAAGTAATCGATTCCACCACTAGAATCTCCCACCTCTTCTAAGTGGAATCTTCCTCTTCATAACTTGAAGAGTAACATTTTTCATTACCAAGGATAGTATTCCGCAACTATTCCTCGTAAAGCCTTCACCTTACCAACTAAGTGATACTAATACAATCGTAATGTACAAATGTATATTATTAGTTGACTCAGGTCAAGATTGTTCAAACTTGCCCTTATTTTTAATGAACATCAGCTATTTTCATATGCTCAAACTCTTGTTCATACAACTCATGGTTTTGCACAAACATATCGGACCAACAAGTGGTATCAGAGCAGGTGTATCACTTCCATGATCTAGATCTGTTATTGAATGACGACAAATAATACCAAACAGGTTTAAACATTGGCATATATTGTTCAAACCCGATCTTCAACAAAACCCCACCAAAATATTCCCCTTTCATAACATCCTCGAGCGTCTTTTCAAACAAGATCGTTTATGTAAAACCCTAAATTTTGAATTCCTAATTTTATCGGATGTATTTGAATTTTTCCTAAGTCATGAGCGCGATTAATTACAAACCTAAACCATACGCTATAAATAATAATACGATTACTAAAATTTACTTAAGATATGCCTAATATAAATATTTGTTACAAAAATAAAATTTCCTAAACCATTCCTAAACTAAATGTCACACGTGATAAGTTATTTGAATCTACTCTTAAACCTAAGCTACAAACGAAATCAACACACCTATGTTCTAAAGTACTTATCACACATTTACTAGTTATTTGGACCTAACCTATATTCATTAATCTATGTCACATGTTTGAAGTGGAGTAATAAGATTTGACCAAAATATGTTTGAAAGATATGAGGTGAATAAGTCATTCAAATATCCCTTAGAAATTCGGCTCTCGAAGAGAAAGACGGTACGAAGGTGGTAGTTTGGTTTGGTAGTCGAGCTTGGTGTTCCAGTTTGGGTGATCGTGGGTGTGGTGAGTGGTCTTGGTGTAATATTGGTATTGTTTTGAAACGGGTTTTGGTATTTGGCTCTCTGTTTTGTCTTTCGGTCCGTTTATATATCGTCCCTAAGGTATATCGATCTACTTGTTCTTTCTACCATTCGACACTTATATATATATATATATATATATATATCAAAACAGGAAATATGCATGGAAGGATCAAAACAAATACGTTAACATATATTCAAATGCTACGTTAAATCTGTGAAATGTATAAACTATATATAAGCTACATAAAGTCATGAATCTATGAGATATATGTGACAATCTCTGTTATGTTTTGTTATTCGAATATGTTGCTATATACGTCTTCAATCTGGCTTTTCAACACTCGTTTCGATCTTTAATATACGATATGAAATCTGAAAATAAATCAAATAAATAAATTATGGGCATACGAAATCAGTTGTGTGAGAAAGGCTTATATTTCGTAAACTCGTGATAGGTTTTGCTTCGTTACTTTGTGAGAATAAGTAGCGTGTGTATAGGTGCTTTGTTGTGTCATGCATGGGCTGTGAAATAGATGTGAGAAAGATGTATTAAACGTGTATATGTGTGTGTATGTCATTCGGGTCAAAAAGGAGTCGATGGTTAGAGTGGTTTGGTTTTTGTTATTTCAGGTTTTGTCTCGTATTTGATCAGGTGTGTATGTAATACTGATGTGCATATGTGTGAGTTTGGAATGGTCATAAAACAAGTTTACAAACTGAAGGTTAAATAGGGGAAAAAGGGTACATTGGTGAATATGGAACTTGTGCATGTCGACTTAATTTCTGTTTACTGCTTGAATCTGCTGTGGTCATACGTTTCTAAATCTGGTATGCTCGATGTTTATACGAAAATCTAGCTTATGTTTCGTTAATAATACGTTTGTGCGAAGAGACAAATATATATGTCACGTAAAGCGTTAATGATATACAATTCATATGTATTGTGTGTGTCGTGAACTAGAACACTTTGTGTTGTGTTTCGTGGCTGTTATTATGTGTGTTACCAGCCTAAATGAATACTAAGAGGCATGTGTTAAATGAGACTCCAAGGTGTTAAAATAGAAAAAGAAACCATATATGTGTGTGGGCTTGTGAACGTGGCATGATTATGTGTGATTGCATGAATTGTTTGGCTCTTTATTTTGGGTAAATGGGTAATGTTGTGTAATCTTCTAAGGGGCAGTAAATCATGCATGTATAATGTGATTTTAACTAGTAAAAACGTATGCATGAAATGGGGACTAACACATTAAAAGATGTGTATATAAATCGGTTTGAATATGGTTAAGGACTTGGTTGTGTCGTATGTAAATGATGGTCGAATGCTTTTGTTCCACGTGTGAAATTGTTTGGCGTTGGCTTGTTAAAACTTGGTAGTTTGTGACTCAATATGTCGTACTATGAGGTGTTGATGCGCCTTCGTTCCTCAACCTTTTTGTTGATCTACAACTAAACCTAATTAAATGCATGGAACCTTAATTGATCATTTATGAAAGTAATTTACAATATTAACCCTAAGCTTAAACATTTGACGTAAATAAACCTTAAACTTTGGTAATTTACACATTTGACCCTGAACTTTGCTAAAATGACACTTTAAACCCTAAACTATTATAAGTTGTCATATTAAACCCTAAACCATTACATTGAACATATTAAACCTTTGAGTATTTAAATTGTCACTAGTAACCTAATTATAGAAACTTACTAAATTGGGAAATTACTAAAGAGGGGAAGTTATCTGAGAAGTTACTAAATATGGAAACTTACTAAATATGACAAGTTAATAAAAATAGAAAGAAACCTTAAATGTGAAACCTGAATAAATATGAGCAGTTAACTTGTAAGATGAGCTTATAAGTAATACGTGATCATTAATTTGAATAGGTTCGGTGAAGAAGGAGTGATTCCCTGTTTCGGTGTGCTTTCCTATTTTGTTAGTTTGCTTTGCATAAGGTACAGATATACTACCCTTTCTCAGTAAGGGTTCTGATCTCATGAATTTTTTGATCCTTGACTTTGATTTATTTACTTTGCCATGATCCCATTTGATATAAGCCATTGCTATGATCCCCTTGATATGATTCAGTTGCTAACCATTATGTTATGATGATTGTTCATTATCTCCTTGATTGAGATTCTATTAAGTTGTTATGCCTTTGTTGATTATGTTATGATTGCTTATTATGGATAGTTGGTTCTATTATGTTCTGTTGCCCGAGCTAACTAGCCATGGAGGTACCATGGCCATGTCATTGAGGCACCAATGGAATGACACTTTCTGTGGAGGTGTGATTGATCCACGGCGTTCCCTTCTGTTATGATTATATGATTATGGCGCACGTGGCCATTCTGTTATATGTATGTATAGTCTCGTACTTGCATATGTATTCTGTTTTGCAGGGAGCGTATGGATGCATCCTAGGTATATGATTTGATATGGATATGATATGATATGACTTATGGCGCACTTATGATTTGATATGATATGTATATGTGATTATGTGGTCTATTCGAGTAGCTCGTTTAGACAGGCTCGTGGCTATCCTATATGTTTCTTTGGTCTATTCGAGTGGCTCGTTTAGACGCGTTCGTTGCCGTTCTTATTTGACTCTTTTATTCTTTCTGATTTTCTGACTCATGACATTTATGCATTTGATCCATTTGATTCATATTCGTTTACTTATGCTTATTACCTATTCTACTTTGTATATATATATGTTCACTGAGCTTTTTAAGCTCAGCTGCGTTTATTTTCCATGTGGAAGGTAATAAGCGGGATGCTAGGCAAAAGTGATGAGAGTAGGAGTTAGAAGACCTACCTTGTTTAGATTCCCCATTATTTTGGAATTCTGATCAGACATATGTTTGGAAATTTTATTTTATTTTCAATTCATTGATATTCGTTTAGAGTTATTGGGAGCTTGTAAATTTGTAAGTCATGATGTTCTTGACTTTACTTTATTTATGAAGTCTTCCGCTTGCGTTTATTTTGTATGTTCTGATAGATACCATAATGTGGCATCTTGACCAAGGTCGGGTTGGGGTGTTACAATTATGGTATCAGAACCCAGGCTTCGAGTTGTAGCTCATAAGTTATTGTCCGTGAAAATCTGGACCCTTGGATTTCATGGGCTGTGAAAAAGATTTGAGAAAGATGTATTAAACGTCTATATGTGTGTGTATGTCATTAGGGTAAAAAAGGAGTCAATGGTTAGAGTGGTTTGGTTTTTGTTATTTCAGGTTTTGTCTCGTATTTGATCAGGTGTGTAAGTGATACTGATGTGCATATGTGTGAGTTTGGAATGGTCATAAAACAAGTTTACAAACTGAAGGTTAAATAGGGGGAAAAGGGTACATTGGTGAATATGGAACTTGTGCATGTCGACTTAATTTCTGTTTACTGCTTGAATCTGCTGTGGTCATACGTTTCTAAATCTGGTATGCCCGATGTTTATATGAAAATCTAGCTTAGGTTTCGTTAATAATACGTTTGTGCGAAGAGACAAATATATATGTCACGTAAAGCGTTAATGATATACAATTCGTATGTATTGTGTGTGTCATGCATTAGAATACTTTGTATTGTGTTTCTTGGCTGTTGTTATGTGTGTTACCAGCCTAAATGAATACTAAGAAGCACGTGTTAATTGAGACTCAACGGTGTTAAAATAGAAAAATAAACCATATATGTTTGTGGGCTTGTGAACGTGGCATGATTATGTGTGATTGCATAATTGTTTGGCTCTTTATTTTGGGTAAATGGGTAATGTTGTGTAATCTTCTAAGGGGCAGTAAATCATGCATGTATAATGTGATTTTAACTAGTAAAAACGTATGCATGAAATGGGGACTAACCCATTTAAAGATGTGTATATAAATCGGTTTGAATATGGTTAAGGACTTGGTTGTGTCGTATGTAAATGATGGTCGAATGCTTATGTTCCACGTGTGAAATTGTTTGGCATTGGCTCGTTAAAACTTGGTAGTTTGTGACTGAATATGTCGTACTATGAGGTGTTGATGTGCCTTCGTTCCTCAACTTTTTTCTTGATCTACAACTAAACCTAATTAAATGCATGAAATCTTAATTGATCATTTATGAAAGTAATTTACAATAGTAACCATAAGCTTAAACATTTGATGTAAATAAACCTTAAACTATAGTAATTTACACATTTGATCCTGAACTTTGCTAAAATGACACTTTAAACCCTAAACTATTATAAGTTGTCATATTAAACCCTAAACTATTACATTGAACATATTAAACCTTTGAGTATTTAAATTGTCACTTGTAACCTAATTATAGAAACTTAGTAAATCGGGAAATAACTAAAGATGGGAAGTTATCTAAGAAGTTACTAAATATGGAAACTTATTAAATATGACATTTTACTAAAAATAGAAAGAAACCTTAAATGTGAAACTTGAATAACTATAAGCAGTAAACTTTTAAGATGAGCTTATAAGTAATACGTGATCATTAATTTGTATAGGTTCGGTGAAGAAGGAGTGATTCCCTGTTTCGGTGTGCTTTCCTATTTTGTTGGTTTGCTTTGCATAAGGTAACCCTTTCTCAGTAAGGGTTTTGATCTCATGACTTTTTCGATCCTTGACTTTGATTTGTTTACTTTGCCCTGATCCCATTTGATATAAGCCATTGCTATGATCCTCTTGATATGATTCAGTTGCTAACAATTATGTTATGATGATTGTTTATTATCTCCTTGATTGAGATTCTGTTCAGTTGTTATGCCTTCGTTGATTATGTGATGATTGCTTATTATGGATAGTTGGTTCTATTATGTTCTGTTGCTCGAGCTAACTAGCCATGGAGGTACCATGGCTATGTCATTGAGGCACCAACGGCATGATACTTTCTGTGGAGGTGTGATTGATTCACGGCGTTCCCTTCTGTTATGATTATATGATTATAGCGCACATGGCCATTCTGTTATATGTATGTATAGTCTCGTACTTGCATATGTATTCTGTTTTGCAGGGAGCGTATGGATGCATCCTAGGTATATGATTTTATATGGGTATGATATGATATAACTTAGTGACTTGTTGTACGTGCCATGTACCCCATTTCACTTCTGGGAGCTAGCTACTCCATTTGGTACTTTAGAGGTCTCCCCTCTCCGTACACTTATGATTTGATATGATATGTATATGTGATTATGTGGTCTATTCGAGTGGCTCATTTAGACAGGCTCATGGCTATCCTATATGTTTCTTTGGTCTATTCGAGTGGCTCGTTTAGACGCGTTCGTTGCCGTTCTTATTTGACTATTTGATTCTTTCTAATTTTTTGACTCATGATATTTACGCATTTGATCCATTTGATTCATATTCGTTTACTTATGTTTTTTACCTATTCTACTTTGTATATATATATGTTCACTGGGCTTTTTAAGCTCAGCCGCGTTTCTTTTCCATGTGGCAGGTAATAAGGGGGATGCTGGGCAAGAGTGATGAGAGTAGGAGTTAGAAGACATACCTTGTTTAGATTCCCCATTGTTTTGGAATTCTGATCAGTCATATGTTTGGATATTTTATTTCATTTTAATTTCATTGATATTCGTTTAGACTTATTGGGAGCTTGTAAATTTGTAAGTCATGATGTTCTTCACTTTATTGTTAAAGCTTAATATTAATCCTTTATCATACACAATATATTAGAATAAGAGAATTAGAAGAGAGAAAGATGTAGATGGCAACTTCTAGAGATTAGATTAAGAGAGAAACAATGAGAGATACAATGAACCCTAGAAGCAACACACACATCCAACCCTTCCAAGTGAGTGGAAGGGTGCTATTTATAGGCTTCAAGGATGGAAGGCTTGGGTGGGCTTGGATTAAGCTTGGGCCTTTTACATGGACTATAATCATACATTTAATCTATAAGGTTAATCCAAGCCTATTGACTAAATTAACTAAACTAAACAATGACACACTTAATTAAACTATTACAATGATGAATGACCATCACTTTAAAATAAATCCTAACAATCTCCCCCTAAGGGATGGTCATTCAAATGATGCTCCATGTGAGATGGTCTTTTGTCTTCAATGTCTTTGAGCTTTGAGTGTCGTTGTATAGCAATCTTTGTTTTTGGTTCCTTCATGCAATGTGATCTTCAAAGTATCGTCTTTGAGGTTGTTCTTGCCTTCGATCAGCATCTTCATGTGATTATGACATCGTGTCCTCCAACATACTCATACATCTTGGACATTATACTTATGCTAACAATCTCCCCATAATCTTTCATCATATGAACTTGTTCTCAACATCTTGATTAGCTTCTTGACTTTGTCTTTTCACTTTGTCTTTAACTTGATCTTCTTGTCTTGAATTTTTACACTTGAGCTTTGTTGGAGATGTTCTTCATAAGTATGAGTATGCTGAGGTGAAGATATTTGATGCATCGGATGATGGTTATTGGACTTTCGTCAGTACCTGCATAAAACAGTTAGCAATAATACGTCCAGCAGTTACAGATTTGAACTTTGAGATTGTCAACAGCATAGTGTGAAGACTTTCTCTTATCCAAACCCAGGCCGTTCTGAACCGGATACCCCTGAGAGGGCTTACACGGACACACCGAAGTGCACCCACGATTCAGTGAGTCGCTGGAGATCACCCCACGACTGTAGACCGTTTGAAGCATGTAACCATCATGATGTAAATGGCAAGATCCTTGGATCTCGTTAAGACTCTTACAACTTGTGTCCTTTTTGGCGAACACAAGTGTATCATTTTGGAAATGTTTCTAACGAGATATTTTGATGAATCTCATGGCTCTAGACTTAATTGTGCGTTTTGGTTTTTAGTCGTCGGAGGCATAGAGCAGAGTGCCACCTTTTCAATATCAACACATCTCGGTGTGAGAGGCCGATAGATTATGCAGTGTTCTCCGTGAGAAATGAAACAAATATCTTTTGAGAGATATCTGAGTGGCTAGGAGGGGTGGTGCAGTGCGTCACTGGGTCCATGACGTCTTGTCTTCAATATCAGTATCACCTTAAGTGAATACCGATAGCAGATGTATTGACCCGGTTTCTGCCCTAAGTTTTCATGGAGGGCTATTTCTTTTCACCCTTACATTAAACTTTTCTTTTTCATTCTTCAACCCCTTCTTTCTCCTTTCTCATTTACTCCTTTTTTCAATCTTACCTAAGGACTTCTAATTCTAATCTATTGGAATTGTCCTTTGGTAGATCCCTCCGGCTCTGGCGGATCGTAGGACATAGCCTAACCATAATCACCTTATAACACCATGATTATCCTAGGTTTGATCACTTGCCATAAAACCTTGTGAAAATCTCTCAAAGTGTTTATGAATAAACACATTTTAGATAACACTTTGAGAGTTTTGCATTTTTGAAATACTCCCCCTTCACATGTGCTCATGAGATTTAAGAAAGAATTGCACATGTTGGGTAGAGTTCGCACATTTGAAATGATTGATTTTCATTGAACATGACCTTCGCGAGACACGTTTACATCACTAGATGGACTAGCTTGAAATTATTACCCGTCCCGGTCATATTCAAAGATCATCTCTCGAATTGGTACATTCTACTCAGACAAGTCCTTTGCGAGACACGTTTACATCAATGGATAACCATCTTGAAATTATTACCCGTCCCGGACAAGTCTTTTCGATAACTGACATTTAGCTTTCGTCAATTCGAGGGTTAGAACTGAGTCTGTCTGGAGAGCATACTTTGAGATTCCACAAACTTTAAACCTTTTGATCACATTTTAATCACGTCTTCTCCCCCTCAAAAATAGCATGCAGTGATATTTTTGATATCAACTGATTAAAATGAAACTTTTTTGGAGGGAAAGACGGATTTTAGCATGAAATAGGAACATTTTTGTTTTTCATTTTTATACTCCCCCTTAAATAAAGTATGATTTATCTTGTTTTGGAGGGAGTTATCTTGAGCACTTTATGAAAGATTTAGAAAAATCTTTTTGAAAAATCTTGAGGAAAATGTGCTCAAAATAGAAAAGATTTGGAAAATCTTTGAAGATATGATAGGAGAAATATCTTCATTTGTTTTTAGGATAAGTGTTTGAAAAGAGAAATTGGATTTGCACAACACTTTCCTTTATTTGAAGTTCGGGTTGTAAGCCGAAATACTTACAAGCCATTTAGATTTTAGGATAGGTGCTCGAAATTTTTGATTAAGCACTTTCCTTTCTTTGAAGATCGGGTCCTGAACTGATATGTTCAGAAGCCATCGGGTTAAGCTCGGGTCCGAAACTGAATTGTTACGAAGCCATAAAGATTTTTAGGATAAGTGCTTTGAAAGATTTTGAATAAGCACTTTCCTTTCTTTGAGGCGCGGGTCCTAATCCGATATGATTAGAAGCCATTGAGATTTTTAGGAACGACATGTTTTGAAAACGTTTAAATGAACTATCGCTCAAGCATCTGTACATGCCCGTATCATTGTTAAATGATATTTCTAGGTACGTACAGAATATCGATTATACGAGAGACATGTCGTGAGAAGAATATTTTTGGATTTTTGATTTTTTATATTGTTTTTGTATTTTTTGAAAATTTTCTATTTTTGTATTTAGCTTTTGTTGGTTTTTCAAATTTTGTATTTTGTTTTTGTTTTTATAAAAGAAATGGAAAATCAAAAATAGAAGAAAGAGAGAATGATTTTGAAGAATTTACCGAATTAGAACCCTCTGATGAGCTGGGTTCTGAGATAGTTGAATCACATGTAACCAAAGACGAAGAGATGTCACAAATAACAGTGTTAGAAGTACATGAATCATCACTCTGAGGGTGTTGACTATCAACTGTTGTAACGGTTTCTACTTCCTATTGGTGATTGTCACTATTCGTTGTCTTGGTGCAACTATCAAAAATCTTTCCTGTGGGAATCCATCTAAGACCAACTGTTTTAAAAACTTTTCCCGTGGGAATCCACCTAAGGCAAGATCTAGGAGTAGTTTTCTTATCAGATGCAGCGGAAGTCTTATTTTTAGAAAAACTACGTCCTGTAGGGATCCACCTAGTAGGTTTGTTAGTCTTTTTCTTCTTATCAACGGGTTTGTTTCTATTTGTTGTCTCAGTGGATTTTGCCGAAGCACTTGATTTTCCATTGTTGTTTGAAGAGGAATTTGAGTTCTTAGTGTTGCATTCTACGTGCACATCATTTTCATTTAAGCAACTACTCTTAGATGCAAGCCAATCCCTAGACTTTAGTTGAATGATCCTAGGCAGTGGTTTACTACTACTAGCATTGCTTTGTAATGTTGTAGAATGCATCACCCTAGACGGTGTTCCTAAGATTCCATCTTTTCGAATCTGTGCCTTTTGCCTAGCTTTTTCTAGATATTGATTGTGGACCATGTCGTTTGAACCAACAGATTCTTTAACAGTATTTGTGGTCACATTTGGTGAGCTATTCCTGGGGGCACACACATTAGGATTCAACTTGTTGTCCTTTGAATTTGTAGTAGCATTCCTAGACTCTTTTGGATTATCTTTTGCACTTTTGTCTATCGCCCTATGTGTATGAGATGTAGAGGCAGACACAGTAGTGGGACTAATCCTATTAAGGCCAGGTGCTATCACATTCGATGTTTCGACAACAGCTTTTCCTTTTCCTTTAGCATTAAACTTGGGTAAGGGTGTTGGAGTGACTGGTTTTGTCAAATCATTTTTCACATCAACTTTTGGAATAGATTGAGAAATAGACATTTTTGGTTTTGCAACCGGTTTGTCCGAAGTTGATGGTTTTGCAAACTTAGTTTCCTCACCCTTCCCTTTTTGACTTTCAAGCTGAGACTTCAAAAGATCAATTTGTTTTTGCATTTCTTTGTAAGAACGTTCATACGACAGTTTGTCATACTTGCATTCTTCCTTTTTCCGATCCAGTTGTTTAAAATATGTAACATTTTCTTTTTCAAGCTTTGCAAACGCATTTTCATATTTTGAAACAATTTGGGAAGTCTCAGCTCGAAGTCTTTCATCATCTTCAACAGAGTATATTTGATAAATAATGGACATAATATCAGTTGAAAGAGCTTCTTCAGAGAGTGCGTCATTTTGTTTTTCCAAAACTTTGATTTTTTCAATGTTTTCATTGGCTTCAAGTACCAAGGATGTGTGGTCCTTGACAAATTCAGTTACTTCTTTGATAATTGCGTTCTCAACATGAATTGCTCTTGCATGTATGCCAGATACAATGGGAGTAATCTCTGTTTCGAACATCTTTTTCTGTTCAGTTTCAAAACTTTTGAACCAATCGTTGATTTTAGCATTTGTTTTGGTTGCCACAACATCTTGAAGCATTTCAACTCTCCTTTTAAGATCGGCCAAAAGTATTATAGCTTCACTTGCGGAAGTGTCGGTAGAGTACATTTGTTCGATGTTAGAAAGGTGTTTTGACACAACTTTGAACTTTGAAGCAGCCACTGGTTTTTTGAAAAACAAAGGTGACTCCTTTTTAACAAGATGAACACTAGCAAGTTTGTTGGCTTCATTATAATCAATCGGTTTGATTTCTCTATTCAATTGTCTCATTTTATTTCGACTCTCTTTCGTAAGCTCAATCGTTTCATGCGAATCATAACAAGCAGGTGGATCATGCACATCATTTATAAGATTACCATTAAATAGCACATTCTGTTTTTGCTGAGCTTTCTTGAGATAACAAGGGTTTTCACAACCGACCATTTTCTTTCTTGTATATAAAATCGGGTTTTTGTCGTTAATTAACATATTAATTGTTTGAGTTGAATGACCCGTTTTTACAAGAATTTCTTCCAACTTTTTAATAGTTTCCTGTTTGTCAAGAATTTCATCAAGAAGTTCATCTTCTCGTTTGGAAAACTTTTCTTGCAACTTTTTCTTTTCTTTTTCAAGATCAGAGCAAGTTGATTTTTGTTTAGAAAGTTGGTTGGTTAGATCAGAAATTTCTGTTTTTAAGGATTTAATTTGCATGTTCAATTTAACATCAAGAGTGTAGTATTTGATTTGCAAATGTTTCTCCCTTGAAACAGAATCACTGTAACCAGTTTCAAGTTCTGACACACGTTTGTGGTTAAATTCAAAAGCTTTTTCGTTCATCTTGTATCTCTCAAGCTCAGTGGTCAATTTTTCATTAGCGGCCTTAACATTGCTATTGATCTTTTTGACCTTTTCAATCTCAATACGACAATTATTCAGTAATGATTCAAATAAAGCACGGGTTTCCTCATCATTAGCATCATTTTGTGCAACTTGAACTTCATTAGGATCCATATCTAGAGTTGCCAAATTAATATTGCTACAACTTGGCGAGTCCGTATATGTATCATAAGTAGGTACGAGAGGCACAGAATGTGGCTTTTGTTGAGCAAACGGATTAACCTCATTACTTGAAGTTGATGTCTCATGGAGTGGTTCTACGTCATAAGTAGGAGGAATGTCAGAATCGCTGCATGATGTTGATTCTTGCTGATTTGGCATTAGGGTCGGAGATTCCAGTGACTTCTGTAGAATTATCATTGATTCTGGTTGAAAGCAGGAAGTCGGATTCCTCAGCAGTCAATGGTATTCCAGAGTCTCTCTTTCTGGCTAGCATCAACATGTACTGGAGTTTTTCTACCCTATCCATTGTATTGACATTTCCAGCTCTACCTATATCACTCCTTTGGGTTGCAGAAGAAGTCATGAAGCAATAATTTGCATTTTGATTGACCCCATTCTTATTCACAAACTGATCTATTTGATTTCCGGTATGTTGCCCTGCATATTGCATTTGATTCCCCATTTGAATACCCGTAGCATTTCCTTGCTGACGCTCAATAACCTCAACCATTTGGCCTTCTTGTCCTATATATGACTGCATGTTGTCAGTGTACGGTGAATTCCATTGGTTGTTGTTATGTGGTGGGATGTTAAATGCTTTGGTGATTGATGCAAACGCATGTGCCAAATCAGTTGCGAAATTGTTTTGGTGAGCGACCATTGATGAAGTTATATGATAAAGATGATGTTGGATCGGTTAAAGAACTAGGATACGGTTGGTTACGGTTCACGAGTTATGTTTGGTTTAAGTCCTTTTTCGTTGTCCAAAAGAATATTGACCACTTGATACTCAATATTAACTTCACGTGATACTCTAAAGTAAACTTCAACGAACTTCACGTGAAAGTAAACTCTACCGTCAAACACACTCACATGCAAACACACGTTAACTCAATTATATTGTATTATATTAGTCACATGCAAACACACGTCAAAAGTAAACAAGTCTAAAAAAAAACCGTCAAAAGTGACTAATATAACCACGTCTCATGCAAATATTAGAATACACGTTGCATGCAAAAGTGACTAATATAGAATAAACACTTGTGATGTTATTATACTTGTGTCTCAAAAAGCAAATACACGTCAACAGCATACACGTCTCAAGCAACACGTCTCATGCAACACACGTAGCAGTTTGGACTCAATATTATAATGCTATTGACAGTATTAAAATGCAAGAGACAGTATTAAAATGTTGATATAAAAGTTTATCACTACACAAGCAACTTTTGCAAACCACACACCTCAAAAACAAATTCACTTGCCAACTTTAACTAACAAGCTTGAGCCCAAGCCCGTTGATTAAACTAACTAACTCAAACAACGACACACTTAATTAAACTATTACAATGACAAATGACCATCACTTTAAAATAAATCCTAACATTTATTTATGATGTCTTCCGCTTGCGTTTATTTTGTATGTTCTGATAGACACCATAATGTGGCATCTTGACCAAGGTGGGGTTGGGGTGTTACAATTATGGTATCAGAGCCCAGGCTGCGACTTTTAGCTCATAAGTTATGGCCTGTGAAAATCTGGACCCTTGGATTTCGCCCTGCAGGACTTAGGTTTTAACCAGTGAGGATTGGGTAGACATTAGGTTTCGCTTTGACACGATCTTTCCTTCATATTTTGCTCCTTAACTTCGTTTTGTCCTCGCTAATTCGTTTATGACCTTTCAGATGGTGAACACTCGTCATAATGAAGATTTCAGTAACAACCCTTCATTTGCAGCCGCAGTTCAGCGGACTGTAGAAGCACTGATTTCGGGCTTTACTGAACGGTTCGCAACTGAGATCCGTCAGAATACAGCCAGTCGTAGTGGTAGCGGTGGTTCTGGTGCTGGTGCTCCGCCAGTGACCATTCATACGTGGTTGGAGAGGTTTTGTAAACAAAAGCCTCATTCTTTTAGTTCTGCAAATGCTCCGGTAGATTCAGAAAATTGGATTGCTCATATGGAAAAGATATTCGATGTCTTGGGCCGTGATGATGTGTTTAAAGCTAGACTGGCTAGCTATAAGTTTGAGGGAGATGCCATCAGCTGGTGGAAAGCTTATAAACAGGCAAAAGGGGGAGATGACTTTGTTACTGCGCTGTCATGGAACGATTTCCATGACACTTTCTATCTTCAGTATTTCCCGAGGTCAGAGAAAGAGAAGTTTGAGAGGGAGTACCATTCTATTTACCAGTTTGAGAGGGAGACGAGCACAAAGTTCATGAAGAGGTTTCTTCGATTGGCAGGATTCTTGGTAGCCAAGGCGGGAACCCAGGAGGAGCAGGAAAATAAGTTCAAGTGGGCACTTCGGAATGATCTTCTAGATGGGATAGTGAATATCCAGTTTGAAGATGTAGCATAGGTGGCTAATGCGGTTTGAAACATTGAGATCAAGTAGGAGAGGGCTAAGCAAGGTGTCAAGAGGAATCGTGACGGGGAGCGTGTGCGACCAGATCAGGGAAGCAATCAGCGGGATAAGGATTCGTGGGGTGATGATCAGCGAGGTTACGATAGACGGGGATATAATAGGCAGGGCTAAAAAAACCAGAGGCCGGGGTGTGACCTACAGTATCAGGATCAGCAGCACCGTGGTTATCAGCAGCATCGTTCTTCAGGTTCATCTAGTCCAGGGGGTGGTACGGATCGGTCTTCGGCTACTGCTTGTGATACTTGTGGTAAGTTTCACCCGGGGAGGGCTTGTTATAAGACTTCGGGTGCATGTTTCTCATATGGTTCGACTGATCATATTAGGAGGGATTGTCCTAAGTTTGAAGGTAACAACGACAACAATAAAAGTGCCAAGGACAACAAACCAGCTAAGTGAGGAGATCACTTTCGCGATTAGTTATTTCTTTAATCCATTTCCGTTTGTATGGATATTTTGATACCCACTTCTCTTTTACTATTATTATGATACGTTGGTTGCTTTGTTGATTTGTCTTACGGATATTTTAAGTTCTCATTTAGTATTTTCCTTCCATGTTAATTTTAGGATATTGGTTTGATTTATTCGTTCTGAGGATTATTATGATCACGATGTGTTCGACGCAATCGATGGAGTACTCCACTTATGCTAGATATACGAATGTTTCCTCTATCTTACAAGATTTTGCTCTATCCGTTTTGTTCCATTACTTTATGATAAGATCCGTTCTGCTAATTTATTTCGTTGGAAATGTTTGATTTCGAAACCACCTGAGAGTGAGGCTGATTTGATCTGGTACTAATTGGTTGCTTAGTTACAACTTAAGATAGAATATAACTTGAACTTAATGGGACCATAGGATATCTTGAAGGGTTACAACTATCATCTGTCACGTATTTATTTCGTATTTGTTGGATCAGATTTGTTATGATTGGTGTTCTGTGGAATAAAACTATTCCATTTGGATTGAGTCATGAGAAATAAAACTATTCCGTTTGGGAAGATGCGTTTGGAAGAATCTCTCCGAGCGTGAGGCCATTTAATTTCATTCCTTTTCGTGATTTGATACGTATCTGTCTGAGTATTGCGACTCCAATTTCGAGGACGAAATTTTCTTTTTAGAGTGGAAGTTATGTAAAACCCTAAATTTTGAATTCCTAATTTTATCGGATGTATTTGAATTTTTCCTAAGTCATGAGCGCGATTAATTACAAACCTAAACCATACGCTATAAATAATAATACGATTAATAAAATTTACTTAAGATATGCCTAATATAAATATTTGTTACGAAAATAAAATTTCCTAAACCATTCCTAAACTAAATGTCACACGTGATAAGTTGTTTGAATATACTCCTAAACCTAAGCTACAAACGAAATCGACACACCTATGTTCTAAAGTACTTATCACACGTTTACTAGTTATTTGGACCTAACCTATATTCATTAATCTATGTCACACGTTGAAGTGGAGTAATAAGATTTGACCAAAATATATTTGAAAGATATGAGGTGAATAAGTCATTCAAATATCCCCTAGAAACTCGGCACTTCCAGCCTTATCCCTTCATTCTTTCTTAATTTATAGCAACTGAATACCACCTTTATTTCTTACGCTAAACCCTAAACAAAATACAAACAGCAGCTTCTTTGTGCTCTCGAAGAGAAAGATGGTACGAAGGTGGTAGTTTGGTTTGGTAGTCGAGCTTGGTGTTCCAGTTTGGGTGATCGTGGTGTGGTGAGTGGTCTTGGTGTAATATTGGTATTGTTTCGAAACGGGTTTTGGTATTTGGCTCTCTGTTTTATCTTTCGGTCCGTTTTGATATCGTCCCTAAGGTATATCGATCTACTTGTTCTTTCTACCATTCGACACTTATATATATATATATATATATATATATCAAAACAGGAAATATGCATGGAAGGATCAAAACAAATACGTTAACATATATTCAAATGCTACGTTAAATCTGTGAAATGTATAAACTATATATAAGCTACATAAAGTCATGAATCTATGAGATATATGTGTCAATCTCTGTTCTGTTTTGTCATTCGAATATGTTGCTATATACGTCTTTAATCTGGCTTTTCAACACTCGTTTCGATCTCTAATATACGATATGAAATCTGAAAATAAATCAAATAAATAAATTATGGGCATACGAAATCAGTTGTGTGAGAAAGGCTTATATTTCGTAAACTCGTGATAGGTTTTGCTTCGTTACTTTGTGAGAATAAGTAGCGTGTGTATAGGTGCTTTGTTGTGTCATGCATGGGCTGTGAAATAGATGTGAGAAAGATGTATTAAACGTGTATATGTGTGTGTATGTCATTCGGGTCAAAAAGGAGTCGATGGTTAGAGTGGTTAGGTTTTTTTTATTTCAGGTTTTGTCTCATATTTGATCAGGTGTGTATGTAATACTGATGTGTATATGTGTGAGTTTAGAATGGTCATAAAACAAGTTTACAAACTGAAGGTTAAATAGGGGAAAAAGGGTACATTGGTGAATATGGAACTTGTGCATGTCGACTTAATTTTTGTTTACTGCTTGAATCTGCTGTGGTTATACGTTTCTAAATCTGGTATGATCGATGTTTATATGAAAATCTAGCTTATGTTTCGTTAATAATACGTTTGTGCGAAGAGACAAATATATATGTCACGTAAAGCGTTAATGATATACAATTCGTATGTATTGTGTGTGTCGTGCACTAGAATACTTTGTGTTGTGTTTCGTAGCTGTTGTTATGTGTGTTACCAGCCTAAATGAATACTAAGAGGCATGTGTTACTGCATGAATTGTTTGGCTCGTTATTTTGGGTAAATGGGTAATGTTGTGTAATCTTCTAAGGGGCAGTAAATCATGCATGTATAATGTGATTTTAACTAGTAAAAACGTATGCATGAAATGGGGACTAACCCATTAAAAGATGTGTATATAAATCGGTTTGAATATGGTTAAGGACTTGGTTGTGTCGTATGTAAATGATGGTCGAATGCTTTTGTTCCACGTGTGAAATTGTTTGGCGTTGGCTCGTACTATGAGGTGTTAATCTGCCTTCGTTCCTCAACCATTTTGTTGATCTACAACTAAACCTAATTAAATGCATGAAACCCTAATTGATCATTTATGAAAGTAATTTACAATATTAACCATAAGCATAAACATTTGACGTAAATAAACCTTAAACTTTTGTAATTTACACATTTGACCCTGAACTTTGCTAAAATGACACTTTAAACCCTAAACTATTATAAGTTGTCATATTAAACCCTAAACCATTACATTGAACATATTAAACCTTTGAGTATTTAAATTGTCACTTGTAACCTAATTATAGAAACTTACTAAATCGGGAAATTACTAAAGATGGGAAGTTATCTTAGAAGTTACTAAATATGGAAACTTACTAAATATGACAAGTTAATAAAAATAGAAAGAAACCTTAAATGTGAAACCTGAATAACCATGAGCAGCTAACTTGTAAGATGAGCTTATAAGTAATACGTGATCATTAATTTGAATAGGTTCGGTGAAGAAGGAGTGATTCCCTGTTTCTGTGTTCTTTCCTATTTTGTTGGTTTGCTTTGCATAAGGTACAGATATACTACCCTTTCTCAGTAAGGGTTCTGATCTCATGACTTTTTCGATCCTTGACTTTGATTTATTTACTTTTCCATGATCCCATTTGATATAAGCCATTGCTATGATCCCCTTGATATGATTCCGTTGCTAACCATTATGTTATGATGATTGTTCATTATCTCCTTGATTGAGATTCTATTAAGTTGTTATGCCTTTGTTTATTATGTTATGATTGCTTATTATGGATAGTTGGTTCTATTATGTTCTGTTGCCTGAGCTAACTAGCCATGGAAGTACCATGGCCATGTCATTGAGGCACCAATGGCATGACACTTTCTGTGGAGGTGTGATTGATCCACGATGTTCCCTTCTGTTATTATTATATGATTATGGCGCACGTGGCCATTCTGTTATATGTATGTATAGTCTCGTACTTGCATATGTATTCTATTTTGCAGGGAGCGTATGGATGCATCCTAGGTATATGATTTGATATGGATACGATATGATATGACTTAGTGACTGGTTATTCGTGCCATGTACCCCATTTCACTTCTGGGAGCTAGCTACTCCATTTGGTATTTGAGAGGTCTCCCCTCTCCGTACACTTATGATTTGATATGATATGTATATGTGATTATGTGGTCTATTCGAGTGGCTCGCTTAGACAGGCTCGTGGCTATCCTATATGTTTCTTTGGTCTATTCGAGTGGCTCGTTTAGACACGTTCGTTGCCGTTCTTATTTGACTCTTTGATTCTTTCTGATTTTCTTACTCATGACATTTATGCATTTGATCCATTTGATTCATATTCTTTTACTTATGCTTATTACTTATTCTGCTTTGTATATATATCTGTTCACTAGGCTTTTTAAGCTCAGCCGCGTTTATTTTCCATGCAGTAGGTAATAAGCGGGATGCTAGGCAAGAGTGATGAGAGTAGGAGTTAGAAGACCTACCTTGTTTAGATTCCCCATTGTTTTGGAATTCTGATCAGACATATGTTTGGATATTTTATTTCATTTTCATTTCATTGATACTCGTTTAGACTTATTGGTAGCTTGTAAATTTGTAAGTCATGATGTTCTTGACTTTACTTTATTTATGAAGTATTTCGCTTGCGTTTATTTTGTATGTTCTGATAGACACCATAATGTGGCATCTTGACCAAGGTCAGGTTGGGGTGTTACAATTATGGTATCAGAGCCCAGGCTGCGACTTGTAGCTCATAAGTTATGGCCTGTGAAAATCTGGACCCTTGGTTTTCATGTGCTGTGAAATAGATGTGAGAAAGATGTATTAAACGTATATATGTGTGTGTATGTCATTCGGGTCAAAAAGGAGTCAATGGTTAGAGTGGTTTGGTTTTTGTTATTTCAGGTTTTGTCTCGTATTTTATCAGGTGTGTAAGTGATACTGATGTGCATATGTGTGAGTTTGGAATGGTCCTAAAACAAGTTTACAAACATGAAGGTTAAATAGGGGAAAAAGGGTACATTGGTGAATATGGAACTTGTGCATGTCGACTTAATTTCTGTTTACTGCTTGAATCTGCTGTGGTCATACGTTTCTAAATCTGGTATGCTCGATGTTTATATGAAAATCTAGCTTATGTTTCGTTAATAATACGTTTGTGCGAAGAGACAAATATATATGTCACGTAAAGCATTAATGATATACAGTTCGTATGTATTGTGTGTGTCGTGCATTAGAATACTTTGTATTATGTTTCGTGGCTGTTGTTATGTGTGTTACCAGCCTAAATGAATACTAAGAGGCATGTGTTAATTGAGACTCCAAGGTGTTAAAATAGAAAAGAAACCATATATGTTTGTGGGCTTATGAACGTGGCATGATTATGTGTGATTGCATGAATTGTTTGGCTCGTTATTTTGGGTAAATGGGAAATGTTGTGTAATCTTCTAAGGGGCAGTAAATCATGCATGTATAATGTGATTTTAACTAGTAAAAACGTATGCATGAAATGGGGACTAACCCATTTAAACATGTGTATATAAATCGGTTAGAAAATTACTAAGGACTTGGTTGTGTCGTATGTAAATGATGGTCGAATGCTTATGTTCCACGTGTGAAATTCTTCAGCGTTGGCTCGTTAAAACTTGGTAGTTTATGATTGAATATGTCGTACTATGAGGTGTTGATGTGCCTTCGTTCCACAACCTTTTTGTTGATCTACAACTAAACCTAGTTAAATGCATGAAACCCTAATTGATCATTTATGAAAGTAATTTACAATATTAACCCCAAGCTTAAACATTTGACGTAAATAAACCTTAAACTTTGGCAATTTACACATTTGACCATGAACTTTGCTAAAATGACACTTTAAACCCTAAACTATTATAAGTTGTCATATTAAACCCTAAACCATTACATTGAACATATTAAACCTTTGAGTATTTAAATAGTAACTTGTAACCTAATTATAGAAACTTACTAAATCAGGAAATTACTAAAGATGGGAAGTTATCTGAGAAGTTACTAATATGGCAAGTTACTAAAAATAGAAAGAAACCTTAAATGTGAAACCTGAATAACTATAAGCTGTAAACTTGTAGGATGAGCTTATAAGTAATAAGTGATCATTAATTTTTATAGGTTCGGTAAAGAAGGAGTGATTCCCTATTTCGGTGTGCTTTCCTATTTTGTTGGTTTGCTTTGCATAAGGTACAGATATACTACCCTTTCTCAGTAATGGTTCTGATCTCATGACTTTTTTGATCCTTGAATTTGATTTGTTTACTTTGCCATGATCCCATTTGATATAAGCCATTGCTATGATCCCCTTGATATGATTCAGTTGCTAACCATTATGTTATGATGATTGTTTATTATCTCCTTGATTGAGATTCTGTTCAGTTGTTATTCCTTCGTTTATTATGTTATGATTGCTTATTATGGATAGTTGGTTCTATTATGTTCTGTTGCCCGAGCTAACTAGCCATGGAGGTACGATGGCCATGTCATTGAGGCACCAATGGCATGACACTTTCTGTGGAGGTGTAATTGATCCACGGCGTTCCCTTCTGTTATGATTATATGATTATGGCGCACGTGGCCATTCTGTTATATGTATGTATAGTCTCGTACTTGCATATGTATTCTGTTTTGCAGGGATCGTATAGATGCATCCTAGTTATATGATTTGATATGGATATGATATGATATGACTTAGTGACCTGTTGTACGTGCCATGTACCCTATTTCACTTATAGGAGCTAGCTACTCCATTGGTGCTTGTGAGGTCTTCCCTCTCCATACACTTATGATTTGATATGATATGTATATGTGATTATGTGGTCTATTCGAGTGGCTCATTTAGACAGGCTTGTGGCTATCCTATATGTTTCTTTGGTCTTTTCGAGTGGCTCGTTTAGACGCGTTCGTTGCCGTTCTTATTTGACTCTTTGATTCTTTCTGATTTTGTGACTCGTGACATTTATGAATTTGATCCATTTGATTCATATTCGTTTACTTATGCTTATTACCTATTCTGCTTTGTATATATATCTGTTCACTGGGCTTTTTAAGTTCAGCCGCATTTCTTTTCCATGCGGCAGGTAATAAGCGGGATGCTGGGCAAGAGTGATGAGATTAGCAGTTAGAAGACCTACCTTGTTTAGATTCCCCATTGTTTTGGAATTCTGATCAGTCACATGTTTGGATATTTTATTTCATTTTCTTTTCATTGATATTCGTTTAGACTTATTGGGAGCTTGTAAATTTGTAAGTCATGATGTTCTTGACTTTACTTTATTTATGAAGTCTTCCGCTTGCGTTTATTTTGTATGTTCTGATAGACACCATAATGTGGCATTTTGACCAAGGTCGGGTTGGGGTGTTACAGTTTACATCAAACAGTTCTTGTGCGGAAAGAAATTCCAGCTTCCTACTCTCAAACCATTTATCCACATCACTCTTAGCGCCACAACTTCTCTAGAGTTTCAAGTACCTTTGATCAAAAACATGTTTATCTGTACATATACATCCTAAGTAAATGTTTAAATCTTCAAAGGTAATCAAGATGGCGAGAGCTTCATGAGTACTCAGTCTCTTATAAGCTATAAGAGTGGTAACACTTAGAAATGTTACATTGTTGATCCTAGTAACAACTAATAATGGAAGAGAGCCATCAGACGCCATTGTAAAAGGGGAATACAAAGACAAAAAGGGGCAGAGGATGTGTCTTTGGGATAGGTACAAATCGTACATCATGGGGTATTTAGTAAATGAAATAGTCTATGTTCCTCCACCACCTAAGACGACAAGCAACAAAGGATAAAAATCAATGATTTTCTCTAAACTTTGTTGTAACTCAGCTTGTAAGCAAGAGGCAGGAAAGCCTGCTTACAGCCGAGTAGAACTAAGGGTATTCCGTGTTCAAACTAGGGAAGACTAGGAAATGTCATCCAAGTGTCTAACCATTTGTTGAAATAGCCTTTAAAACAACTATCGCTGAACAAAGGATCTCTGATCTTGAATCAGAGAGTGAATCAACCGGTTCAGTTCGGGGATCAGGATGTACTGATCAGGTAAACAAATATCACCTGAATCAATAAAGTCTCTGACCAGAGTGGTTGCTAAATAATCAGACACGAGCACTATTACCAACTGCTGAACCACTAAGACTTTGAGAAAAGTTGCGGAACTTAAAGTTATCAAAAGCTCAGAATCTATATCATTCAGCGACATCAAATGAATTGCCTGTATTTTCCAGCATAATATTTCCTTGATGTAAAAGTCAGTATGCAAGAAGAAGCTGTAATATTCACTTACTACTGATTAACATTAGGTTATGCATACATTAAGATAGAGGGAGATATCATCTCTTTCACATGTTAAAAAACACTGTAGTCTAAAGTCAGTCACTGACTTTCAGTGAAACAAATAAAATCACTCACTAATACTCTGTTTAAAGTACCAGTGCATCACTCTCTGATAGTATAGAAGTTTATTAACATGATTGTATGGGGGATTAGTGTAACCTGGATACGTGTCAGATCAATGAAGAAGGGCTATAGTCATATACACCAATGATCTCTATGACATCAGGTATCATCACAAATCAGACCAGGTTTCAATCAGCAACAAACCAAACATACTCTTTAAGTACCAGTGATAAGTTCAAATCAAGAAGTGCCTGGCATCCTTTCAAGAAGAATTTCAAAGGCTTAGAAACAAACTTGAGGTACAAAGCCCTATAACATGGAGTCTCTAAAACATACAAGATCTAAGAAAGAGCTTAAGGATGAGCCAAACATCAAAAGAACGCTGAAGAATCAGACATCTATTTATCTTTATATATATACTTTGTTGTAAATCAGAGTGTAAGAAGAAGCCATTATGCTCACTTACCTCTGATAAAATTAGACCACCTTAATCAGATATATATATTAATAAATATATATATATAATATATATATATATATATATAATATATATATATATATATATATATATACACACACACAAAATATATATAACAGGAGGCGTTACACTTAGATAATGCCACATAAGTCCACGTCATTGCCATGTAATTGTCATTAAAATCCATGTCATCACATTTAGTCCACCTAAGCAACTATTAATCAACTAAAATTCGGATTAATTAAAATGTTCAAAAATTGTTTTAAAATTTTTTCCACTTACATGGCTCGAACCATGGTTGTTTGAAAGAAAAACATGTATCTTAACCACTAAACCAAAATGTTTTTTTAATATATGTTGCAAGTCCAAGTATATAAAGGCGTGCAATTAATTATTACTCCTAACTAATTATTTACTTTAATCCGGCCCAACTCATCACATCATTCTACGTACCCTTCTTCAACCCTAAAACAAATTCATTCTATGAGATTTCAATTTTGCCGTCATCACTTCTCTACCAAAGGTAATAAACAAGAAACCCTAATATCATTCATTCAATAAGCATAGCAACCCGTTGATAAATTGTGGCCAATTAGAAAAAGTCTGAACAAACTTTTCTTTTTCTTTTTAATTGTGCCAATATTGATATTGTGTTTAGTTGATATATCATGTGCTAACCTCTTTATTTACATCGTGCATCAAAATATCACGATTCTGTAGAAGTATGATCTTTTATTGAATTAGTTTGGATGATACAAAACTGCATGTGCCGAAAAATAAGCAGAAGTTTGATTTGCTTTAGAGGCTGCTTGGGATTGCCTACTTTTCCTGCTTATGCTTGAGTGGTACATAATCACGCCTTAATTGCAGGTTATTCATAATAACTTTTTTCTCAAAACCCTAATAAAAATTCATCAACCAACCATGGCGGTTGAGGTATATATGATGTCTTCTTTGTTTTGTTTTTTTTTTCTATTATTATTCATGTACAAATTATCACGATTCTGTAGAAGTATGATCATTTATTGAATTAGTTTGGATGATACAAAACTGCATCTGCCAAAAAATAAGCAAAAGTTTGATTTGCTTTAGAGGCTACTTGGGATTGCCTACTTTTCCTGCTTATGCTTGAGTGGTACATAATCACGCCTTAATAATAACCACATGCCATATATAAGCATTTGTTTGTAGCTCAATAGTCGTTCTTGATTGGTTTTTATTTATTCCTTCATTTTTAGTCACTTAAGTCTCAACCTCTGAAAAACAAAAGGAAGTAATCGTCATCTTAATTGTGTGCATAGATCAAAAGGGTGCTTATACCAGGAGGGATTTACCACGTATTTGCATGAACCGTTGTTTGTGTACATCGTTTCCATCATGACTTGCATGAACGTGTAATTAAACAATAAGATGTATTCGATCACGACATACATGAACATGTAATTAAACAATAACATGTACCTATTCTAGGTGATTCATTGTCTATAATTGGCCATTACATGAAATAACCAAGTATCCATTACAGTTATACTTACACACATTTAAACATTATTAAAGTAGCTATAAAATATGAACATTACCTGATCAGTTTTATTCACTCTTTGAATTTCTTTTTACATTTTTGAGAGATAAATAACGAAACTGGTACATATTAAACTACCGGCAAAATTTCTGCACCGTCAGCTTCTTAGCTTACCGACGCTATACAGATTCGGAACTATGTATTGGGATGACACCATAGGATTCAAATTTTTATTCTTTCCCGTGTTAGATGATTTGCAGGAAGAGGCTGTTGAAAAAGTTGTGGAGTTTATGGATCGATACTCCAGTATCCAGGAAGAGTTGGATTCAATGATGGCGACTGCTAAATTTAAGGTATGAGTATGTCTTATGATGCTATCATATTCTCTATTCGAACCAAGTTTAACTGTGTAAATATGTGTTTCTTAGCGGTAGGCAGGTCCTACAACAAAGGTAGCGACTCGCCCGTGCTTCATTCAGTAGACATCATGACACTTCCATTCATTCAGAAGGCTCCAAATATATGTGTTGCAGCAATGTTGGAACTGTAGATGGTGATGCAGTGGTGGATGGTGACGCTGTGGCACATAATAAAGAACAACTCGGAGTATTTTCACGTAATTGGTAAGGAAACTTTAAACTATTTACTTCAGGTGATGATTTCGAACCATTTACTATTGAATTGGTCGCCTGGGCCTATAAACGGGTAAAAAAAATTTGACTAATAAAGTAGCATGTCAAATGGGTTAAAAGTCACCCAAAATGTGTTTTGGGATAAAATTGTTGCTGCTCGAGTCATGTAAAATTACCTATTTTACCCGTTACTCGATACGCCCTTTTTTGCCACATCTACTGAAATCTTTTGGATGACATTTGTTGGTTATTTTTTTCCTATCGTGCAACTACACACATCCGAAGTTAAACCCAAATAAGTTTTGACGAATTTTGAGGATATCTTTCTATATAAAATCTTGGAAGTGAAATATTTTGTGCTTTATTACGGCTCTTGATCCGCATTCCCTCTTAAAGGAATTACTGTTGCAAATTTCAGGTCGTTCCCTAACAGCCTTCTTTTTCGCTACAAACTAGGTGGAATAAGTAATGACTATGGTGGAATGGTTGGTGGTCACTACACTTCCTTTGTAATGGTGCATAACAGTATGCTATGTATGAATACAGTTTATATCTGTACCGACCTTACCAACAGTTCTTCCTATGTAAATTTGAGATACTAATTTTGTTACAAATAGTCGTGTATATTGTAGACGGGTTTCTCATTATAAGTTCGTGTTAAGGTACATGTGTGTTTGGTTAATGTTTAAAATGTATGTTTAAAGATCTTTATAACAAATTATTTCAGTTTAATCATGTTTTTGTTGTAAACGTTAATCAAATTTTTTTATTAAATCCTGCTTTTTTATGGTACTGATTAAAGTATATATTACATTTGTTAAGATTCTTTCAACTGATTAATTTTCGTTTGCGTCTGAAATGATGTCAGATGCCATAGATGATGTTATTAACGATGCCGAAGTTGAATATGTAACCGATGAGCTTGCAAACCAGCTAAATTCTAAAAAACAATTATTTTGAGCGTGTAAGTGCAACATAACATAAAGCTCACAAACATTTTGTTGCTATATGCGTGATATTTCATCACAAGATTTACGAGGTATGCTATTGGATTGAGTGATTAATTGTGTTGTTAAATGACGGGTCAAAATGAGCAAATTAGCCATTTTGTTGCAACTTATATGAAATTAATCATCTAAAACTTATTACTTACTGGTCAAATAATAAGTTTTAGATTATCAATTTCATATAAGTTGCAACAAAACTACTTACAGGTCACAACGACACGTCAAAATGAGCAAATGAGCCATTTTGGTAAGCAATCCCAAATGCCCTATATGGTCTAAAGATTGCAGCTTTTTAAATTTTATCTTATTGTTTATTTGCTCACTGCCTGATGATTTACGTGTCCATATGGTCTAAATTTGGAACTGTGGAACCGAGTGTTAGTGATTTTTTTTAATATGTTGTTTGTTTTCATTATTGTTAACAGATAGATGAGAATGTCCAAAGAGAAATTATTAATCACAGATATGTTGTTTGTCTTAATTATTGTTCACTAAGGCATCCAAAATTCCAAATATCGTTAGACTCAAAGAGGTATGTATGTTTGTTAACTATGGATGATTATGTTTTGAAGTAGTGGTTATATTGAAATTGGGTGATTTAATCTTTTAGGTTATTTTAACGCCAACACATCTGGCGATTCTCATGGAATATGCATATGGAGGAGAGTTATTTGAGCGGATATGTAATGCTTTATGGTTTCTGTAAGATGATGTTTGCTCTTAATGTATTCATTTGATTGCCAATCCGATTTGTTTGTGTTAAAAGTGTTGATGGTTGTTGTGTTGCAGGCATGGTTCTTCTTCCAACAACTCATTTCGTCCCTTAGGTATTGCCATAATATGGTATGGATACGTTGGTCATAATATGTACTTGAATACGTTGGTCATAATATGTTGCTTTAGATTGCAAAAGAGTCTGATTAGTGGATGAAAATATTGCATATGTCTAGGATTAAGTTGTAGTTTGTGCTTCTTGATTCAATTGAATGATTATGAGTTATCTTTATGTCTATGTATCTATTTGGAGACACAATGCAATAAGTAATATTACAATGCATTACTGATTGTGATTTTTTTATTCAATTTTAACCAAATATACTCTTGCCCGAAATTCATAATTCATTTTTAATTCAAGTATGGGTATAAAGTGTGAAAAAGGGAACATTTTGTTGGATCACCAAATGTTCTTCTTGCTTTAGATTGGAGAAAATCAAAGAAAGAAGAGGGGAATAAGACTTGCTGTCACCTGAATATAAACATGTAGGTATGTGCCAATTTCCATAGATTATAAGCATACTGAACTAAGCTAATCCCAAACATCCCTTAATAATTTCAAGTGGGCTGTTTTGTACTACGTATATGAAAAAAAGGTGACCATATTTAGTACGACTAATAAGAAATTTCAAACCCCTTTCGGTAATACAACCAAGTAACAAATGACTTATGTGGTGGATCTAATTCTCAAATGTTACATTTATTTCCCTTCACATCTTTGTGTATGTAGTTGTGTGCATAACAGGAAAGAATTTTGGGGTGACTGAATTTGTAAACTAATAATACATATTTTCATTATCACATGTATTGCAGCTCTTTACCTACATATGAGAATCTATCTATTTAATATAAGCTGAAGAAGTTTAGATAACACAAAACTGTTTAAATAACAAAAAATTGTTTTTGCGTAGAAATAAACCTTAATCCTAACCACTCCCATAGCTGATCTTAAACCAGTGGCAGGTTCTTCTCGCGTAAACTATGAAGTTCCAACACCAAGTCCTAAGAGTTTACATGGTGAAAATCTAGATTGTGGAGTTGATGAAGAAGAAATGGAAATGGACAAGCTATTGTCACGCTACAACAGAAAACCAACACATATACTTTCTGCACCAACACGAGCAGGCTCACTTCCATCTGAATCGGTGGCTACTTCGGTTTCTATAGATGAAATAAAAAAGGCTATGGTCAGCAACATATCAACCCGATTTGGCTTTGAGTCCACAAGGTCAATTACTCCCGAAACTTCCTGATTATTATCATTTTGTAGCGCAATTAGCAGATTCAAGAGCGCGATCCTAGAGTAATTTGATAGTAGCATTTCTTATACATGTATCATCTCATTGCTGTTATTTTTTTACTAACATGTGTTTATGTAGTTGGTAGCTTTACCAAATGAAATCTTATAATTACTGAATACAAACTGAGTTTTAAAATTACTGAATACTTTATTTCGCATTTGAACTAAAAGCATGTACTTTGTAATGAAAGATCATTTATTAAGTTTTATTTCCTCTTATTAGATTACCATTCATTTCTAATCTACCATATGCAATGTAGAAAAAAAAAATTCCGTTAACTAACACCATAAAAATTACTAAAAATTTAAAAATAACAAATCAAATATTTTTTATTTAAGATGTCCGTCAAGCTCCCCTTTTCTTAAAACTTTTTGAACGTAAACTAATACTATAACAAAAATAAATAGAATCGACATCATTAAAAAAAAATCCGTTAACTGACACCATAAAAATTATAATTATAAGTCATGCCCGCCCATCGGGCGGGCTTTGACATCTAGTATAATATATTATATATATTATATATATAATATATATATATATAATATATTATATATATATATATATATAATATATTCCTGGTTGTAAATCCGAGTGTAAAAAGATGCCGTTATGCTCACTTACCTCTGATAAAGCTTAGACCAACCTAAAATTAGACATTTATATTTTCATTCTTTGTTGTAATTAAAAATATAAGAAGAATCCGTTATACTCACTTACTTCTGATAAACTTAGGTTATTTTTATGTTCAAATAGGGGGAGATTGTTGAATCAAAATTTGACCAAATTATCCCTCGTATGTATTTGAAGCATTAAATCATCTTAAGTTAAATAGCTGATTAAATCAGAGAACCAATTCACTTTCTGATAAAGTCAAATTGAAAACCATGAGTAAGTTTACCTTCTGAGTAAAGATCAGCACAGCTGATCACAATCAGCTATCAAAAGACTCACAAATATATGAACCTTTGTGAGCAACCTCAGGGAAGTCAGAGTTAAGCCACTTGATATATAATCAACCACTGATATAAACAACAACAGTTCCGACTAAGGGACTCACTGAGTGTTCACATATCATATGATAACAACTCAGATATGTTGTATACTTCTTGGTGAATATAGTCTAGCTTCGTGAAAGTCGAAGACCAAACTGAATGAATATGTTAGTGCAAACGTTACGAGGTTTAATCTATATAGTGTCTTCATGTTTTAATGATGACAAACATGTAGCTTGTAATACATAACGTAAAGTGCACAAGTTACTCGTTTACACAAATCGTCAATGCATGCACACATCAACATCTCTCGATGGCTCAAGTCTGAATCACTTAAGGTGTGTACAAACAATACTTCAAACTTAGTTTAGTGATCCTTAAACCTCACATTTTTATAAATGTGACAAAACCATTTTACAAAAATAAATTATACAAATTATTTTTGTATTTATAAAGAAATGTTTTAATAAGCAAAATAAATTTGAAATTTGAATTTGAAATCCCCAACAGCTATTTTTCCCGCCCAAATCAGCTAAAATTTCACCAGATAACATTTCACCACTAAACGACAAAAACTACCGGGAAGGTCCCTTAAATAGGTGAGAGTTCCTTATATATAAGGGACCGTCCAATGTTTAAGGGACCGCCCCCTGCTCCTTGAGCTGCCTATAAATACTGAGCTATTTTCCACAGAATAACTTAACCCTCTTTAGCACAAAATTTACTGTCCTTTCTCAATCCCTTATTTGATCATATTAACTTGCTTGAATCTTGTTTATATGTGATTCTTTCTTCCTCTCCTCAAGTGCAAAAAGAAGAACTTTTGTTATTACCTAGATACGAAGTTATGTAGTCTAGTTAGTCCACGTGTAACATTTGTTACATATAGATCGAGTCCATATCCTTTGTAATAGGTAGATTCGAAGGATGTATAAGTCTGTGAAGTGTCATGTATATCCGGACAATGTGTAAGTCCGTGAGCTGTTGTATGTTGATCGGGTAGACCATGTAGATTGGGTAGATCGTGTGGATCGGGTTGATCGGCTTGATCGTGGTGATCGGGTTGATTGTGTTGATCGGCTTGATCGCGGTGATCAGGTTGATTGTGTTGATTGGGTAGATCGTGTTGATCGGGTTGATCGTGGTGATCGTGCTGATCGTGTAGATCGTGTGTGGATTGGTTCTAGCCAAGATTAGAACTCGACATTCTGCTTAGTGTCATAAATTGGTGTAAGCGTTGGTGTACGGTTTGTTCCACCTAAAGGGAACTTGTTGATTATGAAGTAATTCTCGAGTTGGGTACTCGGGGAGTGGAATAGGGCGAAGAGGAGCTTCGTGACCGAAACACTATAAATCTTCGTGTCCGGTTTGCATTTTCTTTACTTATCTATTTACGCTTTATTCTTGCATTTACCGTTTTATATTTACACTTGCATTAAGTTTGTGTTTTTGTGTTTAGTTGCTTATATTGTGAATATGCCTGAAATATAAACTGAGACAACTTAAAAAATGCAAATACAAATTTCATCACCCCACTGGTGACGGTCCTATAAATAGACCGGCGGTCCCACATATATATGGGACCATCCATACATTTCAGGGACTGTCCCCAATTCGACTAAAAGTAGTCCAATCCTTTTAAGTTTGTGTTGTGCTTATGTTTGTATTGGATTGATGATATGTGAGTCTTAATTTGGTAAACATACTTGTAATTATGTGACATATATATTTGTTATAAGTGTCGTAATCACTATTCATATTTACCCACACTTGATCGGAAATTTGATGCGAAAGAATTTTAAGATTTTAAATAGAAACGCATTCACCCCTCCCCCTCTACGTTTCTACAATTGGTATCAGAGCCACGTCACTCTAGTTTTCAAAACAAAAGGTTTTTAAAATAGAGTACGGTCCACGTATCAAATTTTTTATTAAGAGGGATTAAATATAAAAAGTGTTTAGTTGCTAAATTTATGCTAAATTTCTTTGTTGTTTTATTCGTACTATTTTTGTTGGTTAAATGCACTTCGTATACTTTCTTGAAGGTAAAACTTCTCAAAAGATTTTGAAAGTGAATAAATGAATTTATACACGAAAAACGTGTTTTTTTTACTGGTGACGGTCCCAAATATATGGACGGTCCCTTAAATATTTATGGGACCGTTAGTATTTAAGGGACCTTCACCAGAATAGTGTCAATTTTGAAAATTCTTATAAAATTAACCGTAAGTCGGTAGGAGTCGTGCTACCCGCCATTTTAAAGGTAATTGAGTCCACTTTCATTTAAAAATACTTTCAAGTATTGATTCCAAACTTAATTAAGTCATAAATGCAAATTGCTACATAGTGATCAAAACCGTGTGTCACGTTTTAACGTAAAACTAGCTTTTTGCTCTTTCTCTCGAGTCGGACATTTCTAGTAAATGAAATTTTGAAAAAAGGTGTCTTTGTATTTTCAAAATATCAATCTTAATTAATTTTTTAAATGGGGAGGAAAATTCTTTTAGAAAATATCGAGTCGGATATTGTTGTATATAACACACAAAACGATAACGAATATCTTTATGTGTGCTATGCTAAATGATTATGTGTTTTTGATAGCTTGCTTATATTATAATATTTTAGTAACTCACTTAGATATATAGACTAAGTTGATTAATCATGTATGACGAAAACAATTGTCTTACAAAATTATCTTTCCAAAGGTTAAAGTGTTAAAATATGTCACCTCAAAATATTTAACACTTAATCAAATTTTCAACATGATTTCTAAAATATTACATGCACTTGTCTTGGTTGGCCATGGGTTATCTAATTAAGAGAAAATTTTATAATAATACATTAGTATTTAAGTAAAATAAAATGTATTTTTGAACCTTGCATGTATTTGAACACACACTAATTGTTTCAAACATGTAGTCATAAACTATTTTTACATAAGTAGTGTATTGTATAAAAATGGTTAGGATAATTATTCTTATACTCATGAATGTCAGAAACTATGCATATTATACGTAATAATAAATAGTTTTTCGCAAACAAGAATAAATGACAATATTGAATTATTAAGGTAACATGTTATTATTATTAACCTCACACATACAACTAGTATTAAATTTGATGGAGCACATTCCATAAATCTTTATTTATTTTCTTTATTAAAAAGAGTGGTCGTGAGGGTCAAGAACGATTTCGAGCATATATCAATTCATTATTCAAATTATGATTGATATTGAGAGGATTGTAATACACTCTGTAGGATGTTAGTCCTTTATAACGTGTGTATATGATACTTTGAGTGAATATGATTAAGTATGCGGAATCTACTTAACCACACTTAGAAAGATATTGGTTATGGAAATGGAACAGTAATGCTTTTGTGATGAACAATGAACACAAAAAGTATAACACCAAACGATTCAATATTATTGAGAATAATACGAGTGATCTTCACTATCACTAGGGTTACAAACCTTGAATCTCTATTACAAAGATAACTATTTCTGTTATAGTTCAACTCTCTTAATTAATATCTAATAGTTACACTTTTCTAGTCACATCTATCTCTAAGCTAAGATCTCCCTTTTATACAACAAAGGAGATCTTTACAATAATGATAAGTCTTGTCGAACTACTTGCATGTTATGTATGTCAGTCCCTAAGATACAACTTGTTCTGTGTATTCAACATGTTGACTGAACACATATCTAAGATATTATCTACCGTATATATTTGACTTTTATACACAAATATCTTATACATACTTATCCATCTAGCAGTAGTATACGCGACACTTATCCACTCAGCAGTAGTATGAGTCACTCCAACAGCAGTATTCAACTAGCAGTACCTTCTTTGTACTAGCAGTACTAATTTATCAGTTAGTACTGTTAGTTATAACTTGAACAGACTTCAAATATACACTAGCAGTTAGTACTGTTAGTGTATTCTTCTCAGCAGTACTAACTTTTAGAACATTTAATTTCCAAATGCTAATCTTTAGAACATTTAATTCCCAACAATCCTCCCCTAAACTTGTGATATATCCCAAATCATCAAGTTTCTTCTGAATTAAATGAGAATTGTGAGAGTATTTCAAACACTACATAGTCAGACTCTTGATCTGAGCTTTCCTTTGTTTTGCAAGATTAACTATCTTTCTGTCTAACTCATCTGCCATCTGTGAATCACTTTCAGCCATTTTCTTTGTCTTCAGCACTAGCAGTACCATGCTTATGCTCCAAACATTGCCTAAAAGATGGTGCAATTTCCTTGGATGGAGGAATTATAAGAGGCAATGGTGCTGTGTATCTTGGATGCTTGAAGCCTGATATTATATTCCCTGTAATCACTCCAAGAAGTCAAGTCATCTCTCAGCAAGCCATGCAAGTGATGAACAAACGTAGTGAACTGAAATTGAAACTGAATTGCTTCATCCTTTCTGAATATATATAATACTCCAGAATCTTCTCTATTTCTGAGCATACACATTCATAGTCTTTCATCCTTGATAATCTTCCTCCCTAATATTTTCATCAATTTGGGAAATCTTCCTCCCCTACATTTGGTTAATCTTCCTCCCCTGTTTGGAAGATCTTTCACCATCATCTGAGCTTGACTCCTTTGATGAACTAGAAGAAGTTCATCTTCCAATTTGGATACCTTATCAGACAATGTTGTACATAAAGCCATCAATTCCTTAAATTTCATATGCTGCCCTCATCACTTCCAGGTGTGTTAACTCCTGTGAGAGGTGAATCCTGGGGCAATAACTCATAATCTATCATTAGATGGGTTTCTGAGCCATTTTGAATCCAAAAGATTTTAAGAAACTTTTGACTTAGCTGTATGAACTTGATTTTTAATGAAAAATCATACTGCAAACAACCATTTTGAAGGGATTAAGTGTAGTAACAGACACTTAATCAAGATTTCGGTTTAAATTAACCTCTGGATGTGTGAGAACCAATGTATTCAGTTATAAATAACTACCTGTGTACAGATAAACCCATTCAAAGGGCTTTTTTGATAGGGTTTCCAGCTCGTGGCAATTGTTGCCTCTAACACAAGTGTTAGATTCACTTTTGCTCGTTGTTCTTTCTATCAGATGTCCTTAGACTTGCTCATTATACAAATTAAATTATAAAATGATAGAAAGGGAGTTGAGTGAGTTACCATCTGACCAACTGAGTCACCAAGTCAATGTGAAACATCATAATTAGGTTTCAAGAAAGAAGTTTTAAAGAATCAATTTACTTAGGTGTAAACCTTTGTTAATGAATTCCCAAACTCTGTCCATCATGAACCTATTATTTCAGCAACTTGTATGATCATTCTGCTGCTCACACATTTCACTTGAAACTTCCTTTGTGCTCAAATGTTCATACCTGAAATTGTTAGTCTAAAACCAAGAAAACAAAATGCAAAGCACTTGTCTTATAGCAGTATTATCATATGACTAACAGTATGGACAAAATAATCAAAATTTGTACTAGCAGTACAAACTTTTCAACAACAGTACCAATTGACAATGCTAGCAGTACAAAATTAATTTATATACAAAAACACACAATTTTAAATCATTTAAGAATTAAGCATCCCAATACTTGCTACCAAGTATTGAAACCTTCCAACATCAAAAGCTTTTGTGAGAAGATCTGCAAAGTTGTGATCATAATCAATTTTAATTACTTGAATTAACTTTTTCTCATTGCAGTCTCTAATAAAATGATGTCTAATTTCAATGTGTTTTGTTTTAGAGTGTTGCACTGGATTTTTAATTATGGAAATTGTACTGCTATTATCAATATATATGACAGTGTTCATGAAATTGTACCCATAGTCAAGAAGTTGATTTTGAAGCCAAAGTACTTGACCACAGCAATTGCAGCAGCTACATACTCAGCTTCAGTTGTTGAAGTTGCTACAATTGTTTGCTACTTACTCTACCATGAAATGAGTCTACATCCAAGGAATTGACATCCTCCAGTTGTTGAATTTCTGTCCGAGCTTGCACCTGCATAATCACTGTCTGAATATGCTACCAAGTCAAAAGGTGATTCCCTAGAATACCATAGACCCAACCTAGGTTGACCCTTGAGATATCTAAAAATCCTCTTGACTGCTGTTAAGTGAGAAACCTTAGGAGTTACTTAAAATCTTGCACAAGCACAAACAGAGAACATGATATCAGGTCTTGATGATGTGTGATAAATCAAAGAGCCTATCATAGATCTGTATGTGTGTACATCCACATTGTCTCCATCTACATCTTTAAGATGAGGCTTCTCAGAATCCATTGGTGTTCTTGCTACCTTTGCATCAACAAATTGAAATTTCCTTAGAATCTCTGCAACATATTTATCTTGGCTGATAAATATGCCTTCACTTGATTGTTTAACTTGCAGACCCAAAAAGAATGTAAGTTCCCCCATGGAACTCATCTGAAACTTATCATGCATAAGTTTCTCAAACTCTAAACACATCTCCTTCCTTGTAGATCCAAATATGATATCATCCACATACACCTGAACTAGCAAAAGATCCTTCTTGTGCTTCTTGATGAATAATGTCTGATCAATCTTGCCTTTTTGAAATCCATTTTCAATTAAATAGGAAGCCAGTGTTTCATACCATGCTCTTGGTGCCTGATGAAGGCCATAAAGAGCCTTGACAACCTTGTACACCTTGTCTGGATGGTCTGGATCAATAAAACCTGGAGGTTGTGAGACATAAACCTCCTCTTCAATAGTACCATATAAGAAGGCACTCTTGACATCCATTTGATAAACTGTGAAGCCCATAAATGAAGCATAGGCCAAAAATAGACTAATGGCTTCAATTCTTGCTACTGGAGCAAAAACCTCTTCATAGTCTATACCTTCCTCTTGTGTGTACCCTTGGGCTACAAGTCTAGCCTTGTTTCTTATCACTATGCCCCTTTTATCCCTTTTATTCTTGAAAACCCATTTAGTACCAATTACCCTTACACTTTGGGTAAATCAACTAGCACCCAAACCTTCTGAATCTTGAATTGGAGAAGCTCCTCTTGCATAGCTTCTACCCAGCTTGAATCATCTAAGGCTTTGAGAACATTCTTGGGTTCTGCTTGTGAGAGGAAACATACAAATAAGCAAGAGTGTGCATTTTCATGCTGCTTTGATGCATAAAGAGCATCAAGAAGCCCTTGTTGGTCTGAAGACATAAGTTGCTTCCTTATCTTCACACCAGATTGTACATCACCAATCCCATTGTCCAGGGAGTGGACTTTGTGAATCCTTGTGTGTGGTGTAGAAAGAACATGATAGTCAGGTGGGAGATTGTTGAAATCCACCTCATCTTCTGAGAATTCTGCTTCATTTGGTTCTGATGGGCCAGTAGTAGAAATATTTGGCCTAGCAGTAGAAAATTTTGGCCTAGCAGTATCTTGCTCTGTCTCAGCAGTAGAAACATCATTTGTACTGCTAACTTGATTTTCTCGTTCCTCAGTCTTATGTTCCTTGTTTTCACCTTCAATCCCTTCCTTAGCTTCATCAGAAGAAGGTTCATCATTCATTGAAGTTGAATCCACACTTTTGCATATTGGCATCATCACATAATCTTGATCTTTCTTTTTTCCTAACCCTGCCTCATTTGGTGCATTATCAGCTTCTGAACCTGAAAAGTCATTAGTTTCTGCAACAACAGGCACATAATTCATTAATTTGGTTAGTGTCTCAAGATCAAATAGCCATTTGGGACCTTCACCTGCTACATTGGATTTGTTCTCTAAAAATTCCACATGCAGGTTTTCCTCTACTCTTCTAGTTCTTGAGTTGTATACTCTAAATGCTTTGCTATAGAGAGAATATCCAACTAAGAATCCTTCATCTGCTTTACCACCAAATTTTCCTAGATGGTCCAAGGTATTCAGAATTGTCACATGACATCCAAAAGGTCTAAGAAATCCTATTGCAGGAGTTCTACCTCTAAAAAGCTCATAAGATGTCTTATTGTGAGACTTGACAACCAAAACCCTATTCTGGACATAGCAAGCAGTATTAACTGCTTTAGCCCAAAAAGTGATAGGCAACTTAGAGTAAGCTAACATGGTTCTAGCAGCTTCTATGAGTGTCCTATTTCTCCTCTCAGCTACTCTATTCTGCTGAGGAGTTCTAGCAACACTAAATTCTCTTCTAATACCTTTTTCTTTGCAGAAATCATCCATAACTCTATTCTTAAACTCTGTCCCATTATCACATCTAATGACTTTTACTTTCTTGTCTACTAGGTTTTTTATCTCTATAATGAATGTCTTAAGAATGCTAGAAGTCTCATCCTTAGAACCTAAAAAGAAAACCCATGTAAATCTGCTATAGTCATCAGTAACAACAAGACAAAATCTCTTATGCTTAATAATACTCACAGAAGTAGGTCCAAATAAGTCAATATGAAGCATAAACAAAGATTGATCAATAGAGTTATAAATCTTGGGCTTACAAGTGGCTTTATGTTGTTTGCCTTTGAGACAAGCAACACATGTTTGGTCATTTTCAAATCTTTTCTGAGGCAAGCCTCTTACCAAACCATCTTTGACAATTTTATTTATGGTTTTGAAAATAATGTGACCAAACCTCCTATGCCATTTCATAGATTCATCCAATGTGGCCTTTGCAACAAAACAAGTAAGGGCCTCTTTAGGAACAATCTTCTTAATATCAACACTGTACATGTTGCCCTTTCTTGGAATTTAAGAAGTACTTGACTTTCATCAGGCATCTTAAAATCAGAAGAAAGCACAAGACATTCAGTGTCAGTAAAAAGAACATTGTTCTTTTTGTCACACATTTGTGAGACACTAAACAGGTTATACTTAAGCTCTTGCAAATAGTACACATCTTCAAAATCTAATTTACCGGTTTTAAGAGTACCTTTACCAGTAATTCATCCTCCTATTCCCCCTCCAAAGGTAACATATCCTCCATCCAATGATTGAAAGTCTGAAAGATAAGACATGTTGCCTGTCATGTGCCTTGAACACCCACTATCTGAATATCCTTGATATTCATCATCTGCTTGTGAATGTCCCTGCACATAAATAAGGAAATTAGTTTCCTTGGGGAACCCAAGCCATTACTGACTTGGATTTGCCTCGTGCATCAATGTAATTAAATCTTTTGAGAACACTTGATGCACCATTGGATTTAAGAGGTCTCCAAATCCAACATGCTGAGGCCTTAATAGCATTAGCCCACTTTTCCCTAGCAGCAGTATGAATTGCTTGCCTAGCAGTATGAACTGCTAGCTTTGCAGTTGTACCCTTTAGTTTCCAAATTTGTTTTTGGACCACTGCTTTTGATTGAAAAGGCTTTTGAGCAGTTTTAGATGCATATTTGTAAGTTTTTTTTACATTTTGAACTGCTGGTTTTGGGTAAACAGTCTTAAATGGTCTAGCAGTACTAACTGCTTATCTAGCAGTAGAAACTAGTTTTGGGCCAGACTTTAATGAAACTGCTCTGGGTGTTGTTCTAGTAAAATTAGAGTGACTTTTAGTTGTGTGCCTTTTTAAATTCACCCTATGGTTTGAATACCCAGATACCCTTAGGATGCAGAAGGCTGTAAGATGGTCAAAATCTCCACAACGAAACAAGCTTTGTTATAGAAGTCAAAGTCATCACCTAATTGGTGAGACGTGAGGTCATTCCAATTCCTTTGGTTACCTCTGGGCTTGTTTGTGGTTCTATATTGCTCACAATATCTTATTGATTGCCTAATATGTTTAACATTTGACTTAGGCTAAATAGTATCATTCTTGATCACCTTAAGAACACTCTTTCCTGCTTTCTTAACAACATCAGGTTTAGACATAACCTGTTCTTCCTCATCATCATTAGATGTCCAGTCCTTAATGATTGGACCACCTGATTTCCTATCAGAGGACACCTTGTCCTCAGGAAGTGAAGTATTACTTATACTCTCACTTACGTTTATAGGTTCATCAACAACTATATATTATTTTGGCTTAACACCATATACTAATGTAGGTTGTTGAAGGTCAGACAAGCCTATGTGATCTAGGTCTATCCCTGAGGGTGCAGGGATTCCTCTGTAAAGAGGTGGGACATTCTTATATCCTAACCCAGACTTGGCTTTGTTGATCACCGGACATTCAATTATTTTGTTCACACCTTTAGAGGCATAGTCTAATGTTTCTACACTTAATTGAATGTTTTCATTTTTCTTTTCAAGCCTATCATACTCAGTTCTTAAAAAGCTAATTTCAGCATCTTTAAAAAATAAGTCCCTTTTAGGAAGAGCTTTGTCATCAGAAAAAGCAAAATCATTGTCTTTATAGTGTATGATCTGCTTCTCTAGGGTAGCTAAACCTATCTTGTGATCTGTTAAGTTTTGATGAGTTTTGTTTACTTCTATCCTTTGATTCTCATAATGTTTTCTTCAGGTTTCTAGTTCTTTAAGAGCATTGCAAGTATTAGAACAAACTTTATCATTTTGTACCTCAGTAGCAGAGAAGGCCATGAGTGCCATCTGGGTAGAAGATTCTTCTTCATCTACCATAAAACTCCAAACAAACCGTAAGCCATCAATAGCTACCATAGATTTTGAGTTTGACTCAGAAACCTCCCCTGCTTTGGACTTGCTTCCAAAACCTTTGTTCTTGCCATCTTGATGCCTTGGTCTTCTACATTCCCTTGAGAAGTGCTCCATCATGTGGCAGTTGTAGCATTCTATCTTTGATTTGTCAAAACCAGCAGTATCATTGCTGCTGATAGTGATTTTCTTCCCTGTTCTTTGACAGGATTTCTTAGCCCTCATGCTAAAAAGAGAAATTTTTCATTTTAGGTCCATCTCCTCCAAATCATCATCATTGATTTCCTGGAGGTCTTCATGAGTAAGCATAGACCCATTATTCTGGCTTATGAGAAAAGCACAACATGTTTTCTCATCCATAATACCAATAGTACTGCTTGATGAACTACCAGTACCAACTCCCATATCAACCTTCACATCTTCAACTGGATTTGAGGTACTAGGAGATGACACAAATGCCATGTTCCCAGTGCTTGAACTAGCACTTCCAGCTTTTTTCACATCTTGTTCAACAATTTTGAAGTTGTTGTACAAGTCATTCAGACCCATTGAATCAATATCTGGCTTGTTTTTCCAGACAACCACATGCATAGCCTACTCTGCTGGTAGACTTCGTAAGAACTTAGAGTTTAAATCTTCTTGAGGAATCTCTACACCAAGGACAGCAAGTTGGCTCACAATCTTCTAAATCCTGTTAAACATGTGATCCAGTGATTCATTGGTTGTTGAAAAGAAGTTTTCAAAGTTCTGTTTGAGAAAAGTCTTCTGGGTCTTCTTGGTGGCTTCATTTCCACCATACCATGCAACAATGGCCTCAAATAATGACTTGCCATCTTTGAACTTGCTGAAATTTAAAAGTTGATCATTTGGAATGGTCATCATCAACATACTTCTGGCCTTGAGGTCATTCTTCTTCTTTACTCTATCTTCTGCAGTTGTTGGGTTGGTCTCCACAGTTGTCACTACCTTATCATCAATTGTTGATGTAGTGGGTTTTAGGCTTGAAAAAGTATCCTTCTTCAATGATTTCCCAAAGTGTATAGTCTTGCACTTGGAAATATTGCTCTATCCTTAGCCTCCATATATCAAACTCATTCTGCTTGAGCATTGGCAAATTTGCAGCAACATTAGTTTGAATAGACTCCATGTCCATTTCTTCTTCTTCTAAATCAAAGATATCAACCTGAGCTCTGATACCAATTGAGAGGATTGTAATACACTCTGTAGGATGTTAGTCCTTTATAACGTGTGTATATGATACTTTGAGTGAATATGATTAAGTATGCGGAATCTACTTAACCACACTTATAAGGATATTGGTTATGGAAATGGAACAGTAATGCTTTTGTGATGAACAATGAACACAGAAAGTATAACACCAAACGATTCAATATTATTGAGAATCTCTATTACAAAGATAACTATTTCTGTTATAGTTCAACTCTCTTAATTAATATCTAATAGTTACACTTTTCTAGTCACACCTATCTCTAAGCTAAGATCTCCCTTTTATACAACAAAGAAGATCTTTACAGTATTGATAAGTCTTGTCGAACTACTTGCATGTTATGTATGTCAGTCCCTAAGATACAACTTGTTCTGTGTATTCAACATGTTGACTGAACACATATCCAAGATATTATCTACCGTATATATTTGACTTTTATACACAAATATCTTATACATACTTATCCATCCAGCAGTAGTATACGCGACACTTAACCACTCAGCAGTAGTATGAGTCACTCCAACAGCAGTATTCAACTAGCAGTACCTTCTTTGTACTAGCAGTACTAACTTATTAGTTAGTACTGTTAGTTATAACTTGAACAGACTTCAAATATACACTAGCAGTTAGTACTGTTAGTGTATTCTTCTCAGCAGTACTAACCTTTTGAACATTTAATTTCCAAATGCTAATCTTCAGAACATTTAATTCCCAACAGATATCATTATCGAATCTAATTGACAAGTTTTTGAGTATGGAAATGAAATTGGAGTCATTATTTGTTTAGCTTCAAGATAAAATCAAAACATAACGAAATATATTATCTTGAACCTACATACTCAATCACACTCAGTTGTTATGAAAATAATGACGTCATTCTCAAGGCGAAAAGAATATGCATCGGGTCATAACTCACACTTGTGTTGATGATGTCATATTGAGTCTTCTTGTCCGATGGTTGTGTTCCAAATGTTAAACTAGTATGTTTAAAAGATGCTTAAAATACACAACGAAGTAGGATTGACGACTTGGATGTTTCATCCGAAATATTCAAGCAATTTACGTTGCAACGCAATTTGTAAATGTGTCACTTCCGAAAAACCAAAAATGAGCAAACAAACAACGTATGTAGACTTTTCTCATGAACAACTCGACACTCAAAATCACATGTATTTCTCATATAAAAAGATTCAAAAAGGATAATTTATATCCTATGCATTCCATTCCCTTTGTAAGATGAATGGTTATATTACTAGAAAATACATTATAACTTGTTTGAAGAATATAGGATATTAGATTTTGAAATTAACCTAATACAACGTGTGTTATTGCATAAACAAGTAAAATTCATTCATCATATTTTACACTAAAATACTTGTTTTTCTAAAAATAATAACTTTTTCCTATTAGATAATCATATTTGTTGAAAAATACAATATGTCTTGTCTCAATGACACATCATAAAACACTTACAAGATCTATTAAGGTAAGTAACCTTAATTAAACTCTTTTTCTCAAGATATACTAAGGAGTATTCTTGAAACACTTTCTTTGCTCAAGAAAACTAAAACATGTTAAAATAATAACTCAACAAACGAAGATGTCATCATGTAATGCACCATCTAAACCAAACAACCTCTAAATCTCAAACGTATGATTAAAATACCGCACTTGCCTTTGTTAGGATTTTGTGTAAGACATGTCATTTTCATTAACCGGCTTTTAAAATATTGTTAGTTGAGCTATATTAGGACATGTACTAGCGGAATCGGCTAATATCATCGTTGGTAAACCTCAATAAGAAAATATAGGAATTCCAATCTTTCTAATATGAGAATAACTACTAGAGAACCTATTGCATTAGAAACTCAATTTGACCTAACAGTTGAATTGCTTCCAGGAGAGAAGTTGGATTTGTGGTAAACCCGTAAAAATGGTCGTGTTTAGCCTTAATTGAGCACCACTAGTGATACTCTCATATTCATTCTCTAACTTAAAAATTTTCCATTCCTACATTTAACTAAAGATAGTTTACATCGGTGAGCTTTGTCTCCCATTAGGATTGCATCTTGAACAAGTACTAATTAGGATTCTTCTTTGCAAACCTAGATTACTTGCATCTTACATATGTGTTTTTGATGTTTCAAAATGACTATTTGCTCATGTGAGATATGATTATATGTCTTCATGCTTTCTTAAATGTTAGATGATTACTTGTTTAACTATTGAATGCATGTTCATTAGAAAGGTCTTTCTTTGGATTAGCTTTTCTAATGTTATATTTTTTGATATATGTCCATGATACATGCTCTTATGTTCTAAATGTCAACATGTTTTACTTAATGCTTGCATTTATAGTAATCATGCTTTGTAAGCATCTCTTTACATGACTTACGTATTATTTATGCACCCACACTATGTCGATTTAATATATCACGGATTAGGTATGCCTATCTTGATAACTTCTTAGATTTCATATAGTCTTACACGTTAATATCTTTGATTATTATGTGATGCCTGCTTAAATGACTTACATTTCCTTAACCACCATCTCACTCTCTTCCAAATAATCCACTCTTTTGTCTAGGAAAGATTACTCCCACACTTCTCTACATTCTTCACTTATTACCTACACCTCTCTTCTTTCCAAACATTCTCTAAACATTCTTTACCAAATCCCTAAATCATTCCTTAATCGTTTTTGCCCAATCATTTTCTTTCTTAATGGCAATATGATTTCACATAATCAATCCTTTGATTATTCTTATCATCATCTTCATTGTTGTCCAATTCTTTTCTTTCTTAATGGCAATATTATTCTCACATAATCAATCCTTTGATTATTTCTATCATTTCATTAAACCTGGGAAAAATTGAGAAAACTAGAGAGACTTTGCACCCCCACTGGCGACGGTCCCAAAAACATATGGGCGGTCCCTTATATATACGTGACCGTCCCTTATTTACAGGACCGTCCCCAGTAGAGGTGTCGCGAAGTAGTTTACTGTTTTTCTTTTTCTACATCTTTGAACAATATTTTTAACCTTACTATACCATGCTTTGTCCAAAATTACAACCATTTTGATTCTCTATTCACCTCCTTCCTCACCACATCCCTCATCTTTTCACTTCCTATGGCTCTCAACTAGAGTTTCTTCCCCTCAAAAAGTCTAGGCTAACAATTATTCCATACTCATAGTTCACACTACCACCACTTCTCTTGTCTCACATCTACTACCTTTTTTCTTACATCCACTTCTTCTTGTTAACACACCCAACAAAACTAGGATTGTATGCACCTTCTTTGATCATGTCATGCTTATCATTGTAAGTGCAAACGGTCCTTTCATTTTCTTCTCTCACAATTTCTTCTCATCCTTTCAACATAAGCCTAAATTAAACCACTATCTTCGAATATGAAGTCTCATATCTTCATTCTCATCTTTACATTATCCTTGCCAATCTTGGCTTAAAACCTTCTTTCTTCATTTCCGTTCATCCTTTCCCACTTCTCACTTTAAAGAGCCATCTTCATTCCCATCTAGGAGCATATCATCTTCACCCTATATCACTTGGACATTAGACACTTATCTTGGAAGAAGTTAGAGAATGGTGTGTTAATATATAATCAATAATTTTATATGTTTAGTTTCAATTCCTTTCGTGTCATACTTTAGAATACTCATATTCGAAGCATTAAATCAACCTAAGTTAAATAGCTGATGAAATTAGAGAACCAATTCATTTTTTGATAAAGTCAAAATGTAAACCATGAGCATGTTTACCCCCTGAGTAAAGATCAGCACAGCTGATCAAAATCAGCTATCAAAAGACTTACAAATGTACGCACCTCTGTGAGCAACCTAAGGGAAGTCAGAGTCAAGCCACTTGATATATATTCAACCACTGATATAAACAATAGCGGTTCTGACTAAGGGACTCACTGAGTGTTCACATATCATAGGACAACAACTCAGATATGTTGTATACTTGATGAGTGTCTAAATACTCATCATTTTTGTCTCATCTGAACTGCCAAAACACTCAAAAACACTCAGAAATGCATCAAAATACTGAAAATATCCCAGGGATTGTGTTTTATATGTTTTAAATGCAAAATGTTTAAAAACAGTTGAAAAACGAACAAAGTTTGCAAAATTGGCAGTTTCAGTCCCTCAAGTTTCAAAACTTGTCAAAATTAGTCCCTAAGCATTTGTTTTGTCAGAAAAATCACCAAAGGTCCTTTTTAAATCATAAATTATCATATTTAGTCCTTTGGTGAAAAGTTTGAATAAATTACATCTTTGGTCCCTCAAGTTTGAAATCTGTCAAAAATAGTCCCTGGGAATTTTAAAAAGTGCAATTTTGGTTCTTGGATTATGGAAACATGGCAGGATTTTACCTTGGTGTATTTTGGAAGATGTGCAAGATGGGTCCTCAAAAATTCAGGAATTGCAAGAATGGTCCTTGTGATTTAGCTAATAAACCAAACCGGACCAAAAATAAAATAAACAACCAAACCCATCTTAACTAAACCCAACCTATCCCATTACCCAATCCAGTCCAAGGCCCATTTTTCCCAACCAGCCCAACCCCACTTCCCAGCCGTTTTAAATAATAAACCCTCCCAAGTCAAACCTTTGACCATCTCCCCCCAACACAAACCCGTGACCTCTGCTACTCCTTCATCATCACAAAGCCTCCCCCCTCCTCTCCATCATTACCCCTAAACACTGCATCCCACTCCAAAGTACTCCACTCCAAATACACCCTCCTATCATACGTTATCAGACACTAAAAACCAAGAAACCATTTTGGCGCCAAAACTATTTTAAAGGCCAAGATCATGTTTAACTCATCCAACGGTTCAGAAGTCAAGTGGGAAATGTTCAGAGAGGGGTCACAAACCCTAATTTTCAAGTATAAAAGGAAGAGAAGCAGTGAAGAAAAAAATCTAGTGTAACTTAGTCTTATGTATGTCGTATAATTAAATTTCAAGTTTCTAGTGTATCATTTAGCTTTCAAGTATTGTCTTAAGCATTTTCAGTGTACTCTCAACCTTTTCATTAATAAAAACTCAAGTTTAAGTTCAATTCTCAGTTAGTACAATTTCCTTTTATTTCAAAAATATCAAAAAGCTTCATTGTTGTTACTGGTTGTTATCATGGACTTCTTTAGGGTCACTTAAGCTCCCATAAGCTTATTAAATCTTTTAGAGACCTTAAAATCCAGAATAGTATAAAAAATGCAAAAATTCCAAAAAAGTCAATGCAGGTTAAAGGAGCTGATTTCTTGGTGTATTGGATAAGCTGAGATAGCAAGGGAAGATCTCTGCCTATCTTAAAGATAGGCAAGCATAGTGAATCACTCTTGTTCATGCTGGAGTGAATAAATTGGCAAGTTCTGTTCATCTTTTCTTGATAAATTTGCATAACCTTTGATTCTGAGTTTAGTGTAATTTCAGTTGCATTAGATTATTAATTAAGCTTCATTTTTAGTTAGTATAACTAGTTTAATCATTAAATTGGCAGTGGGTTGTAGATTGCATGCATTCTTAGTGTAACAGTCAACTTAGGTAGTATTTGGAGTTACATGATTAATTGTGTTCAACTTGTTGATTGTTGTTAGTAAATCTGTGTTACACTTGATCCATTTCACTTTACTTAAACCTTGTGAACCTTGATTTTAGACTGAATCAGTTATTGGCTTTGAAAATCTCAAAATCATAGTTGTAAAGGGGTGTTTGGATTGGCTGTTTTAACTGTGATACAGGTTGTATTGTTGTTATTTGTTGGTAAATACATGTCATACTAGGATAATCTAGCTCAGTCAAACAATAAAATCCAAACCTTATTTGCTAAAAAGTCAAAGTGATCTTTAAAAGTGGTCTAGTGTGTTCACTGTGAAGATTGTGGGTTTGTATAATCATCATTTTGGTTCACAAGTGCTTAATATAGCTTAATCTAGTCTCAATAGGTCTTATTGCATCATAATCAGTCAAACAGAAGTGATCAAATCTCACCAAAGTCAACATTTCAAAAAACAGTCAAAAGTCAAAAAAATTCAGGTTCTATCTCTGTCTGCACTGCTGATCTGAGGTCAAATTGGACCTCAATTGGTTTGCTTTTGATAGGGCTTTTTGTGTTTCTGAGTACCCAGTAGTATAAGCTACATTTTGCCCCCATAGCATTTTGCTTATAAGCTTATTTCATGTGCTTAATCAGTCTGCAAGTTGAAGGGATTTTCTGCATTTCTGTCTTTGTTTAACTGCTGATTCATTGCTCATTTGCTTATTCTGTGGCCTAATTTGATCTTTTTCAGTTATTTTGAGCTTGTATAAGTCTGTTATATCTTATTGGAGCAGTTGGCAATTTTTAGTGTGCTTTAGCTTATTTTTGGGCTTATTCTCAACTGCTTATCTGTCCAAACTGCTGATTAGGGTTTCATTAGCTTCTGAAATTATTTTTCCTAGCTTTTTAATAATATTTTAGATTTACCTGTAAATTTTCATAATTTTCTGAATAGTTTTTAGTATTTTTAATCTTTTTAATTAGTTTAAAGTAGCATTTAAATCATAATAAATAGAAAAATACTCAGAAAAATACAAATCCAATTTTCATAATTTCCTTTTTTCATTTTTAATCCAGGAAAAAATATAATCTTATTTTTAGACTTTAAGAAAAACCAAAAATAGAAAAATAGTGATAGCTTCTATTTAATAGAATTTATCTTTTTAAATTTTAATTAAGTAATTTTCACTTTTGTAATTTTCTTAGCTTCTATTTACTTAGTAATATTTTTAGAAAAAGTTTTAGATTTTTCTTAGCTCATTTAGTATTTTTTATAATTTAAATTAGTTTAATTAGCATTTAAATAATTAATAATTAGAAATAATTAAATAAAAAGTGTAGAAAATTAGAATTTAAGTTTTAAAATAAGTTTTTAGTAATTTTACATTTTTAGGTTTTAAATTTCATAAATTTTACTTTTTAGTCCTTTTTAGATTTTTTCGTTGCGCGTTTTTAAGTTAAGTCCTTAGCGTTTAATTTTGTTGTGCATATCTGATTTTAATTTGTTATTTAGAATTGTTAAACAAAGCAAAATCAAAAGCAATCTAAATCATCAATCACTCTAATCCAAAGCTTCCCACAAGAGCCCATTCACATCTCGTTGGGACACGACCCGGGTGATCACTTGCCCGGTATCACACACATCACATCCACGGGTTTTGCAAGTTTGACTTTCCCTAAGTTTGACTTGTCATTTCCCAAAGTATCACGTGTGCACGATACTATAATTATTTATATATACTCACACACGGATCAAAATTTGGCGCCGCTGCCGGGGAGGTGTGCTGCGACAATTGTGTTAAGTTCAAGCGATTAGTGATTCGAGATCCTTCTTTCAAAAAGTTCTTATTTCCCAAAAACAATATAAAAAAAAACAAAAATATTTTTCTTTTCTTTTATGTATATATTATCATATAAAAAAAATTAAAAACCCAAAAACATTTTCTGTTTTCTTTGTTAATAATAAATAACAATAAAAAAATTACCATCGAGAACCAAGACAGAGTACTACCTAACTGGGGGTACGACCATAATAAGTTCCCAAACCAAAGATTTAAAACTTGCCTTTGTATCACTTGCGAATATCGGCTCACCTTTAATTGATAAACAAACTCTAACGGAGGTTCTAGGATAGTCTGACATTAAATTGTCGGACTGAAAGAAGCGGGTTTTTAAGGCGCATTAATTGCCCACCTTTGCTTCTCCGCCACTCTGTGCGTTTATCTTTTAGAGAGCTACCGTACGCTTGTTGATTATTGGTTTAAGTTAGCTTGTGTTTTCTCTCGATCTTGATTTAATTGGATTTATTTTCATTTTCACTTTTCAAAAATAAAAAGAATCTTCCTTCCTTTTTCATAATTCTCTCGACTCTGAGGCTTCTTAGAGTTGTGTTCTAGTGCATGCGCACGCGTTCTTCTAGGTCTACGAGCCCGTTACGTGAGCTTGGCAACATTCCTCGAAGACGAGGTCGTAGACGTAGACGTTCTTCTTCAATAGTCGAACCCGAGGTTCGTGCTATTCCTGTTCTCATGGCGGCTTAGCCGACTATGAATGAGCTTCTCCAAGCACCCATCGAGGGTTACGGAGATGCTATCGTTGTTCCGGCCATCGTGGCCGAGAATTTTGAACTCAAGACGGGGTTAATAAATCTTGTAACCTCGCGTCAATTCTATGGTTTTGAAAGGGACGATCCTCAAGATCACATTCGATGGTTTAACAAAATCACGTCTACCATCAAATGCAAAAATGTCCCTGAAGAGGCAATCAAACTTCTTCTTTTCCCATTTTCCATCGATGGGGCTGCCCGGATTTGGCTTGATAAACAACCCCCTCGATCGATTGTAACATGGGAAGATTTGGTTAAGAAGTTCGTGAATGAATTTTTCCCACCTTCCAAAACCACGAGTCTTAAAAACGAAATCATGAAATTTACACAAAAATTCGATGAATCATTTAGTGAAGCATGGGATCGTTATAAAGAAATGCTTCGCAAATGTCCGCATCATGGTTTCTCTGAGTTAATGCAACTCGACACTTTCTACAATGGTGTGAGCTCAGCTGATCAAGAATCTCTCAATTCCTCCGCTGGAGGAAATTTCTTGAATCGAACAACAAAGGATGCTTTAGCAATCATTGAGAACAAGTCTAAGGTCCGCACTCCACGAAGCAAACCGGTTGTTTCCCAAATGAGTGTTGGTCCTTCTACCTCATCATCCGTGGGTCAGTCTAGCACCGATGCTAGACTTGACGAACTCACGAAGGTTATAAAATCCTTGGTTCTCACCACACAGAAAGTTTCCTCTCCCTCTTCTCCGCAAACTTCTCAAACTGCCGAAATCAAAAAGGTAGAAGTTTGTGTCACTTGTGGTGGTCCACATGCATATTATAATTGTACTGCCACCGATGGCACATTTGAAGTTAATGCAGTAGCCGGTAGTTCCAACAAGGAGGTAACCAATACCGTCCTCAAGTTGATCCAAACTACCGTCCTCAAAATGGACCACCCGGATTTCCTCAACCCAACAATCCAAATAGGTTTAATCCTAATCAACAAAGAGGGCAAAACACGCAAAATCAATTTCATGCCCCGATCAATCAATCTCAATACCCACCCCCAAGGGGTAATCAAGGGTATTCAGCTCCTCATTACCAAGAACCGCCTTCAAGTGAACTCAATAACTATATCAAGGTTAATGATTCCAAACTAAAGGCAATGCAAAATCAAATCTTCACTTTGAGGAATGATTTACAATCCACAATAACCAAACAGGGTAATGAGCTGAAGAGTGAGCTTATGGCTACAAACAACAAAATGGAACAATCTCAAAACAACATCGAGAATATGCTTTCTAGTCTCATAAGCCATCTCACTCCACCTTCTACCTCGGGAGGTCTCCCGGGTAATACTGTGGTCAACCCAAAGGGTGAACTTAAAGCTATCACCACACGCAGTGGCAAAGCTTATGATGGACCCGAGATTCCCACTACCGCTTCTTCTCTTCCTAAGGTAGTGGAACGTGAACCTGAGGTGACCAAGGACAATGTACTTCCTACTAATAACGGAGGTACCAAAAACGTCCAACCTCAGGATATCCCGAAAACCAAACTCAACCCTGGAGTTGTCTTTGAAACTGTTGAAACTCCCGTTGAGATCCCTAAATCCAAACCTTCAATACCTTATCCATCACGACTCAATGAGCAAAAGCTCCGTGAAAAGGCTAGTCACCAAATGGACAAGTTCTATCAAATCTTTCAAGATTTGCACTTTGACATAAGCCTTGCGGATGCTATCATCATGATGCCCAAATTTGCATCAATGATCAAGAACTTGTTAAGCAACAAGGAAAAATTGTACGAAATGGCAAAAACTCCTTTAAACGAGAATTGCTCTGCAGCAATTTTAAAGAAGCTTCCCGAGAAGCTTGGAGATCCTGGAAAATTTCTCATTCCGTGTGTTTTTCCAGGAATGGGTGAATGCTTCGCCTTGGCCGATCTTGGCGCTAGCATTAACCTGATGCCTAATTCAGTATGGAAGAAACTTTCTCTTCCTGGACTTACTCCTACCTGCATGACTCTTGAACTTGCAGATCGTTCTATCACTCGTCCACTCGGCATTGCCGAAGATGTATTCGTGAAAGTAGGAAAGTTCCATTTTCCGGCTGACTTCGTTGTTGTTGAATTTGATGCTGATCCAAGGGTTCCTCTCATTCTTGGAAGAGGATTCCTAAGGACGGGCCGTGCTCTAATTGATGTTTTCGAAGAGAAAATAACTCTTCGTGTGGATAATGAAGCAGTCACTTTTAACCTCGATCAAACTTCGAGGTACTCCTCACATTATGACTCTGAATCGGTTAACCGAATAGATGTCATTGATGTTGCTTCAGAGGAGTACTCTCAAGAAGTTCTTGGTTATGTTCATAATTCTTCGAGTGGTGATCCCACTCCATCTTCTGAACCTATAATCGCCAATTCTTCTCCTTCTCTCACTCCGTTTGAGGGAAGTGACTTCATCTTAGAGGAAATCAAGGCCTTTCTCAAGAGTGATTCGGTTCCCGATGGAATTGATAACCAAGAGATTGACTTGGAGGGAGATATCCTTCTCATTGAGAAGATGTTAAATGAAGATCCCTCTTTTCCTCCTGTTCTTCCACAAAAACTTCATAAAGAGGAAATCAAATCGGTTGAGAAAAACGATGAATTTCCTGAGGTCGAACTTAAGGACTTACCACCTCATCTCGAGTATGCATTTTTGGAGGGTGATGATAAATTACCCGTCATAATTGCTAAAAATTTGAGTGAGGATGAAAAGACTGCTCTCATAAAAGTTTTGAAGTCACACAAGCAAGCAATTGCTTGGAAGCTCTCCGACATCAAGGGTATTAACCCTGAATTTTGTACTCACAAGATTTTAATGGAGGATGACTTTAAACCGGCAGTTCAACATCAAAGAAGGGTGAATCCAAAAATTCATGAGGTTATCAAACAAGAGGTTCTCAAACTTCTTGATGCCGGATTGATTTACCCTATCTCGGATAGTCCTTGGGTTAGTCCCATTCATTGCGTTCCTAAAAAGGGTGGCATTACTGTTGTCACAAATGAAGAAAATGAGTTGATTCCAACTCGATTGGTTACGGGGTGGCGTGTCTGCATTGACTATCGCAAGTTAAATGATGCCACCCGTATAGACCATTTTCCTCTACCCTTCATGGACCAGATGCTTGAGAGATTAGCGGGAAACGAGTACTATTGTTTCCTTGACGGTTTCTCGGGTTACTTTCAAATTCCCATTGATCCGCAAGATCAAGAAAAGACTACCTTTACATGCCCTTATGGAACTTTTGCCTATAAACGTATGCCTTTTGGTTTATGTAATGCTCCGGGCACGTTCCAAAGGTGCATGATGGCCATATTTACCGACATGATCGGTTAAAACGATGGAGGTCTTTATGGATGACTTCTCGGTCATTGGGGATTCGTTCCAAGCATGTCTCTCCAATTTAGAAAACATGTTGAAAAGGTGTAAAGACACCAATCTTTGTCTAAATTGGGAGAAGAGTCACTTTATGGTTAAAGAGGGCATTGTCCTCGGCCATAAGATTTCCAAGAGTGGGATTGAGGTCGACAGAGCTAAGGTTGATGTCATTGCTAAATTACCTCATCCCACTACCGTCAAAGGTATTAGGAGTTTTTTGGGTCATGCCGGATTCTATCGTAGATTCATACAAGATTTTTCTAAAATCGCCCGGCCTATGACTCATCTCCTTGAAAAGGATGCTCCTTTTATCTTCTCTCCTGAGTGCGTTGAAGCTTTTCAAACTCTAAAGAAAAAGCTTACTGAAGCACCCATTTTAGTTGCCCCGACTGGGACTTGCCGTTTGAACTCATGTGCGATGCAAGTGATTTTGCTATCGGTGCAGTCCTGGGGCAACGAAAAGCCAAACATTTTCAGCCTATCCACTACGCAAGTAAAACTATGACTGAAGCTCAAACTCATTACACCACTACAGAAAAAGAATTGTTGGCTGTGGTGTATGCCTTTGAGAAGTTTCGGCCATACTTAATCTTGACAAAATGCGTGGTGTATACGGATCACTCGGCTCTCAAATATCTCTTTGCAAAACAAGATGCAAAGCCGAGATTGCTCCGTTGGGTTCTCCTCTTGCAAGAATTTGATATCACAATACGTGATAAAAAAGGAGCTGAGAACCTAGCTGCTGATCATCTATCCCGATTAGAGAACCCACACCAAGATGTTTTCGAGAAAAAGGAAATAAATGAAACATTTCCTCTCGAAACACTCAGTGCGGTTGCTTTTCGTGGAGATTCTACTACCCCATGGTTTGCCGACTTTGCAAACTACCATGCGGGTAACTTTGTTGTGAAAGGGATGTCGTCCCAACAGAAGAATAAGTTCTTCAAGGATGTCAAACATTATTTCTGGGACGACCCCTTCTTGTTTAAAATCTGTGCGGATCAAGTCATCCGGCGGTGTGTTTATGGTCAGGAAGCCATCGATATTCTCAAGGCTTGCCATTCTGGACCTACTGGGGGACATCATAATCCCAACTACACCGCCAAAAAGGTGTTTGATTCTGGTTTCTATTGGCCCACAATTTACAAGGATGCCCAGGAAATAGTCAAAGCTTGTAACGATTGTCAACGTTACGGAAATATTTCACAAAGAAATGAAATGCCACAAAATGTCATTCAAGTTTGTGAAATCTTTGACATATGGGGCATTGACTTTATGGGGCCATTTCCATCATCTCGAGGAAACAAATACATACTCGTGGCTGTTGACTATTTGTCAAAATGGGTTGAAGCGAAAGCTTTACCCACAAATGATGCCCGAGTTGTTGTGAAATTTTTGAAATCTCTTTTTGCTCGTTTTGGAACTCCACGTGCTATTATTAGTGATCGTGGTACGCATTTCTGCAATGACAAGTTTGATAAAGTCATGCAAAAGTATGGTGTTACACACCGTCTTTCTACCGCGTATCACCCCCAAACAAGTGGGCAAGTGGAAGTTACAAATCGAGGAATTAAAAGAATCTTAGAAAGGACCGTAGGAGAAAATCGTGCATCTTGGTCGGATAAGCTAGAGGACGCACTCTGGGCCTTCCGTACAGCTTACAAAACACCCATTGGGTGTACTCCATACAAGCTTGTGTACGGGAAGGCGTGTCATCTGCCGATTGAGCTTGAGCACAAAGCCTACTGGGCCCTCAAGCATGCAAACTTTGACCTTCAGACAGCGGGTGATCACCGGAAAGTTCAAATAAATGAATTGAATGAACTTCGTGATCAAGCATACGAGAACTCTTTGATCTACAAGGAAAAAACAAAGAAGCTCCATGACTCAAAAATCAAGAACCGCGTTTTCAACGTTGGTGACCGAGTCCTTCTTTTCAATTCAAGATTGAAGATCTTCTCGGGAAAACTCAAATCCCGTTGGTCTGGTCCATTCACTATCACCAAAGTTTATCCATATGGTACCGTTGAGTTATCTCAAGCTGACGGACCTAACTTTAAAGTGAATGGCCATCGGTTGAAACATTACTTTGGAGAGGACATACCACCCATGGTTGTCCCGGATCTTCAAACTTTCCCCAAGAACCAATGAATGCGGGGATCGAGTCAAGCTAGTGACTCGGTGATCAAAAACATTAGCAAAACATGGGTTCTCACCCGTGTCTCTGTTTTCTTTCTCTTTTCTACCACCTAAGTGTGGGGGAGATGCCCCACATGTTGTATATATGGAAAATTTTCAAAAAAAAAAAAAAAAAAAAAAAAAAAAAAAAAAAAAGTGTATGTATATAAAATAAAATGGCTATTAATATTTCCTTTTTACGTTCTAAGTGTTGGTTTAACAACCGGTACTTTGAATATTGAGGGCAATATTCAGTTCTAAGTGTGGGGGGGAATTCTAGCGAATTTAATCAAATGTACCATCTAGCACCCCCATTTTAGCCAAAATTTTAAAATTTTTTCTCACTTAGAACGAAATAAAATGGTTATCAGTCCGCCATGTCTAACCCACAAAAGGATTGGCTAATCCAAGAGCAAACGGCTCTTGGTAAAGATGTCTCAAATCCGTTGATGGCTTGCAATTTGCCGAAAATTGTATGGTTTTCGACTCACCATATCCTAAAAAGATGAAGAGTGGCTAGCCCGCAAGATTATGGCTTGTGGTAAAGGCAAGTGGAAAAACCATAATTGGTAATCAGCTCACCAAAGATAATATTGATAATTTATCTAAGAGTTGGCTAGTCCAGAAGCAAACGGCTTCTGGTAAAGACAAATCAAAACCGTTGACAGCTGATGGTTTGCTCAAAATCATATGGTTATCGGTGTACCATAGTTCTTACTTGAACTGAAACATTTGGCTACTCCAGAAATGATGGATATCTGGTAAAGAGAAAAATCCATTAAAACTTCATAAAAGATTGCTAGGGACTAGCAATAGTTTAGTGTGGGGGATTGATGAGTGTCTAAATACTCATCATTTTTGTCTCATCTGAACTGCCAAAACACTCAAAAACACTCAGAAATGCATCAAAATACTGAAAATATCCCAGGGATTGTGTTTTATATGTTTTAAATGCAAAATGTTTAAAAACAGTTGAAAAACGAACAAAGTTTGCAAAATTGGCAGTTTCAGTCCCTCAAGTTTCAAAACTTGTCAAAATTAGTCCCTAAGCATTTGTTTTGTCAGAAAAATCACCAAAGGTCCTTTTTAAATCATAAATAATCATATTTAGTCCTTTGGTGAAAAGTTTGAATAAATTACATCTTTGGTCCCTCAAGTTTGAAATCTGTCAAAAATAGTCCCTGGGAATTTTAAAAAGTGCAATTTTGGTTCTTGGATTATGGAAACATGGCAGGATTTTACCTTGGTGTATTTTGGAAGATGTGCAAGTTCGGTCCTCAAAATTTCAGAAATTACAAGTATGGTCCTTGTGATTTAGCTAATAAACCAAACCGGACCAAAAATAAAATAAACAACCAAACCCATCTTAACTAAAACCAACCCATCCCATTAACCCAAGCCCAACCCAATTCTTTCACAACCCGATCCACCCTTCTTTTTTAGCCAAAATCAAAGAAATAAAAAAACCCAGGTCAAACCTTTGACCATCTTCCCCCAACACAAACCCGTGACCTCTGCTACCCTTCATCATCACAAAGCCTCCCCCCTCCTCTCCATCATTACCCCTAAACACTGATAACCCACTAAATATCACCCCAGTCCAACATAATCCCACTAAAACACGCTAAATCAGTACCTTGCAATTATTAGAGTTTTGGCGCCAAAATCAGTGAACGGCCAAGATTAAAAGTTGTGCATCCAATGGTCAAGATATTGCTGGGAAAAGTCAAAGGCACCTCTGCAAACCCTAATTCTCAAGTATTTAAGGAAAGAGATGCTATGAAGGCAGGAGTAGTTTTTTTTTAGTTTTAATTTTTGTATGTCGTTTTAAATTTCCAATGTCTTAAATAATTTGTAAGGTTTAAATTCAAGCTTTTTGTATTAAACTAAGTTAGTTTATTGTATTGTAACTCTGTTTCAATTATTAATTCCAAGTTAATCCAGTTTTATGTTTTCCACATTTTTATTATTAAGTGAATTTTAAATGTTCTTAAAGCCAGGCTTCAATTAGCTTAATTCTAATTCAATTAAGCTTACTAAAGCTACTGATAGCTTTTAGTGAGCTTAGAAATCACTTTCAAGCAATTTTCCACTCTGGTCAACAAAAGTCAACTGTGGTGAATATAGTGGTGAATTCTGGGTATAATTGATAGTTCTATTGGAAGTTTGGAAGCAATAGGCCTATCTAAAGATAGGCAAGCTAAGTGAACCTCCTCTTTTCATGCTGAGGAGGATTTAGCCTGTGAGTTTCTTATTTCCTATTCTCTATATTGCATAATAAATAGTGGTAGCTTAAATCTGCTTGGTAGTGCTTGTTTCTGTTTGTTATCATTAAGTTGCATCATAATTTAGTTAATAGTAGTTTATTTCATAGTTTGGATTATTGTTATTGCATTTATGTATGTACTGAGTCACCTCTGCTTACTGCTTATATTGCATATTGTATCTCTGTGTTCATTAGGTGTTTTAGATCTGAGAGTCTGGTTCATTTAAGCTTAGTTGATCATTACTTATACTGAATTGGTAGTTGGAATTGTTCAAGGGGTTAGTTATTTCATTTAGGTTCATAACTGTCACATATAGGGGTCTTTGGATTTGCATGATTAACTGTGTTCAGCTTGTTGTTTGTTGTTGTTTGTGGTTTAAACATGTCATATTAGGTCTATTTAGGTCAGTTCCACTATAAAAACTAGTGTTCATTTGGAAAAAAGTCAAAATCATCTTCAAAATCCATAACAGCTGCACTGTTAGGATTATAGGTTTCAAAATCAATCATTTCAGTTGTTAAGTTGTTAATGTTACTTGTTCTAGTCTCAATTTAGCTTATAACTTCATAATCATTCAATAGATTGAGCTTAAAATTCACAAAAGTCAAAGTCACCAAAAACAGTCAAAAGTCAATAGGTCAGGTTTCAACTCAGTTCTGGGTGCTGATCTTGGACCTAATTGGACTTCAATTGGTGAGTTGCTGATAGGGCTTTTTGGATTTTTGGGAAGCCAGTAGTATCATCTAGCTTTTGCCCCCCTAAAATTTTGCTTTCCAGCTTAATTGGTGGCTTAAATTTGGTCTGCAAGTTGGGCTGTTCTGCTGCTTATCTGTCCAATTCTTTGCATCAGTTCAGCAATTCAATTGCTGATCCCATGTGCTTATTTGTGTTTTTCCTGTTGTTTTAAGCTCTCAGTAGTGTAATAATCTGTTTTTAAGCTTTTTGTAATTTTTGGTTAAGGTTTGCTTATTTATAGCTTATTTAGAAACTGCTTATTCTGCCCATTTTGCTTATTATGGGTTAGACTGCTCTTGTTTTATTTTTCTTAGCTTTTTAATAAGATTTTAGATTTACTGGAATTTTTTCAGATTTTTCTGTTTTCAGTTTCTATTTTTGAATCATTTTAATAGTTTTAATTAGTATTTAAATCATAATAAATAGAAAAATAATCAGAAAAATACAAATCCAATTTTCATAATTTTCTTTTTTCATTTTTAATCCAGGAAAAATATAATCTTATTTTTAGACTTTAAGAAAAACCAAAAATAGAAATAAAGTGATAGCTTCTATTTAATAGAATTTATCTTTTTAAATTTTAATTAAGTAATTTTCAATTTTGTAATTTTCTTAGCTTCTATTTACTTAGTAATATTTTTAGAAAAAGTTTTAGATTTTTCTTAGCTCATTTGGTATTTTTAGAATTTAAATTAGTTTAATTAGTATTTAAATAATTAATAATTAGAAATAATTAAATAAAAAGTTTAGAAAATTAGAATTTAAGTTTTTAAATAAGTTTTTAGTAATTTTACATTTTTAGGTTTTAAATTTCATAAATTTTACTTTTTAGTCCTTTTCAGATTTTTCGTTGCGCGTTTTTAAGTTAATTAATTCGCGTTTGACTTTATTGTGCATATCTGTTTTAATTTGTTATTTAGAATTGTTAAACAAAGCAAAATCAAAAGCAATCTAAATCATCAATCACTCTAATCCAAAGCTTCCCACAAGAGCCCATTCACATCTCGTTGGGACACGACCCGGGTGATCACTTGCCCGGTATCACACACATCACATCCACGGGTTTTGCAAGTTTGACTTTCCCTAAGTTTGACTTGTCATTTCCCAAAGTATCACGTGTGCACGATACTATAATTATTTATATATACTCACACACGGATCAATACTTCTTGGTGAATACAGTCTAGCTTCGTGAAAGTCGAAGACCAAACTGAATGAATATGTTAGTACAAACGTTATGATGTTTAATCTATATAGTGTCTTCATGTTTTAATGATGACAAATATGTAACTAGTAATACATAACGTAAAGTGCACAAGTTACTCGTTTACACAAATCATCAATGCATGCACACATCAACATCTCTCGACAGGCTCAAGTCTGAATCACTTAAGCTATGTACAAACAATACTTCAAACTTAATTAAGTGATCAAAGAATGATTTTTGTCCTTAAACCTCGCATTTTTATAAATGTGACAAAACCATTTTACAAAAATAAATTATACGAATTATTTTTGTATTTGTAAAGAAATGTTTTAATAAGAAAAATAAATTTGAAATTTGAATTTGAAATCCCTAACAGATATTTTTCCAGCCCAAATTAGCTAAAATTTCACCAGATAACATTTCACCACTAAAGGACAAAAACTGCCAGGAAGGTCCCTTAAATAGGTGACGGTCCCTTATATAAGGGACCGTCCAATGTTTAAGAGACCGTCCCTCGCTCCTTGAGCTACCTATAAATACTGAGCCATTTTCCACATAATAACTTAACCCTCTTTAGCACAAAATTTTCTGTCCTTTCTCAATCCCTTCTTTGATCACATTACCTTGCTTAAATCTTGTTTATATGTGATTCTTTCTTCATCTCCTCAAGTGCAAAGAGAAGAACTTTCGTTATTACCTAGATAGGAAGTTATGTATTCTAGTTAGTCCACGTGTAACATTTGTTACATATAGATCGAGTCCATATCTTTTGTAATAGGTAGATTTGGACGATGTGTAAGTATGTGAAGTGTCATGTATAGCCGGACGATATGTAAGTCCGTGAGGTGTTTTATGTTGATCGGGTAGATCGTGTTGGTCAGCCTAATAGTGGTGATTGGGTTGATTGTGTTGATCGGCTTGATCGTGGTGATCGGGTTAATTGTGTTGATCGGGTAGATCGTGTTGATCGAGGTGAACAGGTTGATCATGTTAATCGTGTAGATCATGCGTGGATTGGTTCTAGCCAAGATTACAACTCGACATTCCACTTATTGTCGTAAATTGGTGTAAGCGTTGGTGTACGGTTTGTTCCGCCTAAAGGGAGCTTGTTGATTAGTGAAGTAACTCTCGAGTTGGGTACTCGGGGAGTGGAGTAGGGCGAAGAGGAGCTTTGTGACTGAACCACTATAAATCTTCATGTCCGATTTACATTTTTCTTTATGTTGATCCTAGTTGAGCTATTGATCTTGTTAATTATCTTAGATATTAATCTAAAACAATAAGTATAGAAACTGTTCTTGAAACAATATTAAACACTATGTGGAATCTAATGTTTAATCTTAATAAGAATAATCAATCAAACACAGTCGAATTCTCTCAACAAACACTTCAATATATTAATACGGTTACTCAAAAGTAACAGGGTTACAAAAACCTTGAAGTGAATCGACTCTAACAATGATACTTCTATGATACGTACCAAAACTCTAACCCTAGATCCTCCTTTTATAGTCTAAGGAGTCCTAGTCGGTTACAATAGCTTTCTATACAAGATAAATCTTTTCGTATCTATTATATAATTATCCAAACATACTATACATAGTTATCTAATAAGTAGTAGAATACTAACTCTAGCAGTAGATTCCATAAGCCTAGCAGTAGTATCTACTTAGCGTATTTACTTGATCTTTATCACCAACTCCCGAAATACACTAGCAGTAGTATGATTAAGCCCAGCAGTAGAATTATACTTGGAGTATTTACCATTATGATCCATGAGCAGTATTATCATTCTTGATCAGCAGCATCTTAAATCCCAACAATCCTCCCCTAAACTTGATATTTCATCCAAAATCATCAAGTTTCCTATAAGCTTTAAACCTTCACCAGGAGGATTCTTCCAAACACTTACTTCTTCTTTTTCATCTTATTCCTATAATCTTCCCCATATAGTTGTCGTTGCATTTTTCTGATAAGATCAATAACCATTTGACTCCAACGATCAACATGAAGTTTAATATCTCCATCAACCATCATCTCAAGTGTAGTTCTAGCAAGAGGATAATCCTTCTCAACCAACATGTAAAGTTGAACCCCTCCTCTCATTTCTATATTGTGAACTCTACATGATTCAAACAGTCTCCAAAGAGTCATTTTAGTACTTTTGGCTTGCTCAGCCCAAACTCTGTCTTCAACATCAATTTCAAATAGAATTTTTAAATCTCCCCAGAGTACTCTATCCGACTCAAATTGAGGCCTTGAATCACCATATTTGATCTTCATTAACTTCTACAGAGTTTTCAAATCTTCTTTATCAAAGTTTCAGAGCATTTGATGAAATGCCAAAAACCTTTGAGTTTTTCCACTAGCTCTGTTGATTTCCCACCAAGGAGTCTTTCCATCATAACCAGCTGTCCATCCAATTATAGGAATTTTAGAATTCAAAGGAACGGTGTCAACATATATATCATCATTATTATCTACAACTTTAGTCATCTGTTGTAAATCCTTTATTTCTTGTTCATTATCATTCTCCTTCTGAGATTGTTTTGAATGCACTTTTTCTTCACTCTCAGATTCTAACTCAGATTTCTGCTCAACTGCTTTAGACTTGTTGGATTTTCTCTTCTTCCTTCAAACACTCTTCAAAACTCTTCCAGTTCTCTTTTTACCAATTCCAGAAGTCTCTTTTTATTCTTCCTTCACAACCTTTTCTTCAACCTTCTTTTCTTAAACATTTTCTTTTTCATTCTCAACCTCAGTTTCCACCACCTTCTTAAACCTCTTAAACTTCTCTTTTTCCAACTCAGACCCCATAGGCACAAAGCAATCAGATTCTATTTTAGCTTTTTCATACATCTTCTGAATTGATTCATCCAGGTACCAATGTAGCTGTTTAAGAGTGTAACCCTTCACGTTTTTCAAGTAATACTCTTGAAATTTTCTTACTTGTTTAACAGTTGGTGGTTTGAGCAACTACTTTTTCTTTCTCTCAGCAAGATACCATTTTCTCCTTTGTTCTTTGTATTTCTTCATCCGTTTTTCTCTTTCTTCCATTGTTTGTGTTTGTGTATCTTGCTGTTCCTTCTGAATCAGCTTAGAAAGCTCAACATCTGCATCACATTCAATCCTCTCTTCATCCCAAGCATCAAGAAATTCCTTTGGCTTAGCCTCATCTTCAGCATGTTTTCTTTGTTTTTCCAGTACTGCTTGATTTTCTTCCTCATACTCAGCTTGCAATTTCCTCGCAGCTTCTTCATTATACTTATCTTGTAACTTTCTTGGCCAGAACTCAAAGGGAATATCAGGATTAGGTTTAGGTTCTTCAATCATTTTCCCTTTTACCCTTTCCTGAATATGTAACTCCTTTGACAGGTGCCTTTGTTGATGCTCTTGGTTGTTGTGGTTATGATTTAGGTTGTTGTGGTTGTGGTTGTTTTGGTGTTAATGATTTTGTAGACTTAAGTTGTAGTATAACCTTAGCCAGACTAACATCATCATCCACTTCCTCAGCAGCAGAAACTTTAGTCTCAATAGTAGGAACTTCAACACCAGCAGCAGAATGTTTCTCTGGTTCAGCAGTAGCTTCTTTTTCACTAGCAGTAGAAAGATTTACACCAGCAGTAGAATCTTCCTTAGTCATTTTACCATCATCACCAGTAGTAGATTCAACATGATGAATTACCTCAGCAGTAGAATCATCCTTGGCTATATTTTCTTTGTCACCAACAGCAGAATCAGCATCCAAAGTCTTTAATTTCTCTACTAACTGTTCCTTTTTCCCTTTTTCCAAAGCTACTTCATTACCAGATTTGTCTTTAACCACAAATTCCTCATTTTTACCACTGTCCATATCCATATCAGCAACACCTTCTTCCTTTCGCTCAGCCTCTCCTGAAGTCTTTGTCTCATTCCTCCCCTGTTTGGGAGCATCCTCCCCCAAACCTGTATCTTTAGAGGAACTAACTCTTTGAGCTTTCCCTACTTTCTTTAACCTTTTAAATACCCTGGTTCTTGATCTCTTCTGACCTTCCAAAAGTCTAACTCTCATCTTCAAATTTGTGACTGTATGTATGAGATCAAGAACCTGTGATTCCAACTTGGTACATTTGGCCATCAATTCTTTGATTAGTTTCATGCTATCCTCATCACTTCGACCTGTATTACCTGGCCCAAGAGGTGAATCACTGGAATTTTAGGATTCAAAGGAACAGTATCAATAAGTCTAAAGTAGTTGAGCAGGAATCTGAGTACGAATCTGAGAGTGAAAAAAAGTGCATTCAGAACAATCTCAGAAGGAGAATGATAATGAACAGGAAATAAAGGATTTACAAAAAATGACTAAAGTTGTAGATAATGATTATGATATATATGTTGATACTGTTCCTTTGAATTCTAAAATTCCTATAATTGGATGGATAGCTGGTTATGATGGAAAGACTCCTTGGTGGGAGATCAACAGAGCTGGCAGAAAAACTCAAAGGTTTTTGACATTTCATCAAATGCTCTGATACCACTTGTTGATCCTAGTTGAGCTATTGATCTTGTTAATTATCTTAGATATAAATCTAAAACAATAAGTATAGAAACTACTCTTGAAACAATATTAAACACTATGCGGAATCTAATGTTTAATCTTAAGAAGAATAATCAATCAAACACAGTCGAATTCTCTCAACAAACACTTCAATATATTAATACGGCTACTCAAAAGTAACAGGGTTACAAAAACCTTGAAGTGAATCGACTCTAACAATGATACTTCTATGATACGTACCAAAACTCTAACCCTAGATCCCCCTTTTATTGACTAAGGAGTCCTAGTCGGTTACAATAGTTTTCTATACAAGATAAATCTTTTCGTATCTATTCTATAATTATCCAAACTTACTATACATAGTTATCTAATAAGCAGTAGAATACTAACTCTAGCAGTAGAATCCATAAGCCTAGCAGTAGTATCTACTTAGCGTATTTACTTGATCTTTATCACCAACTCAGCAGTAGTATGAAATACACTAGCAGTAGTATGATTAAGCCCAGCAGTAGAATTATACTTGGAGTATTTACCATTATGATCCATGAGCAGTATTATCATTCTTGAGCAGCAGCATCTTAAATCCTAACACTTTACTTATCTCTTTAAGCTTTATTCTTGCATTTACCGTTTTATATTTACACTTGCATTAAGTTTGTGTTTGTGTGTTTAGTTACATATATTGTGAATATGCCTGAAATATAAACTAAAACAACTTAAAAATTCAAATACAAATTTCATCACCCCACTGGTGACGGTCCTGTAAATAGACAGGCGGTCCCACATATATATGGGACCGTCCATACATTTCAAGGTCCGTCCCCAGTTCGACCAAAAGTAGTCCAATCCTTTTAAATTTGTGTTGTGCTTATGTTTGTATTGTATTGATGATATGTGAGTCTTGATTTGGTAAACATACTTGTAATTATGTGACACATATATTTGTTATAAGTGTCGTAATCACTATTCATATTTACCCACACTTGATCGAGAATTTGTTACGAAAGAATTTTAAGATTTTAATTGCTAAGTATGACGAAGGATCTGGCTGAAGTTCTCAGACACGCTTAGGCGGGAGTAATTTGAGATAAGGAAAAACGGGAAAACCCTTGGGAAGATAAGGACTCATCAAAAGCAGGTAATGCAACTTGCAGGTACAAAAGTTGTCAGCATAGTAAAGCAACCCTAGCCATACAAGTGCACGTGTACCTTACTTCGCTTCTAGTTTAAATATCACTATTCTCTTGTAACTACTAACAGTGTATCTCCCTAGTATATGAAGGGAGGTTAGTAGTAGTTATAAGTAATCGATTCCACCACTAGAATCTTCCTCCTCTTCTAAGTGGAATCTTCCTCTTCATAACCTGAAGAGTAACATTTGTCATTACCAGAGATAGTATTCCGCAACTATCCCTCGTAAAGCCTTCACCTTAACAACTTTTCTTTAAACCATTGATTGTGTGTTGCAGTTGCAAGTAAAGCTCTAACACTGACCAACTTGGGAATAGGAGCAAAGGTTTCTTTGTAGTCTATTACTTCCTGTTGGGTGTAACCTTTAGCTAACAAACGAGCTTTGTATCTTTCAATAGAGCCATTAGCATTAAACTTGATTATGTAAACCCATTTACAACCAATAGCGGTCTTTCTAGGAGGAAGTGACGTAAGATCCCATGTGTGGTTGATAACATCAAATAGTCCAAATATTTTTGTGTCAATTCCCCCCTAATATGATCATCATTTGTATTGTTTTACTTGGATATATGCTCTTATTTTTTAATATTTCATTTTCAGGGCATAAATGAGCATAGGAACAAAGAGACGCGGATTTGGAAGAATACTAATAAGATCTTCTGAGATACGCAGGTTACGGCATAACCCATACTTATGGTTACGCCGTAACTTAGACGAGGCTATAAATACAAGCCCTAATTCTACATTTTCGTTATCACTTCCCAACAAAAAACACCAAGGGACGTAAAGGGCTTCCAGAAGGACGATTCTCAGCAACTCTGGACCTTCTTCCAAGGGAGAATTCACTTCACTATCATATAAGTTTTAGTTATTTCGTATCAAACTTTTGTAATTCATTCAATGTCTTCAATTATGATTATTAACATTGGATCTACTGCATTGTTTAATATGATTGGCAAAGCACCTTGAATGTTAGCCTAGTTATGAAATTATTATTGCATTGATTTAAGCTTTCATGCTTTACTATCGCTTTTTGTGTTTACTTTTTTTTCCTATTCGTCAAAACCCTTGTTTTGGTAGTGTTAAAGCTTGGTAGTATCTATAAGGCTAGCTTGAATTGACCATAGGACCCTAGCCGAGTAGGTTGCGAGGGGTGGTAAGAAATGACCATAAGACTACCATTTCCTTGTTTGCGAGTTGACCATATGATCACCTACCTTGTAGAGATACTTAAGAAGTTAAGGAACCTCATAGTGGACCATGCTGGGTTCAGTGCTTCATGCACTAAGAATATGTCTAGATTGTAGCTGGTACATAATGACTAAGGATTAGGTTACCCAAGACCTCCATCGACTAACTACAGTGGAATAGGAATCTAGACTTATAGGCTAGACAAATTGACCAAATGCTGTTTAGTGACATTTACCCCCACTTGAAGCGGTAGAAGACATTTATAAGAAGACTTGATTACGGTGTAATAAGAAGAGTAACTAGGCTACCACATTTCTCCCTATTAATTGTTTCTCATTTAATCTCGCACTTATTCCATTTCATTAGTATAATATTAATCAAATCAAAACCCCCTTTGTAACACCCCCAAAATCAGGATTTGTGGAAGCATACATATTTGGATGCTACTAAATCGATAATCACAACACAAAGATATAGAGAACGGATTAAAAATTCGTTTTAAAATAGTTTACATTTTCAAAGTTAATTGTCATACATCAAGTTCAATTCAATAAAAACAAGGCGCATTTAACAAGTCTGTCCCAAATCAGAGTTTAACGCATAAGCAAAAACATTTCTAGAAAACTTATGACCAATGCCATGCCCTGCCTTCAATGAATACATTCTCAAACACCTGAGAAAAACATGCTAAAAGTCAGCTAACGCTGGTGAGTTCATAGCTTTAAAGTAAATAAGCACATATGGACCATAGCAAATAATTCAGCAATCACACTCATTCTGTATGCTAACACTAAGCTCATCCAACCGAAGCTAGACAAACAATATGCCAAGCTGGCATAGCAAACAAAGGGTGCCCGTGAGTGTTAATCCCCAGACACTCGGCAAAATCCGACATGGTATACGTTTGCGTTGACCTGCCGGGCCAACCGAACGGGGGAGTCACTCCCAATAGATCAATTTATATCATACACGCTTCCCAACAGGAATTGATGGTTGATGATTGTGGGCGCAATGGGATTCAAACATACTTAGGTTATCCGCATACCAGTTTGTATAAAAAAACAAAGTTCAATTTGGTACATGAAAACATTTTTGCATGTTTTTCACCCCAAGGTTTATAAAACAATACTTATAAAAATGGGGCTATAAACTTACCTTAATAATAATAGCAATCTGCTAGTCAACAATAACACAGTGCAACCGCTCCGACACGCGACCTAGATTAGTATGGTAAGTCTTAGCGAATTATTCGTATTTTAAATGTTTTAACTTAGTTGAAAGGTTTACATGTGTCAAGTGCTCGTGTATTTCTTGCTTGCTGTGTGGTAAGGTACATTTCAAAATAGTTTATCGTATAAGACTCTTTGATGATGGTTCATGGTGAAAGTGTACGGTGCAAACACGTGCGACGGAACTTCCGTGCTCAGTGCTTGTCGTCGCAAAATGCGTAAGTAATATATATATATTATCGTATATATATACTTAATAATTAAGTATTTAATTAATTAGAGCTTATAATTAATTAAATATGTAACACCCCAACCCGACAAGGGCAAAGGTGTCACAAATACGGATTCTTATCAGAACAGATAAAAGCATATGACATAGGTAATACAATAGGATTTCAAGGGTTACAATGAAAATATGAAATTTACAAAGCTAATTGGTACAAAAATTTCTAAGTCTAAAACAAAAATCTCTTCTAGTCATCTCTACTCCAGAATAGCTAACAAGGTCTTCTAACTCCAAGGTTCTCTCTATTAATAACCCAGCTTCCAACTAAAACCTGCCGCACACGAAAAGAAACGTGCGGCTGAGCTTAAAAAGCCCAGTGAACAGATATATATAATAAACGGAAATGAAACAAACGGAAATGAACAAATGAAGCATAATGAAAGAGATATAAATAAGGTACAAGAGTAAAGGTCTAGGACAGTCATCCACCACGAGCCCAGAAACAGAAATATCATATCACACATCACAAATCCTGTAGCATAGGAGAGGGGATGCCTCTCAAGTAACCAGATAATATGAGGGGTGACCTCATGTATCCAACAGAAATATATGGAGTAGCTAGCTCCCAGAACATGAAAGACGTGGATTGCACCCATCATCAGTCACCACATATCAGATCATATCATCACATATCAGAAACAGAACATATCTAGGATGCATCCATACGCCCCCCAGAACATATCATATTGGCCATATCAGAAATCACATAAGCGCGCATAACAGAATCAGAATGGGGACGGTGTGGTTAATCACTCTGACCACACAAGAGTCATGTCAGTGGTGCATCACAGACACGGCCATGTTACCTTCATGGCTAGGGAACAAATTTTGGCTCGGGTATCAAACTGGGAGTCAAAGGTCAAAGGTCAAAGGTTCATATCATAATCAGGGTGTCATATCAGAAGGTTCAATATCAGAAGGTCAATATCAGAAGGTCAATATCAGAAAGTCAATATCAGCAAGTCAATATTCCAAGTTCCATAGCTACAGTTCATTTAAAAGGGTTTCTAATTAAGAGTTCATTTAAAAACAATCTTTTAATAACGGTTTTCATAAAAATAATCCTTCAGAGTAGTTTTCATAAAATGATCTTTCAAAACAATTTTTCATAAAGATAGCCTTTTAAGATGGTTTTTATCAAAATTAGTAAAATTCCAATTAAAAGAGTATCGTAACATCTTTGCAAACGTCACTTTAAAATAGCTTTTTCTCAAATCATTTTAGGTCAGAATTAAAAAGGTTTCACAGTTTAGCTTCATATCATAGGTCATAACGAAGCGAATCATAGCAAAGGTATCAAATCAGAGACTAAACAGATCAGAACAGAGATCATAGGAAACCTTACAGAGAAGGTCAGAATATCCGTACCTTATATGAGCAAATCAAACCAAATAGGAAAACACTCGAAATAGGAACGACTCCTTCAGAGAACCTATACAAATTAATGATCATATATCATTTATAAACTCATTTTATACGTTGACCGCGTATAGTTATTCAGATCCCATGTTTAAGGTTTCTATATTTAGTAAGTTTCTCGAAATAGTAATATTAAATATAATATATATTATCTAATAACGTGAAGATGGCACCCATGTATTCATTTTACTTTAACTTTGATTGACCCAAATGAAGCATGCACTCAAACATACCCACATGACCCACACACTCACGCTTTACTCTTGTTCATAATATGCCCCACAATAGCCATTTAAAAGTGAGTTGTATTATAATAAAATTATATAACCAATAACACTGGTTAAACATTGACAGTTTGACACCTCCCAATATCAAACATTTCAGTAACGTATAGAACCAATCTACTCGAGCCAAAACTTTGCCCATCCTATCGACTCTTAAACTCAGAAACACACACCAAGTCACTCAAATTAACCCTAACTTCCCAGCCAACTCGATGCATCAAACATCAACCAAACAAGCACTCGACACATTCTTTTTCACAGCCATTTAAAAAAAACACATTTGACACACCCATTACACACTCTCGTACACACATAAAATAACCACACTAGAGCACCCTAGTTCGACCCACACTTAAGTCGATACACAAGCAGCCACAAGCGACCCATATCACAGTTGTACACACGACCAAACAAACACACTCGACACCTATTTCATGCAACATTTTATTCAGGTTAGGCAAAGTATTACACGATCAAAACAAGCGTATAATATAGCCCATGCAATCACGTTCATTTCTGATTTTTTACAAGTCCTGAACAGACCCTCACTCGACATGTTATGGACATCATTTTATGTGATCTTCGACAGATTTCAGATTATATATTAATGATCAAAACAAAGGTTTCAAGACCAGCCGTCATTAGCCCTCTATGAACACTGATTCGACTAACAAATTTACATAAATAACTTCATTATTTCATGCTACTTATTCTGTCATTTTATACGACATATTAATCTTTTATTCGTATTTATTGTAGATCAATTATAGCCTTGGTCATAATGACATGTTTTTATTACTGATATAAGGTGTCGAGTAGATGTCAAAGCAGAATCGATGGAGAATACCTTGGGTCGTATTAAACGAATGAGACAAGAACTAGGGTAGAATCACACTCGAACAAAACCCACGATCAGAACATTCATAAGCACCAACGCCCACTAATGCTTGTTTACTCACGAAATAGTATCACTAGGCTGAATTAGAACGAGGACAAAAGGAAGAGCAAGAACAACTCCAAACAGCATATACCCACAGCAACAGACCCTCGACCCTCTTGATCTTGGAATTAAAATGACAGACTTGTGTTTGCTTGTTTAGGTAGGATCGCATGAGAGCAAAGGAGAAAGAAAAAGAGCGTTTTTATGAAGGTAGGTGGTAGGAAATAGGGTAAGTAATAAATTGGTTTATATTTGTTATTGATTTGATATTAAATGTGGTGGTTATTTGTCTGTGATGAGGCGTGAATCAAGGCTCAATTTGAGGAGGTTATTTACTTACTATAATATGTGTATACTACTAGTTATTTGGACCCAACTTAGTGAACAATATCTTATTATTATATAGAGCACAGAAGTCACAAGATAAGATCGTCGATATGGATCGGACAAGGCGTCAAATCCAAAAACTAAAGTCAATAAGAAACATTAATCTGAATTTAGGGATGATTAGATGGTGATTGGTAACCATTCAAATTAACCAATATTTATACTTATCTTTTATAAATACCTTGTGTACAAATTTACTTATATTCGGCCTATATGTTATACATTTAACCGTGCCATACTTTATTCATAAGTTTCTTGTACAATTTCATATAATACTTTAGGTTACATGTTCATATCGTATAGTTTCAAGTCATAACATAATATATAACTCAAGTTTTAATTTATAGCGTATTTCATAAGTTCTTAAAATTTCAAATTTAGAGGGTATTTTTGTCATTTCGGATTATTTTAATTTTGGGGTTTTATAATTCTTCCCCTCTAAAAAAAAAATTTTCGTCCTCGAAAATTGAAGTGAAACGAAACGGAAAACATAACGGACCGTGAACGGAAATGTGAAAGATTTGTTTCTCATTAATTTATTTTGTTAATCAAAATAGCTTCGGCTTTTTAAGAAGGGACATACTATACCGAATCCAGTTCAAAGAATAAAATCCCAAACGTATCAAATGATAATCGTATTCTCGAGGGAGAGATACAGGAATTTCGTAGGATTTGACGAATATGTCGTCCATAGAATTTAATTTGATAAATCAGGTGAGAACGTACAGAAAATAGATGGTTTGATATCATCAAACGGCAGAAGCTCTACAACAGAAACTTAAGGTTCTTATCGGAAGTATAACGATCAACAAAACGCGTGTCGAGAATCCAAACGTATCAAATCGCATAACGGTGGAAGCAGATTTAACGCATAGATAGAATGAACCTAAAGTCTCACTAATCGCGGATAATCCAACGGAGATCAAATTCTAAACTTCTTAGGTACTCCCTAAGACATCCTATGGCCACAATGAGTGCATGTTATACGGTGTAAGTATTATCACGTTGGCCAGGCGTCATAATACTGACATCATATAAATATGCCCTCATGATGATCATACTTTATCTCAAGTCGTAATCAAAACCACCTATCTTAATCCACCTAGTACTTCTACAGTCTCAGAGGTCAACAAAATCGATGTCATAGTCAAGAGGGAGAACAAAATACTTGCAAGAGTATCGGAATCCCAGATTGCCTATCAGATTAAGGTATGCCGTCCACAAGCATCAGATCTTCTCCAATTCATCAAAGCCATCATTGGACGTACGAATAGACACAGAACTGAAATATAAGGAACTTAAATCATCAGAGGATCTTAAATTTGAGAATACTCGGAGGTGAAACAAAATTGTGAACTTATGTCTGGTTCGTCAAGCCTCCTGCTGTTCTTCTTGGAGTAATGTGAATTTCTGGCACAATCTTCAAATCCTTCATCCTCCAGTCTGCCTCCGCTCTTAATTCATCTTAGTACAACCAAGGTGAATAGGGAAGTTAGATTGCATGTCTTCATCAGCTCCAGGTTCGCCGTCTTGAGTAGATTTCTTCTTCTGCATCGCCAACACTTCTGCCTTGTAAGGGATGCCTTCACTCTTCAGGGTAGCCGCCGTTGTTGTTAACATTTTGAGTGCTCAATCAACCAATCCCTTATCAGAATGGAATCGAAGTTGACTATCCAAGAAAGACGGATCAACCAGGCAAATCTTATCATTCAAAAGTGAGAGGGAAACATTCTTATATGCATGGTTAAACATCACAAGACTTTTCATAGGGATAGAGAGGGGTAAGACGGAATCAAATAGCGTCAGAAGATTCATAGGTGCTTATCAAAAGCAAGAGACAAACAACAGAATGTATCTAGTACGTCATCACCATGGAGATTCTTAGAATTGTCCGAAGAGGCATCAAAATGATTAACAAAAGGATCAGATATCAGAGTCAAAATCTGAAGATAAGGATCAAATAGTGTCAGGCAATTATTATAAAATTTCTCAATGCCTTCCAAATTTAACCAGGTTCAAATCTTAGGTGGTGCAAAGCATAAGCTTTCGATTTCCAAAAGTGATATCAACAGACTCTAACCAAGAGCAAGGCACTAATCAGAGTGATGCGGAAGCAATGATACTTAAACAAATGCCTTATAGTCTACCCATTCCTCACCGGTCAAAACTTAGGTTCCTATGGGAAATCCTAAAGCAATTTTCAAAGGTTGACTTACGAGCGCCTACAGGGAAAACTTAGTGGTCCTAACTTACACAGGCCAAGGGTAAATGTATTACGTATCGCAACCTGTCTCTGATACCATAATTGTAACACCCCAACCCGACAAGGGCAAAGGTGTCACAAATACGGATTCTTATCAGAACAGATAAAAGCATATGACATAGGTAATACAATAGGATTTCAAGGGTTACAATGAAAATATGAAATTTACAAAGCTAATTGGTACAAAAATTTCTAAGTCTAAAACAAAAATCTCTTCTAGTCATCTCTACTCCAGAATAGCTAACAAGGTCTTCTAACTCCAAGGTTCTCTCTATTAATAACCCAGCTTCCAACTAAAACCTGCCGCACACGAAAAGAAACGTGCGGCTGAGCTTAAAAAGCCCAGTGAACAGATATATATAATAAACGGAAATGAAACAAACGGAAATGAACAAATGAAGCATAATGAAAGAGATATAAATAAGGTACAAGAGTAAAGGTCTAGGACAGTCATCCACCACGAGCCCAGAAACAGAAATATCATATCACACATCACAAATCCTGTAGCAGAGGAGAGGGGATGCCTCTCAAGTAACCAGATAATATGAGGGGTGACCTCATGTATCAAACAGAAATATATGGAGTAGCTAGCTCCCAGAACATGAAAGACGTGGATTGCACCCATCATCAGTCACCACATATCAGATCATATCATCACATATCAGAAACAGAACATATCTAGGATGCATCCATACGCCCCCCAGAACATATCATATTGGCCATATCAGAAATCACATAAGCGCGCATAACAGAATCAGAATGGGGATGGTGTGGTTAATCACTCTGACCACACAAGAGTCATGTCAGTGGTGCATCACAGACACGGCCATGTTACCTTCATGGCTAGGGAACAAATTTTGGCTCGGGTATCAAACTGGGAGTCAAAGGTCAAAGGTCAAAGGTTCATATCATAATCAGGGTGTCATATCAGAAGGTTCAATATCAGAAGGTCAATATCAGAAGGTCAATATCAGAAAGTCAATATCAGCAAGTCAATATTCCAAGTTCCATAGCTACAGTTCATTTAAAAGGGTTTCTAATTAAGAGTTCATTTAAAAACAATCTTTTAATAACGGTTTTCATAAAAATAATCCTTCAGAGTAGTTTTCATAAAATGATCTTTCAAAACGATTTTTCATAAAGATAGCCTTTTAAGATGGTTTTTATCAAAATTAGTAAAATTCCAATTAAAAGAGTATCGTAACATCTTTGCAAACGTCACTTTAAAATAGCTTTTTCTCAAATCATTTCAGGTCAGAATTAAAAAGGTTTCACAGTTTAGGTTCATATCATAGGTCATAACGAAGCGAATCATAGCAAAGGTATCAAATCAGAGACTAAACAGATCAGAACAGAGATCATAGGAAACCTTACAGAGAAGGTCAGAATATCCGTACCTTATATGAGCAAATCAAACCAAATAGGAAAACACTCGGAAATAGGAACGACTCCTTCAGAGAACCTATACAAATTAATGATCATATATCATTTATAAACTCATTTTATACGTTGACCGCGTATAGTTATTCAGATCCCATGTTTAAGGTTTCTATATTTAGTAAGTTTCTCGAAATAGTAATATTAAATATAATATATATTATCTAATAACGTGAAGATGGCACCCATGTATTCATTTTACTTTAACTTTGATTGACCCAAATGAAGCATGCACTCAAACATACCCACATGACCCACACACTCACGCTTTACTCTTGTTCATAATATGCCCCACAATAGCCATTTAAAAGTGAGTTGTATTATAATAAAATTATATAACCAATAACACTGGTTAAACATTGACAGTTTGACACCTCCCAATATCAAACATTTCAGTAACGTATAGAACCAATCTACTCGAGCCAAAACTTTTCCCATCCTATCGACTCTTAAACTCAGAAACACACACCAAGTCACTCAAATTAACCCTAACTTCCCAGCCAACTCGATGCATCAAACATCAACCAAACAAGCACTCGACACATTCTTTTTCACAGCCATTTAAAAAAAACACATTTGACACACCCATTACACACTCTCGTACACACATAAAATAACCACACTAGAGCACCCTAGTTCGACCCACACTTAAGTCGATACACAAGCAGCCACAAGCGACCCATATCACAGTTGTACACACGACCAAACAAACACACTCGACACCTATTTCATGCAACATTTTATTCAGGTTAGGCAAAGTATTACACGATCAAAACAAGCGTATAATATAGCCCATGCAATCACGTTCATTTCTGATTTTTTACAAGTCCTGAACAGACCCTCACTCGACATGTTATGGACATCATTTTAGGTGATCTTCGACAGATTTCAGATTATATATTAATGATCAAAACAAAGGTTTCAAGACCAGCCGTCATTAGCCCTCTATGAACACTGATTCGACTAACAAATTTACATAAATAACTTCATTATTTCATGCTACTTATTCTTTCATTTATACGACATATTAATCTTTTATTCGTATTTATTGTAGATCAATTATAGCCTTGGTCATAATGACATGTTTTTATTACTGATATAAGGTGTCGAGTAGATGTCAAAGCAGAATCGATGGAGAATACCTTGGGTCGTATTAAACGAATGAGACAAGAACTAGGGTAGAATCACACTCGAACAAAACCCACGATCAGAACATTCATAAGCACCAACGCCCACTAATGCTTGTTTACTCACGAAATAGTATCACTAGGCTGAATTAGAACGAGGACAAAAGGAAGAGCAAGAACAACTCCAAACCGCATATACCCACAGCAACAGACCCTCGACCCTCTTGATCTTGGAATTAAAATGACAGACTTGTGTTTGCTTGTTTAGGTAGGATCGCATGAGAGCAAAGGAGAAAGAAAAAGAGCGTTTTTATGAAGGTAGGTGGTAGGAAATAGGGTAAGTAATAAATTGGTTTATATTTGTTATTGATTTGATATTAAATGTGGTGGTTATTTGTCTGTGATGAGGCGTGAATCAAGGCTCAATTTGAGGAGGTTATTTACTTACTATAATATGTGTATACTACTAGTTATTTGGACCCAACTTAGTGAACAATATCTTATTATTATATAGAGCACAGAAGTCACAAGATAAGATCGTCGATATGGATCGGACAAGGCGTCAAATCCAAAAACTAAAGTCAATAAGAAACATTAATCTGAATTTAGGGATGATTAGATGGTGATTGGTAACCATTCAAATTAACCAATATTTATACTTATCTTTTATAAATACCTTGTGTACAAATTTACTTATATTCGGCCTATATGTTATACATTTAACCGTGCCATACTTTATTCATAAGTTTCTTGTACAATTTCATATAATACTTTAGGTTACATGTTCATATCGTATAGTTTCAAGTCATAACATAATATATAACTCAAGTTTTAATTTATAGCGTATTTCATAAGTTCTTAAAATTTCAAATTTAGAGGGTATTTTTGTCATTTCGGATTATTTTAATTTTGGGGTTTTATAAAATATGTATGGAAAAATTAATATGTTAATGGTGATAGTGGGGTATTATTATATTATAAATATTATAATTATTTATAATATAATGATAATTATAAAGAATTTTTTAAGTATTTAATTTTGAGAAATTAAATAAGTGTAAATGTATAAATATCTAAAATATATTTGTAAGTCTTATAAAGTCTAAAAATATAAATTTAGAAGAATTAATATTTTTAATAATAAAAATAATCCGTTTCGCCTTTTAGTCGGTTTTCATCCAAAAATATTCTAAGTGTCGAAATTTTAGAAAAATCGGGCATGACCCATTCGTTTATTCAAACTTTTCCATTCATCCCAAGTGTTGCAATTTCATCAAATAATCCCTTAAGTTAACTATATTTGCAAAACTAGTCCAAAATGTATATTTATCGTTATAACTATATTTATCGTTACGTTTACTTCTTAATTATGGGTTTTGATACAAAAGTCAACGTTTAGTCATAATACTTTCAAAAGTCAACAAAAAGTCAACAACTACAACTTTGGGCCGAAAAGCCCATTTATTTGTCTTATTGGGCTTAAGGTGTCAAAACGAGTTCAAAACGGTTTTAATCGATATATAATGTTTTAATAAGTCAAAATATTTATAGAAGGTCGAAAAATGTTCAAAAACTTGTTTTTGTCATCCGAGATATATATTGGGCCGAAAAGTCCATAATGGGTCCAATAGTCCCAGTTTAGCCCAAAAATCGTTTAACCCTTTTAAGTTACGATATATATATCGTTAAGTTTCTAAAAATCAATTTAACATGTTCATCACGTCGTTTGGTCAAAAGTCAAACCAAGCCGAATTTGGGTTGGGCTCGGCCCAACTGTGTCGAGACCCCAAAATAAGCCCAAAAACATATTTAAGCCTTAAAGCACTTTTTAATTTAATTAGTTACGTAACGATATTTAATTTAGTCAAATAAGCACTTATAAATAAGCCATCAAGTCAAATAGTCAACCAAGGCTGAAACATATTGGGCTAGGCCTAATATGTGTCGTACGACCCATTTGACCCAAAACAAGTCAAAACACAATAAGCTAGAGCTTATTCAATAAGCTATTTCAAATAAGCTATCAAGTACTAATTTCACCATTTCACCACTAGAGCCAAAATTTTATGTTTTTTCAAAACCCCAATAATTATTTATTTTATAAGTGAGCCGATTTGTATATAAGCTCAAATTAACACTTATATTACTTAAACTCGCGTAATTAGTTCAAAGCTCATTTGTATTATCAAACTAGTACCACAAGCAACAAGATTTACCACACAAGCAAGAAATAACCTAACTTGTACAAAAAATTCAAAAAAAGTCGAGCACCATAATATGTATATCCAAACGTAGCTTTTTCAAAATAGCAAAACATACACATTTAGCATTTGGTAACACTTGTAAACATTACAAGAACATGAAATAAACAAGATTGAAAAAGTTTGAAGATCCTCGCAATGTTCTTTATGGTTAACGAGCCAAAGGAGTACCCAAGACACACCCAATTGCTTCAAATTTACCCAAGAAACGTTCCAAATGTTCCCAAAAGCTCAAAAGTACAACCTGATTGCCTTGAAACTTAATAGATTTTTGTAGATCTTGATTATGGTGGTTTGAAATATTGGAGAGGTGAAAGAGTTTTATGAGAAAGTTTAGATGATAAGAATTTGTGTATGTATTAGTGAGTGTTACTATTTAAATAAATTACAAAATGGGATGAGATCACAATAAGAAAAATAGGATTATCTAATTGTTGGTTTGTGGTTAGTGGGTGGCAAAAGACAAGAAAGAAGAGGAGGGAAAATAATTTGTTCCTCGTTGGTGTATCGTGTGTCGGTTTAAGCTTAAATGTTACCGAAAAGTCCCGGTCTGACCTTTTTGGACACGTACACGCAAAATAAAGTTTTTATTGACGTTTTCGTTAGAATAATAATAAAATATTATTATTTGCTCAAAAATGCATTTATTTGACTGCTACCATATATACTGTACTGTCGGTTCGCGTGTGGGGTGGCTTTTCAGTAAATACGAGAAAGCTTCTCAGTTAAATACGAAACTTGTCAGTAACTATCAGAAATAGAATAATTTACGCTTAATGACAAAAATAAACTTTTTCAGCAGTGACTGTAAGCTACACTATGCAGGACAACTCCCAAAAAATGTTTAGAAATGCTCAGAAACATGCAGTTACGCATAGAAATGCTCGGCTTAAAAATAATAAATAAATATTTATTATCAACCTAAAGTATGAAAATTACCATTTGTCACAGTCTCCCCAGCTAATGTAGAAATCTGTCCCGGATTTCAATTCGCGTTACTCGATGAATTCGAAAAGATATGAGGATACTTTCGCTTGATTTCATCCTCTCGCTCCCAAGTGTCCTCGGGACCTTTGCGAGAGTTCCAATAGACCTTCACAATTGGGATACGACTCTGCTTTAGTCGTTTAACTTCCCGGTCCATGGTTTCAATCGGTTCCTCGATGAAATTCAGTTTCTCATCAAGCTGAATCTCATCCAAGGGAATGGCAGCATTATCATCAGATAAGTACTTTTTCAAGTTGTTGACATGAAAAACGTCATGCACAGTGCTGAGTTTGGATTGCAATTCGAGTCGATAGGCTACCGGCCCGACTCTGGAAAGAATCTAAAAAGGTCTAATATAACGAGGGTTCAACTTCCCACGTTTACCAAATCTTATCACGCCTTTCTATGGCGAGAATTTTAACATCACTTTTTCACCCACTTGGAACTCAAGGGGTTTTCGCCTCTTGTCGGCATAGCTCTTTTGACGGTCACGATCCGCTTGCATTCGGCTCATGATTTGCACAATTTTCTTAGTAGTCTCGTGGACTAGGTCTGGTATGGTAAGTTGGCTTTCTCCGACTTCAGCCCAACATATTGGCGATATGCACTTACGACCATAAAGTGCTTCATATGGTGCAGCCTTGATGCTGGTGTGGTAGCTGTTGTTGTAGGAAAACTTGGCTAAAGGCAAATGCCTATCCCAGCCGTTCCCGAAGTCAATCACGCAAGCTTTCAGCATGTCCTCTAACGTCTGAATAGTCCTTTCACTCTGACCATCAGTCTTAGGATGATAAGCTGTACTCATATCAAGGTCTGTTCCCAATGCGTCCTGGAGTGACTTCTAGAAGTTAGATGTGAAACGACTGTCTCGATCAGAGATGATAGAAACAGGCACACCATGCCTTGCAATAATTTCCTTCGCGTACAGTTTCGTGCAAGTTGGTCCATGCTATCGATTACCTGTATAGGAAGGAAATGAGCAGATTTAGTGAGACGGTCCACGATTACCTAGATCGTGTCATAACCGCTCGATGACTAAGGCAGTTTGGTGATAAAATCCATAGTGATGCGCTCCCACTTCCATTCTGGAATTTCGGGTTGTACAAGTAGACCGGATGGTCTCTGGTGTTCAGCCTTGACTTTCGAACACGTTAAACATTTACCGACGTACTTAGCTATATCGGCCTTCATGTTTGGCCACCAGTATTGCTTCTTCAAATCCAAGTACGTCTTGTCGGATCCTTGATGGATGGAGTATTTGGATTTGTAGGATTCGTGCATGATCAAATCATGAATTCCATCGTATAGCAGGATCCAACTTCTGTCCCCATAACACAAAACTCCATCGGATCTCTTTACGAAGCCATTCTCGCTCTCTGGCATTCCGTAAATTTTCTCATGCAGTCGGTTCTCTTCCTTGAGTGCCTCGACCTGAGCCTCAAGAATTTTCGTTGGAAGCGGTGAACTGATCGTCATTCCTAACGATCTGACTCTGAGCGGTTTGATCCGCTCTTTTCTACTGAGGGCATCAAAAACCACATTTTCCTTGCCTGGGTGATAACGGATCTTACAATCATAATCACTGAGTAATTCCAACCATCGGCGCAGTCTCATGTTCAGTTCCTTCTGGTTCAAGATGTGTTGTAGGCTTTTGTGGTTGGTATACACGACGCACGTTGTGCCATAGAGATAGTGCCTGCAGATTCTAAGTGCAAACACAACTGATCCTAGCTCTAGGTCATGGGTTGTGTAGTTCTTCTCATGGGTTTTCAGTTGTCGGGAAGCATATGCTATCACCTTCTCTCTCTGCATTAACACGACTCCTAAACCATTGTGTGAAGCGTTGCAATAAACAACAAAATCTTCACTACCTTCAAGTAAGTCCAAAATAGGTGCACTACACAACTTTTTCTTAAGGAGTTGAAAAGCTTCTTCCTCCTTATCTCCTCAGTCATATTTCACATTCTTCTGTGTCAGTTTAGTCAAAGGCATTGCTATCTTAGAGAAACCTTTGATAAATCGCCGGTAATAACCGGTAAGTCCTAAGAATTGGCGTATTTCGGTGGGTATTGTAGGTGTCGCCCAATCCTTTATTGACTCGATATTTGCGGAATCCACGTGAATGCCTTGACTATCGATCACGTGGCCCAGAAACTGCACAGTTGATATCCAGAATTCGCACTTTGAAAACTTGGCATATAACTCCTCCTTCTTCCATAATTCTAAGATTATCTTGAGGTGTTCCTCGTGCTCTTTCTCATTCTTAGAATATATCAGGATTTCGTCAATGAACACGATCACGAATTTATCCAAGTACGGATTACATACTCGATTCATGAGGTCCATGAATATGGATGGTGTGTTAGTTCGGCCGAATGGCATAACTTGGAATTAATAATGGCCATATCGGGTTCTGAATGCAGTCTTCGGGATATCCTCTTCCCGGACTCGGAGTTGATGATAACCTGATCCCAGGTCAATCTTTGAGTAAACTGATGAACCTTGTAGTTGATCGAATAGGTCGTCAATTCTCGGGAGTGGGTATCGATTCTTGATGGTTATCTTATTCAGCTCCCGATAGTCGATACACATCCTGAAGGATCCATCCTTCTTCTTAACAAACAGGACCGGAGCTCCCCAAGGCGAAGAACTCGGTCTGATAAAACCTTTCCCTGATAGTTCAGCCAATTGATTAGATAACTCCTGTAACTCTGTTGGTGCTAACCGATAGGTTGCTCGCGCTATAGGTGCGGCTCCTGGCACTAAATCGATTTGAAATTCGATCTGTCTGGCTGTCAGGAGTCCAGGTAGGTCTTCTGGAAAAACTTCCGGGAAATCTGTAACACCCCCAAAATCTGGTATTGCGGAAGCATTCGGGTCATGGGGTGCTACTAAATTGAATATCACAACACAAGGTAATAAAGAACGGAATACATACTCCGTTTTAATATATTCAACCAAGTTAAATAAGTTTACAATAAAGTTTGAATTTAGAAAATAAGGCCCATAATTCAGTTGTCCCAGTAAAAAACAAGTCATAGTTTAAATGCCACAGTACTTCAGAAAGTAGTCTATGACCCTTGCCGTGCCACAACCTTGTCATAATCAATCAGCTTAGACACCTGAGAAAAACATGCTAAAAGTCAGCAAAACGCTGGTGAGTTCATAGGTTTATCAATAAGCAGTAAAATCAACAGTTTGGACCATGAGTTTGGTATATGAGCATTACAACCTATGCAATGTCATATAAAAATACAGTCTATTATGTTAGCACTAAGTTCATGCAACCGAAGCTATAACAGTGTACATGCTCTAGAAGCATGTTAAATATAAAGGCCCGACAAGTGTTTATCCCGAACACATGGGTTTCGACATGGTATATGTTCGTTTGCCTATCCGGTCAAGCCGAACGGGGACGTTACTCCCAATAGATCTCTTTGTAACATTCACGCTTCCCAGCAGGAATTGACGGTTCATGAGTTCGGCAAAATGGGACATAACAGGGCTTAAGCTAATCCACGTAATAACATAGACAATAATTTGGTTCATAAAAGTGTTTTGTATGTTTCTCACCCCAATTGTAAAACAAGTTTAAATAGAGTGGGGCTATAAACTCACCTTGGCAAGTAGAAGTCAGATAATACAATAGTTCAAATAGTGTTCAGCACCAACACGCTACCTAGATTAGTATGGTTTGTTTTATTTCACGGACCGAGTTTAAGAATTTATAAATTTAGTTAAATCCAAAAGATTTAAAGAGTTTATGTTATTGTTGGTGGTGTGGCAGCATTTTAGTTTAAAACATTTTTCTAAACATTTGAAAGTATTGGCTCTTGGAAGTGCTTACGTGTATATCAAGACGAATAAGTCTCCCGTTTGACAGTAACTGAAGGACTATGTACGGAAAAATTAATATCAACATAAGACATTGACGGCATGTGGAAAACGTTATAGTCAAATGAGTATATATTACATGTATGAGTGTGTGCATGAGAAAAATGGTGTGTGTGTGTATATATATAGTATCTATAAAAGAAATGTTACGTTTTGAATTTCTCATCATTGATTATTTCATTTAACGAAGTATTAGTAAGCTTAGTATATACTTTTTGATAGTAGGCGATTCTCGTGTTAACAAAAGTTATAAGGTTGGCGTTTAATTAAATAATTGTTTCGTAATCTAATAGGTCTATATGAGCTTTGATTAAATACATCAAGTTTATATGTAATCGATTTAATGAACGAGTTTAAATTTCACAAGTCTAGGTTTTCACCTTGATCGCATACTTGTTAAATGCATAAAAACTTTCTAATCGTATGTGTAGAGTAAAAATCAATTTGGTCCTCTATAAGAAAATATCATGTCGAGTTACTTAAATACGTTGCATGGTTTAGATATATATATAAATATATATAGCGAGATTTTTGTGTTTTAGTGAAGTGTAACGAGTTGATAATAAGTCGGGTTGTTTTTAAGTCGTGATATATAAAGTTTGAAATAGTCGAGAAGATCACTTGGACGATCGTGGCAATATCCTGTATATAAAACCGAATGTACAACACACTCTTGTGTGGTGGAGTGGCTATGGCCTAACACGGATAGTATAATAATAACTTGGAATGGACTAGCCTGGTAAGGAAAAAAAAAAAAAAAAAAAAAAAAAAAAAAAGGCCACTGATGGGCTTCAGCCCAACTATAAAAAGAATCCAATACACTAGATTTCATGTTATAAATTTGTTTGTGGTATAACCATTTGTGTTATACTGATTTGTGTAGACATCAGGACTCGAACTTTTATCTTCGACCTTGTGTACGAGACGCAACCAAAACACACCCCGTTTGTGTTTTATAACCGAGCGAAAACAAGCACCCTTCGTGGGTGTTATACACGCAACACATGACTATTTGAGTGGTTTTCCCAAATAAACCACGGCACCCTTCGGGGGTGGTGGTCGAACCAAAAAGAAAGGAGAACGAGCCACTTATCATGGTGAGTTCGAGTGGCCTCTCGGCTCACATACAAACCGAGACACACTAGATTAAGTGTTCACTCAATTCGGCCTGTTTTTACCACATAAGACTAAGAAAGAATACCACTTAAAGTCGCACTTGAAACCAAAATAAACCAACACAACTCAAAATCGAGCATATACACAAACCAAGTCCGAACACAAACACAAATTCAATCACAATTCGAGTACAATGCTAGCAAAATTCGAGCATAAGCCAAACACAAACACAATCCGTGTTCGTACACTACAAAAGCTGAGCACAAGCACAAACACAAACATAACCCGAGTACAAGCACAAACACAACCATAATCCGAGTACATACATCAACAAGATCTGAGCACAAGTACAAATGCAACCAAATTCGAGTCTAAATACCAACACATTCGAGCATGAGCCAAACCCAAACTTAGTGCCATATTTACTTTCTTTTTAACTACTTACTAACTACTTAAGAATTCGACCAAGAAGAAATAAGAAAAACCGAATAAAAGACTTATGACATACACTTCCAATTTCCGATCCAACGTAATTTCGACTTTAGTTTTCAGGTTTAGTTTGCCACACCATAACACTAACACCAACGAAAGATCAATGACACTATAACATCAAATTCCAAACTGTAACATAACAACAACAATAAAATATCATGTATCATGACAAGTTTTATCAATTGAAAGTTCAACTAACACATAAAGAACCTACTCCTATTCGAATGAAAGAGATCAAAAGAAAATTTAGAACTCTTACAACAAGGAGATCGATTAACAGGAGGTTAGAAGAAAATCGAAGGAACCCAAATCCGATTCAAGCAAGAAATCCACACCCCACTCTTGACCCAGTAACCAATTGTACTTAGTATACCAACTCTTGAATTTGTTTTTGATAAAGATTGAGTGTGGGGGTTTGCCTATGAATCGAATGGGATTATAAAACTTAAACAAGGAAGGGTTTGACCCTCTCCTCCTTGGTTATCAGATGCTCCATGGCCATAAAGAGAAGCCATAGCCCTCATCTTCGTCATCCCTTGGCTCGTTGTGTTGACCTTCGGACTAGACAAGTGGTGGCAGTGGTCTCCTTTTGGACATAAGGAAGGAGATAAAAACTTTCTGGCCTTGTTTTTATTCATGTCGTCACTCAATTTGTTGCTATAGATCTGAGACGGGGATAAGGGGGTGATGTTAGGTTTGCAGAGGGGAAGTGGGGGAAGAAGAGAGAGGCGTGAATGTATATCTTTCTTCTTTTTTTTTTTTTTTTTTTTTTTTTTTTTTTTTTTTTTATTTGATTTTGTGAGTGGGGTACGGATGTATTAAATGTATAGAGATAATATTTTTATTCTAAGTTTTGTATTAAGTGTACCCCATGTCCCGTAGAGCCCCGGTGTAATTTGAGATTTTCGGGTTGTTGTGAGCACGAAAAATGTAGTTCAGGAGTCGTTTTTATCAAATCGACATAGAGTAAAATTTATTGACTCCAAAATGAATTTATAAAAGTAAACATTTACTAATGTGGTATCGGTATGCGTGTGGTGTCGTTTTTCAAGAAAAACGAGATAACCTCTCGTTTTTGTTATGTTGGGGTCTGTAAATGTCAGAAAGTGAAAAATTCAACTTTTCTGATAAAATCAAATAGTTTTGGGGAGTTACTGTATGCTACAGCGTGCGGGTTTGTTTCCTGTAATAGTTATGTAGACACATAAATGCTTAGTCTAACAGTTAGGTAATAATAAATTGACATTAATCATTAAAATATTAGTGGGAAAATTACCGTTTGTCACATCCTTCCCGCCTTAGAAGGAAAACCGTCATCTATTTTCGTTTAGAGTTACCCGATGAATTCGAGAAAAGGTGTGGGTATTTACGCTTGATCTCGTCCTCACGCACCCACGTGTATTCGGGACCTCTTTGGGAGTTCCAGCGAACTTTAACAATAGGAATGCGGCTTTGCTTAAGTAGTTTGATTTCTCGATCCATTATCTCGACAGGTTCTTCAATGAAATTTAGTCTCTCGTCGACTTGGATTTCCTCCAAAGGAATGGCAAGTGTTTCGTTTGAGAGACATTTCTTCAGGTCGCTCTCGTGAAACACATTGTGTACAGAGCTGAGTTCTGGTGGTAATTCGAGTCGGTTGGCTACCGGCCCGATTTTGCTGATAATTTTGAAAGGTCCAATGTATCAGGGATTTAATTTCCCATGCTTTCCAAAACGAATCATGCCTTTCCACGGCGAGAATTTTAACATAACGCAATCACCAACTTGGAACTCAAGTGGTTTTCGTCTCTTGTCTGCATAGCTTTTCTGACGGTCTCGAGCCGCTTGCATCCAGCTCTTGATTTGCACAATGTTTTCGATAGTCTCTTATACTAGTTCAGGACCAGTGAGCTGACTTTCTTCAACTTAAGCCCAGCATATAGGTGATCTGCACTTTCGACCATAAAGTGCCTCATAGGGTGCAGCTTTGATGCTCGTGTGATAGCTGTTATTGTAAGAAAACTCGGCTAATGGTAGGTGTCTATCCCAACCGTTTCCAAATTCTATTACATACACTCGCAGCATGTCCTCTAAGGTTTGAATGGTTCTTTCGCTTTGACCATTTGTTTGAGGATGGTATGCGGTGCTCATATCAAGATCAGTTCCCAAAGCATCTTGTAGTGATCTCCAAAAGTTCAACGTGAGACGACTATCTCTGTCAAATATGATAGAAATCGGGACTCCATGTCGTGCAGCTATCTCCTTTACGTATAACCGTGCAAGTTTATCCATGCTGTCGTTCTCTTTGATTGGCAAAAAGTGGGCGAACTTGGTGAGACGATATACGATTACCCAAATGGTGTCGTAACCGCTTGATGTCCTTGGCAGTTTTGGTAATGAAGTCCATCGTTATGCGTTCCCACTTCCATTTGGTAATCTCGGGTTGTACAAGTAAACCCGATGGCCGCCGATGTTCAGATTTGACTTTCGAGCACGTTAAGCATTGACTGACATATGTTGCAACGTCAGCCTTCATATTGGGCCATTAGTATAGTTTCTTTAGATCGAGATACATTTTGTCGGCTCCTGGGTGGATGAAGTATTTAGACTTATGGGATTCGTGCACGATGAGGTCACGCATCCCTCCATAGAGCGGGACCCAACTTCTGTCTTAGAAACACAATGTCCCGTTAGCTCTTTTCACGAATACATTTTCGCTTTCGGGCATCCCATAAATTTTCTCATTGGGTCTGTTTTCTTCCTTGAGTGCCTCGGCCTGAGCCTCAAGGATTTTCGATGGGAGAGGTGAGACAATTATCATACCCAACAATTGTACCCTAAGTGGTTCTGGTCGTTCTTTTCGGCTAAGAGCATCTGCTACCACGTTTGCTTTACTTGTGTGGTATCGAATTTCGTAGTCATAATCACTGAGCAATTCTAACCAACGGCATTGTCTCATATTGAGCTCCTTTTGGTCAAAGATATGTTGCAAACTTTTGTGGTCGGTGTAAACTACACACTTGGTGCCATAGAGGTAATGTCTCCAGATTTAAAGTGCAAACACTACTGACCCCAATTCCAAGCCGTGTGTAGTATAATTCTTCTCGTGGGGTTTCAGTTGTCGAGAGGCATAGGCCATCACTTTCTCTCGTTGCATTAAGATAGCTCCTAGCCCTTTGTGTTAGGCGTCGCAGTAAACTACAAAGTCTTCACTGCCTTCAGGTAGGGCTAAGATAGGTGCGCAACAAAGCTTATTCTTAAGGAGTTGGAAGGATTCTTCTGCTTTATCTCCCTAGTCGAACCTTACGTTCTTTTGAGTTAGCTTAGTCAAAGGCTTGGCTATCTTCGAGAACCCCTAGATAAACCTCTTGTAGTACCCTGCGAGTCCTAAGAATTGGCGTATTTCGGTGGGTGTTGTGGGTGTCGCCCAATCCTTTATTTACTTGATCTTTGCAGGATCTACATGAATGCCTTGACTATCAATCACGTGTCCTAGAAATTAAACAGTTGGTATCCAGAATTCGCACTTGGAAAATTGAGCATATAGCTCCTCTTTCTTTAGTAGTTCTAGGATTAGCCTGCGGTGTTCCTCGTGCTCCTTCTCGCTCTTGGAATATATCAGGATGTCGTCGATGAAGATGATTACGAATTTGTCCAGATACGGCTTACACACCCGATTCATAAGATCCATGAATACTGTCTGTGCGTTGGTTAAGCCAAAAGGCATAAACTGGAACTCGTAGTGACCGTAACGAGTTCTGAATGCCATTTTTGGGATATCCTCTTCCTGAACCCTAAGTTGGTGGTATCCGGACCTCATTTCGATTTTTCAGTAAACACACGAACCTTGGAGTTGGTCGAATAGATCATCGATTCTTGGGAGTGGGTAACGGTTTTTGATGGTTAGTTTGTTTAGCTCTCGGTAGTTGATGCACATTCTGAAAGATCCATCTTTCTTTTTGACAAATAGAATTGGAGCTCCCCATGGCGAAGAACTCGGCCTGATGAATCCTTTCTCTGAGAGTTCCGACATTTGGTTTGCTAGTTCCTGTAGTTCTGTCGGAGCTAACCGGTAAGGCGTTCGTGCCACAGGTGCGGCACCAGGACTAGGTCGATTCGAAATTCGACCTGTCGGGTTGGCAGGAGTCCAGGTAAGTCTTCGGGGAAGACATCCAGAAAGTCTTTCACGATTGGTACATCCTCTAAACATTTTTCCTCCGGCTCCTTCTCTTTCTTTTTAGAGACTTGAGCTAGAAAAAGAAGGCATCCTTTCTCGAGGTATTTCTGAGCCTTGGTGTAAGAGATGAGGTTAAGTCCTGATGCGTTTCTTCTGTCCTTTCTGTCGCCTTCTACGATTAAGACTTCGTTCCTATAAGGCAGTCGAACGATTTTCTCGTCGCAAATAATAGTGGCATGATACTTCGACAACCAGTCCATACCGATAATGACGTCAAAACTACCCAATTCTACCGGCAGAAGGTTGATGTTGAATGGGTGATTTAACAGATTTAAAGTGCAGCCCCTTATGATAGTGTCTACCCTTTCTATGTTCCCATTAGCTAACTCCACATTGTATACGTTATCTAAGATGGTCGGGGCAATACCAAGTAATGTACTAAATGCAGTTAAAACAAAACTCCTATCTACCCCCGTATCAAACAATATGGATGCGTAGCGATTATTTAAAAGGAACGTACCCGTCACGACATTCGGGTCCTCTTGGGCTTCCACCTTGCCCACTGCATAGACCCTTCCGCGGGCTCATCCATCATTGCCTCGATTCCCCTGCTGTCCAACAGGTCCTTGATTTCCCCTAGCAACTTGATTCCTCGGTTCGCGACACTCATTTTTGTAGTGCCCCTTTTTCCCGCATCCAAAACAAGTCACGTTAGCTTTCGAGTTTTGCCCTGGTGCTGTCTGTGCCATTGCGAGAGTTCTTGATCTACAATCCTTGGACATATATCCAATCTTCTGACAGTTGCGGCACTTTACTGTGCATAGTCTTCTGTGGTGGAGCTTACAGCGATAGCATAGCGGGTGTTTCCCGGCATAACCCTTCATTTCTGTCGGTCCAGCTGCATACCCTTTCTTCTCCGTCGGCCCCACAGCGTAGACCTTAGCAGCTTCTTGTCTCTTGTTTGGGTGGTCGTTGTTGTTATTGTTTCGGGAATGATCATCCCATTTCCTCTTGTTTGTGACAGCCATTTCAGCCGAATCCTCGATCATTTGGTCCACTAACTTGTTGGCCACTTCCATAGTTTCATGGAGATCAGCAGCCTTGTAGGTTGTAACATTACCCTTGATGGATGGGGGTAACCCTCCAATGTACCTTTCCAACAATCGAGTTTCAGTCTGGACCATGTCAAGGCATAACAAAGCAAGCTCTTGGAAATGCTGATTGTATGCAGCCATATTGGTACCCTGCACTTTGAGGTTCCAAAACTCGACCTCTTACTTCTTGACCTCATTGCGAGTGCAATATTTCTTGAGTACCATTTCTTTGAAGTTTTCCCATGGCATGGCGTAAGCAGTGTCATAGCCAGCCGATTTCAGATAATTGTTCCACCAAGTTAAGGCAACATCCAAGAAAGTAAATGATGCGAACTTAACACGGTCCTCAACAATACAACTACATATGCGGAATACAGTCTCCAACCTTTCAATCCATCGAACCAAGACAACTACCCCCTCGGTTCCTCCAAAACCTCCGGTTATGGTCTTCCGAAATTCTTGGTAGGTGCAACCGCGAGTGTTGTTGTTTGTCAGTCTCGAAATCGCAACATCAGTAGTTAAGTTGTTCGCGGCGTCCATTGCTGCTGCCACTCGTTCTTCAACTAACTGATCGAGCATTGTTCGGTTCACTGGTGGAACTGCTGCAGTAGCCCTAGCTTGGCTGGTTGCGCACGAGTAGATTTGTTTTTCTTTCTTTTAGGAGGCATTTTGCTGCATAACAACAAAAGATAAAGACAATTGAGATCCGAAAAGTTTGTTATCGCACAAATGTAAAATCACCATAGGTAGGGTATATGAACAAGAATCAACCACAGAGAAAATGACAAAATAGAGTAATCAACCAAGCTTGTCATAGATTAGGATCAATATATGTTTACAAACTTACAAGCTTAAAAATACATAAGAGAAAAGTACAAGTCTCGAATACATAACGGAAAAACAACTGCCACTAACTGATGACTACTCAGTTTAGTGTAAAGTACATTACAACTACTAAAACTAAAATCAATCGCGCCCGAGGTGTAGCTGCTCCAAATCTGCTGCCATCCGTGGTACAGTAGACTCCAACCGTCCTACCGTAGACTCCAACTGTGCAATACGTCGTCTCAACACCAAAACCTCACTGCGATCCTCCTGCTCTAATCTCATAACCCTGGCAATCACCGACTCCAATTCATGCATCTTGTGCGAATTGGTCCACTCTGCGTCCCATGCTCTCGCCTGATCTCTCCCAATATCATTCATCCTCTGACGTACCCCTGCATGCTCTCTACCAACTCGCTCATCACGTCTCCCAAGTCTCTCTAGCTGATTGGAGTGAACATCTAGTAGGCTTGCCTGTGCCCCTAACTGAACCAAGAACCTCGTAACATCATCCTCTTCTTCCTCGGCCACTGGTGAGATAGCAAGCGGAGGAGAAGCTGATATCAGTGGAGATGGCGGCACGAAATATGGTGAGGATGGCTCATATGTGGGACTATCAGCACGAGGTTGAGTGCTGTGAACACACTCAATGTCCCTCCATATTTCACCATTGATCTCACAACTAGCAGGAACATTCAGACCCTCTTCTCTAGCTCGCAACATAGCAATTCTCTGTCCCAATCCCAGAGGTGTATCCCTATCTCCTCCTATCATCTGAGCAGCCCTAGAACTCTGCCCTATCTCAAAAGTACACGACACCTCCTCCATAACCGCCTTTCGGATCCTCTTCTGGTATAGTCTCCTCAGGTGTAGGATCTGCTACCGGCTCCTCTTCTGGATCCTCCTCAAGCTCTTCTTCTGGATCCTCCTCTGATTCTTCCTCATCCTTGGCTGAATAAGATTCATCTGCCCTCCTGAGCCTCTGATGGGGTGGTGACTGATCAGGAGATGAAGCGGGTGAGACGGATAGTGGAGTGGTAGAGGTACCCATGTAAACAGCTCGGGTCCTCCTGTGGAAACCGTAGAGGGGGGGGGGTGAATATGTTTCCATTTAAAAATTTAAAAACATTTCGTATCAAACACCCGATCAAGTGTGACGTAATATGAAAAGTGTCAACTGTGATTATATAGCATCTAGATATGAATATAGTAAACTACAACATATGCACAATCAAACCATTTGACATACATAATCAATCACGACGTAAGCAACTAGCCACACAAACATATACGCAATGCAAATATAGATATAAAGCGATAACGAATGAAATGAAAGTAAAGAGATAAGTAAGAAGGCGCAAACCGGACACGGTGATTTATAGTGGTTCGGTTACGAAGCTCCTCTTCGCCCTACTCCACTCCCCGAGTACCCAACTCGAGAGTTACTTCAATAATCAACAAACTCCCTTCAGGCGGAGAAAACCGTACACGTCGCTTAACTTGTTTTTCGACACTAAGCTAAATGTCGAGTGCTAATCTTAGCTAGCACCAATCTACCACGATCTACCCGATCTACACCGTACACATCGCTTATCCTATTTCCGACACTGAGCTAGATGTCGAGTGCTAATCTTAGCTAGCACCAATCTACCACGATCTACCCGATCTACCCTTGATCCACATGATCAATCACACAAGCCCAATGGCTTCAAGAGATCTTCACTATCTCTTAAGATCACAATGATCTTGACTCACTCTCTCACAAAAGAAAAATAATCTTGATGTATGCTATGATACAATCAAGAGTGTAACAAATGTTACAAGACCTAACAACTACAACTCTTGTATCTTCTTGGATACCTTGAGTTCTTCTCTTGCAAATGAAGAGGAATGATAACACTTTGTATCATCTTGGATACTTTTTGTTCTTCTCTTGCTAATCAAGAGGGATGACAACACTTTGTATCTACTTGGATACTTTATGTTCTTCTCTTGCTAATCAAGAGGGATGACAACACTTTGTATCTACATGGATATTTTGTGTTCTTCTCTTGCTAATCAAGAGGAATGAAGAGGATCACTTGAATGGATGATTGGATCACTTTTAAACAAACTAAGACTCTCCAAATGATCAAACAAAGTCATCTAAGTGAGGAGGGATTAGACCAGAGAAAAAGGACTGGAAAAATCAAGTTGGAAGTGTGAAATGGTCCACTATTTATAGGCAAAGGAAAAACTATCTGTTACAGACCCACGACTCCACTAAATTCCAGACGGCTCCACTAAATTTATTGGAGCCGTCCCTATTTAAAGGTACCGTGAACGCTCCTTCATTTTTCTTTAGTGGGGAAGGTTTATATGGGGATGTTAGGAGCTGTTTTGGGGGGAAATTTGACTGTTGGGATTTTTAAACATATTATTCAAAATAAAACATTTCTTTTTAATTCAAAAATAATTTGTGAAATATATTTTTGAAAAAATGTTTTGTCACATTAAAAATGTGAAGTTTAGAAAAATAAAATCCTTTGATCATTTGTCAAGTAGTAGATTTGTTTGTTCATACCTTGAGTGATTTATTTCGGGATGGAAATCTACGACTTCGTTGAAGCATACTTGAGACGTCGGGAGGTGTTGATGTAAGTATGCATTAATGATTTGTGTTTACAAGTAACTTGCACATTTTACGTTATGTATTACAAGTTACATGTTTGTCATTATTAAAACCGAAGAAACCGTTTAGTTTAAATATCGAAATATTTGCACTAACAATCTCCCCCTTTTTGATGATGACAAATATGTAAACAGTAACACATAGTAAAATGTAAAAGTTACCTGTTTACACTCCCTTCTCCCCCTTTTGTCGAATCAAAAAGGTAGTTGCCTCGAGCGCTCCCTTATTACACTACTATCCTTTCTCCCCAGAAAGGCGAGTTTGCATCATCCCAGTGAAGTCTTCTATTTCCACCATTAGAAGGACTCCATGCTATGTATTCAAATTCCCCCGAGCTCCCCCTAGCTCAATGCTCCCCTATGGTAATTGAATCCCCTTGTTTATTCACCTTAATATCTAGCGGATCCATGGATCAAATTCTTACAAAGGCTTTTCCTACATCAAGGGTTAGCTTCGTGCAGCATAATATATAACAGTATAGGAGCAACATTATAGGGATAGAATAAACATAGCAAGACATGCATGGGTTAAACTATGTTAACACGTAAGTGTCACAACCCGACCGAAAACCTAAGGTGTAATTGTTCACTCAATCACACTAATCAAGAACGAGATTCGTTCATTGACTGACGTACTAAATTACTTCTTCCAAGTTGTCATTGCGAAGGAAAGTTCTAACAAACCTTTTGAACAACATAATCATCTACTCAAGATGATTGATGTTAAGGATAGTTTGTTGATAAGACATACTCTAAATGATTACATTATGACAAGTCGTGCCATAAAGTAGACTCGACAGAGGTTATACCTAAATGATTCCATAAGGTGGGAGAGTGTTGGTTGTGGTGACAACAAGGACAACTTGGGTTATGCGGTTGTAGGGGATAAATAATGAGATGACCCATTAGTGGTTGTGGTGATGGTGATAGTGATAAGGATGATGTGTTGGTGCCAAGTCCAAATAGGTTTGATGGTGATAGGGTTAGTGTGATAGCTAAAGGTTGTGGTGAACTTGGTGGCGGTAAGGGTGTAGGAATCCTAAAAGTGGAGGATGATGATGATGTGGTTAGAGATGTTGGTTTTGCCCTTTGAGGAAAGGTGGGAAAGGATGGTTTAGGTTAATATATCATTTTCACTGACAATGAGATGCATGATATATTTCAAAAGGGAAAAGGAAAGGTGCATGTGATCCTAACAGGATTGTTGGTGGATATCTCTAACGGGGTTAAGGTAACGAAGTTCTAAGTTTCTAGGTTGGATGATCCTAGTTGTGTGTTAGAGATAATTTGGTGCATGAAGGGTTTCATGTATTTGTAAGGATTGAAGGTTGTTGAACTAACTATCACTTATCCAAAGTGAGGAGTAGTTGTAAGGTTTGAGTGTGATGAGTTGAAGGTTATAAGGTTTGAGTGTGATGATCTATGGGTTGAAGGTTCTTAGACTAACTATCACTGTCAAGAGTGAAGTGTAGCTAAAAGGTTTGAGTGTGATGATGAAAGGTGTTAATGTGAGGTTTGAAGATGAGATGCAAGATAAACTTGTAGTAGTGAGGCCTTATATAGGCAAGGGTTGTGGGATTCAAAGTAAAGTTGGTGATGGTGTCCTATGGTGTAGTGAGGAAATCTTAGGGTGTGTGTGATTTTGCAAAATTTTGCAGGTTTGAGGTTAGGGATGCAGGGATCAGGAGGGAACAATGAAAATTCGTCAAACATAGGCATGGTACCACTAAATGCCACACGGTACCGTTAAATTTAACGGTACCGTGGCCTATTTAATGGTACCGTGACCTGGAAGTCACGAATTTTCCTGTGCAGCCTAATTCTGGGCAGCTAAAGGGTAGTTTCCTAGGGAATAAGAACCACATTTGTGTGTTCTTGAGAGTGTTTGGTGAAAGACAGTATGAGTGTGTTTTCGCTCCCCTTTAATCTATTACCATCCGTACAAGATGTAGAAGATAAAGAGGAAAACGAACGATGACGGAAGCGATGAGCTTAGTAACATCATGACAGGTGGTGGACAGCATACGATAAACTTCACCTTTGAAGTCATGTAGCTCTTCTCAATCATTGTGAATATTCATAGAATATTATGATGAGGCAAGTGATCACGTGGAGATATCCTAGGGGTTAAGAAGATAAAATCTTCAAGGTTGTAAGGTTAGTGATAAGGTTCTAGTGGGTTATCTATGTTGATGAGGAAGGGTTATCTCAACGTATCCTAGCGATTCTTCGTTTGAAGTGTGTGGAAGATGAGTGGGATGCGGAAGCATTGGTAGTATTTAATACCATGCGGAAGTGAAAGGGAAAAGGCTAAGGAATCAGATGATAGATAGAATCTATTCTGATAAGAGACGGTTTTGGTTCAAGACTACATCGAGTGGGTTTTGATGGTGTTGGTGAGAATTGAAAGGAAGATTTTTGACAAAGAAATTTCACATATGTTGTGACTTTTCTGAACTTTGGATTAAAAGAATTTATACCAAATAAATTCCTTTATGAATGAACCCAACGGGATTCGGTGAACGTTAATTAAGAACGAGAAATGACATTTAATTGCATTTAGCAAATTAAATATACTTTAAATATTTCGGATGAAATATTTAAGTAGTCATCGGAGTTTAAGATGATTTTTCGAATAAATCTCGCTGATTTAGTGAGACTTTTCGACACAAGGCGAGAATTTATACCTAATAAATTCTTCAAACGGTACTAGACGAGAAGAAATGACTTTTATATTTCCAAGGAAATACATAGGTAGTCATTTGAGCGATGTGAAGGATGACTTAATATTTCCAGTGAAGTATTTAAAGAGTCATGAGACGAGACACACGAGATGACTACAATATTTCCAGTGAAATATTCAAGTACTCATAAGAGGGGTACGAGGGATGACTTTAATATTTCTAGTGAAATATATAAATAGTCATAAGATTTATGGAATATGTTCCATCATTCCTAGACCTAGACAGAGATGGTTAAGGGATTCTCAGTTGAGAGGTTTGGTTGATTTACGGATTTTGATGTGCTTCGCACGTGAGTGTTTAACGGGGTTTTGAAAGATGTAAAGCTAGGCCTATGGTGCTGGTTCGCAGCAGGGTTTGGGATCTTAAAACGTGTATAATCACACGAGGATGAAATAAACTACTAATCACTTTTATAGTAACTTGTGACTCCTTTGTCATCCGAGGGTTGATGTTAGCTTTTAGCTTTTGGATGAGCGTTTTAACATATGTTGTTAAAAGGCTTGAGTATGATGTTTCGGATATGACATTTAACAATTGCGATCGCAAGTTAAACTTACTTGAATATTTCGGATGAAATATTTAAGTTGTCAACCCTACTCCGAGTTCTACTAGGTTTGTTCCTAACCTTCCCATGACAAAAGGGTGTATTACTTGGAAGAAGGCGAAGTGATGACTGGGGAATTAGGGTAACTTCGCGACTACTTTGACTTATGGGTTTTGACACTAGTGTATGGCTCTATGACTTCTAAGGGTTCATAGTGATGGGCATACCTAATTCTTAATGTGTCAAAAGGACATAGTGTGGGTGCAAACTTTACAAGTAAATGATGTAAAATGCACATAAGGAATAAATGCAAGCATCATGTAAAACATGATAATCATTTAGCATTTAAGATCATGAAGACATTTAACCATATCTTACGAGAACATGTTATCATTTTGAAACACGTATGTGGGATGCAAGCAATCTAGGTTTGCTAAGGCAGATCCTAATTACTACTTGTTCAAGATGACATCCTAATGGGAGATAAAGTTCACCGATGTAAACTATCTCTAGTCAAATGTAGGAATGAAAATTTTTCAAGTTAGAGAATGAGTATGAGACTATCACTAGTGGTGCTCAATTAAGGCTAAACACAACAATTTTTACGGGTTATACACTAACCCAACTTCTCTCCTGGAAGCAATCCAACCGTTAGGTCAAATTGAATTTCTAGTGCGATAGGTTCTCCAGTAGTCATTCTCATGTTAGAAGAATTCAAATTCCTATATTTGCCTATCGAAGTATAGCAAAGATGATGTTATCTTGTTTTGCTTATACATGGCCTAATATGACTCAATTAACCATACTTTGAAAGTTGGTTAAGAAAATGACATGTCTTACACAATTCCTAACAAAGGCAAGCGAAATGTTATAATTTCGTGCTTGAGATTTAAAGGTTGTTTGATGGGGATGGTGTATTTTATGATCTCTTGGACAACATCTTTATTTGTTGAGTTGTTACATGTTATTTTAACATGATTTGGTTTCCTAGAACCAAGAGACACTCTAATGTGATACAATGTAGAATCTACTACATCGTGTGTGTTTCAAGAATGCTCATTTGCATATCTTGAGTGAGAATCTAGTAAATGTTACTTACCTCAATAGATCTTGTGATCATTTTATTTGAAATGAGACATACTGTTTATTTCAACAAGTATGCTTTCCTAAGAGGAAACTTATCACTCTTAAGAGTGCTTTGTGAAACAAGTATTTTAGTGTATGCCCAATTTTACTTGTTTAGGCAATGACACATGTCGTATTAGGTTATTATTCAACTTTATTATCCTACATTTGTTAACAGGATGCAATGTATTCTCTTGTAACATAACCATTCATGTCACAAAGAAAATAAGATGCATAGGATATAAGTTATCCGTTGTCAATCTTTTGATAAGAGAAATACATGTGATATTCTCAAAGATTGATGACTTACATAATAGTTAATAACATATTATGTATGACACTTTTACTAGACATTTGACTTTGAGTGTTGAGTTGTTCATGAGCAAAGTTTGCATATGTTGTTTGTTTGCACTTGTTTGGTTTTTCGGAAATGACACATTTACTAATTGCATTGCAATGTAAATTACTTGTATATTTCGGATGAAACATCCAAGTTGTTAATCCTACTTGGTTGTGTATTTTATGCATCTTTTAAACATGTTAGTTTAAACTTTGGAACACAACCATTGGACAAGAAGACTTAACATGGCACCTTCAACACAATTGTGAGTTATGATCCGATGCATATTATTTTTGTCTTGAGAGGACGTCATTATTTTCATAACAATCGAGTGTGATTGAGTATGTAGATTCAAGATAATATGTTTCATCATGTTTTGATGTTATCTTGAAGCTAAACAAATAATGACTCCAATTTCATGTCCACACTCGAAAACTTGTCAATTAGATTCGATGATGATATCAATCATAATTTGAATAATGAATTGATATGTACTCGAAATCTTTCTTGACCCTCACGATCACTCCCTTTTTAAAAATAAAATAAAAATTTAAGGAGTGTGTTCCATTTATTATAATACTAGTTGTATGTGTGAGGTTAATGACATATTAAGTTACTACTTTGATATTGTCATTTTATTTTTATTTTGAGAAAAACTATTTATATTATTAAGTATAATATTCTTAGTTTTTCGACACCTCATTAGTATAAAAATAATTATCTTAACTATTTTTATACAACATACGTAAAATACTAAATGTTTAAAACATTTTGTATGTGTGTTAAATCAATGCAAGTTTAATACATTTTCTTTAACTTAAATACTAATGTATTAAAATGACCTTTTATCTTGTTTAGACAACCCATGGTCAAACAAGACAAAATGATGTAATCTTTTAATGATCATGTTACGGATTTTATAAAAGTGTTAAGTATTTTAGGGTGATATACATTTTACACTTAAACCTTTGGAAAAATAATTGTGTAAGACAATATCTTTCGACACACATGATCTACCAACTTAGTTTCTATTCCTAAGAAGGTTACTAAACCATTTTAAAAACTTGCAACAAATGCAAGAAAAATGGTCTATGCCTATATGCAATGCAAACTAATTTCTTAGTATAGTGCAAGTGATTTAGCATGAGCCTTATAAATGCATAAACCGGAGAAATATAATGAACAAATAGCAATTTAGCTTAACACACCGAAATACTTATCATCATTTTGTGTATTAGGTATAACAATGTATACTAAGCTTGATTTTGAAAACGAATTGATTTCCTCCCCATTTCAAAGATTTTTGCTAAGTCACTTTGAAAAGACGTCAAGGTTTAAAAGTTGAATCGCCCTTTTTCAGTTTGACCAAAAATTTACGCAAACTGTATGACCAGAAGACTTTTAGTTGAAAATCAAGGACTTTAACATGCTTTCATTTAGAATTAATTCATAAAAATATTTCTCAAATTAAAGTAGACTCAACATTGTTTAAAATGATGGGCGACATGACTCGTACAGACTTATGGTTGATTTTATATGGATTTTTGAAAATGAACCAAAAATGAAAAATAGACAAACAGATGCACGGCACCATTAAATGACTCATGGTACCATTAAATATAACTGTACCGTACAATATTTAGTGGTACCGTGGTCTGTTTTCTGATTCTGAACTGCATGACTTAATGAATCATTCTGAAAACATGACCGGACACTTAAAAACACTATTCTTTTAGTGGTTTAAGAAAACCTTCAAGCTAGCATGACAAAGTATACTTAACAACAAAACTTGTAAGTATTAAACAAGTAAATACTTTTCATATTTTATCACCTTCATAGGTAATTTGATACATGGATCGTACTCAATTTTGAAAACCATTTGTTTTAAAATTTGAGCGACGTGGCTCTGATACCAATTGTGGAAACCGTAGAGGGGGGTGATAGGTAATTTGATACGTTTCCATTTAAAAATTTAAAAACATTTCGCATCAAACACCCGATCAAGTGTGACGTAATATGAAAAGTGTCAACTGTGATTATATAGAATCTAGAGATGAATATAGTAAAGTACAACATATGCACAATCAAACCATGGAACATACATAATCAATCACGACGTAAGCAACTAGCCATACAAAAATATACGCAATGCAAATATAGATATAAAGCGATAACGAATGAAATGAAAGTAAAGAGATAAGTAAGAAGGCGCAAACCGGACACGGTGATTTATAGTGGTTCGGTCACGAAGCTCCTCTTCGCCCTACTCCACTCCCCGAGTACCCAACTCGAGAGTTACTTCACTAATCAAAAAACTCCCTTCAGGCGGAGAAAATTGTACACGTCGCTTAACTTGTTTTCTGACACTAAGCTAAATGTCGAGTGCTAATCTTAGCTAGCACCAATCTACCACGATCTACCCGATCTACACCGTACACGTCGCTTATCCTATTTTCGACACTGAGCTAGATGTCGAGTGCTAATCTTAGCTAGCACCAATCTAACACGATCTACCCGATCTACCCTTGATCCACATGATCAATCACACAAGCCCAATGGCTTCAAGAGATCTTCACAATCTCTTAAGATCACAATGATTTTGACTCACTCTCTCACAAAAGAAAAATAATCTTGATGTATGCTATGATACAATCAAGAGTGTAACAAATGTTACAAGACCTAACAACTACAACTCTTGTATCTTCTTGGATACCTTGAGTTCTTCTCTTGCAAATGAAGAGGAATGATAACACTTTGTATCATCTTGGATACTTTTTGTTCTTCTCATGCTAATCAAGAGGGATGACAACACTTTGTATCTACTTGGATACTTTGTGTTCTTCTCTTGCTAATCAAGAGGGATGAAGAGGATCACTTGAATGGATGATTGGATCACTCTTAAACAAAAAAAGACTCTCCAAATGATCAAAGAAAGTCATCTAAGTGAGGATGGATTAGACCAGAGAAAAAGGACTGGAAAAATCAAGTTGGAAGTGTGAAATGGTCCACTATTTATAGGCAAAGGAAAACTATCCGTTATAGACCCACGACTCCACTAAATGCCAAATGGCTCCACTAAATTTAGTGGAGCCGTCCCTATTTAAAGGTACCATGAACGCTCCTTCGTTTGTCTTTAGTGGGGAAGGTTTATTTGGGGATGTTAGGAGCTGTTTTGGGGGGAAATTTGACTGTTGAGATTTTTAAACATATTTTTCAAAATAAAACATTTCTTTTTAATTAAAAAATAATTTGTGAAATATATTTTTGAAAAAATGTTTTGTCACATTAAAAATGTGAAGTTTAGAAAAATAAAATCCTTTGATCATTTGTCAAGTAGTAGATTTGTTTGTCCATACCTTGAGTGATTTATGTCGGGATGGAAATCTACGACTTCGTTGAAGCATACTTGAGACGTCGGGAGGTGTTGATGTAAGTATGCATTGATGATTTGTGTTTACAAGTAACTTGCACATTTTACGTTATGTATTACAAGTTACATGTTTGTCATTATTAAAACCGAAGAAACCTTTTAGTTTAAATATCATAATATTTGCACTAACACCTCCTTTGGGGTAGGGATGGTAAGTCTGAGTACCGCATTCGATATACTGGGACTCGCATGCGGGTGGTGTGACGAACAAGGATAGTATGAACATACGGGGCAGGCTGTTTGGTAGTATCAGTAATAGAGGTAGGCTGGATGGGAGCATGATCATTAGTGGATGTAGACAGTGCTGAGGTGGGTGTAGGTTCAGTGAGATCGGGGTCTGGTGCATTGAAAGCCTGTAGCACCTGCATATACAAGACATGGTCTGTGACAAAAATGGTATATGTGTGTAAGTATATCAAAAATACTCGTAGTAAATAGTGTAAGTTAAGTATGTATAAGTATACATATACTACTTATAGTACACGTAGTCGAGTAAAATCAACAAACAGTAACATGTAATTAAACAAGTAACCAGCAAATAAATAGCAAGCAAGGCAGGCAGGCAAGTGGCGGTCATAGGGACTTGTTTTTGTAAAAAGCGGTTATAGTTTAGGGTTTATATGTACATAGTTCTCTATAACCTAGGCTCTGATACCAATCTGTAACACCCCCCAAATCTGGTATTATGGAAGCATTCGGGTCATGGGGTGCTACCAAATTGAATATCACAACACAAGGTAATAAAGAACGGAATACATACTACGTTTTAATACATTCAACCAAGTTAAATAAGTTTACAATAAAGTTTGAATTTAGAAAATAAGGCCCATAATTCAGTTGTCCTAGTAAAAAACAAGTCATAGTTTAAAAGCCACAGTACTTCAGAAAGTAGTCTATGACCCTTGCCGTGCCACAACCTTGTCATAATCAATCAGCTTAGACACCTGAGAAAAACATGCTAAAAGTCAGCAAAAAGCTGGTGAGTTCATAGGTTTATCAATAAGCAGTAAATCAACAGTTTGGACCATGAGTTTGGTATATGAGCATTACAACCCATGCAATGTCATATAAAAATACAGTCTATTACGTTAGTACTAAGTTCATGCAACCGAAGCTATAACAATGTGCATGCTCTAGAAGCATGTTAAATATAAAGGCCTGACAAGTGTTTATCCCAGACACTTGGGTTTCGACATGGTATACGTTCGTTTGCCTATCCGGTCAACCCGAACGGGGACGTTACTCCCTATAGATCTATTTATAACATTCGCGCTTCCCAGCAGGAAATGACGGTTCATGAGTTGGGCAAAATGGGACATAACAGGGTTTAGGCTAATCCACGTAATAGCACAGACAATAATTTGGTCCATAAAAGTGTTTTGCATGTTTCTCACCCCAATTGTAAAACAAGTTTAAATAGAGTGGGGCTATAAATTCACCTTGGCAAGTAGCAGTCAGATAATACAATAGTTAAGATAGTGTTCAGCACCAACACGCGACTTAGATTAGTAAGGTTTGTTTTAGTTCACGGACCGAGTTTAAGAATTTATAAATTTAGTTAAATCCAAAAGATTTAAAAAGTTTATGTTATTGTTGCTGGTGTGGCAGCATTTTAGTTTAAAACTATTTTCTAAACATTTGAAAGTATTGGCTCTTGGAAGTACTTACGTGGATATCAAGATGAATAAGTCTCCCGTTTGATAGTAACTGAAGGACTATGTACGGAAAAATTAATATCAACATAAGACGTTGACGGCATGTGGAAAACGTTATAGTCAAATGAGTATATATTACTAAGTGCGTGTTTGTATATTACATGTATGAGTGTGTGCATGAGAAAAATGGTGTGTGAAGGACTATGTACGGAAAAATTAATATCAACATAAGACGTTGACGGCATGTGGAAAACGTTATAGTCAAATGAGTATATATTACTAAGTGCGTGTTTGTATATTACATGTATGAGTGTGTGCATGAGAAAAATGGTGTGTGTATACATATATATATATATATACATATATATATATATATACATATATATATATATATATATATATATATATATATATATATATATATATATATATGTATATATATATGTGTATATATATATATATATATATATATATATATATATATATATATATATATATATATATATATATATATATATATATATATATATAAAAGAAATGTTACGTTTAGAATTTCTCATCATTGATTATTTCATTTAACGAAGTATTAGTAAGCTTAGTATATACTTTTTGATAGTAAGCGATTCTCGTGTTAACAAAAGTTATAAGGTTGGCGTTTAATTAAATAATTGTTTCGTAATCTAATAGGTCTATATGAGCTTTGATAAAATATGTTAAGTTTATATGTAATCGATTTAATGAACGAGTTTAAATTTCACAAGTTTAGTTTTTCACCTTGTTCTCATAGTTGTTAAATGCATAAAAACTTTCTAATCGTATGTGTATAGTAAAAATCAATTTGGTCCTCTATAAGAAAATATCATGTCGAGTTACTTAAATACGTTGAATGGTTTAGATATATATATATATATATATATATATATATATATATTATATATATATATATATATATATATATATATATATATATATATATATATATATATATTTATATAAATAAATATATATAGCGAGATTTTTGTGTTTTAGTGAAGTGTAACGAGTTGATAATAAGTCGGGTTGTTTTTAAGTCGTGAAATATAAAGTTTGAAATAGTCGAGAAGATCACTTAGACGATCGTGGCAATATCTTGTATATAAAACCAAATGTACAGCACACTCTTGTGTTATGGAGTGGGCTGTGGCCCTATACGGATATAATAATAATAACTTGGAATGGACTAGCCTGGTATGGAAAAAGGGAAAAAAAAAAAAAAAAAAAAAGGCCACTGATGGGCTTCGGCACAACTATAAAAATAATCCAGTACACCAGATTTCATGTTATAAGTTTGTTTGTGTTATAACCATTTGTGTTACACTGATTTGTGTAGACATCAGGACTCGAACTTTTATCTCCGACCTTATGTACGAGACGCAACCAAAACACACCCCGTGTGTGTTTTATAACCTAGTGAAAACAAGCACCCTTCGTGGGTTTTATACACGCAACACACGACTATTTGAGTGGTTTTCCCAAATAAACCACGGCACACTTCGGGGGTGGTGGTCGAACCAAAAAGAAAGGAGAACGAGCCACTTCTCATGGTGAGTTCGAGTGGTCTCTCGGCTCACATATAAACCGAGACACACTAGATTAAGTGTTCACTCAATTCGGCCTTTTTTACCACATAAGACTAAGAAAGAATACCACTTAAAGTCACACTTGAAACCGAAATAAACCAACGCAACTCAACACCGAGCATATACACAAACCAAGTCCGAACACAAACACAAATTCAATCGCAATTCGAGTACAATGCTAATAAAATTCGAGCATAAGCCAAACACAAACACAATCCGAGTTCGTACACTACAAAAGCCGAGCACAAGCACAAACACAAACATAACCCGAGTACTAGGACAAACACAACCATAATCCGAGTACACACATCAACAAGATCCGAGCACGAGTACAAACGCAACCAAATTCGAGTCTAAATTCCAACACATTCGAGCATGAGCAAAATCCAAACTCAGTGCCATATTTACTATCTTTTTAACTACTTACTAACTGCTTAAGAATTCAACCAAGAAGAAATAAGCAAAACCGAATACAAGACCTATGACATACACTTCCAATTCCGAGCAAACATAATTTCGACTTTAGTTTTTAGGTTTAGTTTGCCACACCATAATACTAACACCAAAAAAAGATCAATGACACTATAACATGAAATTCCAAACAGTAACATAACAACAATAATAAAAAGGATAACGTATCATGTACCATGACAAGTTTTATCAAATGAAAGTTCAATTAACACAGAAAGAACCTACTCCTATTCGAATGAACGAGATCAAAAGAAAATTTAGAACTCTTACAACTAGGGGATCAATTAACATGAGGTTAGAAGAAAATCGAAGGAACCCAAATCCGATTCAAGCAAGCAATCCACACCCCACTCTTGACCCAGTGACCAATTGCACTTAGTATACCAACTCTTGAATTTATTTTTGATAAAGATTGAGTGTGGGGGTTTGCCTGTGAATCGAATGGTATTATAAAACATAAACAAGGAAGGGTTTGACCCTCTCCTCCTCTGTTATTATTGTGAATTAAATGTTCAAGACTTAGCACTGCTGGAAGAATACACTAATAGTACAAACTGCTAGCTTATAAGTGAAGACTGTTGAAGTATAACTAATAGTACAAAGTTTAAGTTTGTACTGCTAGTATATTAATGATGATACTGCTGCATGGATAACTGTCTTAGAAGATATGTATTATGGATAAGTATGGAATAGATCTTATGTATATCACAATTAGTTAGAAATATACGGTAGATACTTATCTTGTAAAGGACTCCTTAAGTCTATAAAAGGAGATCCTAGGTTAGATGTTTAGGTAGGAGAGAAATGTATACATCATTCGAATATAGTTTTTGTTAAGATTAAAGATCATTGTGACCCTAGTGATATTGAGATCACTCGTATTATTCTTGAATAATATTGAGTCATTTGAAGTTAAATTTTTGTGTTCATTGTTCATACAAGCATTACTGTTACATCAAACAAACAAATTCTTCTAAGTGTGGTTGAGTAGATTCCGCATACTTGACTACATAACCTTAAAGTATCATAAACACATCGTAAAGGAGTAATATCCTAAGTGTTTTAAATCCTCTCAAGTGGTATCAGAGACAGGTTGATACTATTGATTTAGAATAGAAAGTAATGGACATAGAGACTACACAAACCAACATGGCTACTAAATTGCCAATGCTAAAGCAAAATGAATTTGAGATGTGGAGGCTTCAAATAGAACAGTACTTCCAAGTGCAGGACTATGCACTCTGGGAGATCATTGAAGATGGAAACTCTTTCAAACCTTCAACATCTACAACAACAGTTTATCGTAAATAAGAGACTGTTGTGCAAACCTCTCCAGTGACTGCAGAAGAGAGGCTACAAAAGAAAAATGATGTCAAGGCTAGGAGCTTGCTGATGATGACAATTCCCAATGATCAGCTTCTGAACTTTAGCAAATACAAGGATGCAAAGTCCTTGTTTGAGGCAATCACTGCTAGGTATGCTGGGAATGAAGACACCAAGAAGACTCAAAAGACTCTGTTGAAGTAGAACTTTGAAAACTTTAGTGCAACTAGTAATGAGTCTTTGGATCACGTGTTTAATAGGCTGCAAAAGATTGTCAGCCAACTAGCTGTGCTTGGAATGAAAATCCCTCAGGAAGACCTAAACTCCAAGTTCTTGAGGAGTTTTCCTGTAGAATGGGCTATGCATATGGTGGTGTGGAAGAACAAGCCAGACATTGATACTATGAGCCTCAATGATTTATATAGCAGCTTCAAGATTGTTGAGCAGGATGTGAAGAAGGCTTGAGGTACTAGCTCAAGCACTGGGAACATGGCTTTTGTGTCATCTCCCAGTAATTCAAGTCCAGATGAAGTAAAAGTTGCTGCAGAAGTTAGTACTACTAACCCTAGTTTTAGTACAGCTAGCTCATGAAGCAGTACTACTAGTATTCTGAATGATACAACCTATTGTGCCTTCCTAACAAAGCCAGAATGATGGGTCAATGCTGACACATGAAGATCTCCAGGAGATAAATGATGATGATTTAGAGGAGATGGATCTCAAGTGGCAGATTTCACTTCTTAGCAAGAGGGCTAAGAAATTCTACCAAAGAACTGGAAAGAAGATCATCATCAGCAACAATGATACTACTGGTTTCGACAAGTCCAAGATAGAATGCTACGACTGTCACAAGTTAGGGCATTTTTCAAGGGAATGCAGAAGACCTAGTCAACAGGATAACAGGAGCAAAGGTTATGGAAGCAAGCCTAAAGTAGTGGAAGAGCCTGAGACTTCTTTGAAGGCTATGGTAGCTATTGTTGGACTAGGCTTCGATTGGAGTTTCATGGCAGATGATGTGGAAGTACCTACTGAGATGGCACTTATGGCCTTCTCTGACTCTGAGGTACTAATTGCTAAAAGTTGTTCTAAAACATGCACTGCTCTAAAAGAATATGAAACCTTAAAGAAACACTATGATGAGAGGAGGATTGAATTAAACAAAACTAATTACAATTTATCAAATCACAAAAGAGGTTTAGCAGTCCTAGAAGAACAAATAGTGCATTATAAGAACAATGAGTCTGTTTTTGCTGAGGATATAGCTGTTCTAAAGAGAGATTTGTCATTTAAGAATGCTGAGATAAATTTGCTAAAAGCTGAATTAGATAGAATCACTAAGGCAAAAGACAATATACAATTAACTGTAGACACTTTGGAGTATGTATCAAAAGGTGTACACAAAATTATAGAGTGTCAAATAGGTAATAAGGCTAAGTCTGGGTTGGGATATAAAACATTTCCAACTCCTCACAGAGGAGTGCCTGCACCCCTAGGAATTGACCTAGAGCATACAGGTTTACCTGAATTTCAACAACCTAAGTTAGAGTATGGTTGTAAGCCAAAAGAGAATTTGATTGCTGATAAACCTGTAGAAGCTAGTGAGCCTTTTGAAAGTGCAAGTGACACCTCTCTAGCTGATGATAAGGTGTCCACTTATAGGAATTCAGATGCTCCAACTATTGAGGACTGGACATCTGATGATGATGAAGATCAGGTAGTAGTTAAACCTGAAGTAGTAAAGATAGATGGAACCAATGTTCCTAAGATGGTTAATAATGAAACTGTTAAGCCTACATCTAATGATAAACCAGTTTGGAAAATAGTTAGGTACTGTGAGATGTATAGGTCCACAAACAAGCGGAGATGTAACCAGAGGAACTGGAATGACCTCAAGTCACATCAGCCAGGAAGTGACTTTGTCATGTACAAAAAGGCTTGTTTTACTTGTGGTAGTTATGACCATCTAGAGGCTTTTTTTCCTAACTATCAGGGGAGAAAGATGGTTACTGGGAACAATAGGGTAATATGGAACATAAGTCAAAGGGTGAACTTAAATAGCTCAAGATTGGTTAGAACTCACCCTAATTCTGATAGAATGACTCCCAGGGAACTTTTATTAAAGTATGGCCACAAATTAATTAGTACTGCCCAACCAGAAGTTAGTACTGCCAGACCCTTTAAAACTATTTACCCTAGACCAGCAGTTAAAAGTGCAAAACCAACATTCAAATATGCACAACAAACTGTTAAAAGGCCTCTTCATAATAAAGCAGTGGTTCAAAAACAATTTCGGAAACGAAAGGCTAAAACTGCAAAGCCAGCAGTTAATACTGCTAGCTAAATAGTTAGTACTGGCAACTCTAAAAAAACTGATAGGGATAAAAGGGTTAATGCTGTTAAGGCCTCAGTATGTTGGGTATGGAGACCAATCAAACCCAATGGTGCATCAATTATATTGAAAAGATTTAACTATATTGATGCATGAGGCAAACCCAAGTCAGTGATGGCTTGGGTATCCTAAGGAAACTAATTTCCTTATTATATGTGCAGGGACATTCACAGAATGATGAGGAAGATCAAGGTTATGCAGACAGTGGATGTTCCAGGCACATGACAGGCACCATGTCCTATCTTTCAGACTTTCAACCAATGGATGGAGGATATGTTACCTTTGGGGGAGGAATAGGAGGAAGAATTACTGGTAAAGGCACCTTGAAAACTAGGAAATTAGATTTTGAAGATTTGTACTTTGTGCAAGAGCTTAAGTATAACCTGTTTAGTGTCTCACAAATGTGTGACAAAAAGAAAAAGGTTCTTTTTACTGACACTGAATGTCTTGTACTTTCTCTAGACTTTAAGCTTCCTGATGAAAGTCAGGTATTACTCAAAGTTCCAAGAAAGGGCAACATGTACAGTGTTGATATGAAGAAGATTATTCCTAAAAAGGCCCTTACTTGTCTTGTTGCAAAGGCCACATTGGATTAATCTATGTTATGGCATAGAAGACTTGGTCATATAAATTTTAAAACCATTAATAAAATTGTTAAGGATTGTTTGGTAAGAGGCTTGCCTCAGAAACGGTTTGAAAATGACCAGACTTGTGTTGCCTGTCTCAAAGGCAAACAACATAAGGCTTCTTGTAAGCCCAAAACCCACAACTCTATTAATCAACGTTTGTTTATGCTGCATATGGATTTGTTTGGCCCTACATCTGTGAGTAGTAGTATGCATAAAAGGTACTGTCTTGTAGTTACTGATGACTATAGTAGGTTCACATGGGTTTTCCTTTTAGGTTCTAAGGATGAGACACCTAGCATTCTTAAAACATTCATTACTGAGATAGAAAACTTGGTGGATAAGAAAGTAAAAGTCATTAGGTGTGACAAATGGATAGAGTTCAAAAATAGAGTTATGGATGAGTTTTGTAAGGAGAAAGGTATTAGAAGAGAGTTTAGTGCTGCTAGGACTCCTCAGCAGAATGGGGTTGCTGAAAGGAGAAATAGAACACTAATAGAAGCTGTTAGAACCATGTTAGCTGACTCTAAGTTGCCCATCACTTTTTGGGCTGAAGCAGTTAATACTGCTTGCTATGTGCTGAACAGGGATTTGGTAGTTAAACCTCACAACAAGACACCATATGAGCTTTTTTAGGGGTAGAAATCCTGCATTAGGTTTTCTAAGACCTTTTGGGTGTCATGTAACTATTCTAAATACCTTAGACCATCAAGGCAAATTTGATGGCAAACCAGATGAAGGATTCTTGGTTGGGTACTCTCTCAATAGCAAAGCCTTTAGAGTATACAACACAAGAACAAAGAAAGTAGAGGAGAACCTGCAGGTTCAGTTTATAGAAAATAAATCTAATGTTGCAGGTGAAGGTCCAAAATAGCTATTTGACCTTGATACTCTAACCCAATCAATGAATTATGTGCCAGTTGTTGCAGGAACCTTTTCTAATGATTTTGCAGGTTTAGAAGCTGATGTTGCAACAAATGAAGTAGGCTTGGTAAAGGAGAAAGATCAAGATCATTTGCTGACGTCAATGTGGAACTGTGTGGAATCATTTTCAAAGAATGGTGAACCTTCTTCTGATGAATCCAAAGAAGGTATTAAAGATGAAAATAATGTAGATGGAACTAAAGATCAAGAGAATTAAGATAACAGTACAAATGATGATTGTACTGTCGAGGCCCAAGTTGGTACCGCTGGGCAAAACATTCATACTACTGGCCCATCAGATACTAATACTGCAGATTTCTTAGAAGATGAGCTGGATATCAACAATCTACCACCTACCTATGCAGTTCTCACTACACCACACACAAGGATACACAGAGATCACTCCCTAGACAATGTGATTGGGGACATTCAATCTGGTGTGAAGACAAGAAGATAAACTATGACTTCAGACCAACAAGGGTTTCTTAGTACTGTTTATGAAGAAAAGCAGCATGAACATGCCAACACATGCTTGTTTGTGTCTTTCCTATCACAATCTGAACCTAAAAATCTTCTCAAAGCCTTAGAAGATTCAAGCTGGGTAGAAGCAAAGCAAGAGGAGCTTCTCCAATTCAAGATTCAGAAGGTTTTGGTACTAGTGGATTTACCCAAGGGTACGAGGGTAATTGGCACCAAATGGGTTATTAGAAACAAGAGGGATGAAACGGGTATTGTGATCAGAAACAAGGCTAGGCTTGTAGCCCTGGGGTATACACAAGAAGAGGGAATAGACTATGAAGAAGTTTTTACACCAATAGCAAGGATTGAAGCAATTAGACAGTTCTTAGCTTATGCTTCTTTCATGGGCTTCACTGTTTACCAAATGGATGTTAAGAGTGCCTTTCTGTATGGTACTATTGAAGAGGAGGTGTATGTCTTACAACCTCTAGGTTTTGTTGATCCAGAACATCCTGACTAGGTGTACAAGGTTGTGAAAGCTCTTTATGAACTACATCAGGCTCCAACGGCATGGTATGAGACTTTGGCTTCTTATTGGTTAGAAAATTGATTCCAAAGGGGCAAGATAGATTAGACTCTATTCATCAAGAAGAACAAGAAGGATATCTTGCTTGTACTGGTTTATGTGGATGATATCATATTTGGATCTACATGGAAGGATATGTGCTTGGAATTTGAGAAACTTATGCATGATAAGTTTCAGATGAGTTCCATGGGGGAACTTACTTTCATTTTTGGGTTGCAGGTAAAGCAATCAACTAAAGGCATATTTATCAGTCAAGATAAATATGTAGTAGAGATACTAAGGAAATTCCAGTTTACTGATGCTAAAGTGCCAAGCACACCAGTTGATCCAGAGAAACCTTTACTTAAAGATGCTGATGGAGAAAATGTTGATGTACACACCTACAGATCTATGATTGGATCATTGATGTATCTTACTTCATTAAGACCAGATATCATGTTTGCTGTATGTGCCTGTGCAAGGTTTCAAGTGACTCCCAAGGTTTCTCATTTAACTGCTGTCAAGAGGATCTTTAGATATCTTAAGGGTCAACCTAGGTTGGGTTTGTGGTATCCTAGGGAATTACCTTTTGACTTGGTGGCATATTCAAACAGTGATTATGCTGGTACAAGCCTGGACAGGACATCAACAACTGGTGGATGTCAGTTCCTTGGTTGCAGACTTATATCATGGCAATGTAAAAAGCAGACAATTGTGGCAACTTCTACAACTAAAGCTGAGTATGTAGCTGCTGCAAGTTGCTGTGGTTAAGTGCTTTGGATTGAAAATCAACTGCTTGACTATGGTTATAATTTTATGAACACCATGATATACATTGACAATAGTAGTACAATTTGCATTATTAAAAATCCAGTGCAACATTCTAAAACAAAACACATATAAATTAGGCATCACTTTATAAGAGATTGCAATGAGAAAAAATTGGTTCAAGTTGTTAAATTTGATACTCTTCAAAACTTTGCAGATCTTCTCACCAAAGCCTTTGATGTAGGAAGGTTTCAATACTTGGTAGCAAGTATTGGAATGCTTAATCCTTAAACTTTGTAATCTGTGTGGTTTTTGTACATTTAAATGGATTTGTACTGCTAGACTTGTCAATTAGTACTGTTTTTGTATAGTTTGTACTGTTAGTACAAATTTGGACTGTTTGTTAGAACTGTTAGTCATATGTTTATATTGTTATGAAGCAAGTGCTTTGCACTTTGTTTTCTTGGTTTTGGACTAACCATTGCAGGTATGGAGTTTAAGCACAAAGGAATTACTAGTGCATTGTGTGAGCAGCAAATGGTGGTTCAGTTGCTGCCATAATAGGTTGATGATGGACAGAGTTTGGGGATCCATTCACAAAGGTTTATACATAAGTTAACTGATTCTTTAAAACTTCTTTCTTGAAATCTTATTATGATGCTTTGTATTAGAATTGATGGCTTAGTTAGTCAGACAGTAGCTGACATAACTCGCTCTCTACCATTTTATACTTTTGTATAATGAGTTAGTCTAAGGACATTTGGTAGAGAGAACAGCGAGCAAACGTGAATCTAGCACAATTGTGTTAGAGGCAACAACTGCCCCGAGCTGGAAACCCTGTCAAAAAAGCTCTTTGAATGAGTTTATCTGATCACAGGCAGTTATTTATAACTGAAAACATTGGTTCTCACATAACCAGAGGTTGCATTAAACCAAAATCATGATTAAATGTCTGTCTTTACACTTAATCCCTTCAAAATGGTTGTTAGCAGTATGGTTTTTAATCAAAATTGAGTTCATACTGCTGAGTAAAAAAATTTCAAAAGTTTGTAGTACCAGGAAAAAAGTAAGTACTAGTACGCTTAAGTTTATACTGCTGGATAGACGTTAGTACTAGTGCGAATTAACAGCCTTTTGAAACTAGTCGTTGAGAGTTTGTTGAGATTTTTACTGATTAAAATCTTATCATAAGGGTTTTCTTTTGGGATATTTTTCCTTTTAAAATATTATATTCACCTTTCTTCAATTAAAATTTATCTTTTAATTAAAGTCGGTCCAATAGAAACTCTCATAAGATTTTCAGTATATCTCAATTCACTTCTTCATCTACTTTCTATCCTTGATTACTTTAATCCCAACAGTCAAATCAATATTTTACTGTCAATCATGGCTACTTTCTCCTTTATCGATAAACATAACATGGTAGCTTATTTGGAAAAAGCAGAGGATGACACCAAATTCCATCAGATAGTGGACTTTTTAAATGGTTCTCACATAAGGTACTCTTTAACATTGAATCCCACTATTTATTTATGCCAAATCAAAGAGTTTTGGCAGACTGCCACTGTCAGAACATTTGACAATGGAGACAAAGAGTTAAATGTCACAGTGGATGGTAAATCTATCACTCTTACTGAATCATCACTCAGGAGGCATCTCCAACTGAATGATGACAATGGTATTAGTGCTATGCCAAACACTGAAATATTTAAAACTTTAACCAGGATGGGGTACAACACTCAATCACAATCTTTAACTTTTCAAAAGGGTTGTTTTGCCCCACAATGGAGGTTTTTGATACACACCATCCTTCACTGTCTTACTGCTGATTTTATAGAAGGTACTGGTAGTGCTACACATGGTACTGCTAGTATACAAGAAGAAGGTACTGGTGTCTCTCAAGGTACTGTTGGTGCAATATACACAAGAAGGCCCAAGAAAGAAAGTTTAGACAAGGGAAAGGGGATCATGATAGATGAAGAATCTTCATAGAAGTCAACCAAGAAAAGTCAAGCTCAGATTGCTTTAGATGAAGAATTAGGTCGAAAAGTTCATGAAGAAGAGCTAGCAAAGGTAGCTGAAGAAGAAAAGATTGCTCAAATACTGACTGAGCAAAAGCTATTGACTGAAGTACAGGAAAGGGCTGCTCAAGAAGCTGCTGATAGGGAGTTAGCTGCAAAATTACAAGAAGAGGAAAGGTCACAGTTTACAAGAGAAGAACAAGAACAAAGTAAAAAGAAACAAAGTAAAAAGAAAGCTACTCAGAAGAAGCCCCCTACCAGGGCAGAACAACGGTCTTACATGAAGACATATCTGAAGCACCATGATACTTGGAAGGAACATCACTTCAAGGGAAGATCTTTTGAGGAAGTTGAAAGAATTTACATTGACTCTCATAGGAGAATGCAGATGTTTCTAAGAGGTGATCTTGAAAGAAGTGAAGGAAGAGGAGAGAAGAGGGCAGCAGAACAATTGGAATCAGAAGAGTCCAAGAAACAAAGAACTGAAGGAGAATCAGTTCAAGAAGAACCAGCAGAGGAAGAAAAGATAGATGAGAATTTAACTGATGAACATATCCATGGCATGATGGTGGTAGTTCCAGAAGCTCTTAATATTGATCTTATTCAAGCCAAACATCCCATAATTGATTGGGAAGTGTACTCAGATGGAATGATCAAGGGATGGAAAATCATCAGAGTAGGAGGAAAGTTTGAAGTCTACAAATTCTTCGAAGACATGATCAAAGCTTTTGACAGAGATGACTTGGATAAACTATGGAGCTTAGTTCAAGAGAGATTCAAAACCTCAGATCCTCCAGATGATAAAGATAAAGAGCTTTGGGTAGAACTGAAGAGAATATATGATCCTGATACAGGTGAAGCTATATGGAGATTTCAAGCTCAAATCTCAGACATCACATGGAGACTGTTTGATAATTATGGAGTTCACAGAGTTTCTTCTAAAGCAGGAGTGGAAATTTATATGTTAGTAGAAAAGGATTACCCACTAAGAGCAGTTATCTTAATGGCTATGTTGTCATCAAGACTTAAAGTTGAAGAAGATTCAGAGATGGCAAAAGAGCTAATCAGAAAGATATTTCATCTTGCAGAAGAAAGGAAAGCCAGAAGACTAAGATTGACTATGTAGTGTTTGGAAGAATCCTCACAGTTCTCATTTAATTCAGAAAAACTTGATGATTTAGGGTAAATCATAAGTTTAGGGGAGGATTGTTGGGAATTAAATGTTCAAGACTTAGTACTGCTGGAAGAATACACTAACAGTACAAACTGCTAGTGTATAAGTGAAGACTGCTGAAGTATAACTAACAGTACAAAGTTCAAGTTAGTACTGCTAGTATACTAATGAAGATACTGCTGCATGGATAACTGTTTTAGAAGATATGTATTATGGATAAGTATGGAATAGATCTTATGTATATCACAATTAGTTAGAAATATACAGTAGATACTTATCTTGTAAAGGACTCCTTAAGTCTATAAAAGGAGATCCTAGGTTAGATGTTTAGGTACGAGAGAAATATATACATCAGTCGAATATAGTTTTTGTTAAGATTCAAGGTCATTGTAACCCTAGTGATATTGAGATCACTCGTATTATTCTTGAATAATATTGAATCGTTTGAAGTTAAACTTTATGTGTTCATTGTTCATACAAGCATTACTGTTACATCAAACAAACAAATTCTTCTAAGTGTGGTTGAGTAGATTCCGCATACTTGACTACATAACCTCAAAGTATCATAAACACATCGTAAAGGAGTAACATCCTAAGTGTTTTAAATCCTCTCAGAATCTCTTATAAAATGATGTCTAATCTCTATGTGTTTTGTTTTAGAATGTTGAACATGATTCTTAGTAATACAAATAGTACTGTTATTTTCAATAAATATCATGGTGTTCATAAAATTATACCCATAGTCTAGCATTTGATTCTGAATCCAGAGTACTTGTCCACAGCAACTTGCAGCAGCCACACATTCAGCCTCAGTTGTAGAATTAGCCACCACAGTTTGCTTTTTACACTGCCATGATATCAACCTGTTCCCTAGGAATTGACAACCACCTGTTGTTGACTTTATATCTAAACTTGTACTAGCATAGTCACTATCACTATAAGCCACTAAATCAAATGAAGATTCCCTAGGATACCAAAGGCCCAATTTAGGTTGAACTTTTAGGTACCTAAAAATCCTCTTCACAGCATGTAAATGTGAAGCCTTAGGAGTGACTTGAAATCTGGCACATGCACACACAACAAACATAATATCTGGTCTGGATGATGTAAGATACATCAATGATCCAATCATTGACCTGTATAAATTAACATCAACATCATCACCATCTGCATCTTTAAAAAAAGGCTTCTCTTTATCAAAAGGAGTACTAGCAATCTTGGCATCTTTGTACCCAAATTTCTTCAAAATCTCAGCAACATATTTATCCTGGTTGATAAATATACCATATTCCGTCTTCTTGACTTGTAGCCCTAAGAAGAAATTCAGTTCTCCCATAGAACTCATTTGAAACTTATCATGCTTTAGTTTATCAAAAGCAGTACACATTTCCTTCTTGGTAGAGCCAAAAATAGTGTCATCTACATATACTTGGACCAACAAAATATCACCCTTTTGCCTCTTGATAAACAGTGTATTGTCTATCTGTCCTCTGTGAAACCCATTGTCCAATAGATACTTGGCTAAGGTTTCATTACAGGCTCTTGGAGCTTGATGCAAACCATACAGTGCCTTCACTACCTTGTAGACCTTGTCAGGATGATTAGGATCTTCAAACCCTGGTGGTTGCATAACATATACTTCTTCATCAATTGTACCATAAAGAAAGGCACTCTTCACATCCATTTGATAAACCATGAATCACATAAATGAAGCATAAGCCAGAAACATCCTTATTGCCTCAATTCTTGCTACAGGTGCAAACACATCATCATAATCTATACCCTCTTCTTGAGTATATCCCTGTGCAACTAGCCTTGCTTTGTTCCTGATTTCAATGCCTCTCTCATCCTTATTCTTTCTAAATACCCATTTAGTACCAATCGCCCACTTTCTATTAGGAAAATCAACCAGAACCCACACATTTTGAAGCTTGAATTGTAAGAGCTCCTCTTGCATTGCTTCTACCTAAGATGGGTTACTAAGAGCTTGTGCAATCTTCTTGGGTTCTTCCTGAGATAAGAAATAGACAAATGAACAAGTGTGAAGGTCTTCATTAGTTTTCCCTTCATATATTGCACTGGTGAAACCTTGTTCTTGTTCATTTGTTTCCATTGTCATCCTCCTTGTCTTTACACCAGACTGTATATCACCAATCACAAGAGCAAGTAAATGATCTCTGTGAACTCTTGTACGGGGAGTTGAGGGAGCTTCATATGTGATAGGAATATTGTTCAAGTCTAATTCAAAATCATCAAAAAGATTAGTCTGTGGACCAGGATGAACTGTTGGATCAACAGTATAAACATTTGGTCCACCAGCACTATCTTTTGGCTCAGCAGTACCATCATTTGGCCTAGCACTACCATCATCATTACTATTGTTTTCAGGTAACTCTTGTTCTTGATCATCAACTCCACTTTCTTTACCATCAGCATCACTAGAAGTTGGTGGTTCATCGTTCTTTGAAGATGAATCAAATAGAGAACTATCTTTCCAAATTGGCATCAAAATGTGATCTTGACCAGTCTCTTTCTCCATTCTAGATTCATCTGTATCAACACTGGCTTCTGAACCTGCAAAATCATTAGTATTTGTACCTGCAACAACTGGTACATAGTTCATATATTTTGTTAGAGCATCAAGATCAAACAGCCATTTTGGACCTTCACCTGCAATATTAGCCTTATTCTCCAAAAATTCAACATGCAGGTTTTCTTCTACCTTCCTGGTTCTTATGTTGTATACCCTAAAAGCTTTATTATGTGTAGAGTAACCAACAAAGAAACCCTCATCTGACTTTCCATGAAACTTTCCCAAATAATCTAAGGTATTAAGGATAGTAACATGACATCCAAATGGTCTCACGAAGCTTAGAGCCGGTGTTCTACCTCTAAATAGTTCATAAGGAGTCTTGTTGTGAGGTTTGACCACTAAAATCCTGTTCTACACATAACAAGCAGTATTAACTGCTTCAGCCCAAAATGAAATAGGTAGCTTAGAGTCAGCTAACATGGTCCTAGCAGCCTCTATCAGTGTCCTATTCCTCCGTTCAGCAACACCATTCTGCTCTGGAGTTCTAGCTACACTTAGTTCCCTCTTTATACCCTTTTCTTCACAAAATTCATTCATAACTCAATTTTTAAACTCTGTCCCATTGTCACACCTGATATTTTTACTTTCTTATTAACTAGGTTTTCTATTTCTATTATAAAGCTCTTAAGAATGTTACTGGTTTCATCCTTAGTTCCTAAAAAGAAAACCCATGTAAACCTGCTATAATCATCAGTGACCACAAGACAGTACTTCTTATGCATTAAACTACTCACAGATGTAGGACCAAACAAGTCCATATGAAGCATGAATAATGGTTGAGTAATAGAGTTTTGAGACTTGGGCTTACAAGAAGATCTGTGTTGTTTTCCCCTAAGACAGGCAACACAAGTTTGGTCATTTTCAAAACGTTTTTGAGGTAAACCTCTTACCAAACCATCTTTTACAATCTTATTAATGGTTTTAAAATTGACATGACCAAGTCTCCAATGCCAAAGTATTGATTCGTCATCTGTGGCTTTTGCAACAAGACAAGTTAGATTCTCTTTAGGAACAATTTTCTTCATATCAACATTGTACATGCTGCCCTTTCTAGTAATTTTAAGTAATACAAGACTTTCATCAGGTAGCTTAAAATCAAGAGACAGGACAAGACATTTAGTTTTAGTAAAAAGAACTTTGTTCTTTTTGTCACACATCTGTGAGATACTAAAGAGATTATACTTAACTTCCTACACAAAATACACATCTTCAAAATCAAGTTAACCAGTTTTAATTGTACCTTTACCAGTAATTTTACCAACTCTTGCTCCTCTCCGAAAGGCAACATATCCTCCATCAAAAGCTTTGAAATCTAAGAGGTAAGACATGTTCCCTGTCATGTGCCTAGAGCATCCACTATCTGAATATTCTTGATCTTCTTCATCATCTTGTGGATATTTCTTTACATAAAATAAAGGAAATTAGTTTCCTTTGGGCACCCGAGCCATTACTGACTTGGATCTGCCTTGTGCATCAATGTAGTTATATTTCTTCATGATAATTGATGCACTATTAGGTTTGGTTGGTCTCCATTCCCAACATGCTGAGGCCTTAACAGCATTGCCCCTTTGTGCCCTAACAACATTTAGTTGTCTAGCAGTACAAACCACTGGCCTAGCAGTACTAACTGCTGGCTTAACAGTTCTAACTGTTTGGCACCATTTCTTGTTTTTAAACACTGTTTTCTCATAATAGGACCTTTTTCCAGTTTTTGTGCTAATTTTGTAAGATATGTTATTGGTTTAGCACTTGAAACTGTTGATTTGGGGTAAGCAGTACAAATAAACTTATCATTATTAAAATGTCTAAGGCCAGTTCTCATCAACACTGCTCTGAGAGCCATGTTTTTTTGAGCATTAGGGTGATTATATTTACCAAAGCCATTTGTGTTCACCCTACAATTCCCATTTACCATCCTTTCCCTTTGGTGGTAGTTACAATTAGCCTGAACATGATAAAAACTGCCACAAGTAAAACATGCTTTATTATACATGACAAAATCACTTCCTAGTTGTTTGGACTTCAAGTTATTCCAATTTCTCTGGTTACCCCTAGGACTTTGTGACCTGTTTTGTGATCTATACATCTCTGCATATCTAACTTGCTTCCTAACTGGTTTTTCAATTTCTATTTTAGCCACATTAGGAACAACAATTTCTTTTCTACTTTAACTTCTGAGACATTCTCCTCAACCAATGAGGTATCACTAGCACTCTCAAAGGATTCCTTAATCTCTTCAGACATCTCTACACTAGCACTCTCACTGGTCTTATGTCCATATTCAAACTTAGGCTCTTGAAATTCTTTTAAACCATTATGTGCCAAATCAATACCTGGGGGTGGATGTGCCCCTTTATAAGGTGGTGCAACAGACTGATAACCTAGACCTTTCTTAAAGTTATTAGTAAGCTGACACTCTACAATATGTTCTATGCTTTTAGTTGCTCCTGCATATCTCTCTATATTCACTTCAATGTTGTCTTTATCTAGCTTAACCTTTTCTAGCTCCTTTTTAAGCTCATTAATTTCTATGTCTTTAAACATAATATCTCTTTTCAAAATAGCAATATCCTCAGTGAATACAATTTCATTCTTTTTATAGAAAATAAGTTGTTCTTCTAAAACTGCTAAACCTCTCTTATGATTTGCTAAATTATAATTAGATTGGTTAATCTCTTTTCTTTGGTCATCATACTGCTTTTTAAGAGTTTCATAATCTTTTAAAGCTAAACAAGATTTTGAACAAGCTCTAACTGTATGTACCTCAGAGTCAGAGAAAGCTATCAGCGCCATCTCTATAGGTGCTTCATCCTCAGCCATAAAGCTCCAATCGAGTCCAAGTCCATCAATAGCCACCATTGCCTTGAAAGAAGTCTCTTCCTCATTCTTCCTGGTGCTTTCTTGATTTCTGAAACCTCTGCTATCTTGATTCCTACCCCTGCTGTCCTGGTTCCTTGGCCCTCTGCATTTCCTAGCAAAGTGTCCCAACTTATGACAGTTTTAACACTCCACTTTTGACTTGTCATACCCAGCAACATCACCTGGACTGATAGTGATCTTCTTTCCTGTCTTCTGATAATACCTCTTGGCCCTCATACTTAGCAAATCAATTTGCCACTTCAAATCCATCTCCTCCAGATCATCTTCATGAATTTGAACTAGGTCTTCATGATAAAGCTGAGACCCACTTGCTTCACTGGCCAAGAATGCATAGACATTTTCATCACCCAAGCTAGCAGTACTAGTTTGTGAACTAGCAGTACTAGTTGGACTAGCAGTACTAACTTTAGGGTTAGCAGTACTAACTCTTGAAACCTCTTCTGGACTGCTATTGCTGGGAGATGTCACAAATGCCATGTTCTCAGAGCTAGAACTTAAGCCTCCAGTCTTTCTCAGCACCTGTTCAACAATCTTAAGATTGTTGTATAGATCATCAAGACTCATTATATCAATATCCGGCTTATTTCTCTAACAAACTACATGAGTATTCCATTCAACAGACAAACTTCTTAAGAACTTCATATTAAGATCCTCCTGTGGAATCTCTAAACCCAAGACAGCCAGTTGGCTTACTATCTTCTGAAGCCTGTTAAACATATGATCAAGAGACTTAGTGCTTGTAGCACTGAAGTTCTCATAATTCTGCTTCAGCAAAGTCTTCTGTGTCTTCTTTGTGGCTTCATTACCACCAAATCTTGTTGTTTTGGCTTCAAACAGAGTCTTTGCATCCTTGTACTTGCTAAAAGTTAATAGTTGTTCATTAGGTATAGCCATCAGCAACATACTTCTAGCCTTGTGATCATTCTTCTTCTAAAGCTTCTCTTCTGCAGTAACAGGAATATTGCTTACAGTTTGAACTTTGACACCATTTTCTGTTGTTTCTGTGACTTTAGGTATAAAAGAGTTGCCATTTTCTATGATGTCCCATAGAGCATAATCCTGCACGTGAAAGCATTGCTCAATTCTGAGCCTCCACATCTCATAGTCATTCTGCTTGAGCAAGGGCTGTTTAGCAGTGGTTGTGGTTTGAGTTCTTTCAAGATCCATCTTCTTGAATGAAAGTAGAGTTCTTCTGGTATGTTTCTTCTAGAGTAAAGTTTCAGAACCTTTACCTCTGATACCTCTTATGAGTCCTTAAAAATGGATCTTGCTTGAGCTTGTTAGAAACCTTTTTGAACACCAAAGAGTATGCGGAATCTACTCTTTAATGTTTAGAAAAATATTAACAAAGTGTTGAACAATGAAACAGTAAACAATGGAACAGTATAAACAAAATGATTCAATATTATTAAGCAAATAATACGACTGATCTGAATATCACTAGGGTTTACAACCGTGAATCTTATCAAAACATACGTATTTAACATCTAAACCTAGGATCTTCTTTTATAGGCACAAGGAGTCCTTTACAAGATAACTATTCATATACAATATACGTATCATTCTAAACTTATAAGATATACACATAATATCTTCTAAACTTATCACTTTACACGTATTTTAAACCTTGGCATTACCTTCTTCCATCAGCAGTCTTCAGCATTACAAAGATAAACCTGGCAGTACTAATATTTACACTAGCAGTACTAACTCAGTTAGTACTGTTAGTGTTATTCTTCAACAGTCTTGACTTAAAGCTTAGAACTATAAATAATTCCCAACAATCCTTTCCTAAACTTGTGATTTACCTCCAAATCAACAAGTTCCTTTGAATTATTCCTTTGATCTAGAGAGGATTATTCCAAACAAATTATTTCCTTTATGCTTGTTCAAAGATCTTTCTCAGTAACTCTCTTGCAATCTCTGTCTCTTCATCAACTCTAAGTTTTGCAGATATCATCACAATGAGACTATCTTTTCTCAATGGAGATTCTTTTTCTACCAGCATAAATACATCAACTCCATCTTTTGTAGATATATGATGAACTCCACATGTATCATACAACGTCCATGTTATTCCCAGATTATGAGTTTGAAACTTCCATAGATCATCATCTAGATCAGGCTCAAATAGTCTTTTTAATTCAATCCATAATTCTTTCTCCTTGTCATCTGCTATTTCTGTCAGGTTGAATCTGGCTTTAACTAAATCTCATAACTTCACTAAATCTTCTCTATCAAACACTTTAAGGATGTCTTTAAAGCATTTGTACACCTCGGATCTATCTCTAACTCTAATTATCTTCCAGAATTTCCCAAAATCATTTGTGTAGATTTCCCAATTTATAATTGGATATTTTGCCTGTAATGGTTCAACATTTATACCTTCTGGAATAACAACCATCATCTGTTGAAGTTTCTCATCAGTTAACTCCTCTTCTTTTTCCTCCTCTGTTGTAGATACTTCTTCACCAATCTTCTGTTTCTTTGAAGATTCAGATTCCAAAATTAATCCAGCTCTCTTTGTGCTTCTACTTGCTTCTTCTGTTCCTATGGGAGTAAATGTGTTCACCCTTTCAAACTCACTCTTTGAGAGGATCTAAACACCTTGGGAATGTGTTAAGGATACTTTGAGTTTATATTACCAAGTATGTGAAATCTACTTGATAATACTTAGCAGATTAGTTTTGATGTAACAGTAACACAATTTTAATGAAAAATGAACACAGAAAGTAACTCCAAATGATTCAATATTATTAAGAAATAATACGAGTGATCTCCAATATCACTAGGGTTACAATGACCTTGAATCTTAACAAAAATGTATTGATGTATTTCTAAACAACTAACGTAGGACCTCCTTTTATAGACATAAGGAGTCCTTTACAAGATAAGTATCTACCCGTATAATTCTAACTAATTGGGATATACATACAATCTATTCCATACTTATCTTCTACACGTCTTCTAAAGCAGTATCATGCAGCAGTACCTTCATCCATACTAGCAGTACTAACTTAACAGTTTGTACTGTTAGTTGTCTTTAGCAGTCTTCAATTATACACTAGCAGTTTGTACTGTTAGTGTAATCTACAGCAGTAATATGTCTTCTATCATTTAATTCCCAACAATCCTCCCCTAAACTTATGATTTACCCTAAATCATCAAGTTTCTGAATTAAATGATTACCTTATGAGGATTCTTCTAAACATTACATTGTCAATCTTAGTCTTCTAGCTTTCATCTCTTCATGTAGCTGGAATATCTTCCTTATCAACTCTCTTGCCATCTCTGAATCTTCATCAACTTTGAGTCTTGATGTGAGCATGGTCATTAGTACTTCTGCTCTTAGTGGATAATCCTTCTCAACAAACATATAGATTTCCACTCCTACTTTAGTAGATACCTTATGCACTCCATAGTTGTCATACAGTCTCCATGTGGTAGCTAAGTGATGAGCTTTAGATCTCCATATTGCCTCACCTGAGTCTGGTTCATATAATCTCTTTAGCTCTACCCATAACTCTTTATCTTTATCATCAGAGGGATCAGTGGTCTTGAATCTCTCTTGAACTAGGCTCTAAAGCTTATCCAAGTCTTCTCTATCAAATGCTTTGATCGTGTCTTCAAAGAATTTTTATACTTCTGATTGACCTCCTACCCTGATAGTTTTCCATCCTTTAATCACTCCATCTGAATAAACCTCCCAGTCATTGATGGGATGTTTGGTTTGAATGGGATCTACATTAAGTGATTCTGGGACTACCACCATCATACCATGGATCTGTTCATTAGTCAATACTTTTTCTTCCTTTTCTTTAACTGGTTCTTCTTTAACTGTTTCTTCTTGAACTGTTTCTTCTTCAGTTCTTTGTTTCTTTGACTCCTCAGATTCCAATTTCTCAGCTGGTCTTTTCTCACCTCTACTTGTATTAGTCTCAATTGTTTCTAGCTCACCTCTTAGGAACATCTGCATTCTCCTATGTGCACTGATATACAACTTTTCTATCTCTTCATACGATCTTTCTTTGAAGTGCTTTTCTTTCTAGTTGTCTTGATGCTTCAAATAAGTCTTCATATAACTTAGTTGTTCTTTTCTAGTAGGGGGTTTCTTCTACGCAGCTTTCTTCTTGCTTTGACTTTTTCTGATCTGCTCCAAAAGGTCATTGACTGCCTATTCTTGTTCTTCTTGTGTGAACTGTGACCTTTCCTCCTCTTGTAGCTTAGCAGCTAACTCCCTATCAGCAGCTTCTTGAGTAGCTATTTCTTGAACTTCAGATAACAATTTTTGTTCAGTCAACAGTTGAGCAATTTTCCCTTCCTCATTTGCCTTTTCTAATTCTTCTTAATGAAGTCATTGAGCTAGTTCTTCATCTAAAGCAATTTGAGCTTGACTTCTCTTGGTTTTCTTCTCAGATGGTTCACCTTCAATCATTATACCTTTACCCTTATATGTCCTTGATCTCTTTGGTCTTCTTGTATAAACTACTCCAGCAGTACCTTGAGAAAGACTACCAGTACCTTCTGAAACACTTGGAATACTAGTAGTATCTTCTGGAACACTAGCACTACCTTCTTCTTGATGACTTGTTTCTTCCATAGGATGATCTGACCTCCCCTGAGTGTCAAACTCCTTTTGAACCAATAAGACATTTGGGTCTTCATCTAACTCAGCAATCTTCCTCCCCTGTTTGGAAGATTCCTCACCCTGATCCTCACTTTGACCATCATCTGAACTGGATGAAGAAGATGAATCCACCATGTGAGCTGACCTTTTTCTTAGAAGTGTCTTGACTTTCAGCTTTAGTTTCTTGACTTTCAACACCAGTTTGATATAAACCTTGCCAAACACTTTTTTGTGGGTGGTGAGAAAAGCGTCCAAGTTAGCAACATTATCAGACAATATTGTATAGAGTTTCATCAATTCCTTGAGTTTCTGACTGCCCTTAGCACTTCCTGACGTGTTACCTTCAGGGAGAGGTGCATCATGGAGCAAAGACTCAGACTCCACCACATGGTGAGGACCTGAGCCACCCAATAAATCCGGTTAGCTAGGGATTCCACCACTAGTACTAGGTTCAAAATAACTTGGTATTGTAGGTGTTGCCATAGGTTGGGTCTTATTGATGTTACCCCTGTCCTGCCCAGCTTTTAAGCCTGAGACAGTAGGAGCACCCCTTCCTACACTGACATTGTCAGCCTCATCTGCATCATTGGTAGGGGTAGGAAATCTGTGCTGAGGTACAACAGAGCCCTATCTGGATGAACGCCTATCTATTAATGATGTGGGTTGTGAGGCTGATTGTTCTGAGCTTGTGGGTGTGTGTTGGGAGTCAACTTGGGTTGTTGACCCTTCACTCTGTACCTGTAACATTGATTCAAACAAAGGTACCTCTACCCCACTATACCCTTTTGAGGCCATCCTCATATTGCTAAAAAGTTTTTGGGTAAGTTTGGGTGTTGGATAAACATGTTTATGAGGTAGAAGCTGATGGTTCCTCATTTTCAAAATAGTTTGAATGAACCTTGGATACATCAAAAACTTTGATTTGCTATCAACATTTTTCACCATTCCTTCAAAGATAAGTTTTGAAAAGTTGAAAGTCCTATTGGTTGATAAGCATATGAGAGCAGTTGCAATATTGCTACTGAACTGTTCCCATGAAGTTTTCTTAGGACTTAGACAATGAAGGATGGTATGAATTAAAAACCTCCATTGTGGGGCAAAACAACCTTTTTGAAAAGTTAAAGATTGTGATTAGATGTTGTACCCTATTCTGGTTAAAGCTTCAAAAATTTCAGTATTTGGCATAGCACTAATACCATTGTCATCATCTAGGTGGAGATGCCTCCTAAGTGATGATTCAGTAAAAGTGATGGTTTTGCCATCTACTGTTGCATTGAGCTCTTTGTCTCCATTCTCAACAGTTCTGATAGTAACAGTCTGCTAAAACTCTTTGATTTCGGAGACATAGATAGTGGGATTGAGTGTTAAAGAATACTTTATATGAGAAGCATTTAAAAAGTCCACTATCTGTTGAAATTGAGTATCCTCCTATGGTTTTTCCAAATATGCTACCACGTTGTGTTTATCGACAAAAGTTAAAGTAGCCATTATTATCAGTAAAATATTGATTTGACTACTGGGATTAGAGTAATTTAGGTTAGAAAGTAGGTTGAAGAAAGTGAATTGAGATATTTTAGAAGACTTATGAGGGTTTCTATTGGACCGACTTCAATTAAAAGATAACTTTTGATTGAAGAAAAGTGAATATAATAGATTAAAAGTTAAAATATCCAAAAAGGAAACCCTTAAGATAAGATTTTATATCAGTAAAAATCTCAACAACTTCTCAACGGCTATTTTCAAAAAGCTGTTATGAACTCAATTTTGATTTAAAACGATACTGCTCACAACCATCTTGAAGGGATTAAGTGTAAAGACAGACACTTAATCATAATTTCGGTTTAATGCAACCTCTGGTTGTGTGAGAACCAATAGTTTCAGTTATAAATAACTGCCTGTGATCAGATAAACTCATTCAAAGAGCTTTCTTGACAGGGTTTCCAGCTTGTGGCAGGTGTTTCCTCTAACACAAATGTGTTAGATTCACGTTTGCTCGCTGTTCTCTCCACCAGATGTCCTTGGACTAACACATTATACTAAAAGTATAAAATGGTAGAGAGTGAGTTAGATCAGTTACTATCTGACTAACTATGCCATCAATTCAAATGCAAAAACATCATAATAAGATTTCAAGAAAGAAATTTTAAAGAACATCTTAATTCATATATAAAATCTTAGGTAAGAGATGCCCAAATTCAGTCTATCATCAATCTATTATGTCAGCAACCATTCCACCATTTGCTACTCACACAATGCACTAGTAATTCCTTGTGCTTAAACGATCCAGGAAGTTATTCTAAAATTCACAATTTCAAACTCCATACCTGCAAATGTTAGTCCAAAACCAAGAAAACAAATGGCAAAGCATTTGCTTCATAGAAGTATAAACATTTGACTAACAGTTCATACATAACAGGCCTAATTTCTACTAGCAGTACAAACTATACAAAACATTACTAATTGGCAAACCTAGCAGTACAAATCCAATTTAATGTTCAAAAACACACAGATTAAAAACTTTAAGGGTTAAGCATTCCAATACCTGCTACCAAGTATTGAAACCTTCCAACATCAAAAGCTTTAGTGAGAAGATCTGTAAAATTGTGATCAGTATCAATTTTAACCACTTGAACTAACTTTTTCTCATTGCAGTCTCTTATAAAATGATGCCGAATTTCTATGTGTTTTGTTTTAGAATGTTGCACTAGATTTTTAATAATGCATATTGTACTGCTATTGTCAATATATATCATGGTATTTAAAAAATTATACCCATAGTCAAGCACTTGATTTTGAATCCAAAGAACTTTACCACAGCAACTTGCAGTAGCTACATACTCAGCTTCAGTTGTAGAAGTTGCCACAATTGTCTGCTTCTTGCATTGCCATTATATAAGTCTGCAACCAAGGAACTGACAACCACCTGTTGTTGATTTCTAATCCAGGCTAGCACCAGCATAATCACTGTCTGAGTATGCCACCAAATCAAAAGGTGATTCCCTAGGATACCACAGACCCAACTTAGGTAAGATACATCAAGGACCCTATCATTGACCTGTAGGTGTGTACATCAACACTTTCTCCATCAGCATCTTTAATCAAAGGTTTCTCTAGATCAACAGGTGTGCTTGCCACTTTAGCATCAGTAAATTGAAACTTCCTTAGTATCTCAGTCACATATTTATCTTGACTGATAAATATGCCTTCAGTTGATTGCTTCACTTGTAATCCCAAAAAGAAGGTAAGTTCCCCCATGGAACTCATCTGAAACTTATCATGCATAAGTTTCTCAAATTCTAAGCACATCTCCTTTTTTGTGGATCCAAATATAATATCATCCACATAAACCTGTACCAGCAAGATATCCCCCTTATTCTTCTTGTTAAATAGAGTCTGATCAATCTTGCCCCTTTGAAATCTATTTTCTAACAAATAAGTAGCTAATGTTTCATAACAGGCCCTTGGAGCTTGATGCAAGCCATAAAGAGCTTTCACCACCTTGTATACCTTGTCAGGATGTTCTGGATCTATAAAATCTGGAGGTTGAGAAACATATACCTCCTCTTCAATAGTACCATAGAGAAAGGTACTCTTGACATCCATCTGGTAAATAGTAAAGCCCATGAAAGAAGCATAAGCTAAGAACAATCTTATGGCTTCAATCCTAGCTACAGGTGTAAAAACTTCTTCATAGTCTATCCCTTCTTCTTTTGTATACACCTGTGCTACAAGTCTTGCCTTGTTTCTAATCACTATCCCCCTTTCATCTTTCTTGTTTCTAAAACCCATTTAGTTCCAATGACTCTCATACCCTTAGGTAAATCAACCAATACCCAAACCTTCTGAATCTTGAATTGGAGAAGCTCCTCTTGCATAGCTTCTACCCAGCTTGAGTCTTCTAAGGCTTTAAGTATGTTCTTGGGTTCTGATTGGGAAAGAAAACATACAAATAGACATGTACCTGCAGCTTCATGTTGCTTTTCTTAAGAAACATCACTAAGAAAACCTTGTTGATCTGAAGTCATGGTCTGCCTTCTTGTCTTCACACCAGACTTTATGTCTCCAATCACATTGTATAGGGAGTGATCTTTGTGTATTCTTGTGTGTGGAGTGGTGGGAACTTAATATGTAAGTGGCAAATTGTTGATATCCACTTCATCTTCTGAGAAATCATCATTAGTAGGACCTGATGGGCCGGTAGTATGATTATTTTGCCCACCAGTACCAACTTGAGGCTCAGTAGTACAATCTTCATTTGTACTGTTTTCTTGATTCTCAGGTTCTTCAGTTCCATCTTCAAAACCTTTTTTGTCTGCATCAATTGAAGGTTCATCATTGTTTGAAGATGCATCTACACTATTCCATATTGGCATCAGTATATGATCTTGATCTTTCTCCTTTCCCAAGCTTGGTTCATCTTTTGCAACATCATCTTCTGAACCTGTAAAATCATTAAAAAATGTTCCTACAACAACTGGTACATAGTTCATAAACATGGTTAGAGTATCAAGATCAAATAGCCATTTTGGACCTTCACCTGCAACATTAGATTTATTTTCTAGAAACTTCACATGCAGGTTTTCCTCCACTTTCCTTGTTCTTGTGTTGTATACCCTAAATGCTTTGCTATTTAGTAAGTACCCAACCAATAAACCCTCATCAGATTTGCCATCAAAATTTCCTAGATGGTCTAAGGTATTGAGAATAGTTACATGACACCCAAATGGTCTTAGAAAACCTAGAGTAGGTGTTCTACCCCTAAACAGTTCATATGGTGTCTTGTTGTGAGGTTTAACTACCAAAACCCTGTTCTGTACATAACAAGTAGTATTAACTACTTCAGCCGAAAAAGTGATGGGCAGCTTTGAATCAGCTAGCATGGTCCTAGCAGCTTCTATTAGTGTCTTATTCCTCCTTTCAGCAACCCCATTCTACTGAGGAGTTCTAGCTACACTAAACTCTCTCTTAATACCATTTTCCCTACAGAAATCATCCATAACTCTATTCTTAAACTCTGTCCCATAGTCACACCTGATGACTTTCACTTTCTTGTCCACTAAGTTTTCTATTTCAGTTATAAATGTCTTAAGAATGCCAGGTGTCTCATCCTTAGATCCTAAAAAGAAAACCCATGTGAATCTACTATAGTCATTAGTAACTACAAGACAGTACTTCTTATGCATAATACTACTCATAGATGTAGGACCAAACAAGTCCATATACGACATAAACAAAGGTTGAGTAATAGAGTTCTGGGTCTTGCGCTTACAAGAAGCCTTGTGTTGTTTGCCTTTGAGACAGGCAACACAAGTCTGGTCATTTTCAAAAAGTTTTTGAGGCAAGCCTCTTACCAAACCACCTTTAACAATTTTATTAATGGTTTTAAAGTTGATATGACCAAGTCTTCTATGCCATAACATGGACTCATCCAATGTGGCTTTTGCAACAAGACAAGTAAGAGCCTCTTTAGGAACAATCTTCTTCATATAAACACTGTACATGTTGCCTTTTCTTGGAACTTTAAGTTGCACCTGACTTTCATCAGGTCACTTAAAGTCTGGGGAAAGCACAAGACATTCAGTGTCAGTAAAAAGAACTTTGTTCTTTTTGTCACACATTTGTGAGACACTAAACAGGTTATACTTAAGTTCCTGAACAAAATACACATCTTCAAAGTCTAATTTACCGGTTTTCAATGTGCCTTTACCAGTAATCCTTCCACCTATTCATCCCCCAAAGGTAACATATCCTCCATCCATTGGTTGAAAGTCTGAAAGGTAGGACATGTTGCTGTCATGTGCCTGGAGCATCCACTATCTGCATAACCTTTATCTTCTTCATCATCTTGTGGATGTCCCTGCACATAAAAGAAGGAAATTAGTTTCCTTGAGGTACCCAAGCCATCACTGACTTGGGTTTGCCTCGTGCATCAATATAGTCAAATCTCTTTAGTACAATTGATGCACCATTGGGTTTGATTGGTCTCCATACCCAACATGTTGAGGCCTTAAGAGCATTTCCCCTTTTATCCCTAGCAATGTTTTTAGGCTCACCAGTACTAACTGCTGGTCTAGTAGTATGAACTACTGGCCTGTCAGTTTTAACTTTTGAGTTCCAAAATTTATTTTGAAACACTGCTTTCTTGTGAAAAGGCCTTTTAACAGTTTGTTGTGCATATTTAAAAGTTGGTTTTGTACTTGAAACTGTTGGTTTAGGGTAAATAGTTCTAAATGGTCTGGCAGTATTAACTGCTGGTAGAGCATTACTAATTGGTTTGAGGTCAGAATTCATTAAAAATGCCTTGGGAGACATTCTATTAGCATTAAGGTGAGTTTGAGACCTGTTTAAGTTCACCCTATCACTTATGTTCCTAATTACCCTATTATTCGTTGTAACCATCTTTCTCCCTTGATGGTTATGACAAAAAGCCTGAAGGTGGTCAAAGCTACCACAAGTAAAATAAGCCTTGTTATACTTGACAAAGTCATCACCTAGTTGTTGGGACTTGAGGTTATTTCAGTTCCTCTGGTTACCTCCAGGCTTGCTTGTGGACCTATACATCTCATAATATCTAACTATTTTCCTAGTTGGTTTAACATTTGATCTAGGTTTAACAGTTTCATCACTAACCACCTTAGGAACATTAGTTCCTTCTAGCTTTACTACATCAGGTTTAGCTGCAACCTGATCTTCATCATCAGATTCCCAATCTTCAATGATGGGATCATCTGAGTTCCTATCAGTTGACATCTTGTCCTCAGCAAGAGAGGTGTCACTAGCACTCTCAAAAGGCTCATTCAACACATCAGGTTTATCTACTTTAATATTTTCTTTAGCCTTACAACCATATTCTAGTTTTGGCTCTTGAAACTCAGCTAGACCTGTGTGTTCTAAGTCTATTCCTGGGGGTGCAGGCAGTCCTCTATGAGGAGGTGGACATGTATTATAGCCTAGCCCTGATTTAGCCTTATTAATTAATTGACACTCTAAGATTTTATTCACTCCCTTAGAAGCAAACTCTAATGTGTCTACACTCAATTGAATATTATCTTTTGCCTTTTTGATTTTATCTAACTCAGCTTTTAGCAAACTAATCTGAGCATTTTTAAGTGTCAAGTCTCTCTTAAGAACAGCTATATCTTCTGTAAAGACTGAATCATTCTTGTTATAATGCATAATTTGTTCCTCTAAAACAGCTAAACCTCTTTTATGATTAGACAAATTATAGTTTGTTTGGTTTAGCTCAATTCTCTGCTCATCATAATGTTTCTTTAAAGTTTCATATTCTTGAAAAGCAAAACAAGTTTTTGAACAATCATTAGCGAAGAGTACCTCTGAGTCAGAGAAGGCCATAAATGCCATCTCAGCTGGTGCTTCCTCTTCATCTGCCATGAAGCTCCAGTCATAACCTAGACCATCAATTGCCACCATAGCCTTTGAAGACGTCTTTGCCTCTTCCATTGCCTTTGGCCTGCTTCCATACCCCTTATTCTTGCTATCGTATTGCCTAGGTCTTCTACACTCTCTGGCAAAATGCCCCAACTTGTGACAGTTAAAGCACTCCACCTTAGACTTTTCAAAACCATTAGTATCATTACTACTGATATTGATCTTATTGCCAGTACTTTGATAGAACTTCTTAGCCCTCATGCTGAGAAGTGAAATCTGCCACTTGAGATCCATCTCTTCCAAGTCATCATCATCAATCTGTTTCAGATCTTCATGTGACAACATAGACCCATTATTTTGGCTGGTCAGGAATGCATAATATGTAGTATCACTCAGAATACCAGTACTAGTTGATGAGCTAGCAATACTAACACTAGGGTTTAGCAGTACTAACTCCTGCAGCCACTTTTACTTCATCTGGACTTGTAGTACTTGGAGATGACACAAAAGCCATATTCCCAGAGCTTGAGCTTGAACTAGTACCTACAGATTTCTTCACTTCTTGTTCAACAATCTTAAAGTTGTTGTATAGATCATTGAGACTCATAGTGTCAATGTCTGGTTTATGCTTCCAGACCACCACATGCATAGCCCATTTAGCAGGTAAACTCCTTCAGAACTTAGAGTTTAGGTCTTCCTGGGGGATTTCAACTGCAAGCACAGGCAGTTGGCTGACAATCTTCTGCAATCTATTAAACATATGATCTAAAGACTCATTACTGGTAGCACTAAAATTTTCAAAGTTCTGCTTCAGTAAGGTCTTTTGGGTCTTTTTGGTGGCTTCATTACCACCATACCGAGTAGTGATTGCTTCAAACAAGGATTTTGCATCCTTGTATTTGCTGAAGTTTAAAAGCTGATCATTAGGGATGGTCATCATTAGCAAACTCCTAGCTTTGACATCATTCTTCTTTTGCAGCTTCTCTTCTACAGTCACTGGAGAGGTATTCACAATAGTCTTTTCTTTACCATTAACTATTGTTACAGATGTTAAAGGTTTAAAAGAGTTTCCTTCTTTAATGATCTCTTAGAGTGCATAGCCCTGCACTTGGAAGTACTGTTCGATTCGAAGCCTCCACATCTCAAAATCGTTTTGCTTCAGCATGGGCAACTTAGTAGCCATGTTAGTCTGTGTGGTTTCCATGTCCATAGTCTTTTCTTCTAAATCAAAGTATCAGCCTGGCTCTGATACCACTTGAGAGGATCTAAACACCTTTGGAATTTGTTAAGGATACTTTGAGTTTATATTACCAAGTATGCGGAATCTACTTGATAACACTTAGAAGATAAGTTTTGATGTAACAGTAACACAGTTTTAATGAACAATAAACACAGTAAGTAACTCCAAACAATTCAATATTATTAAGCAATAATACGAGTGATCTCCAATATCACTAGGGTGACAATGACCTTGAATCTTAACAAAAACGTATTGATGTATTTCTAAATATCTAACTTAGGACCTCCATTGTTGGGTTTTAAGATGCTACTGCTCAGAATGGATACTACTTCTTATTGTGCTAAGTGGAAAATATTCTAAGTGTCATTCTACTGCTAGGCTTATTCATTCTGCTGCTAGTATATTTCATTCTACTGCTGGAGTATTCGAAAGGAATAAGGAAATATACTACGTAGATTCTACTGCGGGCATAGAAGATACTGCTGCTGAAGATAATATTCTGTTGCTTAAGTGATAATTATGTATAGTATGTTTGGATAATTATAGAATAGATACGAAAAGATTATTCTTGTATAGAAAGCTATTGTAACTGACTAGGACTCCTTAGTCTATAAAAGGAGGATCTAAGGTTAGGGATTAGTACATTTTTTGTAAGCGTATTCGAATCACTTCAAGGTTTTTGTAACCCTGTTACTTTTGAGTAACCGTATTAATATATTGAAGTGTTTATTGAGAATTCGTTTGTGTTCATTAATAATTCTTTTTAAGATTAAGTATTAGATTCTGCATAGTACTTAATAGTTTGTTCAAGAACATTTTCTATAGCTATTGTCTTAGATCTATATCTAAGATAATTAACAAGATTAATAGCTCAACTGGGATCAACAAGTGATATCAGAGCTTGTGATCTAGAAACTGATACCGAGAAGAATATTTGTTAATTAAGATTTGTTCATCATCAACTGAAGCAATGGAATCCTAAACTACTCATATGGTGACTGCATCTAAGGTACCCATGCTCAAACCTGGTGAGTATGAGCTCTTGAAGATGAGGATTCAGCAGTACATAAAGATGCTTGACTACTCCATGTGGGAAGTTATTCAGAATGGGGATACTTTACCTGCTAAGGCTGCTGATGGGACATTTCTACCCATTAAAACTAATGAGGAGAAGGCTCAAAGGAGATTGGAGATGAAGACTCACAATATTCTTTCGATGGGGATACCGAATGAATATCAATTGAGTTTTAGTAACACTCAAACTGCTAAGGCCTTGATGGAAGCTATTGAACTCAGATTTGGTGGGAACGAGGCCCCTAAAAAGTCAAGGAAGAATCTAATCAAGCATTAATTTGAGACATTTGTTACCTCAAGTTCAGAAAACATTGATGCTACCTATGATAGACTTCAGAAGTTGGTGAGTCAATTACAACTTATGAAGGTCTCAGTGCCTCAAAAAGACATTAATCTTAAGATTCTGAGGAGTTTACTATCTGAATGGAATACTCATACATTGGTCTGGAGGAACAAGACTAATTTTGAAACAATGACTTTGGATGATTTGTACAGCAATCTAGAGGTGTATGAATCTGAAGTCAAGCGATCATCCAATTCATCTTCTAGTGGAGAAAACCTTGCTTTTATGTCTTTAAACAACAAGGGTTCTGGAAGCTCTCAAGAAAACTATTCTGCTGCTGGTCATGTTGTTTCTGCTGTTGGCACACCTGGTTATGCTGCTAGTTCAAATAGTGATAACATCAGTGATGCAGCTATCTGTGCCTTTTTGGCTGATATCCCCACAAGTACTTGTGTTACTGATCAGGACTTGGAACAAATAGATCCTGATGATCTTGAGGAGATTGATTTAAAGTGGCAGATGGCCATGCTTTCAATGATGGCTAGGAGATTTCTGAAGAAGACTGGTAGGGCACTCAAATACAGAGGACAAACCAATGTGGGTTTTGACAAGTCAAAAGTTGAGTGCTACAATTGTCAGAGAAAGGGACATTTTGCAAGGGAGTGCAGAGCATCCAAGAAGAACAGATAGACTACAAGGAATGTTCCTATTGAAGAAGTTAAGACTACATCAGTTCTGGTTTCTTGTGATGGATTGGGAGAGTATGACTGGAGTGATCAAGCTGAAGAAGGACCAAATGCTGCTTTCATGGTTGAAGAAGGACAAAAGGGACACAATTTTGCTTTGATGGCTTATGCTTCTTCATCATCTGGTTCAGACTCTGAGGTATCTAATGAGTCTACTTGTTCATTTAAATCATGCTTAGATACTGTTGAGGAACTCAAGTCTAGGAATTTGAGTTTAAGAGTTGAAGTTGAGAAACTAAAACTTGATAATTTATGGTATAAATATGGTCTAAAATCAGTAGAAGATAGACTTGAATTTCTTAAGCAAAATGAGATAGAGTATGCTGATAAAATTAATATTCTAGAAAGTGAGCTTATTAAGAAAAATTGTGAGATTAATGTGCTAAATAAAAAGCTTGAGGAAGCTGAACAAATTAAGAATGCAGCTTTATCTGAGAAAGAAAAACATGTTGTTAGGGTAGAAAAACAACAGTTTGCATCTGACCTAGTCAATAAGTCAATTGAAAGTCAATTAATGAGAAGAGGGAGTGGCTTAGGGTACAATGAAGTAGCTCCCCCAATCAAAAGTGCCTTTGCACCTCCTAGGAAGGAATTGTCTTTCATTACTGAGATAGATGCAAAACCTGTAGGTGAAACAAGTGAATCAAATAATGAAAAACCTGATAGAACTTATGCACCTAAGGTAGAGAAAAAGTTGTCTGATACCTTGATCATTGAAGATTGGGTGTCAGATAGTGAGGATGAAGAAACTGACTAAACACCTAAGGCTAAAAAGGAAGAAATTCCTAAAACAGTTGAAACTAAAGCTAAACATGTTGAGTTTGTAAAACCTGTGCTAGGAAGTAGTATCTCTAGGAAAATGGCTGAATTTGATGAGAAACCTAGAGAATATCCTAGGAAAACTAATAACTTGCCTAGAGGAAACTAAAGAAATTGGAACAGCCTAATTTCACAAAAGTTAGGTAGTAATTTCCAGTTACTTAAGAAGGCTTGTTATAGTTGTGGTAGTTTTGAGCATCTTCAAGAAGATTGTTACTACTACCAAAAACCTGTATGGAACCAACACACTAGGGTGAACCATAAGAATTTTGCTAAAAAGACACACCCACATCCTAAGAGACACATGGTTCATAGGGAAGTTCTACTGAGGAATGGTGCAACTAGGATAATTACTACTGCTGCACCAAAAAGGCCCAATCAAATGAAAACAGAGGTTTCTACTGCTAAGGCAAAAGTAGTCTCTACTGCTGAGCCAAAAGTAATTACAGATACTGTTGTGGGCAATCACTTTTATGCTCTTAAGGCCTCAGCTTGCTGGGTCTGGAAACCTAAAATCAAGGTTTTAGATCATGTTCTCAGACACGGCAGTGCATCAATGGACTTGAAGAAATTTGATTAAGGTGATGCACAAGGTAGATCCAAGTCAGTGATGGCTTGTGTCCCCAAGAGAAACTAACTCTCTTACTTTATGTGCAGGGCAATCTACAAGATGAGCTAAAGGTTAAATGCATTTTTGATAGTGGATGCTCTGGACATATGACTGGAGACCAAGGCAACCTTGAAGATTTTGAAGCCATGGATGGTGGCTATGTTGCTTTTGGTAATGACCCTAAAGGTGGAAAGATTGTTGGTAAAGGTACTATTAGAATAGGCAACCTGGATTTTGAAAAAGTGTACTTGGTAAACGGGCTAAAGTTCAATCTTTTTAGTATCTCACAAATGTGTGACAAAACGAATTTTGTTCTTTTTACATATACTGAGTGTCTTGTCTTATCTCCTGACTATAAGTTGCCTGATGATAAATTAGTGCTACTTAGAGTCCCTAGAACAGACAATATATACAGTGTGGACATAAAGAATATAATTCCCAAAAGAGATTTAACTTGTCTGTTTGCTAAGGCCACAATTGATGAATCCAAACTCTGGCATAGAAGGCTTGGACATTTAAATTTCAAAACTATAAATAAATTGGTTAAGGGAAACCTTGTCAGAGGTTTACCTTCAAAAGTTTTTGAAAAACCTGATACTTATGTTGCTTGTCAGATGGGAAAGCAACACAGAGCTTCTTGTAAGTCCAAAGTGGTGAACTCTATTTCTAAGCCCTTATATATGTTGCATATGGATCTGTTTGGGCCAACTTATGTGAAAAGTTTGAATAAGAAAATGTATTGCCTAGTTGTCACAGATGACTATAGTAGATTTACTTGGGTTTTCTTTCTAGCAACCAAGGATGAGACTTCTGGTATCCTCAAGGCTTTCAAAACAAGAGTAGAAAACCTAGTTAATCACAAAGTTAAGGTAATCAAATGTGACAATGGAACTGAGTTTTAGAAGAGTGTGATGAATCAGTTCTGTGTTGAAAAAGGTATTTTAAGACAATTTAGTATGGCTAGAACTCCTCAACAAAATGGTGTTGCTGAGAGGAGGAAAAGGACATTAATTGAGGCTACTAGGACTATGTTGTCTGAGTCAAAATTACCCACTACTTTTTGGGCTGATGCAGTTAACACTGCTTGTTTTGTGCAAAATAGGAGTAAGGTAGTTAAGCCTCATAACAAGACCCCATATGAATTGTTGCATGGTAGGAAACCTATGATAGATTTCTTAAAACTATTTGGGTGTCCTGTTACTATCTTAAATACAATTGATAACTTAGGCAAGTTTGATGAGAAAGCAGATGAAGGTTTCTTTGTTGGATACTCTACCAATAGTAAAGATTTTAGAGTATACAATAAAAGAACTAAGCATATAGAAGAAAACCTGCATGTTAGGTTTAGTGAAACAATATCTAATGTTGCAGGGAGTGGACCTGAATGGCTGTTTGACATTGATTCGTTAACCAAAAGTATGAATTATGAGCCAGTGATTGCAGGTACAACTAACAAGTCTGCTGGTACACAAGAAAATTCTAATGCAGGTACACAAACCAAGGAGAATGAATCTACAAAGGAGTTTGTCTTGATTGAGAAATGGAAGCTTGATCAAAATTTCACACCCAAAGAGAAAGAGGGCAAGAGTTCACAAGTTGATGCTATTCATAAAGATGTAGAAAGTGGGGATAAACCTTCTAATGCTGAAAAGGTGGTTAATGAAGGACCACAAGTTGCTGATGAAGGGCAGAACAAGACTAGCAGTAGTAACTCTGATTCTGCTGCTAAGCCAAAAGAAACTACTGCTAAGCCTTTTGATCCTACTGCTGCACCAAGATTTTCTACTGCTGACACAGATGGAAGATCTTTTGATGATGTTAACTATCCAGATAATTCTGATATACCTGGATTAGTTAATATTTATGAAGACACTGATGATGAGCTTTTGGATGGGTTTGGTGCAGAGGCTGACTTAAACAACATGGAGAATGCAATACCTATCAGTCCTATTCCAACCACCAGAATACACAAGAATCATCCAAAGAAGCAAATTATTGGAGATGTCCATTCTGCTGTTCAAACAAGAAGTCAAACAAAAGGTTTCAGAGATTTGTTTGATCAAGGATTATTTGCTCAATCTCTTCATCATAGAAATAGCCACAAGGACTTACAGAATTGTATGTTTGCTTGTTTTCTGTCACAAGTGGAACCCAAGAATGCCTATACAGCATTAAAAGATGAAAGTTGGGTTGAAGCCATGCAAGAAGAGTTGTTGCAGTTCAAGCTTCAAGAAGTCTGGTCATTGGTTAATTGCCTTTAGGGAAAAAGGCAGTTGGTACTAAATGGGTGTTCAGATGCAAAAGAGATGAAAGAGGAATAGTGATCAGAAACAAGGCAAGATTGGTGGCTCAACGATACACTCACGAAGAGGAAATTGATTATGATGAAGTATTTGCACCTATAGCAAGAGTAGAGGCTATCAGACTATTCTTGGCATTTGCTTCATTCAAGAACTCCACTGTGTATCAAATGGATGTGAAGAGTGCTTTTCTTTGTGGGACAATTGATGAGGAAGTATATGTCATCCAACCACCTTGTTTTGAAGACCCTAATTATCCTGATAGGGTTTATAAGGTGGATAAAGCACTGTATGGTTTACATCAAGCTCCTAGAGCTTGGTATGACACCTTGTCTATGTATTTGTTAAACAATGGGTTCAACAGGGGAACCATTGACAAGACTTTGTTCATCAAGAAAGACAAAAAGGATATCCTACTAGTTCAAGTATATGTTGATGATATCATTTTTGGGTCTACAAACAAGGTATCATGTGAGGAATTTGAAAAGCTCATGCATAGCAGATTTCATATTAGTTCAATGGGGGAACTCACTTTCTTTCTGGGGCTTCAAGTTAAGCAAAAGTTAGATGGGATATTCATCAGCCAAGACAAGTATGTGGCTGATATTTTGAAGAAATTTGGCTTTTCTGATGTGAAACCAGCAAAGACAACCATGGAGTCCAACAAACCTCTTATCAAGGATGAAGATGAAGAAGAGGTTGATGTGAATCTCTACAGATCAATGATTGGTTCATTGATGTATCTAACTGCTTCAAGGCCAGACATTATGTTTGTTGTGTGTGCTTGTGCCAGATTTCAAGTGTCTCCTAAAGTTTCTCATTTGAATGCTGTAAAGTGAATTTTTAGGTACTTGAGGAGTCAACCCATGTTGGGCCGTTGGTATCCTAAAGATTCACCTTTTGATCTTGTGGCATACTCAGATAGTGATTATGCTAGAGCAAGTTTTGACAGAAAATCAACCACTGGAGGATGTCAATTTCTTGGATATAGGTTGATCTCTTGGCAATGCAAGAAACAGACTGTGGTGGGTAATTTCACAACTGAAGCTGAGTATGTGGTTGCTTCTAGTTGCTGTGGACAAGTGCTCTGGATTCAAAATCAATTGCTGGATTATGGGTACAACTTTATGAACACCAAAATTTACATTGATAATAACAGTACAATGTGTATTATTAAAAATCATATTTTTCATTCAAAAACAAAACATATTGAGATAAGACATCACATTATAAGAGATTCTTTTGAAAAGAAATTAATCCAAATTGTTAAGATTCATACTGACAATAATGTTGCTAATTTGCTCACAAATGGTTTTGATGTGGGTAGATTTCAATTTTTAATTGCTAGTATTGGAATGATCAATCTTTGAAAACATTTCTTATCTCTTTGTGTTTTTGTAATGTTTTGTAAGGATTTGTACTGTTATTAGTCAATAAGTTGTTTCTACTGCTTGCTATAATGTATGGTTGGTTTTGCTGTTAGTTATATTTAGCCTGTTGCTAGTTGTTTATTCAACTGTTAAGTATAACTATGGATTGTGATTATTGTGGTATATTCTTTCTTGTGTTTTTGTGGTTTTGGACTAATCTTTTGCCGGAAAAGTCAAAGGGGAAAGCTTATCCGATGAGAAAAAGATGTTTGAAAAGATCAGCAGACATTCTACTGCTAGTGAAAAAGTTTCTGTTGCTAAGCAAAACTTTCTACTGCTGGGGTTCTGCTGCTTGCATTGGAACTTTTGGGATTCTACTGCTTGGTTTGAAAGTTAAGGGTTGGTTTTGTAAATTTGGCGCGTATAAAACGTAAATGGATCCGAAGGGCTTTAAAACCTAATTGGATCTCACAATTAACTTTGTGCGCCCAAAATTAACTTTATTTCAAACCCTCACACACTTTTTACCATCTGATCATAAAACCACCAAAATCAAAACCCTAATTCACAATGTCGCAAAGAACATTTTCTGAAAATCACAATCAGGTTGCGTTTCTTCAAAAGCCCCAAGAAGCTGATGGTTTTGTTGAAGTAATCGACTTTCTTAACGTTACTCATATAAGGTATGCATTAACAGCAAACCCAACTATATACATTTCCCACATGAAACAGTTCTAGTCTACTGTTAAGATCAAAACTAGAAATGGGGAAGAATATTTGAAGGCTGTGGTAGATGGCCAAAGGATAGTTATCTTTGAATCATCTGTAAGAGAAGCTCTTCACTTTTCAGATGATGAGAAAATAACTTGCCTTGAAAATTCTATCATTTTTCAAGAACTTGAAACCATGGGATATGAGAAGAAAACAAATGCTTTAAAGTTTTACAAAGGTCTTCTCTGTCCACAATGGAAATTTTTACTTCATACCATTCTTCATTGTCTGAGTCCTAAAACTAATGGCTGGAATGAATTCAGTACAACTCAAGCATCTGCTTTGATTTGTCTGGCCAAAGGACAACCATTTAATTTTTCGGCTATGATAATGGATGGTCTGAAAAAGAATGTTTCTGGACAATATTACATTTACCCAAGGTTTTTGCAACTAATTTTGAATAATCAATTTTCAGAACCTAAGGTACATAAAAATACATTTGACTGCCCTGTGCTTAAAAAGAAATTATTTTCTTATTTGAAAAAGAATGGTCAAGGTTTCTCTGGGAATGTTACTCCATTGTTCCCACATATGTTGCAATTGGCTACTACTCAGGGTACCCATCCCACACCCACCTCTGAACAATCATCTGAACAACCTCAAAAGACCCAATCCCCTAGGAATTCACTAAATAAGAACACTGGGCAACCTCAGGCCAGTGTTAGGATGGATGCAGATGAGGCTGTCACAGGTGATGTAGGTGACATGATGGAAGAGGCTAACACTACTGCTTCTGGCTTAGTAGCTGGGCAGGAAAGTGTTAACATAACTAAGACCTCAACCATGGCAACATCTACTGTGGAAGGTTCTCATGAACCAGAAACAGAGGATGGTAACCCCAGCCAAATGGCAAACAAGGGGGGCTCAGCTGATCAGACTAGGTTTGATGCTGAGTTTAAACCCATTGATTCACCTCTCAGGGAAGGTAACACATCCCGAAGTGATGAGGGTAGAGAAGAAACTATTGAATTGATGGACCATAATGTACAAGATGACAATGCCTATGATTCACCTCTCGGACCAGGTCACATAGGTCGAAGTGATGAGGCTAGAAATGAAACTAATGAATTGCTGGCATCCCAAAATGTACAAAATGACAATTCCAGTGATCCACCTCTCGGGCCAGGTAACACAGGCCGAAGTGGTGAGGATAGCATGAAACTAATTCAGGAATTGATGACAAAGTGTACCACATTTGAGTCCCAAGTTCTTGATCTCACACAAACAGTTAAAAAGTTGAAGATGAGAATCAGACATTTGGAGGGTCAAAAGAGATCAAGAACAAGGGTGTACAAAAGGCTAAAGAAGGTTGGCACAACTCAGAGAGTCAGCTCCTCAGAAGGCATGAGTTTGGGGAAGGATGCTCCCAAACAGGGGAGGAAAGAGACAAAGACTTCAGGGGAGGCTGAAAATGTTTTAGAAAATGATGCTGCTGATTTAGATGTGGATGTGGATATGGATATAGGTAATAATGAAGGCACAGAAGAGATTCAACCAGAACAAACAGAGGAAATTGCCCAGGATGCTGATACAGAGGTGTTGGTTTTGGAAGAGCAAGAAGATACTCTAGACATTGCTTCTAGAAAGTTGGTTGGTTCTACTGGTGGTAAGCTTGGTGAGAAATTGATAAGTTTGAATGAAGAGCAGCTGGATAAACATGTTAAAGTTATGGTTGAAGCTGTAAAAGGTTTGGGTAAAGAGGCTACTGCTGGTTCAAGGCATTCTGCTGCTGGGGTTAATCAAGCTGCTGCTGAGCCAGAGCAAGTTTCTACTCATGAAGTGTCAGATGATGATGTTAGCTTAGCTAAGATAATGTTACAAATAAAGTCTAAATCATCTACACCAAAATCACCTAAACCACAACAACAACCAGAACCTGAACAACCATTACAATTACAACCTCAACTAACATCAAAACAAACAACACAACCACCTCCACCTCCAAGAGTTCCAATTAAAGGTGCCTTAATTAGAGAACCTATTCCATCCAAAAAGCCTACTCAATCTCATACATATACTGAAAAAGGAAAAGTTAAGATGGTTGATGAGCCTGAACCTTATCCTGAAGATGTTCCTTTTCAGTACTGGCCAAAAGATCTTCAAGAAAGGTATGATAAAGAAGTTGCAAAGAAGTTGGCTGGTCAGTATGAGGAAGAACATCAAGCAGAACTAGAAAGACAAAGAAAACATGTTAAGGATGAGGCAAAAACAAAGGAGTTTATGGATGCTTGGGATGAGGAGAGAGTTGAATGTGATGTAGAAGTTGAGTTTTCTAAGTTGGTGAAACAGGAACAGCAGGATGCACAACCAATGGAAGATATGAAAATTGTAGATGCAAGATTGAAAAAAGAACAAAGAAGAAAATGGTATCTTACTGAGAGAAAGAAAAAGAAGTTGCTTAAACCTCCAACTGTCAAGTAAATAAGAAATTTTCAAGAGCATTACTTGAAGAATATGAAGGAATGGAAGCTTGTGCAGTTGAAACCATATTCAGATGAGGAAATTCAAAAGATGTTTGAGAAAGCCAAGAAACAAGTTGAGAATTTCATGCCAATGAGGTCTGAATGGGAAAAAGAAGTTATTATAAAAAGGTTTAAGAAGATGGAGGAACCTGAAATTGAGACTGAGGTTGAAGTTGAGAAAGAAAAAGAAAATGTGCAAAAAGAAAATGTGAAAGAAAAGGTTGTAAAGGAAGAAGAGAAAGAGTGTCCTGGTATTGGTGTAAAAAGAACTAGCAGAGTATTGAAAAGTGTTGGAAGAAAGAAGAAAAGAAAATCCAACAAGTCAAAGGCAATTGTGGAAAGTTCTGAGTCTGGGAGTGAAGCAACAAAGAAAACAAAGCAATCAGAGCAGTTTTACAAGGAAACAATTGAGTTACAACAAATGACTACAATTGTAGATTATGATGATGATACATTCGTAGATACTGAAACTCGTATTACTGGATGGGAGACTAGATATGATAAGAAGATTCCTTGGTTTGAGATCTACAGAGTTGGTGGAAGAATTCAAAGGTTTAAGTCATTTTCTTAAATGCTTAAAAATATTAATATAGAAGATTTGGTGAACTTGTGGGGATTAATCAAGAACAAATATGGAGATACTAGGCCACAAGATGAGATTGATAGAGTACTCTGGGGAGATCTGAAGATCATGTTTGAAGTTTGTGCTAATGACAGAGTGTGGATGGAACAGGGTAGAAGTACTAAAATTAGTCTTTGGAGATTGTATGAGTCATGTGGAGTTCACAATGTAGTAATGCATGGAGGACTTCAAATGTACATGCTGAATGAAAAGGATTACCCTATGGCTAAGTCTACACTTAAGATGCTGGTTGAAGGAGATATTAAACTTCATGTTGATCGTTGGAATCAAATGGTTGTTGATCTTATCAGAAAGATACAAAGAAAACTCTATGGGTAGGATTATGGAAGAAAGAAAAAGAAGTAAATGTTTTGAAGCATCATCCTGGTGTTTATCTATGCTTAAAGAAAACTTGATGATTTTGGGAGAAAATATCAAGTTTATGGGAGGATTGTTGGGTTTTAAGATGCTGCTGCTCAGAATGGATACTACTTCTTATTGTGCTAAGTGGAAAATATTCTAAGTGGCATTCTACTGCTAGGCTTTTTCATTCTGCTGTTAGTATATTTCATTCTAATGCTGGAGTATTCGAAAGGATTATGGAAATATACTAAGTAGATTCTACTGCTGGGCATAGAAGATACTGCTGCTGAAGATAATATTCTGCTGCTTAAGAGATAATTATGTATAGTATGTTTGGATAATTATAGAATAGATACGAAAAGATTATTCTTGTATAGAAAGCTATTGTAACTGACTAGGACTCCTTAGTCTATAAAAGGAGGATCTAGGGTTAGGGATTAGTACATTTTTTGTAAGCGTATTCGAATCACTTCAAGGTTTTTGTAACCCTGTTACTTTTGAGTAACCGTATTAATATAATGAAGTGTTTATTGAGAATTTGTTTATGTTCATTAATAATTCTTCTTAAGATTAAGTATTAGATTCCGCATAGTACTTAATAGTTTGTTCAAGAACAGTTTCTATACCTGTTGTCTTAGATCTATATCTAAGATAATTAACAAGATTAATAGCTCAACTGGGATCAACATCCTTTTATAGACATAAGGAGTCCTTTACAAGATAAGTATCTACCCATATAATTCTAATTAATTGTGATATACATACAATCTATTCCATACTTATCTTCTACACGTCTTCTAATGTAGTATCATGCAGCAGTACCTTCATCCATACTAGCAGTACTAACTTGACAGTTTTTACTGTTTGTTGTCTTCAGCAGTCTTTAGTTATACACTAGCAGTTTATACTGTTAGTTTAATCTTCAGCAGTACTAAGTCTTCTATCATTTAATTCTCAACACTCTTGATCTCCTCAAAACTTTTTACTTCGAAATCCTTCCTTGTGTATCCATCCATGTTCCTAATGTAAAGAATCATGGTGGTTCTTTGCTCAGTTTGACTAGGTGGTTTACTCCTTTTCTCTTTTGCTTTTAGTTCTGCAGTAGACTTTCTTCTTGAATTTATTAACATAGCTAGTTGTCTTGACTTTTCTTTAATGGACAACATTTCATCAGCTCTGAGTTCACCAAGCCTTGCCTTTAACACATCATCAACATCTATCAAAGACTGAACTTGTGCAGCATCATCAATCCTTGCTTGTTCTTCTTCATGTAACTTCATAGCTAGAAATGCATCTGATTGTACTTGTGCTTCAGATGTTTCTCTTTCAAGTCTTTTTCTTCAAGAAATTGTGCAATCTGATCTTCTTGTTGGGAATGCTCCTAACACGTGAATGGAACGACATTTACGAGATTACATTTTTTATCTTGTTAAGCCAAACACATGGACTAGTTATGTAATATTGTGATAGTTTAATGTGTGTGAGGCTATATATACCCCTTCATACTTCTATGGAGGGGTGATGCTTTAGTGTATAACTTACTATTTCACTATCAATAAACACACAAGTTTTCCTTTCTCTCTCTACTCTCTCTCTCTCTCTAACTATGGCTATCTTGTATTATCATCATCCCCGACCTCCCGAATCACAATATCATCTATACACACGATCCAACAAGTGGCATCAGAGACTTGTTTATTAGTTTTGGTTGATTTTTGTGGTGTTATTTTGTTAAAAACCGTATTTTTTTGTGTTTTTAATTTGTTTTTGAAGATGTGTTATCCAAATGTTTACCAGGTCAAAACCTTTTATTATTCTATCACAAGTCTATGGTCTAATACAGTTTCATAACAGTTTCTTTGCATAAATGGTCAAAAACAAAACAGTCACATCCTTTCACTTTCAAACTAAATATCTGTTTATGTTTTTGTTTTTGTACCATCCCCGTGAAATATTAGTGGTCAAAAGGAAGGCAAATAGATGGTCGAAAAACTGGTCAAAATCATTGTCGGAACATGGCCGAAAAAATGGTCAAAAGGTCAAAACCCCAATCTTAGGAGTAAGACCCTAATGGTACGAATAACTCTTCAGATTTGTTTACGAATTACTTGGAAAGTAATTCGTAAGGTTTTTTACGAATAAGGTCGTTTACGACTAAGGTCGTTTACGACTAAGGAAGTTTACAACTAAGGACCAGAATCTTACGCGTAAGAACCTAATCTTACGAGTAAGGCCAATGTTTACGCGTAAGACCATAGCTTACGCGTAAGACCAGAGTTTACGAATTAGACCAAGAAATGAAAGATGAAGATGAAGACTGCGTTGACCATAAACCAATATACCATATACTCTTTGACTTCATCTTTAAACATCATCAGTCAAAATACCATAACTAAAACCAAATCTCAGTTCCGTTCAAGCAACACAACACCTTCATAGATATTCAAAGCTTGAACGAGTACACATCACAGATCTTTATATAAATCCCATCTCCCACAATCACGAACCAAACAAGCCACAACACCTCCACATATCATGTCTCGAAAACAAATATAAATGAAACAAAAAGAAGATCTCAGATTTTGTTCAAAAACACGCTCGAATAGTCACAGATATGTAAAGATATTAAGTGTTTGAACTATCTCTTCATTGATTTATTAAATGCGCACGTTCATTTTTAATATACGAAAGTTATACAGAAAATATTATAACAAGTACCGTTATAACCTTTCTTTCTTTCGAATCATAACAACGAAACATAAACAAGTACAACCTACTCGAGACCTCACATAAAATCTTGAAGCCGAATGTTGGGGATCTTTGTAAGATTCGAGTGAGCAAATTATGACCAGAAGGTATTTGGTTCGGTGGTACTTAGATGGTTGAGTGATAAGAAATGAGCAAGATTAAAGGGTGTTTTGCTTGGGCAGAAACAAACCAAAAAAGTTTTTTATGAGTGGTCGGATCGTTGTTGTAAGAATTAAAGGAGATAATGTGGGATTGTTGCTTGGATATTATTGTGGCTGCAATCTTGTGAGAGGCGAATAAGATGGAGGTGTGGGATTAGGATTTTTTTAGGTTAAATGATAAGAAGTTAGCATAAGTGTGATGGGGGCGGATGAACAAATGAAGGATTAGGGTTAAGAGTATCTTATATCCCTAAACTTTAGGCATGGATTTGTACTAGGTTTATTTTGTGGACCGGGGGTTGTAAGATGTTTGATGGGCCGGGTATGCAAAAGGGATCATCGTATAACATTTGGACTGAATTGGTGATTCAGATTTTTTTTTTTTTTGGCTTAGTCTTGGACTGAACCGTATAAACATTTCAATAAGACGGATGGTAATACTATATCACCAAAATTGGGTTGAGCTTATATCTTTTTGGATCCAAAAATGACACTTTGGGCTTAAATGAAATGTTATTATTCAAATGTAAAAGCATTGTGTTAATTTTTGGTATAATGTTTGGCGAAAAGGAGTGGTATTTTGGCTACAAATTTTTACGGGGATACAGTTTTGACAAGATCGGGAATAAACCATAATCAAAGTTCACTTACACCATCAAAAGGCTAGTTTTGTGTATTAAACGGCACGAGATGACTACGGCATTAATTCCTTATCACTTATTTGAGGTTGAAGTAGAATTTCACGGGCGCGTGTACTTAGTATCTGAAGATATCGAGGTTGGTTGGATGCATGATTCTTCGAGATCCTTGTTCGAGCTTTTATCCGTACGAATGACAGAGACTTGAGTTGTCTAGTTATACCTGATGTAAGGAGTTACGTTGTTGTGCTCCCAGTGTATACCTATCACTTTCAAGGAGTTACGTTGTAGTGCTCAAGAGTCACAAAAAGTTGTGGATAATTTGAGAGAAGTACATATACAGTTAAGGATTGTTGGATGGGTATATGATTCTACCTTTATTGAAATTCTCAGTATTGGTTCTTAGTCAGATAATAGTGCAAGTTTAAGTCATAAGTTCGGGTTAGTTTACTTCAGTCTTAAGTTCGTCATATTGAGTTTTCTCCATCAGTATTCATTGCAAAGAGCCGTCAGAATGATAATGGGGTCGATAAAGAGTTAGCTGAGAGGAGTATAAAAGGGTAGAGATGTTATCAGCAGTTGATTCTCACTGGACATTTTCAAGCTTAGCAGAGATTTATGGTACTTCACACTTGTTCGGTTAATTGGACATATGGGGTTATGTTGCCTCCGTTTTCCATCGTAAACATAGTGTGTATGCTTCCAATTCCGCGAAGACATTATGGGGGAAGAGAGAGTGGGTGTTCTTTTGCTTTATTTGACTTCTTTGCGAAAACACTCTTTTTCCACAAGTATCTGCAATCAGGGGGAAGAAATGTGCACATCGAGGACGCATAACAGATTCACGTGATCGAGCTTACAATTTTATGACTACCGGAGAGACGTCTGCAGAGATGATCAGTGGTTCAGTTTTGTGATTTTGGTGTAATCGTTTCAACTTTCGCAGGTTGAGAAGTATGAAGTAGCCTACATATGTGAATAGATCTTGCTGATTTCTTGCATGTTACCCCCAAAACGGAGTTTTTGCAGTAAGTATAATTGTGATTATGTGACTAGTCAGATTTGCTTGGTGTGGTTTATGGTGTTATCTACAAATTCCGCTGTGTACTTAAAACTTCAAAAGTTAGAAGACATGTTAACTACATCAAAGTTCCGAATCTGCTGAAGATGGTTGTCAGTTTGGGGGGAAGCTGATTCAGAAACTTCGCCAAAAAGAAGCGTACGAAGAAGCTGCTAAAGACATGCAGCATGAATTGGGGGGAAGTTAATCAAGTTCATGCATATTACATCATTTGCCTAAAAGTGATGAAAAGTTCTCAAGCCGGGGTATAAGTTGAAGACAAAGAGCGTAAACTGCAGTCATCCTCAGTATTTGAAGAGCTTATGAAGACTTTATTTTACTTATTTTTGTACTTGTAGGAAATGTTGTAAGTAATCCCTTATGTCGTCCCATTGGGGGAAGAATGTTGGGAATGCTCCTAACACGTAAATGGAACGACATTTGCGGGATTACATTTGTTATCTTGTTAAGCCAAACACATGGACTAGTTATGTAATATTGTGATAGTTTAATGTATGTGAGGCTATATATACCCCTCCATACTTCCATGGAGGGGTGATGCTTTAGTGTGTAACTTACTATTTCATGATCAATAAACACACAAGTTTTCCTTTCTCTCTCTACTCTCTCTCTCTCTATAACTATGGCTATCTTGTATTATCATCATCCCCGACCTCCCGAATCACAATATCAACTATAAACATGATCCTATAAATTTGTTTTGAAAGATGACAGACATTAAAACTTGTTTTAGAAGTGCTAGGTAGTAAATGTGAAAAATATTTTATTTTCTTAAGGACAGTAAAATAAGAGTAACCCAAGTCTTGAATGCCAAAAATGGGGTTTTCTAATGTTATGGAGAATTGTTGATGAGAGGGCAAACGGTGTAGACGATGATGAAAGGAAGTAAAGACCATTACAAAGACTGCCAAGTACAATCCTCTTGTTCTTGTCCTGAAAAATGAGTAAAGATGCACTGAGTATGAGTGAAATTGTAGTGCCATGAAGAAGTCTGCTCATTGAGATGAGGTTGTAAGTGAATGATGGTATGTAGGAAACATTGTGAAGTGTTATGTGTTCATTTATCATAACGGATCCAACAATTGTGACTTTTACATTTTGACTATTTGGTAAAGTGACAATGATAGGTATTGTGCATTTGTGTATGTTGTGCATGATTTTGAGTGAGGTGGATATGTGATATGATGCATCACTGTCTATGATCCAAGCTATCTGTAGACAAGTAATAAGAGAAGCAATGAATTTCGGTAGTTTAGTGCTTTTAGATGAGAAAATACCATGAAGAGTGTTCTGTTTGTTCTACAACATGAGGAGCACTTGATTGAGTTTGTTTTGTACCTAATCAACCCTTGCTGATACATGATGTGGGAAACTAGAAGGGGGGTTGAATAGTTTGTCGGTTTTAATTTCTTTTAAAAATCTTGTTTTAAAAGTTTGCTGTTGGAAACTTTGATTCGAACTCTATGTGTAATCAATCAACACCAATATGAACTACACACTAAACTAACAAATGGTAAATAATAAAAGTAAAGAGTAGAGTTGGAAAGATAAAACCGAGACAAAGGATTTATAGTGGTTTGGCTACGAAGCTCTTCTTCGCCCTACTCCACTCTTCGAGTACCACACTCGAGAGTTTCAAACACTATATCAACAACCTCCCTTCAGGCGGAGAAAACCGTACACGTCGTTTATCCTATTACCGACACTAAGCTAGATGTCGAGTGCTAATCTTAGCTTGCACCAATCTACCAAGGTCCACGTGACCAATCAATCAAGCCCAATGGCTACACGAGATCACCAAGATCTCAACACGATCACAATGATCAACACTCTCTCAACTAACACTAATCTATCGACCCTTGATCTTCTTGATCAATCATACAAGCCCAATGGCTTTAAGAGATATCCACTATCTCTATAAGATCACACTTGATCTTCACTCTCACTCACAAAAGATAAATAAACTTAATGTATGCTATGATACAACAAGGTTGTAACAAGTGTTACAAAAACCTAACAACTATAACTCTTGTATCTTCTTGAATACTTTGAGTTCTTCTCTTGCTAATGAAGAGGAATGATAACACCTTGTATCAACTTGGATACTTGTGTTCTTCTCTTGCTAATGAAGAGGAATGAAGAGGATCTTTTGGTGGATGATTGGATCACTCTTAAAACAAAATAAAACTAATCTAAATGATCTAGATAAGAGAAAGGTGTGAGAGGTTTAAACTCAGAAGTTTTTCTGTGTGAAAGGGTGCCTAAAAACTGTGAATGGGGTTGGTTTTTATAGGCAAGAAAAATCTGAACGTTACAGAAAATTTTGTATGGACGGCTCCACTAAACATTACACGGCTCCACTAAATTTAGTGGAACCGTGGAGCCGTCCTAGACTAGGACGCTCCAAATTTTATCTTTTCTGGTGAAAACTTATTTGGGGAAGGTTGGAGCTGATTTTGGGGGGGAAAATAGCTGTTGTGATTTTCAAACTTATTTTTCCATTAAAACATTTCTTAATAATTCAAAAATAATTTGTCATATGTATTTTTGAGAAAAATGTTTTGTTCCATTAAAATGTGAAGTCTCAAAACACAAATTCACTTCTTTGATCATTTGTCAAGTTGTAAATTTGTTCTAGAAAGATTTGCGTAGAAACGGGATCTTCCGATTAAAAACTTGTTTACGTTAATTTTAACGTAACGTGATTTCTCATTTTGTCATCCTCAAAACGTGAAGTAATCGAAAGATATAAATAACGTTTTTAGAACATTGTTTGCATCAACAATCTCTCCCTTTTTGATGATGACAAAATATAAACTCATTTTAAGTTAAAATTAGTTTTAACAAGTATTTAATGAGTTTACTCCCATTTCTCCCCCTTTTTGTCTAATCAAAATGGTGACTAAGAGTCCCCCTTGATTTATACTCCCCCTCATTTGGAGAATACCAAGGAATCGAGCAATGGTGTATGCTACAAAACAAAGTTAGATGACACATATACAATATCTAACAAGTAGCACATTTGACAAATATGCAACCACACAAGAAGAAAATTAGCCAAGTAGCTAAAAATAAAACAACCACATGAATGCCCATTAAAAATAAAATAAATGTCATACATGAGTATGACTACAATAAGAAAGCAAATTAAAATAACAAGAAGACACATAAACATCAATAGTAATATGAGGCTTCAAGATTTGCTTCCAACTTCAAAAGGGTTCCTAAGAATTTATTGGAGGGACTAAACATAACCATGTTTAGTTTGGGCTATTGTGTGGTGGAGGAGGTGGAAGGATGATGGGTCCTATGGGTGGTGTGAGGAGGTGTTCTAGGTATGAGAACCTAAAGCTAAGCTCATCTCTAAGGTTCATGATGAGTTCTAGGTTGTGATGGCAACAAGCACAACTCAAGGTGTGTGGTTGTAGGGGATAAAGGATGGGATGACCCATTAAAGGTTGAGGTGATGGTGATAGGGAAGATGATGATGTGTTGCTCCCAAACTCAAAAGGAGTGATTGGTGATAAGGTAAGAGTGAGAGCTAAAGGTTGTGGTGATGATGAAAGTGATGAGGATGATGTGTTGGTTCCCACTTCAAGGAAAGTTGATGGTGATGAGTTAAGTGTTAAGGCTAGTGATGGAATGGGACTCGGTTGAGGTGAATGTGTGTTGGTTCCAATGGTGGTGGAGGGTGAGGATGTTGGTTTGATTGAGGTTGCCTTGGATGGATCTTGGGGTTTAGTGAAGGAAGATGATGATTTGGTAGAGGTTATGGGTGTGTGTATATCATCTTCATCATCCAAGGTGAGATCAATGAGAATCATCTCATTGGAAGGTTTGGTTGAGGTTTGTGGTTTGTGAACCCTTTTGATCCATTGATCAACAAGAGTGGTTTGATTGGTTGGTTTGATTTTGAATCTTGGTTTCTTGTTTTTGTGTGAGGTTGAAGCAATGGTGGAAGACATAGTGGTTGTATGGTGAGTGTGAAGGTGTAAGGATGGAAATGCATGATTTTAGCTTAAATATCCAAATCAAAGACATGCAAGGTTGAAAAGGATGTTGGATTTGGGGATTTGGGTGCATGGGAATCAGGTTGTGTTTGCAGATTTTCAGGGAAAGAAAGTCAAAAAGTGGAAGAGTATTGTATTTTTCGTCTTCCAAAGGCACGGTACCGCTAAAGGTACCACGGCACAACTAGATTTAGTGGAGCCGTGGCCTCCATTTGACCTTCTTTCCAGGTCTGCTGGTTTTAGGCAGCCTAAATGGGGAAATTTCTAGGGAATCCATTGGCTGCAAATCTCAAAGCCTCAAACCACTAAACACATAGAATTCCTAAAGCTAGTTTCAACTAGCAACTAACATGATCATGTGATCATCTATGTATTTAGGCAACTATTAAGCATGCATGAGTTCAAGCAAATTTAACATCTAGTGCATGTAATAAAATAAGATAACATGCATGAACTAGGCAAGATTGATTAACATAAAGGTTAATTAACTAAGCAAATTAACCATGTTTAAGTGTGAAATGTTAAAAGATAACACTTCAAGCTAGTTAATATATGATGGACATTGCCATGACCTTATTTATAATAGCTTAATAATACTTAAGTTAGTAGTACTGCTCAAGCTAATCCTATCTAGTCTCTTTTCTTCCCCAACTTCTTAATCTTGTTCCGAGCCCTTTGATCGCCTTGCCGATGGACTTGAATCCCCCGATAGTTTGCTCATGCATCGAGACTTGTCGATTGTACATGGTTGTTTGCCTTCTCATCATCGTGGATAAGTTGGTTTGTCCGAATTCAACATCGGAGGTTTGTGTGAACGATGAGGTGTCAAGGTTACGAAAGAAGGTTTCGGGAGAGGGAGTATTAGGACGAGACGTTCCTTCTTCATTCACCTCATCATCATCCTCATCCATAGGTTGAGAAGACGAACTGTGACCGAAGGAGGAGGAAGAGAGGGGAATATCAAAAGTGGATTTACGACCACGTTTGGACCATTTGTCCTTACGTTGCTTTGTGCGACGTTGTGGTCCACCAAGTGGTTTCATAACCGGATTGACTAGGACATAGTCGACATCATTGAGAGATGGGTAGGTTTGCATAACCCACTTGAATAAACGAGTAAGCGACATGCCATATGGCATGAGCTCATCGAAGCGACGATGAATATTGGCCATCCGTTTGAAAATGTAGTATGCGAGGTTGTATGGTTCCTCGATACTAAGACAGTAGAGCATATGGGCAAGACTTGCTGAAACGTGATCACGGTTGCCTGCAAGGCTTAACACGTTTTCATGTAGAAGAAGTTCCAAATTTCTAATATCGGGACGAAGTTCTTTGAGGTAGATTTTGTTTGGGTCGAGGTAGACAATAGAACCATCACGTTTTTGATACGTGTTGGCGACTCGAGGAATTTGGATTACTTGTTTAATTACTTCAATGTCGGGAATTTCGGTACGATAAGCACCTTCGTTCTCAAGATTGTAGTAAAGAGACTCAAGAGAATGGTCTTTAGTGAATGCACACTGACCATATGAGGGAACACCGAGAATCTGACCAATCTCGGTGACAGACAAGATGATATTTTGGTGTCGAATCAAAAAATCAAGAAAGACGTTTCCGTCAATGTCGAATCTAACACACCTGCTAGATCTTTGAGCCTTAGTGGATCGGTAGGATGCCTATGTAATCACAAGCACACTACAAGAGAATCTCTAAGTACGAACTAGAAAAGAAAAGAACTAAGACTATGATCCTCTATGGATCGTATAATGAACTAAAAGATATTATTATTGAAGATTGTTAAGTCGTAAAAAGATATCTAAAACTCATAGACGGGTGTTCCTTTTATACTAACAAGAAACCCTAACCCTAACCCGTTCTACAAGAAAACGTGTGAAGAGATAAACATGATCTCTTCTAAAAATAAATCTAACAAACATTCTAAACATACGGGATAACAACTAACAATACCCGCAGTAACAACTACTATCAGCAGAAACAAGATATAACTATCAGCAGCAATGAGCTTTAGCAGGAACCACAGCTATCAGCAGGAACCAGCTTTACACTATCGGCAGCAACAAGAAATATCTTATTTCCTGAATTCCTAACAATCCTCCCCTAATCTTGAAGTTGACTAGGTTAACTTGCAAGATTCCCTGATAGATCTTTGAAGTCCATAGGCAGAGGATTAGACCAGCAGCAGCATCAGTAGGTAACCAACGGTAACACTTGGAACTTCCAGCAGCAACTTCGATAGTTCAGCAATAATAGGAAATCATCTTCAAAAGAATATTTAAGCTGGTCACCATGTCATTCACTTGAGCTTGACTGCTATCATGACAATATGTACATCAAATCACTTTAAGTTTCATACTATTCTCATCACTTCCAGGTGTGTTAACTCCTGTGAGAGGTGAATCATTGAAAATTAATGGATTTGATGTCTCTTTACCAATAGCCATCACTACTGGAGTAGCCAATGTTTTGGTGTGTAAGACCATGGTACATTGATAACCATCTGATTTTAAGTAAACCAGCAACTGTAAACGGATTTGACTTGTCTTTACCTGTAGCCGTTTTCTCAGGACTAGCCAATTCTTGGGTTATAGCAAACCTTGGTGAATTGAATACCAAATATGGATACCAATGGTCTTTACCACAAACCATACTTTTGTGGACTACCCAATTCTTTGGATCCCTTAAAGGGTTACATCCATGGCGAATTGAGAACCATTTCAACTCTCAGAAATGAAACATGGGTGAGTTAAAGTACCCTATAGCTTTGAGCAAGCTATTACAGCTATCAACGGATTTGATTATCACACCAGAGCCGTACCCTCATGGTGAGTCAACTCTTTCTTGTCTGTGAGACATGGTGAGTTGATTACCATTTGATGTGTAGGTGTAAACACCAACACTGTACCTGCAAGGTGTTGCTCAAAACCAACTTATTAGTACACATAAGATATACATAAGATTATTTTTGTTTTGAACTAATAATAAATAGAAAAGAAAAGAAACACAAAGAAAATAACGAATGATACAACATAAAACCTCAAACAAAAATACCATAATCAAGCAGATGATCCTTTGGCTACAGATAACTGATTTCTAATGAACCTGACCAATTGTTTAGCAGTTGTCAAGTCATTTCCAATGACATACTTCCCAACTTGCAGCTTACACTTAAGCATCCTCTCCATAAGTTCTATGGATAAAGGGTAGGGAACATCCACAAACATGGAGAGCACCTTCCCAGTTACAGTTTCCAATACATGAACCTGGGAAGTAGAATACAATCTTCAACTGTGTACTCTCCAAGATTGTTGATCAGCCCACACAGAATGAGCATTTCCCCCCTCCAGAGAATCCATTAATACCTTCAAATCCCCCCAAAGAATAAGACCAATCCCTGTAGCTTGATGAGTTTCATAGTGCTTAGTTACCATACCATAGAGATGTATCAAATCTTGTTTGTCCACCTTATTCAAAATCTCCCTAAGGAATGTGAAATGTTTTGTTTTCCCATCAAGGGTGTACAAGGCATGGATTTCTCCTTGAGGTATAGAAAGAACCTTCCAACCAGTAATATGTGACCAAGGGGGAGGAGAATCACCTTCAGAATCACTTTCAGAATCAAATTGAATCAAGTCCTGATCACTCATGTCGGCAAGAGTCTTGGAAGTAGACTTCATAGCATGACTCTTCTTTCTGGTCCTTGGAGTTGTAGAGGAGAGGTGAACTGTTGAAGGTGTCACATCAGGAATATGAACCTCTTGTGGTGCACCAGATGCATCCACAGAAGGATTTGGAGAAATAGATGTGGTATCCTGAGAACCTTCAGTAGGAATAAAGGAAGATGCACCAGTCAATGTTTCTCCAGGCTTCAGTTTCTTTGTAACATCAGACTCTAAAGATGCAGACTCTCTTTTCGTGCTTTGTTGAATGTCTGTTCTGACTGGAGTATTCATCCTTACATAAGTATCAAAGAACAGCTTTTGAATTGCAGCATCAGTCCAACCTTTGAGGTCAGTGAGCTTGTAGTTAGCTTGATTCTTCAGATAGTGCATCATAAAATTGACATTATCTTTGTTAGTAGGCATCTTATAACCTGACTTTTGCCTTTCACTGATCCTATGCATCAAGTCATTCCAAGTGGATGCTCTATGAGTCTTTAAGATAAATGCCTTGAGCTGATCTGACTTTTCTTCCATACCCAACTCTGAATCTTGAAGAATCATAAACCCGTGAGCTCTAATAATCATATCAGAAGCCAACAAGTATTGAACTTGCTCATTGAACTCTTCTGAAGTAAGATCTTCTGATCTTGTGCTATTCATAATCCCAGCTATGTTCCTCTCATCAGCAGACATTTGCTTTGCAAACTCCTCATCTTGAGCAACCTGAGCTTGTCTAGCTTGTTCAGCAGCAATTTCCTGTGCATGCATCTGTCTGGCTATCTCAGCATCATTTTGTGTTGCAGCTGGGGGAATGGTGTCACTACCAGCAGCAATGGATGAGCTACCAGCAGAATTACCAGGAACCTTAGGATCAGTGGAAACACTACCAACCCCAGCAGGAACATCAGAGGCAACACCAGAGACATCAGCAGCAATGGTGGATTGAAACTTCTCAAAAGCCGACACTCTTGAGGGCTGCTTGGTCCTTGTTCTTGAGAAAGCCTGAGGTTTAGTAATTGTAGTGGGCTCAGAAGAGGTAGGTACTTCAGTGTGTGCACTATCAAGAGAAACAGAAGCCAACAAATTTAGCCCATCAAATGACATATCAGCCTGATCATCCTCAGACTCAGAAAGCACAACCCTTCTTTTCTTTTGTGGATGTTGAGCTTCTAAAGAGCTGATCCTTTCATTTAGCTATTGGATAGTCCCACTGAAAGTTTCTTTGGTAACCTTGAGCTCCTTTTCCAAAGACTCTACCTTCTCACTAAAACTCCTTTTGGTCTCTTTAAGCTCTGACTCCAATGCTTCAATTTTCTGCATAGACCTGTCAAGTAACTGGGACATAGAAGTGAGATCAGCAGCATCCTCAGCTCCACCAGCAGGAATGCCTGAGGTGTTAGGAGCTTCATTGGATCTAGGTGGAGAAACATAAAATTCTCCCCCTGTATGGGTGTCATAACCAAAAGGCTGCCTAGTAGGACTAGGAGATGAAAGCCTTGAAGAAGAAGGCATATCCATAGAGGGTGTTGAATGGGCAACAGGTGGAACAGCAGATGCGTGGTTTTGCGACCTTACAACAGGTTTTACCTCTCGAGGGATCTCAAGAGGCTTACAACCCCACCAGGCAGTGTACCTGACCGATGTAGTATAGTGTAGTGGTAAGTACGGGGGATTGATCGTTCTCCACAGGGAATAGTGTTCGTTAGGTATGAAAAACTACTTTAATAGGTCTAAGGGTGAGAGAAGATTCTTTTTATGTTTTTATATTTTTTTTGGAAAGCAAGTAAAATCTCGGGTTTGAAAGAGTGGGCGGAATTAGTTGCTAGTCAACTAACCCAAATTACTACGAATGCAAATTAAATAAAATAACAAAAATGAAAATGTTGGTGGAAACTTATGTGGAGGGAAATGTGTTTACTTAGATTTCCTTACTCCCTAACTATCTTTTACCGGTTGATTAGTGTGTATTAGTTGCGTGGATGACGGGTGTATTCCTTAATACCATTCGTGGGGTGGCGTACGTACTTCCCCAACTCTACAAGCTCCTACTTCACTCCTATGTCGAGCCGGCTAGGAAGCTCCTAACATGGGATCACTAGAATTCGCTTGTGCATTAAATACAACCATAAAAACCTTTAGTACGCATTGGTTCATGTTTCTTAAGACGTTCAAGCAAGTTACCGAATAGGAAGTTAGCCAGTTTTCTTAAGCCTAACATAGATGAACAATCATCCAATACAACTAACAACACACTAATAACCAATAATCAATAGCTAGGTTTCATTAGATCTAAGCAAACACAAGATAAATCTAGCCTAACATGTTAAACAAAAGACAAGAATAAGATAGAATCAAACAACACATAGACATATTGAATGATTAATTGATAACTTATCTTCAATGTAACATGGAAGATCTCAAGGCAAAAAGCCTTGAAAGAGCTGCCAAATTCGTCCTAGGGTTTTCACACACAAAGTTCCCCAATAAGTTCCACACTAATGACAAAGAATTGCAAAACTATATATAGATTTTTGGATCTGACGGCGTCACGTCATGGAGTGTGACGCCGTCACCCTCGCCGCTTTTAGGGTTCCCGGATGACCTTCTTGACGCCGTCCCTCTTTAGCTCTCCAAAATCCGTTCTGGCTTATCAAGGCTTGACGCCGTCAGACTATGAACGTGATGCCGTCCCTCTTTGAATTATAACGTGACGACCTTGATCAAATTAAAGGGTGACGCCGTCAAAATTCCCATGCAATTTTCACTGGCTTATCATGAGTAAATTTCACATCCACCACTTTTGCCAAGCCATGACGCCGTCCAGGGTTAAATCTGACGCCGTCAAAGGTAACTTCCAGAAAGATTTTGAGACTTTGTCGTTTTCTTCACTTTTATGCTCCAAAAACGTCCAAAATGCTTCCTTTTCCAGATTTCTTCTCAAAAGTACCTAAAATGACAAAAGGAACGATTTAGGGCAATATTTGATCAAATAAATACGATTTAGGGCTTAAATGACCCCTTAAAAGCGGTACACTTTTAGCTTCATCAAATACCCTTACACTTGAGATTTGCTTGTCCTCAAGCAAATGCGCTTTTATTCTAATCAAAATACAAGTTAGGGGTCATTTAATGCTAACATAAAAGTAATTGCAACAAATAGTCGTTCCACTTTAATCATAATAAGCACGGAGATTACAAACTAGCACCTCACAAGTAGTGTTTAGATACTCACATCTCTCAAGTGTCATCAAAATAAATCTCATAAATGAAAACGGATAATATCTCTCACTACCTGTCATAGCAAATAGATTACCATAGGCTTGGGAAAGGATCAAAAACCTCCTCCACTAGGCGTAAGCACCTAAGATAAACTATCAAAGAGGCTTTTAAATGGGTTATAATGTTAGGTGTAGGGAAAAGGAAAACACGGTTTTGTTGGATAAAGGATATTTTACTGGTGGCGAGTTAAAGATCTTGATCAATTACATGTACTATACAATGTTGCTAAGCCAAGACTCGACTCAATCTTAAGCTAATGAAAGAAAATAACAAAAACATAAAATAAACATAAAATAAAACGGGATGGTAGTCCGTATGTTTTTTCTACTTTTCTTTTTCTCATTTTTTTGTATTTTCCTTGATTTTTTCGATTTTTTTTTTTTTTTTTTTTTTTTTTTTTTTTTTTTTTTTGCATACACTTTTGCCCTACCATCCAAAATAATACATCATAGGGGCATTGCATTCCCCTTACACTTGAACTTTTACATAACTTTACAAATAACTATTCTAATGACTCGAATTAAGATAATCAAAACACTTGGAGTACTTTTTTTTTTTTTTTTAAACATTTAGCACATATGGGGGTAATAAATGATGTTCTTCCCCATTACTCCATTACACTAGTACTTTACCCATGAGTCCCAATCGTCCCAAAACAATATGTACAAGGATATGACTCGACTTAGCAACCATGTAATCAACTAGATAATTAACTTGGGTTTAAACAAATGTTGTAACAATAATAAACTAAAAATGAGTGCATACAAGGTAGGCTAAGGCGATTTGGGTGTACATTTTAGTGGGGTGTAACAAATTCTTCCTTTAAGTAAAATGCTTAAAGGTCGAAATGAAAAGATAGGCTCTGAGGGGTGTACTAGGGGTATCGTGTACTAAAAATGAGTACAACGCAAAGGGTGTGGGAGAATTACTTGACCAATGTAGCCAATGTAACTATAACAAAAACACAAGTGTAAAACAATGGGTTAATCCGAATGCCTCTTATCATGTAGTAAATCTAACTACACGAATGTAGTCTCACTTGTGGCCTTGGAATGGTCCTAACGCAAGTTCTAGAATCTAAGTGCTACCGGTACACACATCATAGCATAAATGCTTTTCCTACCAATTCTAGGGGCGAACCTCACATATTTGGGGTGGAAAATTTTTTTAGTGGTACGGTTTTTGTGTTAGTCATATAACTCCTATCCGTGAGACGCTCATTAAGATCAAAGTTTCACTCCTATATGTTGTAAAAAATTTTAAATTTGGCACTAAAATTACCCTAACAGGTATTTATCTCAGTTTTATTACACATCCACTATTAAACAAACAAAAATCAAGCGCAATTGTATTCTCTAAAAATCGTACTTTTACCCCCCCCCCCCTTACACTTAAGATGAACATTGTCCCCAATGTTCAAATAACAAGATGTAAAAGTATAAAGTAAAAGAATGAAATCAAATACTCCCCTGATTCGTTCGGTGGATAATGAAGTAACACGGTTAGATCTTCTTCCAAAGAGAATGTTGAAGCTCCATGACTAATGCATCGCCATAAGCTTGATCCAAAAACATTTTCTTGTCCAAAATAACCTGTTAAACCTGAGAAAACAAACACGAAAACCTGCATAACATCGGCGGGATAAATCTATATATAAGGATATAATGCTTGTGGAATGATAATTTTGCAGATTCCTGGAGATTATAAGTTATAGATTTAATAAAAACTTTTTATGAAAACAAAACTTTCAAAAAATTTTAGAAAATTAAACCTGACGCCGTCAGGTTGTAACTCCTGACGCCGTCAGAAATGATCTGACAGAATTCTCATGTTACGTTTCCGGAAAAATTTTGGAAAAACCTATACCTTACTTCCTGGAATTCCTGCAAAACTTCATTATGACTCGATACAAGCATTTGACTCAAACAAATACTAATATGTATGTTAATTTATTATTATTACGATTCATGTTCATTTGTGTTCTAATAAACCGATTTAGATTTCCCTTACACTTAACTTTTGCAAAATACCTTTATATGTAGTTAAGACGAAGTTAAAAACAAAATAAAGCATTTTCACAAATTAGTTTTGAACATGAATCAATAATAATAAAATTTAAACATACATACGGAAACAAATAAAATCAAACAAACAAATAAATGAACACACAAAGCAAATAAAGCTTGGGTTGCCTCCCAAGAAGCGCTTTTCTTTATTAACGAGTCTTGTAGCTAGACTCAAAGTAAGGCTCATCTAGTGTCGCTTATGCTCACGTATCCGAGTGTGAGCCATCTAATTGTTGCCTCATCTTTCTTGTATTCATCATTGAGCTCCAAACATCCATGATAGTATCTCTTATTTTTCTCATGTGGATATTTGAGCCCCTTCCTCTTATCATTCTCACTTAACAAATCAAGAGGCACAAGTCTATTGCAAGATTCAATGGAGTAGTTTTTAAACCTAGGATGTGCTCGGGGCATTTGGTAAGTAAAATCTTCATCCCCATCCGAGAATGTAATTAACCCGTCCACAAGTTTTTCGTCAAGGTGGGTCAACCTTTGGAAGGGTTCTCCAAAAATGACTTGGGTTAATTTGTTATCAATGAATTCTCCTAAGTTCTCCATAACCATAAAATCCACCAAATACACAAAACTTCCAACGAATACGTGTAGTGGCTTAGTCCTAGCAACAATGCTATCTCCTTGATATTCTAGCTCATCTACCATGATTTTATTATAATTAGCGCGAGAGATAATGTTCATAGGCAAAGATGAGTTAAGATAAGCATAAAAATCATGATAACCAATCTTACACGTAAATTGCATGTTAAAGAGGCTATCCTTTTCGATCTTAGTCCTAGGGTCAACATACTTAAAGGGATTAATTTCCTCTTTTCCCCATTCCTCGTTAACTACTTCTCCATTACCGGCATCCTCATCGGAGTCTGAGTAGTAAAACGGACTAACATGGTCATTCTCATGGTCAGACTCCTCCATCTCAGAATTGTTACCAAAGTGGTGGTCGGGTGAAAGGTTGTTGTTTTCTATGATGGGGGCGGGAACGGGTAGTTGAAAGTTTGCACGGCGAAAAATACGAATAACAGGGATCAAATGACCAATGTTACTCATGAGGTAAGTGGAAGGTATCACAAACAAAAGTACAAAGAAATAAGATAGACTAAAGAAAACCTATAAAAAGAAAATAAAAATCTCACTAGAAAGGAATCTAGTGAGTAGACCTATAAAATAAAAATTCAACCTAAACAATAACTATTCCCCGGCAACGGCGCCAAAAACTTGATGCGTGGTTTTGCGACCTTACAACAGGTTTTACCTCTCGAGGGATCTCAAGAGGCTTACAACCCCACCAGGCAGTGTACCTGACCGATGTAGTATAGTGTAGTGGTAAGTACGGGGGATTGATCGTTCTCCACAGGGAATAGTGTTCGTTAGGTATGAAAAACTACATTAATAGGTCTAAGGGTGAGAGAAGATTCTTTTTATGTTTTTATATTTTTTTTGGAAAGCAAGTAAAATCTCGGGTTTGAAAGAGTGGGCGGAATTAGTTGCTAGTCAACTAACCCAAATTACTACGAATGCAAATTAAATAAAATAACAAAAATGAAAATGTTGGTGGAAACTTATGTGGAGGGAAATGTGTTTACTTAGATTTCCTTACTCCCTAACTATCTTTTACCGGTTGATTAGTGTGTATTAGTTGCGTGGATGACGGGTGTATTCCTTAATACCATTCGTGGGGTGGCGTACGTACTTCCCCAACTCTACAAGCTCCTACTTCACTCCTATGTCGAGCCGGCTAGGAAGCTCCTAACATGGGATCACTAGAATTCGCTTGTGCATTAAATACAACCATAAAAACCTTTAGTACGCATTGGTTCATGTTTCTTAAGACGTTCAAGCAAGTTACCGAATAGGAAGTTAGCCAGTTTTCTTAAGCCTAACATAGATGAACAATCATCCAAATACAACTAACAACACACTAATAACCAATAATCAATAGCTAGGTTTCATTAGATCTAAGCAAACACAAGATAAATCTAGCCTAACATGTTAAACAAAAGACAAGAATAAGATAGAATCAAACAACACATAGACATATTGAATGATTAATTGATAACTTATCTTCAATGTAACATGGAAGATCTCAAGGCAAAAAGCCTTGAAAGAGCTACCAAATTCGTCCTAGGGTTTTCACACACAAAGTTCCCCAATAAGTTCCACACTAATGACAAAGAATTGCAAAACTATATATAGATTTTTGGATTTGACGGCGTCACGTTATGGAGTGTGACGCCGTCACCTCGCCGCTTTTAGGGTTCCCGGATGACCTTCTTGACGCCGTCCCTCTTTAGCTCTCCAAAATCCGTTCTGGCTTATCAAGGCTTGACGCCGTCAGACTATGAACGTGACGCCGTCCCTCTTTGAATTATAACGTGACGACCTTGATCAAATTAAAGGGTGACGCCGTCAGAATTCCCATGCAATTTTCACTGGCTTATCATGAGTAAATTTCACATCCACCACTTTTGCCAAGCCATGACGCCGTCCAGGGTTAAATCTGACGCCGTCAAAGGTAACTTCCAGCAAGATTTTGAGACTTTGTCGTTTTCTTCACTTTTTTGCTCCAAAAACGTCCAAAATGCTTCCTTTTCCAGATTTCTTCTCAAAAGTACCTAAAATGACAAAAGGAACGATTTAGGGCAATATTTTATCAAATAAATACGATTTAGGGCTTAAATGACCCCTTAAAAGCGGTACACTTTTCGCTTCATCAACAGCAGTGGTGGTCTGGACAATGGGCTCACCAGGGACAATAGTCTCAGGTGTGGCTGGTCTAGGTGATGGTGGTAATGGGTCATCAGCAGCAACAGATGCAGATGCATCAGCAGCAACTGAAGTTCCTTCACCAGCAGCATTGTATGCACTAGCATCAGCTGCATTGGGTGAGGGTGGGACAATGTCATTGTCAGCAGGATCTGGGTTGCCAGCAGGATTGGCATTGTGTAACATGGCAGGTAATAATGGCAAATGTTGGCCTGCAAAATTCATCTTCATCATTGCAAACATTTTAGCGGTCATCCTATTCATTATCTTAGGGGTTGGGTCATTGGTCTGAACACCTAAGATAATTTGAAGAAATCTAGGGTACATTAAAAATCTGTTTTTATCACCAGTGATATTTTCAATCATCCCATCAAAAATATATTTGGCCCAATTATATATCCTACCCTGAGACAGGCAAACAAGACCAGACGCAATGAGACTAGGACATTGGTCCCAACCACCGGTCTTTACACTCATACACTGAAGTAAAGTATGAACAAGAAATCTCCATTGAGGAGACAGCTTATTTTTATAAAATGTACAACTACCAGTGACAGGGTAACCTATGGCAGCCATACCATCATTGGTTTCTTGCCTGGAAAAATCATGCGCCCTATACTCCTCAGGAAATTGGAGCTGTACCCGAATCAACCCCTCAGTAATGATAACTTCGTGCTCATCAATGGTGGCTACGATTTCGTCCTCCCTACCCACAATATGTCTAACTCTAGCAGTTACCCAAAACTGCTTAATGAGAGAATCATACATCGTTACAGGACAATGAGTGAGTACATAGTGAATAGATGACCCACGAAGAAAAGCTAACACCTCATCATAACCATCACTTTTAGAAGAAGACTCTAAGTATGCAACCTTGTTGTGATCATCTTTGTAGCGAAGTGTTGTCATTGTATTAGATGAATGAACTAGGGTTCGAAAGGACAAAAACAATGAGTTAGGGTTTGAAAGGATTTTGAGAATCTGAGATGTGAGAAGTGTAATTTTAGGTCAGTTATGATATTGTTGTATGGTTACCACATATAGCGATTTAAATTGCTGCAATTCTGCGCACGTATCTTTGACCAATTGACTTAACTAACTTCCCCAAATTTAACATAGTCAGCAGGTACCATTAGTCAAACGGCAGGAACCCTTGGTCAATCGGCAGCAATAAAGTGGTTTGACCAAAGTCAACCTTCCAAATCCAGTCATTAGGAATAAACCGCCTGAATTAAATCTCAACACCAACCAACAATAAATTCTCACTAATCACCTTCTCATTATAAAAGCTCTTTTTAACAAATCACATAACTTCATTATCACAATCCTAACCCATAATCTTCAAATCAAAGAAAATCATGAGTTCATCCAAAATTCCCATCATCGAGGTCTCATCCGACTCTTCCCCCTCCTCTAAATCATCATCTGGGTGGGAAAACTATTTTCCTCCGACTGCATCATCTTCACAAACCAAAGGCAAAGCTAAGGTCGAAGAAGATTCATCTGACCCTCTTCCATCTACTCCTTCGTCTTTTGAGTACTCCAGCTCTGATGATGAAGGATCATCATGGCCAAAGTCCTTGACTTATTATCAAGGTGAAAGGGAAACATATCCTCCCAATTTTCCCATCACAGATAAGCTAAGGGAAGAGATGAAGAAAACTGTGGCTCTGCTTAGTGAAGAGATGGAAAGGACTGCTGCTACCTTCTACGAAGTACCGGTACCAAAAAGAAATCAGCCAACCCCAATGCCGAGCCAGCCAACTCCTGGGCGAAGCCAGCCAACTCCTCAGCCAAGCCAGCCAACTCCACAGCCAAGCCAACCAACTGCAAGGTTACGCCCCAGATCACATCAGAGACAATCCACCCCAAGACATTCAACTCCTAAGAAAGATCAGCCAGTCCCTGAACCAAGACAGCCACTCCTAGTGGTGTTGGCACTTCCAGCCCCACATGTGTATGAAGAAATTAGTCATCAGAGGGGTAGAAGGTTCATGCCTGATTGTATGGGAAAGGGAAAAGGGAAGGTGGAATAGGTAGTAGGGTTGAGAAGCTTGTGTCTGTTGACTGTTGTTTGGTTTGTTTATGAAGCCTTAATCTTTTATTTTTGGATGTAATCACCTCATGATGATGAATAGAAGTTTTATCTTATGTTTTATTTCAAGCATTGAGAATGAATAAACTACAAAACAAATTTAGATAATAAAACATACTTTAATCAGCAAAACAAAGTTAGTGATCAAAAACATAAAATAAAAAAGGAAAATTTAAAAGCAAGAAACACAGGACAAAATTACAAGCATTAGCCTCCCCTTAGGCTAATACCTCCCCTCAAAACTAGCAAAGAAATATACAACAACATGATCAGACAAACAGGACAATCACCAAGGAAACCATGAAGAGTAAGCCATTCCCCCTCCAAAGATTGGATTATAATAAGCAGGCCTAAAATCCCTCTGAAAGGATGAAGAAGCACCAGCAGGAATGGTTCCCTGACTATCAGCAGCAACAGACTTACCTGCAGGAACAGGTCTATCAACAGGAAAGGGAGCTCTATAAGAGTTCATTCCTGCTGCTTGTGGAACATATGGTGGTATTTGTTTAACATTTTTCCATAATGATCTGGTCTGTTGTTGCCCACCATTCATCTTCATTCTCTTCTCATGATAATCACAATCTTTAATGAGATGATATTGACTACCACACACAAAACATGACTTCTTCCTAACAGCCTTGTTCTTACCATAAGTTTTCTTATTACAAACAAAATTATCACTACTGGAACTAGAGACAATGTTGTTTTTAACAGATTTAAGTGAGCTGTTGTCAGAGGAAGCTATTTTTGAAATAGATTCATCAATAGTTATTCCAAAAGGGAAGTCATGAAACTTGGGTGAGGTTGACTTGTCATTTGAATCACATGAGGTATAGTCTGTAGACTTAGATTCATAGGACTTGTCACTTTTGGAACAAGAGACAAAGTCATCAGACATACACTTATAATCAGATAAGTCATTTTATTTTTCCCATATGTCATGTGTGATTCATCTGAGTCAAGGTCAAGGGCTGAGTGGATAGGGACAGGCTTGAAAACACCTCTTATAGGTGGAGGAACTGCATTCATTCCTCCTTCCTTAACAAACTTAACAGGAATTTGATAATCAACTTCCTTAGGGGTAGGGTCAAATATTCTAGGGTTATATTCCCCAACATCATATCCCAACCCTTTCTTCCACCAACCAGACTGATTTCCATTATTATAGTTAACAAGATATTTTTTTTTTATTGTTGCCATGAATTTAACCTAGCCACTTCACTATCCAGTTTAGCCTGTAAATCCTGATTTTCTAATTTCACCTTAGCATGTTCTCTCTCAGAATGTTTTAGACAGTTATTGGTGTTCTCTAAGTCTCTCTCCAAAACCCTTATCTTTTGCTCATATGCTAGCTGATTAGCTTCATGCCAAGCCTTTTGTTTTTCCACAGTTTTAAGAGCCTTTTTATAAGCTTGAATTTCTACAAACAATTTATTATATTCAGGCTCCATTTCATCAAACTCTTTCCTAACGTTTAAGTACAATTCATGACACCCAAAAGGACAATGTTGTACCTGATGAGTGGCACCCACAAGAGCAAATTCTTTCACTTTATCCTTTGCATTATGAACCATGTTGTGAGTTTGGTTGAGACTATCAGCATCAGCAAGTTCTGTCCATTTTCCCCTTGAGTTAAAAGATAGCAGGGTTCTGACTTTCATGGTCCACCTTTCGAATTTATCTTCTGATCCAGACATAGTGTAAGGGTTTAGTAGGAAGAGTAGAGAACTTATTCTTCTTAATCAGAGATCCTCACGAGGCTCTGATACCACTTGTCGAATCTAACACACCTGCTAGATCTTTGAGCCTTAGTGGATCTGTAGGATGCCTATGTAATCACAAGCACACTACAAGAGAATCTCTGAGTACGAACTAGAAAAGAAAAGAACTAAGACTATGATCCTCTATGGATCGTATAATGAACTAAAAGATATTATTATTGAAGATTGTTAAGTCGTAAAAAGATATCTAAAACTCATAGACGGGTGTTCCTTTTATACTAACAAGAAACCCTAACCCTAACCCGTTCTACAAGAAAACGTGTGAAGAGATAAACATGATCTCTTCTAAAAATAAATCTAACAAACATTCTAAACATACGGGATAACAACTAACAATACCCGCAGTAACAACTACTATCAACAGAAACAAGATATAACTATCAGCAGCAATGAGCTTCAGCAGGAACCACAACTATCGGCAGGAACCAGCTTTACACTATCGGCAGCAACAAGAAATATCTTATTTCCTGAATTCCTAATAGTCAAGATCAGTGTAGGTACGGAAACGACTATAAAACTCGAGAATAAAACGAGGACAGACTTGATCGTTTATTTTGTATAAACAATCGAACTCGATAGAAGGGAAACAGACATGGATGTTGTCTGTCATGACATAAAGTGCATCGACTACACGCCCTTCGTGTATGTATCGATCTTGAACTTTGGCTAGATAAGCTTTTTGTTCAATGGGAATATTTGGGTTGTCAACAAGACGAGGGATGTAGTGATGGGTATCTTGGTAATCATTACGAGGCATTGTTACCTGCAAAAAAAATTATTTTTGTATATGTTAATTCGTTGCATTTTAATGATCATATTTCTAGTGTGTGTGTGTGCCTAAATGCAAACAATGTGGAGGTGCGGTAATCTCGACTCTAAAATGTAACCTATGAGATTACCCAAACGCTCCTAACTTCACTTTTGCTCAATCAAATATGTCGAACAATACATATTAATTATGTACTTTGACCCATATTTGAGAGTTCGCATATACATGCAAAAACGTTTTTAATTTGCATCAACAATGCATGAAAAAGGTTTCATGATCCTAGACTTGTGAAGTTTTTTTCGAAAAATGATCGAATTGGGGTGTTTGGCAAACGACTCATCGTGGCGCCAAAAAGCTTAAGTTTGAAAAGCTTCAATGTAAGTCATTCCTAATCCAATTTTAATCATCCTAAACATGATTCCACTACAAGCAATCAATCATAATCCGATCTTAGTGATTAAATTCGGACTAGGTTTTCCAACATGAATGGGTTTATGAAAATCCTAGGTTTAGGGAATCATGTGAATGCTACACTGTCTAATCCTAGTCTTAATTTCACAAAAGTATAACAAAATTCGAAAATCTCCAATTCGGATTTATGCTCAAGAACAAACCCTAGACTCAAATTGAAAGAAATTAAGGATGATTTACTTACAATTAGTGTTGTTGTGATTGGGATTTGTTGATTCCAATGCCTCAATCTTGATTTGCAAGAGTTTAATTGAATTATGGTTTTTAGGTTTGGTTTTGACAGCAAGAGGAAATGGTTTTGGGTTTGTTTGAAAAGGCTGTGCAGAAGAAGAAAAGAAATGGGCGCATTTTTCAGATGCACGGCACCACGGTTCCACTAAACATTAGTGGAGCCGTGACTATTTAGTGGAGCCATGTGTCTGATTGAGCCATTTTTCTTCTGTTTTGACTATTGGCTGATTAATCTTACTTATTTAGCAAGACTTTTTGACACGAGGAAAAAGTGTATACCTAATAAACTTTTTGACGAAAACGATTAAGCGGGATGACAAGGAGTGACCTTAGTGTTTCCAAGGAAATTGACTAAGTTGTCATTGGATGAGGATTGACTTCTAATATTTCCCGTGAAATAAATAGAAGTTATGAGTCGTGTTTTGGTGGATGACTATAATATTTCCCATGAAATATTTAATTAGTCAGAATACGAGACGCAAGGAATGACTTAATATTTCCCGTGAAATATTCAAGAAGTCATGTGACGAGTAGAAAGGGAATGACTTAGAATTTCTTAGAGAAATTTCTAAAAGTCATGAGACGAGTGAGAAAGATGACTTAAAGAGTCATGGGTCATTTGTAGAGAATGACTTCAATGTTTCCTGTGAAACTTTTGAGAGGTCATAGAGGGGATGAAAGGTTATAAGGTATGACGCGAGGGATGACTTTACTATTTCCATAGAAATATTGAAATAGTCATGAGCGGGATGAGAGGAATGACTTGAGAAGTCATATGATGAGACTTAAAAGATGACGTTAATATTTCCAGTGAAATATTCAAATAGTCATAAGAGGGGTGACGAGAACGTATGGGTTAGAGAATTGACGATGTTGTCTTTTAAGAGAGATTTTTCAAAGGAAAGATTTCTCTTTTGACATTCTTGTGACGGAGGAGATGACGTACTTCGATGAGCTTCGTTCATGAGAAAACTACAGGGTTCCCGATCAAGTCTAATGGCATCTTGACTGCTACTCTTCATAGGGGGTTGTCTCATCCATAGTGTTTGTTGTCATGCCTTTCCGGTGCTTACGTACTCGACTTTGGTCATGGAGACAACAAGAGTAGTTTGTTTCTTGGGGAACCAAGAAGTTTGTTAATCAACCTATGAAGGTACAAAAATTACTCTCTATGTTTCAATCCACATTTTCTCTCTCATTATCAGAGTTGGTATAGAAGCATTTTCTACATCAATCTCCTTGAGATATCGTAAACTCAAGTGTGTAGTACCTTTGATGTATCAGATGATACATCAAACACTTTGATGTAAGAAGTCTTGGGGCACTTCTTACAAGTGGGCACAAAGCCAAACACTATTCATGATAATGGACCTACTTGCTGTTAGGTAAACTACTTTACCTATTATGCCCCTAACTTAGTAATATCCACTCACTCACCTTCATCATCTCTTGTGAGATTTGTATTTGTGGATATGCGCGTTAATAAAAGCTAAGTATCTTATATATGTAAATATATATATAGTATACTAAAGTTTATGGGGATACTTTATTTAGGTTGAGTTATCTACGGGCTAGGGAAGAAACTTAATTCACTCATCATTTTCGTTTCAAACTTGTCACGCATGATCTTAGATCGATCATCGTACATTTCTGGACAAGTTGAGTTCGTCATGATGAATTGTGAATCTTTGTTTCTTTGTGATAGTGCCTACTATGTTAGATACTAACACTACTTCATGCCAAGCATTTCTACTAACAAAGAGTGTTTTAAGAAAGCGTACCTGTGCCTGAGGTGTTGCTCTTAAAACTAGAAGATTAGACTACCTTTGTTGAATGTTAAGCATATGAGACACGACTTGACTATTTCGTCACAAAATTTGTTTGATCACAAATCATACTCCATTTATTAGACTCCAAAATTTATTTACAGTCGTGTTTTCCTAGCAAAACAGAAGTTCAAAGATCTGGTCCCCAATATCTCATGGGTCCAAAGTTGTTAGATTTAAACATCCTACGCATTTGTTGCGTTAGTTTAGGATGTGAGAATGGAGGACACATTTCCCATGGTAAGTAACTTTGTTGTTGACGTTCATTCCAAGTTACGGGAAAGTTACTTAGATGATTTTGTCTTCTAAAGTTACCTCTCGGTAGAGGAGTTCTAGACCGAGGTTTGGGAGAATTTATTTTTCTTGGTGGAGGAGTAGTCGACCTAGTGTCACGCTTTACAAATCCATGTTCGGGAGATGACAATGGTTTGTAAAAGCCTTTGGCTTCCTCTTTACTTGGTGTAGACACTCTAGTACTATTTATAACTACGTGACTTGGTTTAGGACTTAAATTATTTTTCAGAATTGACCCAGTTTTGTCTTCAGCACCAGACGGTACCACGGTACCACTAAATTTAGTGGTGCCGTCTGTACCTTTAGTGGTGCCGTCACCTTCAGACTTAGACATTTCAGGCATTATAAATTTTACTTGTTTAGTACCACTTGTAGAAGCCTGATTTGGGTCAAATCCTAAACCCGCACGGTCATGTTCACTATATCTAATGTTTTCAAGTATATCATTAAGTGTTTTGGTTCCTTCATCAAACTTAATGATTCTTAAAGCATTTTCTTTAAGCCTTTCATTTTCTACTTGAAGACTTATACATGACCCACATCCTAAGTCTACTTCTTTGTTTTTCTCAAGTCTCTTGACATGATCTTTTAATTCTAAAACTTGTAGTTCTAGTTCTTTTAGTTTTAATTTTAGCTTTGTGTTTCTACCTCGTTAGAAGCTTGAGCCATTAGGCATGTTTCATCGTTAAGCTTCTTCTCTTCTTCTTCACCGCTATCACTCCAAGAGCCTCCTACAAAAGCTCTTTGGTTGTTGGAGTTCGGTGGTTTTGGACATTCTCCTATGAGGTGATTAGGATCTCCGCATCTATAGCATTTCCTATCACTTGTCCCTTTCCTTTCATCACGATTCTTTTGAGATGACCTCCTTTCATCGCGAGGTTGTCTAGGAAATCTACCTTTCCTCCTAAAGAACTTTCTAAAGTTTCTAACGGCTAGTGCATATTCTTCATCTTCACTATCGGAACTCGAACATTCCTCATCACTAGTCTCCTTCTTGGCTTTCAATGCTAGAGATCCAACTCTCTCGCTTTTGCCTTTGACTATGTCGGAGTCCTTCTTGACTATCATCTCGTGAACTTTCAAGTTTCCTATTAGTTCATCGAGTGACAACATCGCCAAGTCCTTTGACTCTTCTATGGCGGTGACCTTTGCTCTCCATTTAGGATGTATAGCTCTAAGGAACTTCCTAACATAATTCTTGCTAGAGTAACCTTCATCAAGAGCTTTAAGACTAGTAATAATAGTATTAAATCTAGCAAATGCATTATCTATTGACTCATCTTCCGTAATGGAAAATTGTTCATATTGTTGAACAAGAAGATCTATCTTGTTCTCTTTGACTTGGTTATTACCTTGGTGAGTGACTAACAAAGTTTTCCAAATATCTTTTGCCGTATTACACATGAAAATTCTTTCAAATTCCTTTTTAGGCAAGGCATTATAAATCATCATTTTAGCATCATTATTTTTGGCTAATTTCCTTTTAAGTTCATCACTTTGTTTATCATAAGAAACTATTTCATCCTTTTTAGTTTCCGGATTCATTTAAATAGGTTGAAAGTCACCCTCGGTAATAACATGCCAAAGATCAATGTCTTTTGATTTTACATATGTTTCGAATCTTGTTTTCCAATATATAAAACAATCGGTTTTGAAAAGTGGTGGTCTTTGCATAGATTGCCCTTCTAGATATTTGTCGGAATCCATTGATCGATTCAAGTTTTAAAATACAATATACTTTAAAATCTTGACTAACGTGGCTTCTGATACCAATTGTGGGAAACTAGAAGGGGGGTTGAATAGTTTACCGGTTTTAATTTCTTTTAAAAATCTTGTTTTAAAAGTTTGCTATTGGAAACTTTGATTCGAACTCTATGTGTAATCAATCAACACTAATATGAACTACACACTAAACTAACAAATGGTAAATAATAAAAGTAAAGAGTATAGTTGGAAAAATCAAACTGAGACAAAGGATTTATAGTGGTTCGGCTACGAAGCTCTTCTTCGCCCTACTTCACTCCCCGAGTACCACCCTCGAGAGTTTCAAACACTATATCAACAACCTCGCTTCAGGCGGAGAAAACCGTACACGTCGCTTATCCTATTATCGACACTAAGCTAGATGTCGAGTGCTAATCTTAGCTAGCACCAATCTACCAAGGTCCACGTAACCAATCAATCAAGCCCAATGGCTACACGAGATCACCAAGATCTCAACACGATCACAATGATCAACACTCTCTCAACTAACACTAATCTATCGACCCTTGATCTTCTTGATCAATCACACAAGCCCAATGGCTTTAAGAGATATCCACTATCTCTATAAGATCACACTTGATCTTCACTCTCACTCACAAAAGATAAATAAACTTGATGTATGCTATGATGCAAATAGGTTGTAACAAGTGTTACAAAAACCTAACAACTATAACTCTTGTATCTTCTTGAATACTTTGAGTTCTTCTCTTGCTAATGAAGAGGAATGATAACACCTTGTATCAACTTGGATACTTGTGTTCTTCTCTTTCTAATGAAGAGGAATAAAGAGGATCTCTTGGTGGATGATTGGATCACTCTTAAAACAAAAAAAAAAACTAATCTAAATGATCTAAAGAAGAGAAAGGTGTGAGAGGTTTAAACTCAGAAGTTTTTCTGTGTGAAAGGGTGCCTAAAAACTGTGAATGGGGTTGGTTTTTATAGGCAAGAAAAATTTGAACGTTACAGAAAATTTTGTACGGATGGCTCCACTAAACATGCCACGGCTCCACTAAATTTAGTGGAACCGTGGAGCCGTCCTAGACTAGGATGCTCCAAATTTTGTCTTTTTGTGGATGAAACTTATTTGGGGAAGGTTGGAGCTGATTTTGGGGGTAAAATAGCTGTTGTGATTTTCAAACTTATTTTTCCATTAAAACATTTCTTAATAATTCAAAAATAATTTGTCACATGTATTTTTGAAAAAAATGTTTTGTCCCATTAAAATGTGAAGTCTCAAAACACAAATTCACTTCTTTGATCATTTGTCAAGTTGTAAATTTGTTCTAGAGTGATTTGCGTAGAAACGGGATCTTCCAACTAAAAACTTGTTTACGTTAATTTTAACGTAACATGATTTCACATTTTGTCATCCTCAAAACGTGAAGTAATCGAAAGAAATAAATAACGTTTTTAGAACATTATTTGCATCAACACATGAACATCTAAAGGTGTAGAAGGTTGGTTTGGAGGCTTTAAATTGCTTGCTTTGTTAGCTTCATCTTGTCCCATGACCATCTTTATTGACCTTGATGTCTTATAGTCCTGAACTAGTTTAAACTATTTTGAAGGCTAAACCTTACCAAAGAGTGGATGACCAACTGGATACCCCCACAATCTTATAACATGTTAGTTTTTTGGACATAATTTAGTAGTTGTATGTTAGGATCGAACTCGAGACCACGGGATTGCACACTTTACGTATGAGAATTAAAGAATAATAATTATATATAAAAACTTATATTTTATTATTTATTACACAAATATGTAACGACCGTTAGTATTTAACGGATAATGACTAACGGCCGTTAACTAATAAAAAGAAAGAATTTTAGAGTAAATAATTGGAAAGTCGAGAAGGTTCTGGTCCCTCTTTGGGATGCTTGGCTGATCGGTGGGGGATTGGGCTTACCCAATCCTACTTCAACTTGTCCTCCAAGTTACTTACACTATTGTGAAACACTAAATCGAACAACCTTAACTAAACAAACTAATCTATATTACTACTCTAAACAATACGTGACACTCTTAGATCAATAAAGAAGAAAAGATGAAGAAGAATGATGCGTGTATGAAATATTATAGCCGAATGTTATGATATCAAACCTTAAGAGAACATAATACAAAACACACACACACACTCTCTCACCTATACAAGACTAAGAGGCACAGAATAAGGTGGAGAGTGTGTGTATTTATAGTGGAGTGGAAGCCTTTGTTGCCCTAAAAGGCTTTGGTTGGGCTTGTGTTGGACTTGGGCTTTTATCATATTTCTTGAACTTTACTAATCAAAGTCCAACACAAGTCTTACATATGGTTGTTTATACTACATGACACACACTTAAATACAAATACAAATGACAATCACTTTTCTATAAAATATAAAAGTTAACAATCTCCCCCTAAGGGATGGTCATTATCATGATGCTCTGGTGAGTGGTCTTTTGTCTTCAACGTCTTTATCTTTGTGTGTCGTTGTAGAATAATCTTCAGTCAATGTTCTTTCATGCACTGTGATCTTCAAAGTAATCGTCCTTTAATGGATGTTCTTGCCTTGATCAAAATCTTCTCGTGATGATGTGTTGTGTCCTCCAACATACTCATACATCTTGGACTGTAAACTTATGCTAACAATCTTCCCTTGCTAATAATCTCCTCTTAATCTTTCATCGTTTGACATATGAACTTGTTCTTGACATCTTGATTAGTCTTCTTGACATTGTTGTTACACTTGGTCGTTAACTTGATCTCCTTGTCTTGAACTTTTAACACTTGATCTTTGATGAGGAATGTTCTTCATAAGTATGAGCATGCTGAGGTGAAGATGCTTGATGAATGGGATGATGGTTAATGGATGTTTAAGGGTAGCTGCATAAAACCGTTAGTAATAATCATCCAGCGCTTATGGGTTAGGACTTCGAGATCGTCAATAGAACACCCCCATTTTAGCTATGCAGCGGAATACAACATAGGGTGCTATATATTAGTCACATTGTACAATTATAGTAAACAACTTTAAAACAAAGTCATTTTTAAAATTCACATTCGATAATTTATCAGAGTCAACAAGGTCCCAAAAGTTTTTAACATAGTTAAAAGATACATAAATTTTAAAAGTTTAGAACATTATCGAATGAAAACTTTTATTTAAACATGAGCCATCGTATAGATATCCATTTCTTGCGTCGCCCATCCAAGCCGAAAGTCACTTACGGACCTGAGATAAAACATGCTAAAAAGTCAACATAAAGTTGAGTGAATTCATAGAGTTTAATAAGTAATAAGTTGAATACAAGTATTTTTCATTGGGCGACAAGTAATGCATATACAAGTCGTATAATATGATTATAGTATCAAGCTCATGACCCCGAACCTTGACGTAATTTAATATGCCCTAAGGAGGTAAGTTTGCCAATTTACCTAAAATCTCTCAATATTATGCTACCCGTTATATATGAGTGCGACTCATCCGGACAGGCTTGTCAAACCCCATATGCATATTCATAATATTAGCGTTTCCCACGGAATTAACGGTTCATGATGTTAGGGACTTTTAATGGCAAAAGCTACTCAAAAACTATAATCATGTAATCGGGTCCAGCATACCAAAAGCTACTTGTATTCAGTTTTAAAAACTAGCATGTATCCCCCTCGCGAGGTTTATAAAGCATTAAAATGAGTAAAGGCGAGGCTATGAACTCACCGTGAATAAAGGAAGTAGTACGAAACAAGCAAGCGAAGAAAATAGCCGCGAAGCTCTACAATGAACCTAAATAGATATACGCTTGTCTTAGGTTTTTAAAATAAACATTGATGCAATTTAGTTACATATAAGTTATGATCTTATTTATGCTTGGTACATAATTCTTAGATATTACAAGTTTTAGTTTAGCATTTAAAAGTTATCAAAATTCAAGTAATAATCATATACTTGTCCCTAAGTCCAATCATGTATTATAAAAGTCCAAGATTAGCCTAAGGTTCAATTTTTAGCCCATGTGTCAAGTTTTAGCCAAAAAGTTCACATTAAACCTGAGGGTTCAAAAATATATTAGGTGGTTCAAAAATGTATCAAAGGTCCAATATTTATAAAGTGTAAAACATGTTTATACTTTTTACCCTAGTGCTGATAGGATTTTTAATAACTTAGCCACTTTTAAAAATTCATTATTCTTAAACCGTAAGTCGAAAAATTAACTTCTTTATATCCCCGGAAAGGTATTCATCTGTACTAACAAGTTTTGTGGGTCCCACATGGTAAAAAATTACATAGCAGCAGCTAAATTATCACTTTGTCCATACTATTCAGTCCAGCAGTTTTCATAATTACAACAGTCCCGCGAAAGATACAATATCTTGAGTTCTACAAATCAAAATGATCCCATTCTTGCGGCCACGTTTAAATTAAGATGTTATCTCCAACTTTTATTCTTTGAGTAACAGTGGGTTATTCATAAAAAAATGACTTTTGCACATTTCAAATCTGTTACTCAGGTTGTCAAATGTTTTACGAAAACATTTCTAATTTAATCATCGTAATGAGTTATTCAATGAAATTCCCGTCAAAACGACCGCAAGACATAGATATAAAACCTAATATTTTTATTTTATGTCCAATGTTTACTGATTAGTACAGTTTATTCCATCTTTGCCGTTGATTCAGAATCACAGTTTGCAGGTCTAGTCCTTTAGGGTTTTTATTGTGTTTTAAACCATGTACCAAGCCTATCTAAGCATAACAACTTATATAATGTTCAAATACACCAAGATATATAATTTTTACAGTAGTGAAATGATAAAAATAAATGAAGTTGTTGAGGAGTTTCTTACAAAAGTGATGAACAAGATTTGATGACAAGAAGAAAGGACTAGGAGTTTTCAAATGACACCACCAAAGAGAGATCTTGAGAGCACCAAGGAAGAGCTTTTAGAGGATCATGGAGAACTTCAATCTACAGCCACAATATCATTTTGTGAGCCAAAAATATAGTAGAAAGAAAGATCTTGAATAATGATAAATAGAGATCAAGATTTAAGTTACAATACTTGTACCTTTTCTCTAATTCATGATCACTAAATTTTCTTGTCACCAACACTTCTTGGAAGATCTTGAGAGTCACACTCTTGAGTACTTGAAAATTGAGATTATTCACCAATAAAACTGATGAAGCGAAAAGTGTACCGCTTTTAAGGGGTCATTTAAGCCCTAAATCGTATTTATTTGATCAAATATCGCCCTAAATCGTTCCTTTTGTCATTTTAGGTACTTTTGAGGAGAAATCTGGAAAAGGAGGCATTTTGGACGTTTTTGGAGCATAAAAGTGAAGAAAACGACAAAGTCTCAAAAATCGGCTAAAAGTTACCTTTGACGGCGTCAGATTTTACTCTGGACGGCGTCATGGCTTGGCAAGAAAAGGTGGACGTGAAATTTACTCCTGATAAGCCAGTGAAAATTGCATGTAAATTCTGACGGCGTCACGCTTTAACCTGATCAAGGGCGTCACGGCTTAATTCAAAGAGGGACGGCGTCACGTTCAAGGTCTGACGGCGTCAAGCCTTGATAAGCCAGAACGGATTTTGGAGAGCTAAAGAGGGACGGCGTCAAGAAGGTCATCCGGGAACCCTAAAAGCGGCGAGGTGACGACGTCACACTCCATAAGGTGACGCCGTCAGATCCAAAAATCTATATATAGTTTTGCAATTCTTTGTCATTAGTGTAGAGAGCTTAGTGTGGAATTTTTGGGAGAAAACCCTAAGACGATTTTAGCATCTTTTTCAAGGCTTTTTGCCTTGAGATCTTCCATGTTACATTGAAAGATAAGTTATCAATTAATCATTCAATATGTTTATGTGTTGTTTGATTTTATCTTGTTCTTGTCTTTTGTTTAACATGTTAGGCTAGATTTATCTTGTGTTTGCTTAGATCTAATGAAACCTAGCTATTGATTATTGGTTATTAGTGTGTTATTAGTTGTATTGGATGATTGTTTATCTATGTTAGGCTTAAGAAAACTGGCTAACTTCCTATTCGGTAACTTGCTTGAACGTCTTAAGAAACATGAACCAAATGCGTACTAAAGGTTTTTATGGTTGTATTTAATGCACAAGCGAATTCTAGTGATCCCATGTTAGGAGCTTCCTAGCCGGCTCGACATAGGAGTGAAGTAGGAGCTTGTAGAGTTGGGGAAGTACGTATGCCACCCCACGATTGGTATTAAGGAATACACCCGTCATCCACGCGATTAATACACACTAATCAACCGGTAAAAGATAGTTAGGGAGTAAGGAAATCTAAGTAAACACATTTCTCTACACTTAAGTTCTCACCAACATTTTATCTTCAGTTATTTATTTTATTTGCATTCGTAGTAATTTGGGTTAGTTGACTAGCAACTAATTCCGCCCACTCTTTCCAACCCGAGATTTTACTTGCTTTCATAAAAATATAAAAACATAAAAAAGAATCTTCCTCAACCCTTAGACCTATTAGAGTAGTTTTTCATACCTAACGAACACTATTCCCTGTGGAGAACGATCAATCCCCCGTACTTACCACTACACTATACTACATCGGTCAGGTACACTGCCTGGTGGGGTTGTAAGCCTCTTGAGATCCCTCGAGAGGTAAAACCTGTTGTAAGGTTGCAAAACCACGCATCAAGTTTTTGGCGCCGCTGCCAGGGAATAGTTATTGTTTAGGTTGAATTGTTATTTCTATTAGGTCTACTCACTAGATTCCTTTCTAGTGAGATTTTTATTTTATTTTTCTAGGTTTTCTTTAGTCTATCTATTTTCTTTGTGCTTTTGTTCGTAACAGATTTTCATTGACTATTCAATTTGCCATTATGGAAAACGCGAATCCACCCCTTACACCTGGCGAAGTGGCTTTGTTGCGTAGCCAACTTGAGAATGAGATTAGTGAGCTCAGGGAGCTCAGTAGAATGATTGATATAGAGCTTGATTATGCCTTGAACAACTTAGGGACCGCCATATACTCAGATAATTACTTAGAACGTAATAATCTTACGGTTGATTAGTTGATTGAGAAAATTGAGGAAGTGAAGGTAGATCCTAGGTTGGATGATTGTTTCAATGAATACCCCACTAAGGAGGAGATTGCTTACTATAACAACCTAGTTGATAACCCTCGACCACCTTTTGTTAGAATTGACCCAAAGATTAAGAGAGGTGATCCCGGGAATGTGAAGATACCATGTATGATTGGGTACCAATACGTTGAGCATGCTTACATTGACTGTGAATCCCCAATCAACGTTATGTCCTCAGGCCTTTATAGCCAAATCATAAACACACCACTTGAGCCTAGGATGGACCCCAAGTGTCCAGGCGGAGTTTGCAACTTCGTTGGAAGGATTAAGGATATGCATATCCTTGTTGGGAAATTTACCTTTGTCACCAACTTCATGATCTTAGAAGATTTGGCAAGTGTTGTTGACTGCCGCCTATCTCGCGTAGTGTTAGGTAAGCCATTTATTGAAGCATCCAATTTAAGGTATGATCGTTTGAAAGGCACGGTTCAGTTTTCTAATCACATAGATAGGATCACATATAGGATGCCTTATCGGGTAAATGAATTTCGTTTTGTGCCTCGATTTGACATGGACAACATTGGTGCGATTGAGGACATCAATGAAGAGGATAAAGAAAAAGGCATGGACTATGTTTGGGATAAGAGAAGCCTTTATTATAAAGATTGCTTAAACCTTGGACCTAAATACAAAATTGATATGGAGGTTGTTAGGATGATTAGAGGGGCAATTGAGAAGCAACACGGAAAAACGTAGAACACGTGACTTTGAGTCTAGCTACAAGACTCGTTAATAAAGAAAAGCGCTTCTTGGGAGGCAACCCAAGCTTTATTTTATTTATTTGCTTTGTGTGTTTATTTGTTTGTTTGTTTGTCTTTATTTGTTTCCGTATGTGTGTTTAATTTTTATTCTTATTGATTCATGTTCAAAAGTAATTTGTGAAAATGCTTTATTTTGTTTTTAACTTCGTCTTAACTACATATAAAGGTATTTTGCAAAAGTTAAGTGTAAGGGAAATCTAAATCGGTTTATTAGAACACAAATTAACATGAATCGTAATAATAATAAATTAACATACATATTAGTGTGTGTTTGAGTCAAATGCTTGTATCGAGTCATAATGATGTTTTGCAGGATTTCCAGGAAGTAAGGTAAAGGTTTTTCCAGAAATTTTCCGGAAACTTAAAATGAAAATTTTTGTTAGGTCATTTCTGACGGCGTCAGGGTTTATAACCTGACGGCGTCAGATTTAATTTTCAGAAATTTTTGAAAGTTTTGTTTTTAAAAAAATTTTATTAAAATCTCCAACTTATAATCTCCAGGAATCTGCAAAGTTATCATTCCACAAGCATTATATCCTTATATATAGATTTTATCCCGCCGATGTTATGCAGGTTTTCGTGTTTGTTTTCTCAGGTTTAACAGGTTATTTTGGACAAGGAAATGTTTTGAATCAAGCTTATGGCGATGCATTAGTCATGGAGCTTCAACATTACTTTGGAAGAAGATTTAACCGTGTTATTTCATTATCCACCGAGCGAATCAGGGGAGTATTTGATTTCATTCTTTTACTTTCTACTTTTACATCTTGTTATTTGAACATTGGGGACAATGTTTATCTTAAGTGTAAGGGGAGGGTAAAAGTACGATTTTAGAGAATGCTATTACGCTTGATTTTTGTTTGTTTAATAGTAGATGTGTAATAAAACTGAGAGAAATACTTGTTAAGGTAATTTTAGTGCCAAATTTAAAATTTTTTACAACATATAGGAGTGAAACTTTGATCTTAATGAGCGTCTCACGGATAGGAGTTATATGACTAGCACAAAAACCGTACCACTAAAAAATTTTCCACCCCCAAATATGTGAGGTTCGCCCCTAGAATTGGTAGGAAAAGCATGTATGCTATGATGTGTGTACCGGTAGCACTTAGATTCTAGAACTTGCGTTAGGACCATTCCGAGGCCACAAGTGAGACTACATTCGTGTAGTTAGATTTACTACATGATAAGAGGCATTAGGATTAACCCATTGTTTTACACCTGTGTTTTTGTTATAATTACATTGGCTACATTGGTCAAGTAATTCTCCCACACCCTTTGCGTTGTACTCATTTTTAGTACACGATACCCCTAGTACACCCCTCAGAGCCTATCTTTTCGTTTCGACCTTTAAGCATTTTACTTAAAGGAAGAATTTGTTTACACCCCACTTAAATGTACACCCAAATCGCCTTAGCCTACCTTGTATGCACTCATTTTTAGTGCATTATTGTTACAACATTTGTTTAAACCCAAGTTAATTATCTAGTTGATTACATGGTTGCTAAGTCGAGTCATATCTTTGTACGTATTGTTTTGGGACGATTGGGACTCATGGGTAAAGTACTAGTGTAATGGAGTAATGGGGAAGAACATCATTTATTACCCCCATATGTGCTAAATGTTTTAAAAAGTACTCCAAGTTTTTCGATTATCTTAATTCGAGTCATTAGAATAGTTATTTGTAAAGTTATGTAAAAGTTCAAGTGTAAGGGGGATGAAATGCCCCTATGATGTATTATTTTGGATGGTAGGGCAATAGTGTATGCAAAAAAAAAAAAAAAAAAAAAAAAAAAAAAAAAAAAAAAAAAGAAAAAAATCAAGAAAAATACAAAAAAATGAGAAAAAGAAAAGTAGAAAAAACATACGGACTACCATCCCATTTCATTTTATGTTTATTTTATGATTTTGTTATTTTGTTTCTAGCTTAAGATTGAGTCGAGTCTTGGCTTAGCAACATTGTATAGTACATGTAATTGATCAAGATCTTTAACTCGCCACCAGTAAAATATCCTTTATCCAACAAAACCGTGTTTTCCTTTTCCCTACACCTAACGTTATAACCCATTTAAAAGCCCTCTTTGATAGTTTATCTTTGGTGCTTACGCCTAGTGGAGGAGGTTTTCGATCCTTTCCCAAGCCTATGGTAATCTATTTGCTATGACAGGTAGTGAGAGATATTATCCGTTTTCATTTATGAGATTTATTTTGATGACACTTGAGAGATGTGAGTATCTAAACACTACTTGTGAGGTGCTAGTTTATAATCTCCGTGCTTATTATGATTGAAGTGGAACGATTATTTGTTGTAATTACTTTTATGTTTGCATTAAATGACCCCTAACCTGTATTTTGATTAGAATAAAAGCGCATTTGCTTGAGGACAAGCAAATCTCAAGTGTAAGGGTATTTGATGAAGCGAAAAGTGTACCGCTTTTAAGGGGTCATTTAAGCCTTAAATCGTATTTATTTGATCAAATATCGCCCTAAATCGTTCCTTTTGTCATTTTAGGTACTTTTGAGGAGAAATCTGGAAAAGGAGGCATTTTGGACGTTTTTGGAGCATAAAAGTGAAGAAAACGACAAAGTCTCAAAAATCGGCTAAAAGTTACCTTTGACGGCGTCAGATTTTACTCTGGACGGCGTCATGGCTTGGCAAGAAAAGGTGGACGTGAAATTTACTCATGATAAGCCAGTGAAAATTGCATGTAAATTCTGACGGCGTCACGCTTTAACCTGATCAAGGGCGTCACGGCTTAATTCAAAGAGGGACGGCGTCACGTTCAAGGTCTGACGGCGTCAAGCCTTGATAAGCCAGAACGGATTTTGGAGAGCTAAAGAGGGACGGCGTCAAGAAGGTCATCCGGGAACCCTAAAAGCGGCGAGGTGACGGCGTCACACTCCATAAGGTGACGCCGTCAGATCCAAAAATCTATATATAGTTTTGCAATTCTTTGTCATTAGTGTAGAGAGCTTAGTGTGGAATTTTTGGGAGAAAACCCTAAGACGATTTTAGCATCTTTTTCAAGGCTTTTTGCCTTGAGATCTTCCATGTTACATTGAAAGATAAGTTATCAATTAATCATTCAATATGTCTATGTGTTGTTTGATTTTATCTTGTTCTTGTCTTTTGTTTAACATGTTAGGCTAGATTTATCTTGTGTTTGCTTAGATCTAATGAAACCTAGCTATTGATTATTGGTTACTAGTGTGTTATTAGTTGTATTGGATGATTGTTTATCTATGTTAGGCTTAAGAAAACTGGCTAACTTCCTATTCGGTAACTTGCTTGAACGTCTTAAGAAACATGAACCAAATGCGTACTAAAGGTTTTTATGGTTGTATTTAATGCACAAGCGAATTCTAGTGATCCCATGTTAGGAGCTTCCTAGCCGGCTCGACATAGGAGTGAAGTAGGAGCTTGTAGAGTTGGGGAAGTACGTACGCCACCCCACGATTGGTATTAAGGAATACACCCGTCATCCACGCGACTAATACACACTAATCAACCGGTAAAAGATAGTTAGGGAGTAAGGAAATCTAAGTAAACACATTTCTCTACACTTAAGTTCTCACCAACATTTTATTTTCAGTTATTTATTTTATTTGCATTCGTAGTAATTTGGGTTAGTTGACTAGCAACTAATTCCGCCCACTCTTTCAAACCCGAGATTTTACTTGCTTTCATAAAAATATAAAAACATAAAAAAGAATCTTCCTCAACCCTTAGACCTATTAGAGTAGTTTTTCATACCTAACGAACACTATTCCCTGTGGAGAACGATCAATCCCCCGTACTTACCACTACACTATACTACATCGGTCAGGTACACTGCCTGGTGGGGTTGTAAGCCTCTTGAGATCCCTCGAGAGGTAAAACCTGTTGTAAGGTTGCAAAACCACGCATCAAAAACTCTTGAAAGTGAATACCTACAAGAAGCAAAAGATCAAGGATTGAGTTAGCATCAATAGACCACCATTCTTTGTATAAAGTTTTCAATAGAAAATCAAAATACAATGGTCCTTGTGTGCTTGACTATCCACGGCAAGGAGAGGGAGAGAGTGCAGAATTTTGAGCTTATTTGCATGTAATAGTGAAAGTGGAAGTGAGATAATGGAAGTATTAGGTCTTATGGCAAGTTTAACTCAACACTTGTATTAACTATTGGACAAGTGTTGAGATTTTAAGACCAAGGTGGCGATACAAACTAAGTAGAGGAGGATAGGATGCAGATTTTTAGTTATTGAAATAATATAGAGTGGTTTGTGTAGTGTAGGTTGCTCCCGGTACTCAAACGTAGGGTTTCTAAGACACGAAACACAATACCGGGTAACGTAAAAATATAAAAACTTCCAAAAATATTAAAATTTGTTTTCAAGACATATTTTTGTAATTTAGATGAGTAGTGAGATCAATGGAAGATTTAAATGTGGTTAGAACATAAAAATGAGGGTTTAGAACGCGTAAGACGTAAAAGGTGCAAGGTTTACGTGAAAATGGAAAAAAGTGAGAAGTGACTTTTAAAATAGGATAATAATGACATGAATTTACGAAAGGTTACAGTACCTACCCCTTAAGAGAGCGTCGTCTCGGCGCTTAATTTGCTTTATCCCCCGAATGTTTACTTGCGAAAAGATGAGGATACTTGCTCTTGATTTGATCTTCGCGTTCCCATGTGAATTCAGGTCCTCGTCGGGTATTCCAACGAACCTTGACAATGGGGATGCGACTTTGCTTGACCTTCTTCACTTCACGATCCATGATGTCTATTGGTTCTTCGATGAAGTGTAGCTTGTCATCGATTCAAAGTTCCTTTAATGGAATGATGAGACTTTCGTCTAAGAAACACTTCTTAAGATTTGAAACGTGAAAGGTGTTATGAATGCCCTGAAGTTCTTCCGGTAGCTCTAACTTGTATGCAACTAGACCAACCCTAGCTAGGATCTTGAATGGTCCAATATATCGTGGACTTAGCTTTCCACATTTACCGAAACGAACTACACCCTTCCATGGCGAGACCTTGACCATAACTCTATCACCAACATTAAACTCCAAAAGTCTACATCTACCATCTGCATAGCTTTTCTTGCGACTACGAGCAGTTAGTAAACGGTCTTTGATTTTGAATATCTTTTCCGTTGTTTCACGAATTATCTCTGGACCCGTGAGTTGGCTATCCCCAACTTCGTTCCAGAAAACCGGTGATCTGCATCTTCGTCTGTAAAGAGCTTCAAAAGGTGCAACCTTAATGCTTGAGTGATAACTGTTGTTATAGGAGAATTCGGCTAATGGCAAATGTCGATCCCAACTACTCCCAAAGTCGATCACATACGCCCGCAACATATCTTCCAAAGTTTGTATCGTCCTTTCACTCTGACCATCCGTCTGTTGGTGGTACGCCGTACTCATATCTAGCTTTGTATCCAAGGCATCTTGGAGTGACTTCCAAAATCTTGATGTAAACCGGCTATCTCTGTCAGATATGATTGATATAGGTATACCATGCCTACAGACAATTTCCTTTAAGTATAGTTGAGCAAGCTTTTCCATGCTGTAAGTCTCCTTTATTGGTAGGAAATGAGCAGATTTTGTCAAACGATCCACAATAACCCAAATCGCATCATAACCACTTGAAGTTCTAGGGAGCTTAGTAATGAAATCCATGGTGATTCTCTCCCATTTCCAAACTGGAATCTCGGGTTGTTGAAGGAATCCGGCCGGCTTTTGGTGTTCCGCCTTAACCTTTGCACACGTCAAACATTTGCCAACATAGGTAGCGATCTCAGCCTTCATGTTCGGCCACCAGTAAAACTGTTTCAAATCATGGTACATTTCGTACTACAGTGGCCAGTGTGATGTTTCTTACAGCGATTACAGTGAGGATGAGGTCCATTGTAACCACCTCTTCCAGTTGGGGCTTCAGTCATTGCCCTCACATTCTCTCGCCTTCTGTTCTGCTGCTGGTGATGAACGTTGTTGCGGCCCTGGGGGTTGTTGTCGTTTCCCCTCCTATCATCATTCCACCTCCTTTTGTTTTGGTTGTTGCTTTTGTTTGCATTGCGAGTCGCCTCATCCTCCACTACTTGTGCCATAAGTTTTTGAGTAACTCGAATGGCTTCATCCAGAGTGTTAGGATTTGCGGCTGTCACGTTCCCCTTAATGCTTTGAGGAAGACCCTTAAGAAAAGCTTCTAATTTCCTTTCAAATTCAGGTAGCACACTTGGACACAAAACTTCTAGCTCTTCGAACCTTCTGATGTAAGTTTCGATATCATAGCCTTTGACCGTTAGATAGTAGAATTCCGTCTCAAGTCTTCTTATTTCACTCCGAGGACAAACTTTTCAGTCATCTTTTTCTTGAGATCGGTCCACGTGATTGCGTAGGCTGCTTCCATTCCAATGGGTTTAGCATAAGCGTTCCACCATGATTTGGCATGTTCTTGTAGAGTACCTGTTGCATACTTGACTTTACATTCCTCTGAGCAGTTACTAAGCATGAACGCAGTCTCACAACTTTCAAACCAATGTATCAATGCAACCGCCCCTTCAGTTCCCTTGAACTTAGTGGGATCACAACCCAATAATTGCTTGAAGGTACAACCACGTGCTACAGTGTTAACAGCAGCCCCAGCGGTTCCAGCACCACCGCCAGCAGCCCCGTCGGCTCCAGCACCGCCTCCAGCAGCCCCATCGGCTCCAGCACCGCCGCCTGCAGCCCCATCGGCTCCAGCACCGCCGCCAGCAGCATCATTAGCCCTTATAGCGCGATCTTCGGCTAAAGCCGCTGCCACGCTATCAGCAACTAACTTTCAGATAGCTGCGTCGGACATTCTCTTTGGTGGCATGATTCTATCACAACACAAGAAAATTTTGATGAGTAATCATACAATGACATAGATATAATCATGTACGAGTAAACCGAATATTAAAGAGATTATAACAATATAAAGTGGAGTTTAAGAAATGACAACTTCATCATTACATACAAAAGATTAATACATGGTTCGATCGTATTACAAAATTTGACAAAGTCATCATACTTAACAATAATAGTTCTACTAACTGATACATTCAGTTTAGCAATTACAAGATGAAGAACAACAACGAAATACAATGATAGAAATAAAAATACATAGACAACTAAGAGTCACTAGGGGATCCACGTGCTTCGGGTGGTGGGGTCTCCCTATAAACAGCCAACACATCAACAACATCACATGACCTCTCATCGATCATCCCCGCTCTAAGCATCTCCTCCCAATGTGTGTAGGCCTAGTGCCTCATCTCATAAAAATCTTTCTCAAGTCTCTCATTATACATATCTGCAAACATTAAGGCCAACCCCTTGTCTTCCAACTTATGTCTCAACCTCTTATTTTCACCTCTAAGACCCTCATTATCTAGTTCTCGAACACGCTTACCCAACATAGTCACTTCACGGTCTGTCTTGTCAACATGATGTTCTACCACCCCCAAATCAAAGTCAAGCAAATCCATACGTCCATGCCCAATTTTGTCTCTAGATATAGCACTAGCACCCTCGAGCTCCCTTACCCTCATTTTGCTCTCTAAAAGTCTAACTCTACCATGAATAGAGTTAATATCTCTCCTCATATACCCAGGTACTAAATCCTCGAGCTCATAAGCAGTGGGAGCAGCCGAAGATGATCCACCCCTCTCTTGGATAATCCTAGGAAATTGGCGTTCCAAGAGGGGAACCTGTCTAATGGTGCCAACAGTGGCAGCCTCTTCAACCTCAGGCTCTGAATCAGATGAAGTGTCAGGTATAGATGGTGGTGGATAAGGAGAAGCAGGTGCCTCATAAGGATAGATAAGTTCAGATTCATCACCCTCTTCATCTGAACTCGCATTATGGAGTATCAACACATTCTCCTCTTCTTCCTCTTCTTGTTCCTCTTCCTCTTCCTCTTCTTGTTCCTCTTCCTCTTCTTCTTCTTGATTTTCAAGATCATTATTAGGAAAGCCGAATACATGATTAGGTGATGGAGGAACTGGTAGAGGTTCTTCCGGTGCAAGCTCGGGTTGAGCTGGCTCATCCTCCGGAATGTCTACCTCATGATCAGGTGGGAGTGGAAGTGCCATGATAAATCTGAAAAATCATATATATACATATGATTAGAATAAGAGAAGAAATATTATCATGAAAATAATATTTGTGTAAGTAAATGAGTGAATGGTGATGCTTCATAAATAAGCAAGATGATCGATAAATATTACATATACAAATGATAATATTTATTTTACGCATACGTATAACAACGGTGCAATCAAGAGATGTGCATAAAGTTTTTGAATAATAAACAAAATAATAATAATGTTTACTAATAGCATAAATAATAAGAAATCTTGTGCATAAAGATTTTATATTTATAAGTGATATTTCGCGGATTAACGATCGAGTTAAGAAATAATTATAATGCTTATATAATTATTATAGAATGATCAAGATATATATATACGAGGGAGAATTAGGAAGCTCGGGAGTAAGCGCGCACGGATATCGATCAAGATGATGGAGGCTTGATGAAGCGAAAAGTGTACCGCTTTTAAGGGGTCATTTAAGCCCTAAATCGTATTTATTTAATCAATATTTGCCCTAAATCGTTCCTTTTATCATTTTAGGTACTTTTGAGGAGAAATCTAGAAAAGGAGGCATTTTGGACGTTTTTGGAGCATAAAAGTGAAGAAAACGACAAAGTCTCAAAAATCGGCTGAAAGTTACCTTTGACGGCGTCAGGATTTACTCCAGACGGCGTCATGGCTTGGCAAGAAAAGGTGGATGTGAAATTTACTCATGATAAGCCAGTGAAAATTGCATGTGAATTCTGACGGCGTCACGCTTTAACCTGATCAAGGGCGTCACGGCTTAATTCAAAGAGGGACGGCGTCACGTCCAAGGTCTGACGGCGTCAAGCCTTGAAAAGCCAGAACGGATTTTGGAGAGCTAAAGAGGGACGGCGTCAAGAAGGTCACCCGAGAACCCTAAAAGCGGCGAGGTGACGGCGTCACACTCCATAACGTGACGCCGTCAGATCCAAAAATCTATATATAGTTTTGCAATTCTTTGTCATTAGGGTGGAACTTAGTGTGGAATTTTTGGGAGAAAACCCTAAGACGATTTTAGCATCTTTTTCAAGGCTTTTTGCCTTGAGATCTTCCATGTTACATTGAAGATAAGTTATCAATTAATCATTCAATATGTCTATGTGTTGTTTGATTCTATCTTGTTCTTGTCTTTTGATTAACATGTTAGGCTAGATTTATCTTGTGTTTGCTTAGATCTAATGAAACCTAGCTATTGATTATTGGTTATTAGTGTGTTATTAGTTGTATTGGATGATTGTTTATCTATGTTAGGCTTAAGAAAACTGGCTAACTTCCTATTCGGTAACTTGCTTGAACGTCTTAAGAAACATGAACCAAATGAGTACTAAAGGTTTTTATGGTTGTATTTAATGCACAAGCGAATTCTAGTGATCCCATGTTAGGAGCTTCCTAGCCGGCTCGACATAGGAGTGAAGTAGGAGCTTGTAGAGTTGGGGAAGTACGTACGCCACCCCACGATTGGTATTAAGGAATACACCTGTCATCCACGCAACTAATACACACTAATCAACCGGTAAAAGATAGTTAGGGAGTAAGGAAATCTAAGTAAACACATTTCTCTACACTTAAGTTTTCACCAACTTTTTATTTTCAGTTATTTATTTTATTTGCATTCGTAGTAATTTGGGTTAGTTGACTAGCAACTAATTCCGCCCACTCTTTCAAACCCGAGATTTTACTTGCTTTCATAAAAATATAAAAACATAAAAAAAAGAATCTTCCTCAACCCTTAGACCTATTAGAGTAGTCTTTCATACCTAACGAACACTATTCCCTGTGGAGAACGATCAATCCCCCGTACTTACCACTACACTATACTACATCAGTCAGGTACACTGCCTGGTGGGGTTGTAAGCCTCTTGAGATCCCTCAAGAGGTAAAACCTGTTGTAAGGTTGCAAAACCACGCATCAAGTTTTTGGCGCCGCTGCCGGGGAATAGTTATTGTCTAGGTTGAATTGTTATTTCTATTAGGTCTACTCACTAGATTCCTTTCTAGTGAGATTTTTATTTTATTTTTTTAGGTTTTCTTTAGTCTATCTATTTTCTTCATTTCTTTGTTCGTAACCATTACCATTCGACATCATGGAAGATGGTAATATCCTTAATCCCAACAACCCACCACCACAACAACAACCACCACCTCCTAGAGCCCGTACTTTAGGAGAGTACTCCCGTCCTAGCCACCATGGCTTTCGAAACACCATTGAGCTCACTCAAGGAGCCAATGTCACACCCTTGCGATCCGACACCATCCGGTTGGTGCAAAGCGGATGCGCATTCCATGGACTTCGTTCCGAAGATCCTAATCAACATCTCAAGGACTTTCTCAAAATCGTTGATTCTATAGACCTTGATGTTGCCACTCGAGAGATGACCCGATTACGTCTCTTCCAATTCTCTCTGCGGGACCAAGCTAGTCAGTGGCTAGAACGTCAACCCGCAGGATCCATCACCTCTTGGGATGATCTCACCACTCGTTTCCTTGCTCAGTTTTTCCCACCGGGAAAAACTACCAAGCTAAGGAATGATATCTTGATGTTCCAACAATGTCAAGGCGAAACTCTCTACGAGGCATGGACTCGATTCAAGGACTTACTCCAAAAAGTCCCTCACCATGGCATAGAACTTTGGCTTCAAGTCCAAATCTTCTATGACCATATCAATCTCTACACGAGGCAAACCATTGACCAATCGGCCGGTGGTAAGCTACGTGATCTAAGTGCGGAATAATCATGGGCTCTCCTAGAGGATCTTGCTCTTTATGACAACGAAAGTTGGAGTGATCCCCGTGATTTGAATAAAACGGTCAAGGCAATATCTTTGCCTTCGAACAATTCAAGCACTTCCGACCGTAGGATCATAGAACTTGAAGATCAAGTCAAGTTTCTCATGAAATCCTACGAGGCTCCTAAACCTTCAAGCCAAGTGAACAAAATCACTTCTTCATGTGAATTATGTAGTGGTCCCTACGACACTCGTGATTGCATGGAACTCCCCGAACAAGCTTTTGTGGACTACGCATCCTCGCGTACCGACGGAGCGGGAGACAAGTGGTACACTTTCAAACCCGAGCCAAACCATTACGGTGATTCATACAACCCCTCATGGAAAAATCACCCGAACCTTAGGTGGAAACAAAACCAAAACACACAACAAACCAATTCTTCCAACCCACCTAATCGTTTCCAATCAAGCGGTTCCAACTCGAACCGTAATTTCAACAACAATCCTTCCGGCAATGGTAGTACCGATAGCTTTGAAGGATTGATGTCTCAATTTATGGCATCTCAAGAAGCTCGTTTAGCCAAGTTTGAAGCCGATTTCAAACAAAAACAAAGCGAGATGACCAATAAGATTGACACCTTGTTGAAAGCCCTCAATGACCGAGAAATGGGAGCACTCCCTAGTAACACGGTCAAGAACCCGAAACTAAACGTCAACGCTATTTCATCGGTTTCGTCCCCTAGTTCTTGTCCACAATATTATTCGGTCAATTCCATGAGCACGTGTTTCAAACAAACCCAAGTCGTTCCAAATGACCAAGAAGTTATGACATCCAAATTGGTCAACAACATAGTTGAAACACCTCCCACTCAAAACCTTGACGAAGAATTCAAGGAGCTCCACCTTGAAAGTCCGGTTGTTGATGAGTTGGACGAAAAGAAGCTCAAGTTAGGCGAAAGAGGGACCGCCTTTGTTCAAAACAAACTACCTAAGAAGTTAGATGATCCGGGCTTATTTGTTCTACCTTGCAAGATCGGTAATTCGGAGGCTTATGACACATTAGCCGATCTTGGATCAAGCCTTAACCTACTTCCGTTACCTCTTTACACCTCTCTAAAACTTGGAAAACTTGAAGAAACCGAGGTGATAATAGGTTTAGCGGATGGAAGTGTTGCTTACCCGGTTGGAGTAGTTAAGGACGTGTTAGTACACATTGGAAAACTAACCATTTTAGCCGATTTCCACGTCCTTGATATGGTTAGCGACCCTACATGCCCCTTGTTCATAGGTAGAGGATTTTTGGCGACCGCTAGTGCTATGATTGATTGTAAGGAATCTAAGATAGCGGTAGGAGAAGGAGATACTTGGTCAGTCTATGATGTTAAGAAACACGCCTATGATACTAGTGAGGAACCGACACCCCATTGGTTATAATTAAATAGGAGATCATCTAGATATGGACCTTGGATAGATAGAGGCTTCATAGGACCCCAACGCCCATTTTACCTAGAAGAGGACTTTGTGAACCGAACACATACGGTAGAACAACTCTTGGCTAGGGACACCGAATTGGATCCATTTGAAGACCCTCTAGTTTTTAGAAGGATGATTGAGTTCCTAGGAGTTTTGCCAATTAACCTAGGGATGAATAAGTGGACTTGTGAGGAGGATGATCACAAGTGGGATTGGGACAAACCACCCAAAGATGGAGATGGGTCATGGCATATTAAGATGACATTGTATGACCCGGATGGAGAGAAGTTTGAAAAGATATATCGTACTAAGCGGACCAATAGGAAACTTCAATCTAAGCTTAACCCTAAAGACGTCCTCGATGACGAGCTTACTTATATAGGGTAGCGTGACTTTGAGTCTAGCTACAAGACTCGTTAATAAAGAAAAGCGCTTCTTGGGAGGCAACCCAAGCTTTATTTATTTATTTGCTTTATTTGTTTGATTGTTTGTTTGATTTTATTTGTTTCCGTATGTGTGTTTAATTTTTATTCTTATTGATTCATGTTCAAAACTAATTTGTGAAAATGCTTTATTTTGTTTTTAACTTCGTCTTAACTACATATAAAGGTATTTTGCAAAAGGTAAGTGTAAGGGAAATCTAAATCGGTTTATTAGAACACAAATGAACATGAATCGTAATAATATTAAATGAACATACATATTCGTATTTGTTTGAGTCAAATGCTTGTATCGAGTCATAATGATGTTTTGCAGGATTTCCAGGAAGTAAGGTAAAGGTTTTTCCAAAAATTTTCCGGAAACTTAACATGAGAATTTTTGTCAGGTCATTTCTGACGGCGTCAGGGTTTATAACCTGACGGCGTCAGATTTAATTTTCAGAAATTTTTGAAAGTTTTGTTTTCATAAAAAGTTTTTATTAAAATCTCTAACTTATAATCTCCAGGAATCTGCAAAATTATCATTCCACAAGCATTATATCCTTATATATATAGATTTATCCCGCCGATGTTATGCAGGTTTTCGTGTTTGTTTTCTCAGGTTTAACAGGTTATTTTGGACAAGGAAATGTTTTGGATCAAGCTTATGGCGATGCATTAGTCATGGAGCTTCAACATTACCTTGGAAGAAGATTTAACCGTGTTACTTCATTATCCACCGAGCGAATCAGGGGAGTATTTGATTTCATTCTTTTACTTTATGCTTTTACACTTGTTATTTGAACATTGGGGACAATGTTCATCTTAAGTGTAAGGGGGGGGGGGTAAAAATACGATTTTAGAGAATACAATTACGCTTGATTTTTGTTTGTTTGATAGTAGATGTGTAATAAAACTGAGAGAAATACCTGTTAGGGCAATTTTAGTGCCAAATTTAAAATTTTTTACAACATATAGGAGTGAAACTTTGATCTTAATGAGCATCTCACGGATAGGAGTTATATGACTAGCACAAAAACCGTACCACTAAAAAAATTTTCCACCCCCAAATATGTGAGGTTCGCCCCTAGAATTGGTAGGAAAAGCATTTATGCTATGATGTGTGTACCGGTAGCACTTAGATTCTAGAACTTGCATTAGGACCATTCCAAGGCCACAAGTGAGACTACATTCGTGTAGTTAGATTTACTACATGATAAGAGGCATTAGGATTAACCCATTGTTTTACACCTGTGTTTTTGTTATAATTACATTGGCTACATTAGTCAAGTAATTCTCCCACACCCTTTGCGTTGTACTCATTTTTAGTACACGATACCCCTAGTACACCCCTCAGAGCCTATCTTTTCGTTTCGACCTTTAAGCATTTTACTTAAAGGAAGAATTTGTTACACCCCACTTAAATGTACACCCAAATCGCCTTAGCCTACCTTGTATGCACTCAATTTTAGTGCATTATTGTGACAACATTTGTTTAAACCCAAGTTAATTATCTAGTTGATTACATGGTTGCTAAGTCGAGTCATATCCTTGTACATATTGTTTTGGGACGATTGGGACTCATGGGTAAAGTACTATTGTAATGGAGTAATGGGGAAGAACATCATTCATTACCCCCATATGTGCTAAATATTTTAAAAGTACTCCAAGTTTTTCGATTATCTTAATTCGAGTCATTAGAATAGTTATTTGTAAAGTTATGTAAAAGTTTAAGTGTAAGGGGAATGCAATGCCCCTATGATGTATTATTTTGGATGGTAGGGCAAAAGTGTATGCGAAAAAAAAAAAAAAAAAAAAATCAAGAAAAATACAAAAAAAAAAAAAAAAATGAGAAAAAGAAAAGTAGAAAAAACATACGGACTACCATCCCGTTTTATTTTATGTTTTTGTTATTTTCTTTCATTAGCTTAAGATTGAGTCGAGTCTTGGCTTAGCAACATTGTATAGTACATGTAATTGATCAAGATCTTTAACTCGCCACCAGTAAAACATCCTTTATCCAACAAAACCGTGTTTTCCTTTTCCCTACACCTAACGTTATAACCCATTTAAAAGCCCTCTTTGATAGTTTATCTTAGGTGCTTACGCCTAGTGGAGGAGGTTTTTGATCCTTTCCCAAGCCTATGGTAATCTATTTGCTATGACAGGTAGTGAGAGATATTATCCGTTTCCATTTACGAGATTTATTTTGATGACACTTGAGAGATGTGAGTATCTAAACACTACTTGTGAGGTGCTAGTTTATAATCTCCGTGCTTATTATGATTAAAGTGGAACGATTATTCGTTGTAATTACTTTTATGTTAGTATTAAATGACCCCTAACTTGTATTTTGATTAGAATAAAAGCGCATTTGCTTGAGGACAAGCAAATCTCAAGTGTAAGGGTATTTGATGAAGCGAAAAGTGTACCGCTTTTAAGGGGTCATTTAAGCCCTAAATCGTATTTATTTAATCAAATATTGCCCTAAATCGTTCCTTTTGTCATTTTAGGTACTTTTGAGGAGAAATCTGGAAAAGGAGGCATTTTGGACGTTTTTGGAGCATAAAAGTGAAGAAAACGACAAAGTCTCAAAAATCGGCTGAAAGTTACCTTTGACGGCGTCAGGATTTACTCTAGACGGCGTCATGGCTTGGCAAGAAAAGGTGGATGTGAAATTTACTCAAGATAAGCCAGTGAAAATTGCATGTGAATTCTGACGGCATCACGCTTTAACCTGATCAAGGGCGTCACGGCTTAATTCAAAGAGGGACGGCGTCACGTTCAAGGTCTGACGGCGTCAAGCCTTGATAAGCCAGAACGGATTTTGGAGAGCTAAAGAGGGACGGCGTCAAGAAGGTCACCCGAGAACCCTAAAAGCGGCGAGGTGACGGCGTCACACTCCATAACGTGACGCCGTCAGATCCAAAAATCTATATATAGTTTTGCAATTCTTTGTCATTAGGGTGGAACTTAGTGTGGAATTTTTGGGAGAAAACCCTAAGACGATTTTAGCATCTTTTTCAAGGCTTTTTGCCTTGAGATCTTCCATGTTACATTGAAGATAAGTTATCAATTAATCATTCAATATGTCTATGTGTTGTTTGATTCTATCTTGTTCTTGTCTTTTGATTAACATGTTAGGCTAGATTTATCTTGTGTTTGCTTAGATCTAATGAAACCTAGCTATTGATTATTGGTTATTAGTGTGTTATTAGTTGTATTGGATGATTGTTTATCTATGTTAGGCTTAAGAAAACTGGCTAACTTCCTATTCGGTAACTTGCTTGAACGTCTTAAGAAACATGAACCAAATGCGTACTAAAGGTTTTTATGGTTGTATTTAATGCACAAGCGAATTCTAGTGATCCCATGTTAGGAGCTTCCTAGCCGGCTCGACATAGGAGTGAAGTAGGAGCTTGTAGAGTTGGGGAAGTACGTACGCCACCCCACGATTGGTATTAAGGAATACACCCGTCATCCACGCAACTAATACACACTAATCAACCGGTAAAAGATAGTTAGGGAGTAAGGAAATCTAAGTAAACACATTTCTCTACACTTAAGTTTTCACCAACTTTTTATTTTCAGTTATTTATTTTATTTGCATTCGTAGTAATTTGGGTTAGTTGACTAGCAACTAATTCCGCCCACTCTTTCAAACCCGAGATTTTACTTGCTTTCATAAAAATATAAAAACATAAAAAAAAGAATCTTCCTCAACCCTTAGACCTATTAGAGTAGTTTTTCAAACCTAACGAACACTATTCCCTGTGGAGAACGATCAATCCCCCGTACTTACCACTACACTATACTACATCGGTCAGGTACACTGCCTGGTGGGGTTGTAAGCCTCTTGAGATCCCTCGAGAGGTAAAACCTGTTGTAAGGTTGCAAAACCACGCATCAAGATGATGGAGGCTCATGTTTTTGAAGAAAAGTATAAGTAAAAATGATTATAGTCTAGGTTTTTAAAACAAAAGACCTAGTTCACTATAATTTGTGCTCTGGTACCAATCTATAACACCCCCATTTTAGCTATGCAGCGGAATACAACATAGGGTGCTATATATTAGTCACATTGTACAATTATAGTAAACAACTTTAAAACAAAGTCGTTTTTAAAATTCACATTCGATAATTTATCAGAGTCAACAAGGTCCCAAAAGTTTTTAACATAGTTAAAAGATACATAAATTTTAAAAGTTTAGAACAATATCGAATGAAAACTTTTATTTAAACATGATCCATCATATAGATATCCATTTCTTGCGTCGCCCATCCAAGCCGAAAGTCACTTACGGACCTGAGATAAAACATGCTAAAAAGTCAACATAAAGTTGAGTGAATTCATAGAGTTTAATAAGTAATAAGTTGAATACAAGTATTTTTCATCGGGCGACAAGTAATGCATATACAAGTCGTATAATATGATTATAGTATCAAGCTCATGACCCCGAACCTTGACGTAATTTAATATGCCCTAAGGAGGTAAGTTTGCCAATTTACCTAAAATCTCTCAATATTATGCTACCTGTTATATATGAGTGCGACTCATCCGGACAGGCTTGTCAAACCCCATATGCATATTCATAATATTAGCGTTTCCCAAGGAATTAACGGTTCATGATGTTAGGGACTTTTAATGGCAAAAGCTACTCAAAAACTATAATCATGTAATCGGGTCCAGCATACCAAAAGCTACTTGTATTCAGTTTTAAAAACTAGCATGTATCCCCCTCGCGAGGTTTAAAAAGCATTAAAATAAGTAAAGGCGAGGCTATGAACTCACCGTGAATAAAGGAAGTAGTACGAAACAAGCAAGTGAAGAAAATAGCCGCGAAGCTCTACAATGAACCTAAATACATATACGCTTGTCTTAGGTTTTTAAAATAAACATTGATGCAATTTAATTATATATAAGTTATGATCTTATTTATGCTTGGTACATAATTCCTAGATATTACAAGTTTTAGTTTAGCATTTAAAAGTTATCAAAATTCAAGTAATAATCCCATACTTGTCCCTAAGTCCAATCATGTATTATAAAAGTCCAAGATTAGCCTAAGGTTCAATTTTTAGCCCATGGGTCAAGTTTTAGCCAAAAAGTTCACATTAAACCTGAGGGTTCAAAAATATATTAGGTGGTTCAAAAATGTATCAAAGGTCCAATTTCTATAAAGTGTAAAACATGTTTATACTTTTTACCCTAGTGCTGATAGGATTTTTAATAACTTAGCCACTTTTAAAAATTCATTATTCTTAAACCGTAAGTCGAAAAATTAACTTATTTATATCCTCGGAAAGGTATTTATCTGTACTAACAAGTTTTGTGGGTCCCACTTGGTCAAAAATTACATAGCAGCAGCTAAATTATCACTTTGTCCATACTATTCAGTCCAGCAGTTTTCATAATTACAACAGTCCCGCGAAAGATACAATATCTTGAGTTCTACAAATCAAAATGATCCCATTCTTGCGGTCACGTTTAAATTAAGATGTTATCTACAACTTTTATTCTTTGAGTAATAGTGGTTTATTCACAAAAAAAATGACTTTTGCACGTTTCAAATCTGTTACTCAGGTTGTGACATGTTTTACGAAAACATTTCTAGTTTAATCATCGTAATGAGTTATTCAATGAAATTCCTGTCAAAACGACCAAAAGACATAGATCTAAAACCTCATATTTTTAGTTTATGTCCAATGTTTACTGATTAGTACAGTTTATTCCATCTTTGCCGTTGATTCAGAATCACAGTTTGCAGGTCTAGTCCTTTAGGGTTTTTATTGTGTTTTAAACCATGTACCTAGCCTATCTAAGCATAACAACTTATATAATGTTCAAATACACCAAGATATATAATTTTTACAGTAGTGAAATGATAAAAATAAATAAAGTTGTGAGGAGTTTCTTACAAAAGTGATGAACAAGATTTGATGACAAGAAGAAAGGACTAGGAGTTTTCAAATGACACCACCAAAGAGAGATCTTGAGAGCACCAAGGAAGAGCTTTTAGAGGATCATGGAGAACTTCAATCTACAGCCACAATATCATTTTGTGAGCCAAAAATATAGTAGAAAGAAAGATCTTGAAGAATGATAAATAGAGATCAAGATTTAAGTTATAATACTTGTACCTTTTCTCTAATTCATGATCACTAAATTTTCTTGTCACCAACACTTCTTGGAAGATATTGAGAGTCACACTCTGATACTTGAAACTTGAGATATCACATAAAATCTGAAAGTGAATACTACAAACAAAAGATCAAGGATGAGTAGCATCATACACCTTCTTGACAAATTCATAGAACAAATAAATGTCTTTGGTGATGACCACGCAGTGAAGGAGAGAGTGCAGATTTTGACTATTGCATGAATAGTGAAGTGGAAGTGAGTATGAAGTATTAGTCTTATGGCAAGTTAACTCACCTATTACTATTGGACAAGTGTTGAAAATAATAAACCAAGGTGGCGATATCAAACAAGTAGAGGAGATAGGAGTGCAGAATTTTTAGTTATTTGCAATAATATAGAGTGAGTGTTGTGTAGTGTAGGTTGCTCCAAGTACTCAAACGTAAAGGCTTTTTAAGATAGAAACCAATACGGGTATACGAAAAATAAAAAACTTCAAATATTAAATTTGTTTTCAAGACATATATTTGTAATTTAGATGAGTAGTGAGATCAATGGAAGATTTAAATGTGGTTAGAACATAAAAATGAGGGTTTAGAACGCGTAAGACGTAAAAGGTGCAAGGTTTACGTGAAAATGGAAAAAAGTGAGAAGTGACTTTTAAAATAGGATAATACTGACATGAATTTACGAAAGGTTATGGTCAACAGCATAGTGTGTAGACTTTCTCTAATCTCCCCCAGGCCGTTCTGAACCGGATACCCTCGAGAGGGCTTACACGGACACACCGTAGTGCACCCACGATTCAGTGAGTCGCTAGAGATCACCCTACGACTGTAGACCGTTTGAATCTCATGTCAAGGTTCGTTGGAATACCCGACGAGGACCTGAATTCTAGTGGTGAACACAAGTGTATTATATTGGAAGTGTTCCTAAGAGATTTTTAATGAATCTCATGGCTCTAGACTCGATAATGTGCGTTTTAGTTTTAGTAGTAGGAGGCATGGAGCAGAGTGCCACCTTTTCAATATCAACACATCTCGGAGTGAGAGGCCGATAGATTATGCAGTGTTCTCCGTGAGAAATGAAACAAATATCTTTTAAGAGATATCTGAGTGGCTAGGAGGGGTGGTGCAGCGCGTCACTGGGTCTATGATGTCTTGTCTTCAATATCAGTATCATCTTGTGATAACCGATAGCAGATGTATTGACCCGGTTTCTGCCCTAAGTTTTCATGGAGGGCTATTTCTTTTCACCCCTTCATTCAACTTTTCTTTTTAATTCTTCGACCCCTTCTTTCCCTTTCTCATTTACTGCTTTTTTCAATCTTTCCTAAGGACTTCTAATTCTAATCAATTGGAATTGTCCTTGGGTAGATTCCTCCGGTTCTGGCGGATCATTGGACGGTTTTTCCTAACCTTAGTCACCTTATAACTCCATGACTATCCTAGATTTCCCATAAAACCTTTTGAAAATCTCTCAAAGTGTTTATGAATAAACACGTTTAGTTAGCACTTTGAGAGTTTTACAATTTTTGAAATACTCCCCCTTCACATGTGCTCATGCATTTTTAACTAAAATTGCACATGTTGGGTAGAGTTTGCACATTTTGAATTGATCGACTTTCAATAAACATGACCTTCGCGAGACACGCTTACATCACTAGTTAGACTAGCTTGAAATTATTACCCATCCCGGTCATATTCAATGATCATCTCTCGAATTGGTACATTCTACTCAGACAAGTCCTTTGCGAGACACGCTTACATCACTGGAAAATCAGCTTGAAATTATTACCCGTCCTGGACTAGTCTTTTCGATAACGGAAATTTGGTTTCATCAATTTGAGGGTTCATGGTGAGTCTGTCTGGTGAGCATACTTTGAGATTCCATGAACTTTGATCACATTTTAATCACGTCCTCTCCCCCTCAAAAATAGCATTGATATTTTTTATATCAACTGATTAAAATGAAAGTGTTTTGGAGAGAGACGGATGTTAGCATGAAAATGGAACATTCTGCATTTTTAATATTTTTTATACTCCCCCTTAAATAAAGCATATTCTTTAAACATTTGTGTTTAAAAATCATTTTAGGGTATAGAGGGAGTTTTCACTTTTGAAGAATCTTGAGCACAGAATTTGGAGAAAGATTTTGAAAAATATTTTTGAAAAATCTTGATCATGTGCTCAAGGATTCTTTGATTTTGTTTGCCATTAACAATGCGAGTCCTGATCAGATATAATCAGTAGTCATCATTGTAGCGCGGGTTTCGTACTGAAATGCACGAAAGCCGTAAAGAAGAAAGTTTTGAGAACGACATGTTTTAGAAAATGTTTTAAATTAACTCTCGCTCAAGCATCTGTACATGCCCGTATCATTGTTGAATGACATTTCTAGGTACGTACAGAATATTGATTTATACAAGAGACATGTCGTGAGAAGAATATTTTTGATTTTTGTATTTTATATTTTTTATGTCTTTTTGAAATTTTATATTTTTATATTTTGTTTTTGTTGGTTTTTCAAATTTTGTATTTTGTTTTTCAAAAAATATTTACATGCGAAGCTTCATTGAGATGATTCAAGAAGATTCGAGAAGACTTTCTAACTCTTCGGGAGTTAGGCTTCGCATTCCAATTCGACGAACTAAGTATTCAAACCGCTCTTTTGGGAGGGCTTTAGTAAATAGATCGGCGAGTTCGTATTCAGTCTTCACGAAAAATAATTCAACAGTACCCTCTTCGACGTGTTCCATGATAAAGTGGTAGCGGACTCTAATATGCTTGGTCTTGGAGTGCTGAACTGGATTGCACGAGATGGCTATGGCACTTTTCGAGTCACAATACATAGGTATGTGATCGAAAGAGTAGCCATAATCTGTGAGTTGTGTCCTCATCCATAGAACTTGGGCACAACACGAAGATAGAGACACATACTCGGCTTCTGCGGTTGAATGCGCTGTGCAGTCTTGTTTCCTTGATGACCAGCCTACTAGCTTCTCTCCCAGAAATTGTGCTCCTCCGGATGTACTTTTTGCAGCGACCTGGCAACCAGCATGATCGGCATCTGCAAAGGCTGTTAGATTGAACTCCGAATCCTTCGGATACCAAAGTCCCATGTTAATGGTTCTTCGAAGGTACGGGAAGATTTGTTTAACCTCTTTGAGGTGAAGTTCGGTAGCCCTTGCCTGAAACCGTGCTAATAAACAAACCACAAATTGTATATCGGGTCGGCTAGCAGTTAAGTACATGAGAGACCCAATCATGCTCCGATATTTCTTCGGATCAATGGGTTTCCCATATAAGTCAGCACCAATTTTGGGTGAGGTGACCAATGGAGTACCAACAGAGTCACAATTTTCCATTCCATGTTTCTTTAAAATCTCAATTGTATATTTTGCTTGATTAATGAAAATACCATGATGGGATTGATGGATTTGAAGTCCAAGGAAGAATTTTAATTCGCCCATCATAGACATTTCAAATTTACTTTTCATGAGATTTGCAAAAAGTTTTGAATGTTTCGGATTAGTGGACCCAAAGATTATGTCGTCCACATAAATCTGAACAATCAAAATGTCATCATTAAACTTTTTGGTAAACAAGGTCGGGTCAATTGTTCCTTTGGTGAAATGATTTAACAGCAAGAAAGATGAGAGTTCATCGTACCACGCCCTTGGGGCTTGTTTTAGACCATAGATAGCCTTTTTGAGCTTGTAGACGTTTTCGGGATGATCTTTGTCAACGAATCCATCTGGCTGACTCACGTACACCTCTTCCTTCAGAGTTCCATTCAAGAAAGCCGTCTTGATATCCATCTGATAGACCGTGATGTTCTTGTGAGCCGCGTATGCTAAGAAAATCCTGACCGCTTCAAGTCTAGCTACTGGCTCGAATGACTCATCAAAATCGATTCCCTCTTCCTGTCTAAATCCCTTAGCCACGAGATGATATTTGTTGTGAATTACAGTCATCTCTTCATCCTTTTTGTTCTTCCATATCCACTTAAGATCAATGGCAAGTTTGTCGAGAGGTCTTGGCACTAAATCCCAAGTGTCATGAAGTCGATATTGGAGAAGTTCTTCCTGCATTGCTTTAATCCATGCATCGTCTGACATTGCTTCCCGAATGTTCTTTGGCTCTTTTAAACTGACTGAGCAGGCGAAGATGCACATATCACAATCGGTGGCGAGTTGTCTTCTCGTCTGTACTGGCCTTGAAGGTTCACCAATGACATGTTCTATTGGATGGTCTTTAGTCCATTTTAACGTTGAAGGGTACCTTGGATCTAACGAATGCGTGTTTGATGGTTCATGTAACCGAGAAGAAGATTCAGCAGATTCTGTAGCAAATGGGTTTTCAAATGGTTCTTCTTCGTCTAACACAGCATCGTTTTGGTATGGTTCTTCTTGATTTGGTGTAGTTTGGGTTTGCTCATCAACTCTTGGTAAAACAATTTCAATTACTTGAGTGGCAGGAGTAGATGTAGATGATGTTGACGTGGAGGGAGTTGGTGCTTCAGCATCAATTGTAGTAGATGCATCTTGTGGTGGTGGTGATGGTTGTTGTAACACCCCAACCCGCCAAGGGCAAAGGTGTCACAGATACGGATTCTTATCAGAACAAACACAAGCATATGACATACATAATACAATAGGATTCCAAGGGTTACAACTGAAAATCTGATATTACAAGGTTACAAATGAGGTATACAATAATCACTAAGTCTGAATATAACTTTTCAAATCATCTCTAATCCAATTTGGCTAGCAAGGTCTTCTAAGTCCAAGGTCCTCTCTAATAACAACCCAGCTTTCAACTAAAACCTGCCGTACATGAAAGAAAACGTACGGCTGAGCTTACAAAGCCCAGTGAACAGATATATAATAAACGGAAACGAAAGCAAAAGCAATGAAAGTAAAAGGAAACGAACAGATATAGTATGACGAAGTAGATAAGTAAAGGTACAGAGAGAGAGTAAAGGTTTAGTACAGTAATCCACCACGAGCCCAGAAACAGAAATATCATATCCGTGTAACCATATCAGAAATCCAGAGGGGATGCCTCTCAAGTAACCAGATAATATGAAGGGTGACCTCATGTATCCAACAGAAATATATGGAGTAGCTAGCTCCCAGAACATGAAAGACGTGGATTGCACCCACCGTCAGTCACCAGAAATCAGATCATATTATAACATATCATATCATAACAGAACAAATCTAGGATGCATCCATACGCCCCCAAAACAGAAATATCGGCCATAATCATATAGTGTGCACATATCAGAACAGAACAGGGACGGTGTGGTTAATCACTCTGACCACACAAGAGTCATGCCAGTGGTGCATCACAGACACGGCCATGTTACCTTCATGGCTAGGGAACAAATTTTGGCTCGGGTATCAAACTGGGAGTCAAAGGTCAAAGGTCAAAGGTCAAAGGTGCCTATTATAATCAAGGTGTCACATCAGAAAGGTCATATCAGAAGGTTCATATCAGAAGATCAAATATCCCAGATCAATATCCAAAAGGGTCAAAGTATCAGATGGTCAAATCTCCAAAAGGTTCAATATCAAAAGTACTTTTCAAAAGGTTTTCTCTTAAGGTTTATTTAAAACAATCCTTCGAAATAGTTTTCATAAATGGTCTTTCAAATAGTTTTCATAAAATGAACTTCAAAAATAGTTTTCTTAAAGTCAATATATCATGCTTGAAAAAACCCTTTCAAATACTTTATTTAAACATTTCCATCTCATATCAAAAAGGTCTTCATATCATAGGTCCCAAAATCAGAGATCAAAGGTCGAAGCAAAGGTGTCATGGCAAAGGATCGTAACAGAGTATCAAATCAGAGATTTAACAGGTCAGAAAAGAATTCATAGGAAACCTTACAGAGAAGGTCAGAATATCTGTACCTTATTACGAAAGCAAAGACAGAAAATAGAGCACAAGACAGATCAAGATCTCTCCTTCTTCACACCTAAAGGAATAGAAGACGGAATCACAGAAGATTCTAAGTCAGATTTCTATTTTGGTTCACCTTCCATTTTAAAGTATTTTCCAGATTTAGTAACTTCCCAGATTTAGAAACTTTCTACTTTTAGCAGGTTTCCAGAATTAGTAACTTCCCATATTTAGTTAGACACTAGTATTACAGATTAGGTTGAGTCTTCATTACACATATTCTGAACATAGGGTACATTTTAACACGTTACGAAAATTCAGGGTTACTTATGACAAGTTTTCAGAATTTAGGGTTTCAAATGCAAATTCACCAAGTTTAAGGGTCTAATATGAAAAATATCACATGTTGCTGATTTAAACACTTAATTTATTCAGAATGACACATTTGATCCTTCATGTTCCAATGTTTACAATTTACACCCCTTAGTTATAATATTTACAAAACAAACCTCATACTTACCTAATTCATGATTTCACCCCCATAGTATCCATATTTACCAACCAAGCCTCATAAGTTACCAAATTACAGAATGTTACCTCAGAAATATCTATTGTACGAATTCAGCTCCTCAGATTTCAGAATTTACATAATTAGTCCCTTAAGTTTACAAAACTTATTAATTAAATCATAATTCCATATTAATTACACATTAAGCCCATAAATACTCAAATTTACCCAAAACACTTTTAATATCATTATTTACTCAGGACAACCTCAACTTTCCAGAATTTACACTTTTAGTCCCTCTAGTTTAATTAATTACAAATCATACCCTTTAACTATCATTAATTCATTATCTTGAAATATTTACACTTAGGACCCTCAAGTTATATTTTTTCCACATTGTAAAAGACCTAAATAACATTTTAAAAATAACCCACGAGTTTCAAAAGTTACAAAACACCCCCTTGTAATTAAAAAAAAACATCCGTATATACTTTTTATTTATAAAACCCTAACCCTAAAAATACTAATCATTACCCAATAATTATATCATCATTATAACATCATTAATTAACCAAAAACAAACCCTAAATCCAAACCCTAGATCGAAATCCATTTTATTTGATTTATTCTTCACTTTTCACAAGACCCGGTTTTAAATTAATTCTCCAATGATTCATTTAAGCTTCTAAACATCAAACCAATATTTTTCCCATGTTATTAGATGTATAAAGAACTCATAAAAATTATAAAACCAACCCAGAAAAATCGCATAGCATATATTTGATTTTAGGTACGTTTTAAACCCCAATAATTACAACGACTCATCTAGGCCTCAATAAATCATTCAATCATTTTTCCCAGATCATACACATCATATTAGGTCTAAATAAAATAAACATGGCACCCAGAAAATTCGTAATACATATTTTGGAATTTACGTGTGTTTTAACCCATATAATTCAAAGCGACTTAAAAACTTTGGATGATTCGAATAAAACAATTTTCCTAAGTCTTATATGATGTAAGTAACCTGTGAAAAATATTAGATTAATTTTAGAACGTATGGAAACAAGGTTCACGAATTATACCTATCGGATGAGAAAATCGGCAAAGAAATGTTCCACGATCAAACTAGCAACTCCACGACCCTAAGCTGATTTTTCCTAGTCTCCTTGGATGTCGAAGAACACCAGAAAAATACTATTTCACCTCTAGAATTTCGTATGTGTTGTGGGTGATTTATGGTGTGTGTTTTGATATTATCGGCTTAGGTTTTTAGGAAATAAAAGGAATGGTAACTAAGTAATGATGATAGGGCCGAAATTGGGGGAGGGTTAGGCTGGAATTTTCGGAATTTTTGTTTAGGAATTGATGGGCCTTTAATTTTCACCTTAAATATACTTTAATTCCATTTATAACCATAATATAAATACTTAAAATTATACTTGGCGCCCCAAAGGGTATTTTCGTAATTTGTCACTTGCAAAAATATTAAATGGTGTTGTCAAATTTATTTGGGATCATATCTTGTTCATTACCAGAAGTTTGGGATCGATTCGGAACTTTCATCAAGCTTTAATTAAATTTTAAAATTTCAGGGGCATTTTGGTAATTTTACATGCTTTTCAGATTTTAGGGTTTTACAGTTGTTGTTGAGCGGGTGCAGCGGAACGTTGTTGTGATGTATCTATCGAAGCTCCACCATAGTATTCATCATACATAAACTTGAAGAAATTATCCAGTTCTTGATTTGTAGGTTTATCAGTGTTAGTTGACTGAGCTCCTTGGGGTGTGAGTCCTGAACTGATGTGTCCAGAAGTTTGACTTTGTGGTGCGGGTCCTAATCTGATACGATTAGAAGCCATTGGGTTAAGCGTGGGTTCTAGAGCGAGTCTCTCAGAAGCCATTTTTGAAATCTCATCAAATTTCACATTCATCGTCTCCATTACTCTTTTCGTTCTTCTATTATACACCCTAAATGCCCTCGAATTATCAGAATAACCAATGAAGATACCAATATCACCCTTAGCCTTCAGCTTCCCCAGATCCTCTTTGTCATTTGTAGGATAGCACAAAGCGCCAAATACATGAAGATAAGAGATATCGGGTTTTCTGATGTTCACTAGTTCGTATGGGGTTTTATTGAATCTTGGATGGATAAGGGATCGGTTTTGAGTAAAACAGGCAGTGGAAACAGCATCAGCCCATAAAAACAACGGTGCACAGGAATAAATTAGCATAGTGCGAGCAGCTTCCACAAGCGTTCTATTTCTTCTTTCAACTACTCCATTCTGCTGTGGAGTTCTGACTGCTGATGTCTGGTGAGTAATTCCAGTTTCTTCAAAATATGTTCGTAACTCCTGATTAGTAAATTCCGTGCCATTTTCAGTTCTTACAATCCTAACTGGAGCTTGAAGTAGAACTTGAATTCGCTTCAGAAATGTGATGATGATTCCAGGTGCTTCGTCTTTTGATCTCAAAAACCTTACCCATGTATATCTTGAGTAATCATCGACAATTACAAGAATATACTTCTTCCCATTGATACTCTCAACTCTCATTGGGCCACATAAGTCCATGTGCAATAGATGTAACTTATCAACCGAACTAGGAATGGTTTTAGGTTTATAAGTTGCCCTTTTGCTCTTGCCTTGTTCACAGGAAGGACATAAGTGTTCTTTGGTGTATTTGAATTTAGGGAGACCGGTGACGATGTTGTCTTTGGCAAGCTTTGTTATCGTGTCAAAGTTGAGATGGGAAAGGCGTTTATGCCACAACCAGGACTTAGTATCGTCAGCTCTAGTCATAAGACAAATTGGTGATGACGAGGCCATTTGGTTTATGTCGATAGCATAGAGATTGGTGCCACGATTTCCGGTTAAGAGATCATCACCAACCAAGTTCCTAACGAAACATGTATTTCTTCTGAATGCAACCTCTAAATCCGCATCACAAAATTGTCCGACTGAAAACAGGTTGTGTCCCAATCCTTCGACATAGTAAACTCGAGTGATTAAAAAATTCCCAAACTGTAGATCTCCATAACCCAGAATAGCTGCTACATGATCATTCCCAAACTGAACTGTTCCCATGAACTTCCATACAAAGTTGATCAGCAGCTTCAGATTCCCGGTCATGTGCTTGCAGCAACCCGAGTCGACGATCCAAAGCCATATTTCGATAACCTGCCAATAACAGATGATTGTGCATTTGGAAACCGTTTATCATTTGGTTCCATGGGGTTAGGGATAACAGGAGAAATACAATCATAGATGGTTTTTACTGGTTCTTCCTTAGCCATTTTTATTCTACCATTTTCTAGACTGAATTCTCTACCCGTTGGAATCCATACACACATCTTAAGATAGTTCCTAGGCAGCAGACTACTAGTGGTTTTCCTAGACTTTGCAATAAGTCTTTGAATGTATCTAGTCTTAGCAATAGTTCCTGAAGGAACATCTTTCTTAACAGGCTTATTATTCACATGCACAACATTAGAAACAATATCATCACACACATTTTCAGACAAAGATTTCTTGTTCATTAAACAAACTGGTTCATTACATGCACTAGAAATATTGTATTTAACATTACATTCAGATGACATAAGTTTCTTCTTGGAAAGCGATAGAATCCTAGGGTGTTCTTCTACTTCTTTCGTTTTATTCTTGGTTTCACTCTTAGAAGCAGGCGCGACTCTATTCCTTGTATTGCTCTTAGGCTTTGGTCTGCTGCTCTTAGAGGTACATTCTACTCCTGTAGAAGGTAAGGCACACTCATTAGGATTTATTTTGTTGTCCTTTGAATCAGTGTTAGCTTTCCTAGTCTCTTTTGGATTTTCCTTAACACTTTTGTCTATCGCCCTATATGTTTTAGATGTAGAGGTAGATGCAATAGTGGTACTAATCCTATAAAGTCCAGGTGCTATCAAATTTGGTGTTTTGACAACTACTTTCTCTTTTGCTTTTTCTTTGGGCAAGGGTGAAGGAGCACATTGTGAAATTGACATTTTTGGTTTTGCATGAATTTCTTCACCCTTCCCTTTTTGACATTCAAGCTGAGACTTCAAAAGATCAATTTGTTTTTTCATTTCTTTGTAAGAACGTTCATACGACAGTTTGTCATACTTGCATTCTTCCTTTTTTCGATCCAGTTGTTTAAAATATGTAATATTTTCTTTTTCAAGCTTTGCAAATGCATTTTCATATTTTGAAACAATTTCGGAAGTCTTGGCTCGAATTCTTTCATCATCTTCAACAGAATACATTTGATAAATAATGGACATAATATCAGTTGAAAGAGCTTCTTCAGAGAGTGCGTCATTTTGTTTTTCCAAAACTTTGATTTTTTGAATGTTTTCATTAGCTTCAAGTACCAAGGATGTGTGGTCCTTGACAAATTCAGTTACTTCTTTGATAATTGCATTCTCAACATGAATTGCTCTCGCATGTATGCCAGATACACTGGGAGTAATCTCTGTTTCGAACATCTTTTTCTGTTCAGTTTGAAAACTTGAAAACCAATCGTTTATTTTAGCATCAGTTTTGGTTGCTACAACAGTTTGAAGCATTTCAACTCTCCTTTTAAGATCAGCCAAAAGTATTCTAGCTTCACTTGTATGACAAGTGTTGTTAGAGTACATTTGTTCGATGTTAGAAAGGTGTTTTGAAACAACTTTGAACTTTGAGACAGCCACTGGTTTTTTGAAAAACAAAGGTGACTCCTTTTTAACAAGATGAACACCAGCAAGTTTGTTAGCTTCATTATAATCGATTGGCTGGATTTCTCTGTTCAATTGTCCCATTTTGTTTCGACTCTCTTTCGTAAGCTCAATCGTTTCATGTGAATCATAACAAGTAGGTGGATCATGCATATCATTTATAATATTACCATTATATAGCACATTCTGTTCTTTCTGAGCTTTCTTGAGATAACAAGGGTTTTCACAACTGATAGCCATTTTCTTTCTTGTATGTAAAATCGGGTTTGGATCGTTAATTATCAAATTGACTGTTTGTGCAGAATGACCCGTTTTTACAAGCAATTCTTCTAACTTTTTAATAGTTTCCTGTTTGTCAAGTACTTCATCAAGAAGTTCATCTTCTCGTTTTGAAAACTTTGTATGCAACTCTTTCTTTTCTTTTTCAAGATCAGAACAAGTTGATTTTTGTTTAGAAAGTTGGTTGGTTAGATCAGAAATTTCTGCTTTTAAGGATTTAATTTGCATGTTCAATTTAACATCAAGAGTGTCGTATTTGATTTGCAAATGTTTCTCCCTTGAAACAGAATCACTGTAACCAGTTTCAAGTTCTGACAGTCGTTTGTGGTGAAATTCAAAAGCTTTTTCGTTCACCTTGTATCTCTCAAGCTCAGTGGTCAATTTTTCATTAGCGGCCTTAACATCGCTATTGATCTTTTTGACCTTTTCAATTTCAATACCACAATTTTGCAATAATGATTCAAATAAAGCACGTGTTTCCTCTTCAGTCTCAGTATGCTGTGACTCGAAGTCACCATTAGGATTCATATCTGGAGTAGCCAAATTAGTATTACTACAACTTGGGGAGTCCATATATGTATCATAAGTGAGAGTAGGAGTCGCAGGATGCTGTTCTTGTTGAGGTGACATATCAAACATTTCATTATTGTGACATGTAGCATATGTAGGTACCTCAGATATCACATTAGCATCATAAGCAGGAGGTGCTTCAGAATCCGTGTCATATTTAACCTCCTGAAGATTTGCCATGAAGATGCAGTTGGCATCGATATCCTCCAAATCCTCTGAGTCATCCATCAGTGCCATGAAATCATGTTCCTCAGCACTTAACTGAAACCCTGCCTTGTCCTTCTGAGCTAAGAGCAAAGCTTTCTGAAGATACTCAGGATCTTTCTTTTTTGGCTTGGAGGGACAGTTTCTTGCCATATGACCAGTACCTTGACAGTTAAAACATTTCAACACATTTCCTTGATTCATATTCCCAACATTCCCAGCAACAGGAGCAGCAACATTCCCAAATTGATTTCCCATATTCTGACCTCTTCTGTTTCCAACAACTTGACCTAACTGATTCTGATTACCCATATGCTGACTGATACGGGCTAAACAGTCAACTAATATTGACCAGGTGAATGGTCAACACGAGTCAAACAATCTAGGGCACGATCTCCCTGGAGTATAGTGTTTTCCCGGGTCGTTATATCTCAGCGAAGCGTGAAATTGTGCTTAGAACGATTTGTGATCAAGTGTTATTGAATGAAAAAGGGGATATTTGAGATTTTGCTTTATTAACAATTCTAAATAACAAATTAAAAACAAATATACACAATAAAATTTAAACGCGAATTAATAAATTACAAACGCGTAACGGGAATCTAAAATGGGACAAAAACTGAAATATATAAAATTTAAAACCTAAAAATGTAAAATGACTTAAAACTTATTTAAAAACTAAAATTATATTTTTTATACTTTTTATTTAATTATTATTAATTATTTATTATTTAATTACTTATTAAACTATTTAAATTTATAAAAAATACTAAATGAACAAAGAAAAATCTAAAACTTTTTCTAAAAATATTATAAGATGAAAAGAAGCTAAGAAAATTATAAAAATGAAAATTACTTAATTAAAATTTAAAAAGATAAATTCTATTAAATAGAAGCTATCACTATATTTCTATTTTTGGTTTTTCTTAAGGTCTAAAAATAAGATTATATTTTTCCTAGATTATAAATGACAAAATAAAATTATGAAAATTAGAATTATATTTTTCTGATTTATATTCTATTTATTATGATTTAATTACTATTATAAACTAATAAAAAAGATTAAAAATATTAAAACTATTCAGAAAATTATGAAACTTTACAGATAAATCTAAAATATTATTAAAAAGCTAGGAAAAATAAAATGAAAAGTTTAATAAGCCTGGAGAGCTGATTTGGGCAGATAAGCAGTTGGCAAATAAGCCAAAAATAAGCTAAAAAGCTCAAAACTCAACCAAATGCTCAGGATAAGTTAAATATACTTGTTTAAGCACAAAACAACTGAAAACTACAAATAAGCACAAGGAATTAACAAGATAAGCAGTTGGCTGTTGAACAACTTATGCAGAATTTTCAGTTAAAGCAGCCAACTTGCAGAGCCAATTTAAGCAACCAATAAGCAGAAAAGTGGGAATATTATGGGGGCAAAAGCTTGCTTATACTACTGGCTATCTAAAAATATGAAAAGCCCTATCACAAAACACCCAATTGATGTCCAATTAAAGGCTAGATCAGGTGGTGAAAATGGGGTGTCTGCTGTGGTGGTCTGTGGTATGCAGGGTTGTGCAGAATTGCACACACCAATTGGGACCTATCCAACTTTTGTTGTTTACACTATATGGACTAATTGTGACTCAGAAAAGCCAAGGAACAGGCCAAAATAAGCTTGTGGCTTATTCTAGCTTGTTTGGTCTCTTTATGGACTGAAATTCACACAAGGCACTAAAAACTTGAATTCCTATCTAAGCTGCTAATTAGATCTTGAACACAGCTTATTATGGCTAAAATAAGCTAATCCAAAGTTAGGAAAAAGGTAAATGTACAGTAATCACTGGGTTTGACCAGTTGACTGCACAATTCAAACACCCCTTCTAGGTGTGTCTGTGGTGGATTTTAAAAGGAAAACACAATTTTGAACTAAAAGCCTTAATTTTACTGGTTAACTAACTTATGTAAACACTAATAAGTAACTTTTATTAGAAATATAAGCAGTCTAATAAGCTTATGCTAATATGGCTATTTTTGGTCTTTTTTTAAGTTTTTTAAGTAATATAAAGAAAAAGCTATAAACTACTGATATAACTTATGAAATACACTTAAGGACTATCAATAAGCAAATAACAACAATGATAAGCTACTGATAAGCACTTCTACAGTAAAATGCAAAATTAAGCTAATATTGAGAAAAGCTTACAACTGAAAAAGCTATGGAACAAGAGAACAAGGACTAGAACCACTCCTAGCTTGTTGTCAACAAGCTAGAAACCAGAAAAACCATCCAGCTTAGCTTCTAAACCCAGAATTGCTTATTTTGACCCATCAGTTGACTTTGGTTGACTTTTCTTCAAATCTTGAATTAGAACAAGTTTACACTATAATAAACTTACAATAAGCTATATGAAGCTTATATAAGCTATTGGAAACAACTGAGAAGCTGTTTCATATACTACTTATCAATGATCTAATTCACAGAGTACATGAAAATCAGAACACTTGGTATAATCATTAACTACTGACAAATAATCAAAGAACAACAACAAATACACTAATTTTACTTTGTATTGATTGATTGAAACTTGATATTACAAATTACATTACTGGAAATTGAAAAACGATTTATTCTACTTGTACCTACTTGCCATAAAAGGCTACAAAAGCTTCTATATATACAAAAATAAAATGGGAAAACCCTAGTCGACATCCCTCCATCCTTCTGCACCCTTGATTGGCTTCAATTTGATCTCAATCGTCCAATCTTCTTTTTGGCGGGAAAAATGGAAAAGTGGTAAATCCACTATCTCTGACTGTTGGGGAGAAGGAAGATGCATTAAATGCATTTGGGAGTGTTAGGAGCGTGTATGGAGGGGGGATGAGGTGGTGAGACAGCTGTGGAAAATGGTGAGGTGGTGGTGATGACTGGTTTTGTTTGGCGGCAAGTGGAAGGGATAAGAGTTTGACCGAAGTCAAACTCTTATATTTAGCAAAGGTGAGTGGGCCGGGTCATAAGGTTTTTGGGATTGGGCTTGGATTAGTTGGATTGGGTAGTGGGTTGGGTTTTAATAATAAAAGGGTTGGGTTTTATTTATGGGTTTAAGGGTATAAGTTTTGATCCGGATTTGGTTTTAGTTAAACATAGGGACCAAACTTGTAATTGCTGAATAGTTGAGGGGCTGAAACTGTCAAGTTTCCAAAATTATCACAAGTACCATTTTTGCCATATGTGAATAACCCAAGGATCATAGATGTAATTTTCCACTTTTTAAACCTTCAGGGACCATTTATGTCATTTTTGGATTTTTAGGGGTTAAATATGTAAATTTCCAAATGTTTATCAAAAGGACCAATCATGTCAAGTGTGAATAGTACAAGGGTATAAAACATAATTTTCCATTTTTAAAACACCCGATGACTAATTTTGACAACTTTTGAAATTCGAGGGACTAGACTTGCCATTTATGCAAACTTTATTCGTTTTCACTTGATTTTAATCATTTTGCATCTGAAACATATAAAAACACATTTTTAATGATATTTATAACATTTATGGTTATTTGTGTGTTTTTGGACGTTTATGTGGGTTTAAACAGGGTAAAACATATGTGTATTTAGACACATATCAAATCCCCCACACTAAACTATTGCTAGTCCCTAGCAATCTTTTACGAAGTTTTAATGGATTTTATCTCTTTACCAAAAGCCATTACTTCTGGAGTAGCCAAATGTTCCAGTTCAAGTAAGAACTTTGGTACACTGATAACCAAATGATTTTGAGCAAATCATAAGCTGTGAACGGTTTTGATTTGTCTTTACCAGAAGCCGTTTGCTTCTGGACTAGCCAACTCTTAGATAAAATACAGTTATTATCTTTGGTGAGCTGATTACCAATCATGGTTTTTCACTGCCTTTACCACAAGCCATAACCTTGCGGGCTAGCCAAGTCTTCACTTATAAGGATATGGTGAGTCGAATACCATACAATTTTAGGCAAATTGTCAGCCATAAACGGATTTGATGTATCTTTACCAAGAGTCGTTTGCTCTCGGATTAGCCAATCCTTATGTAGGTTAGACATGGCAGACTGATAACCATTTATTGCGTTCTATTGTGAGAAAAAATTTTAAAATTTTGGCTAAAATGGGGGTTACTAGATGGTACATTTGATCAAATTCGCTAGAATTCCCCCCCACACTTAGAACTGAATATTGCCCTCAAGATTCAAAGCACTGGTTGTTAAACCAACACTTAGAACGTAAAAAGGAAATACTAATAGCCATTATTTTATATACACACACTTTTTTTTTTTTTTTGACTGTACATATTTACAACATGTGGGGCATCTCCCCCACACTTAGGTGGAACATGGGTGAAAACCCAAATTTTGCTACTGTTTTTATTAACCGAGTCGCTAGCTTGACTCGACCCCGAATTCATTGGTTCATGGGGAAGTAAGTGGAAGAAACCACCTCTATCGGACTTTCATTAAAGATGCTTGGTTAACCAATTGAGCATAAGAAAGTTCCACACCGATGAGATAAATCCGGCATTTAAACCAATGTTAGATGGACAATGCCGGGATCAAAAGTTATATCCTCACTCCCAAATGAGTGAAAGATAGGGGAAATCACCGGGTAGGTGAAGGGAAGAAGAGAGATCTGAACAGCAATTAAAATAAGAACTTCCTCCTCAAGAATTGCAAGTGGAGGAGGCAAGTCCTTAAACTTGATCTCAGGAAATTTATCAGTTTTATCAACTGACTTGGTTTCCTCATTATGAAGTTGTTTTGGTGGAAGAGGGGAAGATGAGTCTTCGTTTAACAAATTTTCTAGAAAAAGGATATCCCCCTCAGGATCAAGATAGTTATCATCAACCTCATGTGGAAGTGAACTATCTGGAGCAAGAAAAGCATCGACTTCATCCCAAAAGGGATCACTTCCCTCAACCGAAGTGAGAGAAGGGGAAGAGTCGGCTATGATAAGTTGAGAAGATGTGGTGGGATCCCCACTTACAGAATTATGAAAATAACCAAGATTTTCTTGAGAGTACTCCTTTGAAGTAATGTCAATGACATCGATTCGGTTAACCGAAGCAGAATCAAAATTTGAGGAGTACCTCGACGTTTGATCATGGTTAAAAGTAACAGCTTCATTACCCACACGCAATGTGATCTCATGCTTAAATACATCAATAAGAGTATGGCCCGTTTTTAGGAATCCTCTTCCAAGAATTAGAGGAACCTTTTGATCTGCTTCGAAGTCAACAACCACAAAGTCAGCTGGAAAGTGGAACTTTCCTACTTTCACAAACACATCTTCGGCAATGCCGCAGGGATGAGATATGGTTCGGTCTGCAAGCTCAAGAGTCATGCAGGTAGGAGTAAGAGCCGGAAGAGAAAGTTTCTTCCATACAGAATGAGGCATCAGGTTGATGCTTGCACCTAGATCTGCTAAGGCATAGCATTCAACCATTCCCGGAAATACACAAGGTAGTAGAAACTTTCCAGGATCTCCAAGCTTCTCCGGAAGCTTTTTCAAGATAACTGCTGAGCAGTTCTCATTTAACGGAGTTTTAGCCATTTCAGTCAGCTTTTCCTTGTTGCTTAGTAAGTGTTTGATTGTTGATGCAAATTTGGGCATCAGAATGATAGCATCCGCAAAACTTATGTCAAAATGTATTTCTTTAAAGATTTGAAAGAATTTGTCCATTTGTTGACTAGCTTTCTCACGGAGCTTTTGCTCATTTAAGCGTGATGGGTAAGGAATGTAAGGTTTGGATTTTTGGGCAATGACTTCAGGAGTCTCTACAGATTCAAAGACAACTCCTGGTTTGGATTTCTTTTTCTGGACAATCGGAGGCTGGACATGTGCTGTACTTGGTGGGTTTGGAATTTGTACTTTGTCCGTTGTATCCTCCGTTTCTTTCTCCCTTTCAAACAACGGAGGAGGAATAGGGCCAGAGGGCCCCTTATAAGCAGCACCACTTCGAGTGGTGATAGCTTTGACGAAAGTGGTATCTCCGTCATCATCACTGTCATCAAGTACACTGACAGGAACAGCATTGAGCATTTCAGAATAATATCTGGCTGATCTTTGCTCACTAAGTTTGGTTGACAAACTTTTAACCGTAAATCGTGAAAGAGTAGGATCGATTCTTGACGGTTGAGGAGCAATTGTGGGTGTAGATTTTTGGATGACCGAAGGTTGGACGTATTTAGCACTTCCATTGTTAGTGGGAAGTACCGAGTCCTTTTTCACCTTGAGTTCAACATGAGCTTTACCACTACGTGTAGTGACAGCTTTGAGTTCACCCCTTGGGTTGACAACAGTGTTACTTGGGAGACCTCCCGAGGTAGAAGGTAGATCATTTAAAGATTTTTTATGTCATTTATTTGGGTAACCAACAACTGGTTTGTCTGATATTGAGTTCTATTTGTCTCCTCTTGAGATTTTATGAATTGCCTAACCAACTTATCTGAGGATGTCTGATTATGGTTTTGGACATTCCATGGTTTTTGGTTATGATTACCCTGATTCTGACCTCGGTTCTGATTGAAATTTTGAGAATTGTTGAAATTTTGTCCCTGGTTTTGAACAAAGCGATTTTGATTATTCTGATTTGGCACGGGTGGAAAACCAGGTGGGACCATAGCATTCGGTGCTCGGTACTGAGTCTCAGCATGCGGACGGTATTGATTTTGGTTTACTGCAGCTACGGAGCTGGGTAAAGAGAAGCATCGGTTGCTTGACAATCATAATACGCATGTGGGCCACACAAGTTTCAACACTTTGTTTATTGCTTTGATTTGTTCCGGTTTATGCATTTCACTCTTCATTCTTTTATTCCCTCATCAGCAACGCATTGTATCGTTAGAGCGGCTAACTCAGTGAGTTGCCGGATGAAGAAGCAGGATGACAGGAACAATCACTTTGTTTCGAGAATAGAACTTTTGATTTATTTCACAAATTCAACCACTCTCAGGTCGACGATTCAAGATATTGCACCAGCGGCTGCGTTAAGTGCATCTTGATCGATTTGGGTTAACCATTAAAAACGTATTTATCTGTTGTAACTCCGTAAAATCGTGATGTGGGCACTTTCGGAGAGATCTTTAAATCTGCCATGCCTCTCCGAAATTTTCATCGAACCTTGACGAAATCCAGCAATTTCATTTTTTAAATTAGTCGTCTTGATGAGGGAAGAAATAATTGACAAATTTCTGCACTAGATCTTCCCAAGTTCAATGATCGAGGGGGTCTTTATCCACAAATTCGGGCTGCCCTTCGAGTGAGATGAAATAGCATCAATTTGATCACTGTTTGCGGCACATTTTTGTAATTGATTGTAGAGGTCAGTTTGTTGAACCAACGAATGTGTGCATATGGATCCTCTCGTTCAAACCCGTGGAATTGGTTGGTAGAAATGAGCTGAATCAAATGTGTTTTCAGTTCAAAATGATCAGAATCGATGGCTGGTAAAACGATGGCATCTTCGTAACCCTCGGTGGGTGCCCGGAGCATTTTCGCCATTGTGCGATTGTCTGCCATATTATCAGTGGGATCAGTACGAATCTCGGGTTCGACTATTTGGGCAGCACGTCTACGATTACGTCTTCTCGAAATATTTACGAGTTCACGTAAAGGGCTTGATGACGTGGAAGAACGAGTGCGCATGCACTAAGTAAAATATTCCAATTAAAACAAGACAGAAGCAAAACACAAGTGAACTTAAACCAATAATCTGCAAGCGTACGGTAGCTCTCTAAAAGATAAACGCACAGAGTGGCGGAGAAGCAAAGGTGGGCAATTAAATGCTCCTTAAAAACCCGCTTCTTTCAGTCCGACAATTTAATGTCAGACTATCCTTAAACCTCCGTTATAGTTTGTTTATCAATCAAAGGTGAGCCGATATTCGCAAGTGATACAAAGGCAAGTTTTAAATCTGATGTTTGGGAACTTATTATGGCCGTACCCCCAATTAGGTAGTACTCTGTCTTGGTTCTCGATGGTTATTTTTATTATTGTTATTTATTAAACAAAGAAAAGGGAAAATATTTTTGGTGTTTTTATTTTTTATATGATATTATATATAGAAAGGAAAAGATTTTTTTTTTTTTTTTTTTTTTTATATGGTTTATGGGGAATTGAAATACGATATTTTTGGTACTCGATCCGTTAAACGAATTAAATTCACGAGCGTTTTGCTTTATATAAGATAAATATAAAAAGATAGAAGATATACACAGTTGGGTTTCAAAACACGATACTGCAAAACGTTTAAAACACGCAGCACACCTCCCGGCAGCGGCGCCAAAATTTGATACGGCTAAACAGTCAACTAATATTGACCAGTGAATGGTCAACACGAGTCAAACAATCTAGGGCACGATCCTTCCTGGAGTATAGTGTTTTCCGGGTCTTATATCTCAGCGAAGCGTGAAATTGTGCTTAGAACGATTTGTGATCAAGTGTTATTGAATGAAAAAAGGGGATATTTGAGATTTTGCTTTTTAACAATTCTAAATAACAAATTAAAACAAATATACACAATAAAATTTAAACGCGAATTAATAAATTACAAACGCGTAACGGATCTAAATGGGACAAAACTGAAATATATAAAATTTAAAACTAAAAATGTAAATGACTTAAAACTTATTTAAAACTAAATTATATTTTTTATACTTTTTATTTAATTATATTATTATTTATTATTTAATTACTTATTAAACTATTTAAATTTATAAAAAATACTAAATGAACAAAGAAAAATCTAAAACTTTTTCTAAAAATATATAAGATGAAAAGAAGCTAAGAAAATATAAAAATGAAAATTACTTAATTAAAATTTAAAAAGATAAATTCTATTAATAGAAGCTATCACTATATTTCTATTTTTGTTTTTCTTAAGGTCTAAAAATATGATTATATTTTTCCTAGATTATAAATGACAAAAGAAATTATGAAAATTAGAATTATATTTTTCTGATTTATATTCTATTTATTATGATTTAATTACTATTATAAACTAATAACAAAGATTAAAAATATTAAACTATTCAGAAATTATGAACTTTACAGATAAATCTAAAATATTATTAACAAGATAGGAAAAATAAAATGAAAAGTTTAATAAGCCTGGAGAGCTGATTTGGGCAGATAAGCAGTTGGCAAATAAGCCAAAAATAAGCTAAAAAGCTCAAAACTCAACCAAATGCTCAGGATAAGTTAAATATACTTGTTTAAGCACAAAAAAACTGAAAACTACAAATAAGCACAAGGAATTAACAAGATAAGCAGTTGGCTGTTGAACAACTTATGCAGAATTTTCAGTTAAAGCAGCCAACTTGCAGAGCCAATTTAAGCAACCAATAAGCAGAAAAGTGGGAATATTATGGGGGAAAAAGCTTGCTTATACTACTGGCTATCTAAAAATATGAAAAGCCCTATCACAAAACACCCAATTGATTTCCAATTAAAGGCTAGATCAGGTGGTGAAAATGGGGTGTCTGCTGTGGTGGTCTGTGGTATGCAGGGTTGTGTAGAATTGCACACACCAATTGGGACCTATCCAACTTTTGTTGTTTACACTATATGGACTAATTGTGACTCAGAAAAGCCAAGGAACAGGCCAAAATAAGCTTGTGGCTTATTCTAGCTTGTTTATTCTCTTTATGGACTGAAATTCACACAAGGCACTAAAAACTTGAATTCCTTTCTAAGCTGCTAATTGGATCTTGAACACAGCTTATTATGGCTAAAATAAGCTGATCCAAAGTTAGGAAAAAGGTAAATGTACAGTAATCACTGGGTTTGACCAGTTGACTGCACAATTCCAAACACCCCTTCTAGGTGTGTATGTGGTGGATTTTAAAAGGAAAACACAATTTTTGAACTAAAAGCCTTAATTTTACTGGTTAACTAACTTATGTAAACACTAATTAGTAACTTTTATTAGAAATATAAGCAGTCTAATAAGCTTATGCTAATATGGCTATTTTTGGTCTTTTTTTAAGTTTTTTAAGTAATATAAAGAAAAAGCTATAAACTACTGACATAACTTATGAAATACACTTAAGGACTATCAATAAGCAAATAACAACAATGATAAGCTACTGATAAGCACTTCTACAGTAAAATGCAAAATTAAGCTAATATTGAGAAAAGCTTACAACTAAAAAAGCTATGGAACAAGAGAACAAGGACTAGAACCACTCCTAGCTTGTTATCAACAAGCTAGAAACCAGAAAAACCATCCAGCTTAGCTTCTAAACCCAGAATTGCTTATTTTGACCTATCAGTTGACTTTGGTTGACTTTTCTTCAAATCTTGAATTAGAACAAGTTTACACTATAATAAACTTACAATAAGCTATATGAAGCTTATATAAGCTATTGGAAACAACTGAGAAGCTGTTTCATATACTACTTATCAATGATCTAATTCACAGAGTACATGAAAATCAGAACACTTGGTATAATCAATAACTACTGACAAATAATCAAAGAACAACAACAAATACACTAATTTTACTTTGTATTGATTGATTGAAACTTGATATTACAAATTACATTACTGGAAATTGAAAAACGATTTATTCTACTTGTACCTACTTGCCATAAAAGGCTACAAAAGCTTCTATATATACAAAAATAAAATGGGAAAACCCTAGTCGACATCCCTCCATCCTTCTGCACCCTTGATTGGCTTCAATTTGATCTCAATCGTCCAATCTTCTTTTTGGCGGGAAAAATGGAAAAGTGGTAAATCCACTATCTCTGACTGTTGGGGAGAAGGAAGATGCATTAAATGCATTTGGGAGTGTTAGGTATCGTGTATGGAGGGGGGATGAGGTGGTGAGACAACTGTGGAAAATGGTGAGGTGGTGGTGATGACTGGTTTTGTTTGGCGGCAAGTGGAAGGGATAAGAGTTTGACCGAAGTCAAACTCTTATATTTAGCAAAGGTGAGTGGGCCGGGTCATAAGGTTTTTGGGATTGGGCTTGGATTAGTTGGATTGGGTAGTGGTGGTTTTAATAATATAAGGGTTGGGTTTTATTTATGGGTTTAAGGGTATAAGTTTTGATCCGGATTTGGTTTTAGTTAAACATAGGGACCAAACTTGTAATTGCTGAATAGTTGAGGGGCTGAAACTGTCAAGTTTCCAAAATTATCACAAGTACCATTTTTGCCATATGTGAATAACCCAAGGATCATAGATGTAATTTTCCACTTTTTAAACCTTCAGGGACCATTTATGTCATTTTTGGATTTTTAGGGGTTAAATATGTAAATTTCCAAAAGTTTATCAAAAGGACCAATCATGTCAAGTGTGAATAGTACAAGGGTATAAAACATAATTTTCCATTTTTAAAACACCCGATGACTAATTTTGACAACTTTTGAAATTCGAGGGACTAGACTTGCCATTTATGCAAAATTTATTCGTTGTCACTTGATTTTAATCATTTTGCATCTAAACATATAAAAACACATTTTTAATGATATTTATAACATTTATGGTTATTTGTGTGTTTTTGGACGTTTATGTATGTTTAAACAGGGTAGAACATATGTGTATTTAGACACATATCACTGACCCATCTGATTTCCCATATACTGCCCTTTATTTTGATTACCCATCTGAGGAGCATATCCTTGTTGATTGCCATATCCTCTAACCATTTGTCCTTGTTGACCCATGTTGAAACCCGGTTGAGCAAACTGCCTGTAGCGAGTGTTCGATGAAATCCTTTGATTGTTGTTGGTAGGTGTGGAATAGCGTCCTTGAACAACTTTTGATAGAAGGGTGAATGCTTGAGACAGTGCAGACATGTCATCATTAGGATTGTATGGTGATTCTGGGTAAATTTGTTGTGGAATGACTTGTTGTTCTTGAGGATAGAATTGTTGTTGTGGGAAGATAGCAGTTTGTGGAGAGTATTCATGTGGCATGTAGTTCTGAGTGGGAGTTGATGATGATTATGTGTTCACTATTGAAGGTGATGGTGACTGAGCAATTAATGCTAAAGGATCATGTTTTTTGGCAAGCATTTCTTTCCTAACTTCATCTGCCTCTTTCTGGTTTTGTTTCAAGAAATCATACAGTTGATCATAATTCACTTCATGAAGGTTCTTTGTTTGATTAACAATCGTAACATATCGTCCCCATTCCTCTGGAAGGTTGTTAAGGAATTTGATGTTCTGGACAATCTGTTTTGGTGTTAAATTAGTCCTGATGAGCTCATTCATGAGAGTGCAAAACCTTGTGTAGTAGATTTCAATTGGTTCAGCTGGAGTGGATGAAAACTTCTCCCATTCAGTTGGAAGCTTGTTTTCAATGTCTTGTTGACCAATTTCAGTTCCATGACATAGCCTCCTAACTCGTTCCCACATGTCGTAAGCAGTTTCACAGCTGTCAACAGCACAAAAGATCTCTTGTGGTAAACCAAGTTGAATTAGGTGCATGGCTAAGTCATCTGCTTCAATCTGTTTCCAATCCTCTTCTGTGTACTCTTCTTCTTTCTGAGTACGAAAGGATGGTTGAACAGGAGGTGTTTGATTCGGATCACCAGCTTCTTGAATCTGACGAGGTTTGAATGGACCATTCTTGATGGAGTTGATCAGGAGTTTGCCTTGTCCATTAGGTTTTGTTTTCAAGTAACGAAGCATATGGCTTGTCCATGGAAGATAACTACCTTTCTCTAGCATGGGAGGACGGTTTTCAGCACCAGCTGCATGGATGTCTTGTTGAGTAGTCATTGTTGTTGTTGTATGATAAGGTTGATTGATTCAGGATCGTTGCAAAGAAATAGGTGTTGTGATTGTTGAAGATAAAACTTTGATGATGTTGTTGATGATCTTTGAGTTTACAATTTAGATAAACAAAACAATTTAAATAAAGTTACTAAATTTGACTAGACAATAATTTAGACAAAAGCAAAAGATTACAATTCGTCAAAGTTATGTAAATTAGAATTTAGATAAAATATCAATTTCTATAGAAATTTCAATTTGACCAGAATTTATACAAATTATGGTAAAATTTCAATTTAGATAGAAATATCTAATTTATATAAATTGATAATTTATATAAAACGATCTAACACTCTTATACAAGAGAGTAGATATCCGATTGTCGAAGTATTTTCTACACTTATACAAGCGCAAAAATACCGAGTTCACTTTTGTTGTTGAAGAAATCACGATCGAAGCAAATTTATAAAAGTTATTTAAGTTGAACAATGTTTATGTAAAGTGCAAGGGTTAATTCTGCCAAATCCGGAAGTTCACAAAAGCTGATACAACTGCGAGGGGCTGAATCTGCCAAGTTCTGAAAGTTCCACACTGTCCGAGATCTGATTAGCGATAATCCTTTGTGTTCCGAGATCCAATTAGCGATAAAGATATCGGATGAACTTGAGAATGATTTGCGATAATCAGCCAAGGTCAATTGCGATAACACTGGTTGTGCTGAATTGCGATATAAGCTCAGTTCCAATTGCGATAAAGACAGCTTGTTGATTCGCGATAAAAGATCAATCCAATTGCGATAAACCCTAAGTTATGGCAATTCAAATTGCGACAAACCCTAACTTATTGCAAATCCTTATACAAGGATTGGATATATTTCGATGATGAGCAGCTTGATTTTATTGTTTTTCTTATACAAGAAATGCAATAAAATTCCAATTCGTAGCAGTGATGAATCGAACTTGAACCTTTTGAAGCAATACCACGATCACAACCCACTAAACCCTCTCGATAACACTAAAAAGCAACAAACTTTTTCAACAAAATCGTAGGAAATGATCAAAAACACTAAAAAGCTTGAACCTTTACTTGTAAAACTCACGAAATAAGTCGAACAAAGTAAAAAGCTTTAACCTTTTTCTTAACTAACCCACGTAAAGCTTAAAAACAAACACAACTAAATCCTAGATCCTTGTAAGGCGAATGATACCACTTGTAAAACACTAAATCGAACAACCTTAACTAAACAAACTAATCTATATTACTACTCTAAACTATACGTGACACTCTTAGATCAATAAAGAAGAAAAGATGAAGAAGAATGATGCGTGTATGAAATATTATAGCCGAATGTTATGATATCAAACCTTAAGAGAACATAATACAAAACACACACACACACTCTCTCACCTATACAAGACTAAGAGGCACACAATAAGGTGGAGAGTGTGTGTATCTATAGTGGAGTGGAAGCCTTTGTTGCCCTAAAAGGCTTCGATGGGCTTGTGTTGGACTTGGGATTTTATCATATTTCTTGAACTTTACTAATCAAAGACCAACACAAGTCTTACATATGGTTGTTTATACTACACGACACACACTTAAATACACATACAAATGACCATCACTTTTCTATAAAATATAAAAGCTAAAAACTATATAAACAAATCAAGGGTCATTGGTTTTACATCTCTTGTACACACAATTATCCCTAAAATTGTTTTCTTCTTTTCTTTCTTTTGGGTCGATCAAAACAAACACCTTTTAGGGATTCGATCGATTTTTTTGATCAAAAAAAAGTGTTTTGTTTTTATTTGTGTTAATTTACTAGCATAACTTTAATTCGTTATAGTACGTGTGTACAAGAACGTGGTACAATCACACTATTAATTGTATCTTGGATTGAATTGCAAAAACGGTATTGGGCAATTCGTGTAATCCTTATAAACCCTAATTAGGGTTCTTGATCATTGTATTGAAGAATTGATTCTTGTTTGGCTAGAATCAAAAGGTACACTTACTATTTAATTTGGTTAATTAATTTACATGTTATATGATCTACTCGCTTCCGCATGTTTACTTTGATGTTATTGTTTAATTATGATTGTCATGTATTAAAATTCCAACAGTAGCATCACGAGCCTTGGATAATGTGTAATTAATTACCAAAACGCATAAAAAACGAATCTTGAATTGTGTTTATACATGTTGATCGAATTTTTAAGGTTAAATATTCGAACCTTAATTTTTATTAAGGGCTGATTGCCCAAAATTAATTTTTAGGGTTTTGGATTTTGTAATTTTAATTTGGTTAGAAACCCTAGGATTGACATGTTTATATGCTAATTGTATACGATCTTGTGACAACGTGCTAATAATTGTTATGTAAAATCCATGAAAACGTGCATGTTTGGCATGGATTTATAGTCGATAAAATTTAAATTGTTTAAATTGGCTATATGAATTAATTGTTAAGTTTTACACATGTTTATTTATTGATGATCATTATGATGCATTACCAAATATTGAATTGGGTAAATTACTCATACTATTAATGTTAAGATGCTGTCGATGAAGATAATCAATTTTGGAAACTTGGTTTATCTTGAACTGTATAGTTAGACTAGATAATGGAGATGAGTTTCTTCAAAGAGAAGGAAACCCCTAGTGGTTTAATTCTTTATGGAAAAATGATATGGACAATATTGTACGCATATTTAATGAATGTCTTGTGAATATTCTATCCTAAGCACATTAAATATATATAAAGATTATGATTGTCATACTTATTTTCATTAATTTGATAAATGACAATGGAATATCAAAACGCTTTTTTGAGTGATTACTTGATCGAGGACGGTACGTAATTGAAAGGAGTTTATGAATTCAACTAATCTTTGGAAGTGTACAAAGTGCAATAATTTATGAATGGATTAATGCATGTATCTATGAGATAATACTTATGTTTAATTATTAAATCCAAGTTTTGATTTATAATTGAAATAAGATAATCTCTAAGTATTCCTGAAAGCTAGTGGGAGTATTATGTTTATTTATTAAATCATATATGTTGTATAACATATAGGAAGTAACATTCCATATAAGTTAAATGTTAATTCTTAGATTAGAATGAAACTTCACTTGAAAGATATAGAAAATATAACATACAACCTTGGAACAAATGTTTATTATTATTAAACATGTGCAGTAAATGAATCTAATAGAACATGATATATCATTTAGATAGTCTAAATGGATATGTATCTTTTGAAAAGATAGAACATGAACAAAATCTAAGTCTGACTCAAAGATTTTCATGTACATCATGTTATTGTTGTATCATACTTGATTGCAAGATGATTTGGCAACATTGATATCTAATTGAAAGTTATTAGATAACTAGTGTAATGAATATTCTATTAGAATATGTTTGGATATAGAATTACATCCTCAGCCTGGAGTTGCTCCTAGATTCAATGGATGAGCAATATGTCAATAGTTGTGCAAATTTTCATCGCCTACAAACTTGAAAGTTTGGAAGGCATTAAACATTACACAATATATATTAAAGTTTACGAGTTTTAAAGATCATATTGTTGTTTGTATACAATGATGTTGGTTTAATTGAGATAACACTCAATACTAGTCATGGTAGGATTTCATCCTTGTTAATGGCTATGTAAACTAGTTGTGCTCACTAAGAGCATAGTTGCATAATACATTAAAGAATAGAATACTTTAAACTTTAAAATGTTTGGAAGTTTGATTGTCATAAATTGGTGGTAGAGGATATCACACACTTTATGAAGTATTATGTGGCAATATCAAATTATTTGAATGCAAACATACAAGAACTTCACTAGTTGAATTCTTGAAATAAGTATTCTCAAAATTCTGATAGATCAAAGTTGGTTGTTTTATATCTTGTCAACAAGTATGATTATCATCACTTGAGGCATAATTCATCAACTAGAGATATCATGCATTGATCTATTTAGTATTTGGATAAAGGATGTTAAGAATTTATTATTTGTAATGAATTTAAGTACTTGGTACATTTATTTTCATTAATAATAAATTGTGTCCTAAATTTGCATGTTTAATCTAGTTATTCTAAATCGTCCATTGTCAATTAATGATATAGGAATATCATTAAATTAAGACAAATCTGAGTTTTGGTATAATATACTGGATAGTATATTGATGCGCTGACATGCCAAATTCACATGATATTCAATGAATTGAATATAGGACTTATCCCAAGCTACATGATTGTACTTTATGGATCTTGTCATTAAGTAAATCATGAATAGTTATCCTCAAACTTGAGATACCAGATAACTGTCATGAATGTAGTGCATTTCTGTGGAACAATTTAACGTTATACATAACTGGTAGTCATAAGGATTGTTTTCATAAGAGTTGCAAAGTTCGTGAGTTTTGCTTGTAGTCAATATAGAATTTGTTCCTTGAAATTTATTTTGGAGTTTAATACTGTTGGGCCCCTCGTAGGGTTGACAAGATGTTTACGTGGCCACGCCCAAGATCTCCCCTGAATATGTTCAAAAGATTTGGTAATCTTCCTCAATCACAAACAACGAGAAACAGAATAGTTAAATAAAGCGTGACTTAGATCCATATCTTTATTTAACAAGGTATTAGCGACAAAAGGATAATAATAATGATGAATCATTAAAGGTTTTTCAAGGAGACCTCACTCGAGTTGTACTAGAGGCATCGAAGTGTTGCTAGGCGCTAACCGATGTGATTACACTATTAAAATATGCCCAAGTGGGAGCGGTTAGTTTTGTGGACATAATTTAGTAGTCGTATGTTAGGATCGAACTCGAGACCACGGAATTGCACACTTTACGTATGAGAATTAAAGAATAATAATTATATATAAAAAGTTATATTTAATTATTTATTACACAAATATGTAACGAGAGTTAGTATTTAACGGATAATGACTAACAACCATTAACTAATAAAAGGAAAGAATTATAGAGTAAATAATTGGAACGTCGAGAAGGTTCCGGATCCCTCTTTGGGAAGCTTGGCCAATCGGTAGGGGATTGGGCTTGGCCAATCGGTAGGGGATTGGGCTTGCCCAATCCTACACCAACTTGTCCTCCAAGTTACTTACACTATATAAACAAATCAAGGGTTATTGGTTTTACATCTCTTGTAAACACAATTATACCTAAAATTGTTTTCTTATTTTCTTTCTTTTGGGTCGATCGAAACAAACACCCTTTTAGGGATTCAATCGATTTTTTTGGTCAAAATAAAGTGTTTGGTTTTTATTTGTGTTAGTTTACCAGCATAACTTTTATTCGTTATAGTACGTGTGTACAAGAACGTGGTACAATCACACTATTGATTGTATCTTGGATTGAATTGCAAAACGGTAAGGGGCAATTCGTGTAATCCTTATAAACCCTAATTAGGGTTCTTGATTATTGTATTGAAGAATTGATTCTTGTTTTGCTAGAATCAAAAGGTATGCTTACTATTTAATTCGGTTAATTAATTTACATGTTATATGATCTACTCCCTTCCGCATGTTTACTTTGATGTATTGTTTAATTATGATTGTCATGTATTAAAATTCCAACATAACATTCATCTTGAATATGATCCTCTTACCATAGATTCCAAAGTAAATGCCTTTTCTAAAGTTGCTCCTTCTTTTTGAACCACTTTGTGCAGACCTTGGTGTGTTGTACCTTGAATTGGGGATCTTTGGAGTAGTGTATATGTGACTGTTAGGGGTGTTTGATGTAGTATGTCTGTTGCTTTTAGAGAAGTTGTTTAGGATGCTTGATGTTACAATTTTGGGAACAAACCTTCTCTTTGTTTCTCTTCTTGCTTAACCATGGTATAAGCTTTTACAGTAATGGGAAGTGGTTGCATGTGAAGAATGTAACCCCTAAGGTTTGAGTAACTCTCATCCATACCCATTAAGAACTTCACTAGCCTTTTTCACTTATCTCTTTCTCCATTAATCCTCACATTTGCACAATTACACAAACACAAGTATGGAGCTTCTAAAGCATCACACTCATCCCAATGACCTTTAAGTTTTGTTGATACAAAAGTTGGGCGTTCCTTGATCCCGTACCAATCAGATCTTAATGCTTGAGACCTGCGCACTAAGAAAACAAAAAGACACCGTTAGGCTTATCGTGGGATTGTCTCCCACGATTATCCTCCGGCATGAGAGTAAGTAATCGGTTTTAGGGTTTGTAGAAGAGTTAGGGTTTGTAAGTCGTACCTTTGTGAAGGCTGAGGTGCCCTCTATATATGGACACGAAATCCTTGTTGGTTTCGTGTTCCCCAATCTTCGGTCTATCCCGCATAGGGTGGTTCATTGATATATATCCCATAAATAGAAGATATACTATCAAAACCATAAATAACGTTGGGTTTGGGCCATCGTAAGCCCAAACCATTATCGCAATAGCCCATATCGTGATGGGATGGAGTCCATTCGTGATGGACTTAAGTATGGGTCGGGTTCGTGACCCGAATACGGACTATACGTCATCATGTCCCCCCAGTCTAGTGTGCGCAATGCGAAATTGCGGATGCTAGACTAACAATTGGAACTAAAAATATTCCTTGATGCGTAGCGGGGAAGTTTCAAGTATTTTTCCGCCTAAATTTGAAAGTTAATCTAGTCCAAGTATCTTCTTCGAAAATCGTGAGGGTGGGTGAAAAAGTGCTTTACCTTTTGGGTTCCCAACCATCCGATTGGAGTAAGTGGGGTACACATGTCGTTCATCCATGAATTTGTGTACCTTATATAAACTTGAGCCGTCATTTCACTGTGGTTATCACAGTAAAAAATCATCATCTTCCGCCATTGTTAATCCTCCAACCAGCAATCAAAAATCAACAAAAAACTAAGGTAATAGCGCGTGCGCTTATCATGGTTCTTCAATTGTCTGATTTTACTTCCGAATTATCTGAGGATGAACTTCGTCAGTTCACTTCAGATTATTACATCCCTCTCGCATTGCATCCGGTAGTTCCGGCCGCAAATGCGTCGATAGCGGATTTCCCGCAAGGGAAAGTAGGGGTGTATACGCGTTTTTTCGAGTTCGCTAACCAGCGTGCGCCCATCTCCCTCTTTTTGTGCGATATTCTAAATCACTATCGCCTTCATATTTCCCAGCTTCACTGTATAGGTGCAGCAAAGATAACCAATTTTGAGGTGAATTGTCGCTTGTTAGCGATAGAACCAACAATTCATCTTTTCCGCGCGTTTTACCACACGTCGTGGTCAAACGGGTGGGTTTCCTTCTCTAAGCGCGCAGGGACACTGCAGTGCTATACTAAGAAGTTAGATGCACTGAGGGATTGGAGAGAAAAATTCTTTTGGGTTGATAGTTCATTTTTCCCATCCATTTTTGAGTTCTATACTCGAGAATTATTACCGAGAGACGAGCGCCCCGACCCCGGATTGTACAATGTAGCTGATGCGGATACGATCAACAACAATCGCATACCGATCAAAGCGTATCCCGAAGAGTTTTTGGTGCACATGGGCATTAGCCGTAATTACTTCGGTAGTCCAGAAGAAGTGCCAACATTTCTGGATGAAAATAGTCGGGGTGGGTGCTTGCCTCTTCCTTCCTCTTCGTTTAATAGCTGTAAGCGTTCTCCCTTTGTAGCGTATTAACACATTTTGTGTTTGTTTGTTGTTTGTTGTTTGTTGCGCAGAGATGGATCTATTCCGCGTTGTGCATTTGGAGAAGACGAAGCAGGTTATTGTGGGTGTGCGCCCTTTGAGGGGTGGTGAGGAACCCATTCTACAGGCTACGGCAGGACGCACAATGGCGATCGCGCAGGGGGAGCCAGAGGGGACAGATGAGACTGTGGAGATCCCCGCAGGTGTTACTATGGCTACCCCACTGCGTAGTTTTTCCCCTTCTGGGTCGCAAATCCCTTTGGAGTTATTGCAGGTAGACTCGTCGGAGAGTGCTATGGGTGAGTCTGAGGAGGAGGGTGGAGGGTTAAAGTGCAAGAGATCGTCTGGTGGTGATGGCGCAGGGACATCAAGGAAGCGCCGTGCTGTTGAGCGACCAACTGAAGAGGATGCGTCATTGCATAAAACTCCTCCCCCCAAGTAAGTACTTGTTCCTTTAGATCTTTAGTCCTTTAATCCGCTATTAGTACTATAGAATAACGTTGTTATTTGCGTGTAGTACTGAAACTGCTGCTGATGATGATGCGCATGTTGAGAATTCGCCTCCTAAGACTGATTTTGGGCCTGAGAGTCCACTGGATGAGGAAAAATCTGCTGGAGATGCGCCAAGAAATAGCCTTTTTGAGGAGTTGGCGTTGGCTGCTGCGCACCAGGCTTCATTGATTGCGCGGCTACAGGCTGAGTATGGTAGTGAGAGCAGCCTGGTTATGCAGAAGGATAAGGAGATTGACCTTTTAAAGGCGCAGTTAGCTGGTGCGCAGGCTGAATTGAGGGCATCTGCAATGTATGATCAGAAAGTTGCTAATGAGAAGATGTTGCTCATGGCTGAACTGAATAAAGAGCGCACTGGAGCGAGAGAGTACAAGGCCTCCTGCCTTTGGGCCTTGAGATATATGGAGCTGAACAAGGGGAAACTCATGTCTGACTTGGATGAATTCCGCAAGGCTGTGGAGAGTTTGCTGGAGAATCAGGAGAGCAAACTGCGCAAGCTCAGCATTGAGTATGATGAGGAGTTGTATCCTCATTTGGTGTCAAGCATAGCTGAGCGCAGGTGGCTTATCAGCCATGGTTTGCTCCTTGCCGCTTTGGGTACTTTGGAGTCGGAAGAGGTGACGGGGGTATTTGGGGAAGTTGTTGAGTGTGCGTTGGCACGTGGCCAAGCGCAGGCTGTAGAAAAGCTTGCCGAGAGCAATTTGTTGACTGTGCCTATGACTCAGGTACCAGATTATAATGCCAACTCCTATGATGAGCTTGTCGCTGCCATGGAGAAGATGAAGCTTTTCGAGCTTCCTCATATTGCTCGCCTAGAGCGCGACCAGGATTTGCCTATCAGTGTGATTATGGAGGGGCTGACTTTGGCTAGGCACTCATCCGAAGACGCTGAGGAACAGTTTGACTACTTCTTGAAGCCAGACGTGTCGCAGCTACATGTGCCCATTTTTGCTCGTCCCCGTGACATTCTCAACCCTTTTGCTCTTGAGAAAGAAATTCCCTTGAAGGCTTCCTTAGAGGCCCATGAGATGAGACTTGCCAAGAAGAAGGGCCAAAAGGGGAAGGCCATTCTTTGTGGTCTTGGTGCGGCTCACATTCCCAGATCTGATGGGGTGCCTGTTAGCGTGCCAACGGTAGCACCCAAGGATGCTGAGCTGTTGCAGAAGCTTAAAGATGCTGGTAGTGTGGCGCGCCAAGCGGGTAGCTCAGGGCTCAGGCGTACTCGTAGCATGTCTTGGTAGTTTTGGTGCAGTGATTTTTTGTGGCATGTCCACTTTTTGTTATATGTTGGATGTGTACTTTTGATGAACTTGTTATCCATAATGAAGCGTTGATTTTTGAAAAGTACAATTGTATCAAATTTTGAGTGTGGTTATAACGGTTGTACTTAGTTATTTTGTCTTTGCGTAAAAGATGTCTAAGAATTAAACCGCTTGTACAAACACATTTAAAGAAAGTTACAAGGATTCATAATCACTTATATCCTTATCTTGTATGAAATTTATGACATAGTCGTGTATGACATGGTTGTATATAACATAATTGTGTATGAAATTTACAAGTTGTTGTGTATCCATCGTGGGGTGCACAAGTGTATGGATTGCAGCATGCTACTAATACCATACTAAGGGGTTAATTGTCTTTACTCCTAATTTGTTAAACGCGCACAGTGTGCATTGATGTGTATCCGTCGTGGGGTACGCATGGAGCTTACTCCAACGTCTTGAGAATAAGGTGTTTAACAAGGATGCGTGATCCGGTGTTGATGGGTTTGCAACCCTCTTACTCAACGAGTCATTTATTAGGTTTACTCATCCTTTTACCATCGTGGGTTTTTAATTAATGTGTGCACGCCATGTAGGCAAAAGATAATATAACAAACAGTATTGAGACATAAATTATATGTAAGCAATAAAGTAAAGTGTGTCACGGAGTTAGCTAGAAACCACAACATTTTATTAATACTTGCAAGTTTTTGTAAAAAGATAAAAAATATTTGTCTAAATGAAACAAAAAAATGTAGATACACAGATATTTATTGAGCACTTACTAAAGTGCGCAGGTGTCCATGTATTGGGTCGTAACCTTTTCTAAAGATAGCATCTCTTGAGATTGCAGATATTTCATGTGCGTTGTAGCTCACGGCCATCCATGTCACGCAACTTGTACGCGCCTTGTCCTAGTGCTTCAATGACCTCATAGGGTCCTTCCCACTTTGGTCCAAGTTTACCTGTATCTTCTGCGTGGCTTGCATCATTAGCGCGGTACACAAAGTCGCCTAGTCTGAATGAGGTGCTTCGAACTTTAGCATCATAGTATCCCTTCATCTTTGACTTGGTTTTTGCCTCACGTATAGCTGCGCGCTCACGCCTTTCTTCCAACAGGTCCAAGTCTATTCGTCGTTCGTCGTCATTGGTCGCGACATTAACTTCCGCGGTGCGGATAGTTGGCATCCCAATTTCAGCTGGTATGACAGCTTCTGCCCCGTAGACAAGGGAAAAAGGAGTGTCTCCATTGCTAACCTTGATTGTCGTGCGGTGCGCCCATAGGACATGTGACAATTCGTCCACCCATCTTCCTTTGTGTTTGTCCAGGCGCGCTTTAATTCCTTCGCCTAGGCTGCGATTTGCGCGTTCAACTAAACCATTGGTTTGTGGGTGTTTTACTGATGCGAAGTGTTGTGTGATATGTAACTCTGCGCACCAGTCTTTGAATGGGTTATCACGGAATTGTTTTTCGTTGTCCGAAACAATCTCCTCAGGTAATCCAAAGCGGCATACAATATTTTCCCAAACAAAGCGTTTTACTTGATTACCTGTGATTGTTGCTACTGCCTTTGCTTCAATCCATTTAGTGAAGTAGTCTATTGCAACAATAAGGAATTTAAGTCCTCCCGCTGCGACAGGGAAGGGACCTGCGATGTCAATACCCCACTTATAGAATGGCCATGGAGAAGTGATAGGTGTTAGCTCTTGTTGTGGTCTGCGCGGGATGGGTCTATGAACTTGGCAGTTGTTGCATTTCTTTATCACATCGCGCACGTCACGGTGCATAGTAGGCCAATAGTATCCTGAGCGCAATGCTCGCGCTACGACGGACCGTGGTCCTGAATGCATACTGCATGAACCAGCGTGGATCTCTCGGAGTACGTAATCTGCCTGAAGAGGTCCAACGCACCGAAGCCATGGTGGTAAGAATGAGCACCGATATAAGATACCATCTCTAAGTTCGAACCTCTGCGCTGTGCGCCGTATCCGTCGAGCGTCCTTCTGCTCATCGGGCAATTTCCCTTGCTTATAAATTTGATAATAGGGGTCATCCACGTAGGATTCTCTTCCTCTATTACCGTGGATATCTCCATCTCCGAGATGGATTTGTTCTTTAGGATCTCCACTAAAACTTGTTTTGACAGGTGCGCGAAGCTAGTAGATGCGATCTTGCTTAGTGCATACGCTTTCTTATTTTCACCTCTGGGAATTTGCTTAATGGTAAACCTGTCAAAGCCTTGTATTAGCGATTTGGTCTTATCGAGGTATTGGACCATGTTATCCTCTTTAGCCACATATTCGCCCAACACATGGTTGGCTACCAATCGGGAGTCCACATTTGCTTCTATGTTACGTACACCCATTCGATTTGCAATACGTAATCCAGCGATTAGGGCTTCATATTCTGCCTCGTTGTTTGTGGCTGTGAATTCAAAACGCAGTGCGTAAGTGAATTCCATTCCTTCTGGATTAGTGAGGATAAGGCCAGCGCCCGATCCATCCACGCATGAAGATCCATCTGTGAACAAGACCCATGGTTCTTGTAATTCTACCTTGCTTGGTGGAGGTGCATCATCGGTATCTGGTTTTTCGATGATGAAGTCTGCTAGTATTTTCCCTTTAACCGCAGTGTGTGGTCTGTAAGAGATGTTATACTCGCCTAGTAGCACACTCCATTTTTGTAATCGCCCCAATGCGTCAGGTTTGGAGATAACTTGCTTGATTGGTTGGTCTGTGATTACCGCTATTGGGTGCGCTTGAAAGTATCTGCGCAGTCTCTTGGCGGCGAATACTAACGCCAAGACCAACTTCTCCATTGGGCTGTAATTAATCTCTGTCTTCTTGAGTGCTTTGCTTACAAAATACACCGGTGTCTGTACGGAATTCCTATCCGGTAGTAGCACTGCGCTGATCGCTCCATGGGTCGCGGATAAGTAGAGGATTAACTCCTCCCCTGGTCGGGGTGCAACTAGCTTAGGAAGCGCTGCTATATGTTGCTTAAGCTGTGTGAAAGCTTCTTCCGCTTCCGCAGTCCATCGAAAGTCTCCATTTTTTGTACACTTCTTGAGTGTTTTAAATAAAGGAAGTGACTTATCCACTGATTTGGACAGGAATCTGTTCAAACCGGCTAGCTTTCCATTCAAAGATTGAACTTCTTTCAACGTGCGCGGTGAAGGAAGTTGGATGACAGCCTCTGTTTTTTCTGGGCATGGCTTAATGCCATCTGGTTCTATCAAATATCCTAGGAACATGCCTTCTGTAGCGCCAAAAGTGCATTTCTTAGGATTCAACTTCATGTTGATCTTTCGTAGAGTTGTGAATGTTTCTTCAATGTCGCGCACCACTTCATCTTCCATATGGCTTTTTATGACAAGGTCATCCACATAGACCTCTAGGTTGCGTCCCACTTGCTTCTCAAACGCATTATCTACCAGTCGCTGGTAGGTGGCGCCTGCATTTTTCAGGCCAAAAGGCATCTTTGTATAACAAAAAAACGCCTTGGCTTGTGTGGAAGGCTGTTTTTTCCTCGTCTTCCTTAGCCATTTGGATTTGGTGGTACCCTTTGTATGCGTCCAAGAAACATTTAAAGGGATATCCGCACAAAGATTCCACTTTCCAGTCTATCTCTGGTAGTGGGTAGCAGTCCTGTGGACATGCTTTATTAAGGTCTGTGAAGTCCACACACATCCGCCAACTGCCATCGCTCTTTTTGACCATCACTGGGTTGGAGAGCCAATCGTGGTAATAGACTTCTCGCATGATGCCAGCGTCCACAAGTTTGTGTACTTCTTCCAGTATGGCTTTTGCGCGCTCTGGAGCCTGGCCGCGCTTTTTCTGCCTTACTGGGGAATATCCTTGTTGGATTTGTAACTTGTGTTCTGCAATTGAGCGTGGCACACCAGTCATGTGTTTTGGTTCCCATGCGAAGATATCCAGATTCCTTTGTAAGAGTGCGCATACAGCCGCTCTTCCTTTGTCAGACAACGACCCTCCAATCGACACTTCTTGTTCCGGATATTCAGGGTGAATTGCAACCTTTAGGTTTGGTACTTTAGCTGCGCTCTGTTCTGGGATATGTGTCGTTTCACATGTAATCGTGTTACATTCTTCTGGTGGCGCAGCGTTGTTGTAAATGGTGACAATGCCGCCTTCTACCGGGAATTTGAGCATCCCATGCGCTGTGGATGGTACCGCGCGCATCGCCGAAATTCCTGACCTTCCAATAATGCCATTGTATGGCGAAGGAGATTTGATCACCATAAAGTTCATCCAGGCTGTCGTGGAGTGTTCCTTATTACCAACAGTGACAAGTAAGCGCAGTTGCCCCATAGGCCATATCTTTTCTCCTATAAAGCCAGTAAGTGCAGTCGTGGCTGGACTTAACTATCTTTGTATTTCAGGGCGCAATCTCTTGAAACAATGTTCATACATTATATCCGCTGATGCGCCTCCATCAACATACATGCGGTGGATGTCGTGACCCCCCGCATTTATTTCAATAGTGAGTGGTTCCGCCACTGCGTTGTCCGCAACCAAGGTGGGGAAAGAGATTTCGCTTCCATGAGAGAATTTCTGGCTCACCTTTTGCCTAGTCTTTCGCTGCCAGGATTGTATCATGTAGATAGTATCAGCTTTTTCCTTAGGCGCTTCTTTCTTGCCTCCGGTTCCCTGCTTGTCTTTCCCCTCCTTAATATTTTTAACGAGGTGATCCAATCTGCCTTCTTTCACTAGTTTCTAAATTAGTTGGCGTAATTGGACACACTCATTAGTGGTATGGCCCTTCTGTGCGTGATACTCGCAGTATCCGTTCCCTACGCGCCGATCTTCAGGGGTGCGCATAGGTGGGGGTCTTGGAAAGTTCGCACCTTCCGTCGCAAATATCTCCTTTGGAGTTTTCGTTAGTGAGGTGTACTTGTCGTTTCCCCGTCCGCCCCCTTGGCTGCGATAACTTTTGTTACGATTGCTACTCTGGTCATTGGATTGTCTCCTTGGTTCTTCTTGTGACCTATGGTTCGAGTAGCCTTTCTTGCTATCCGCAGCGGCTGCTTCTCCTTGGACGAAGGACCTCGTGCGCTTCATGAGTTCGTCAAAAGTTTGGGGAACCCTGTCGTTTAACTTTTTTATCAGATCTGGGTTATTGATTGCGTTCATAAACCCCGATATCTTTAGTATTTCTGGGCATGCCTTGACCTGCATGCATTGTCCTTATAGCGCTCCATGAAAGCGCTTGTAGATTCCCCTTGACGCTGTTTTACCCTAGCGAGCTCGACAGGGTTTTTGGCGCACTTCTTCCTTTGAGTAAAGTTTAAACGAAACGCCTTTCACAACTCTTCGAACCCACCGATGCTTCTGCGTGGAAGCTTACTAAACCAGTTGCGCGCATTCCCTACTAATGTAGAGTTGAACATATGGCACCACACAGGTTGTGGCCAATTTTCGATAGTGGCTGCTGATTCGAAAATTTTTAGTTGATCATCAGGATCGCCTGTCCCATCATATGTTTTGACATTAGCAGGCATGCGCCTTCTCTTATTTTCCAAAAAATCGCTGATGCGTCGAGTGAACGCATCAACTTTTTGGCGGCGCCAGGGAAGAGACATGTCTTCGTCTTCCTGGTCGCGGTATTTTCCCCTTGATTTCCAGTGTCCTGTTTCTTTGTCCTCGTTGTCCGAGGAGTCACTTGAGGGTGAGCTTACTCTTTTGCGACGCTTGCGCCGACTATCATCGGAATCTGAGCTTGCTCCCCTGCGGCGCTTGCGCCGACTATCCTCGGAATCAGAGCTTTAAGGGCTTTCACTTGGGGAGCACCGTCGCCCAAGCCTATCATGAACCCTGCGACTGCCAAGCCTAGTGTGGACATTGGCGCGCCGTTCCCCATCTTCATGCTCCTCCAGATACTGAAAGTCGGCTATTTCGTCATCCACAACCTTCCTTCCAATCCTAGTGAACACTGGGTGTTTGCGGCTATCCTTCTCGAGTCTTTCCTTTCGGTAGCGCGGTGGGGATGCCTCATGCTCAGGGTCGAAGTTGAGCCTGGCGTGCAGACTTTGGCTTGACCTCTTTTTCGCCTCCTCTCGCATGAGCGCAGCCAAGGCTTCATAGTTTTGAGATACGAAATCACTTGGCGCTAGTTCAGGCGTGACTCCTTCTAGCGCGAGGGAGTCTCTTTCCAAAACAAGATCCTTGTTTCGGATAGGTGCATTTGGTGGCTCAGTGAAGTTTACTTCTGGCATGGTGAGAGGAGTGCGCTGTAGGTCTACCGCGCTAGTACTTGTTGTAGTAGCATTGGTAGTCATAGTGAGCGGTTCTATTGGAGTAAAGAGCAGATCTGAGTACGATCCAAAGCTTCTGGGCGTACTGGTTGTCCCAGAGGCCTGCTTAGAGGCCGCATCAGTTTGCTGCTTCTTCCCTAGTAGGTCGTCATGCGTTTTCTTCGCATGCGGAGTCCGCTGATTTCCGTGCTTCGTCATTCTAGTTCTTAGCAAAGTTCTTAGTGTAGGGTCCCACGGATGGCGCCACTTGTTGATACAAAAGTTGGGCGTTCCTTGATCCCGTACCAATCAGATCTTAATGCTTGAGACCTGCGCACTAAGAAAACAAAAAGACACCGTTAGGCTTATCGTGGGATTGTCTCCCACGATTATCCTCCGGCGTGAGAGTAAGTAATCGGTTTTAGGGTTTGTAGAAGAGTTAGGGTTTGTAAGTCGTACCTTTGTGAAGGCTGAGGTGCCCTCTATATATGGACACGAAATCCTTGTTGGTTTCGTGTTCCTCAATCTTCGGTCTATCCCGCATAGGGCGGTTCATTGATATATATCCCATAAATAGAAGATATACTATCAAAACCATAAATAACTTTAGGTTTGGGCCATCGTAAGCCCAAACCATTATCGCAATAGCCCATATCGTGATGGGCTGGAGTCCATTCGTGATGGACTTAAGTATGGGTCGGGTTCGTCACCCGAATACGGACTATACTTCATCAAGTTTATGATAGTAAACCTCTATAGTACAGTTGTCCTGTTTTAACTGAACTATATCATTGCTTAATTTATAAATTCTATTGACCATCAATTTGAGCATAATGTTCTTGCAATTCTAACCACAATCATGCATAATTGATGAAGTTTATATTGTTACCAATTTGTTCACTGACTATGTTTAGAATCCAAGAAATTAGCATATCATTGTTTCGTTCCCAAACTGCCCTCAAATCAGAGTTTATACTTGGTTCTGCAAATTCACCAGTGTTGATTTTCATCTTGTTCTTTTCATTCAATGCAATCATTATAGATCTCTTCCATGAGCTGTTGTTATCTGATCTGGTATGCTTATTTGAAAACAAGATGAGGCCTGGGTGATCAGTTCGATGAAGGAATAGTGGGTGATTTGATGTGATTTCATCATTGGTTGTTGACGTTGATGCATTTCCTACCATTGAAGAGTTTGAAGCATTTCCCTCCATTTTCAGTTTTGAAATTTTATGATGAATTGAGCTAATTATTATAAGATTTTGTTGAGCTTGTCATGAAATTGACGTGCCACTCTGTTGAGTGATGCGCCACTTCGATTATGTTTTGGTTTTGTTTGGCTTTACACTTGTGGCGCATGGATTTGGTTATGTACACTTGGCGCACGAACTTTTCTATGTCTTCACTTTTGGCTCATAGAATCTTTTGGCGCATGAACTTTTGGTCTTCACTTGATCTTCTGGCGTATGAAATCTTTTGTTGTCACTTTTGGCGCATGAATCTTCAAATCTTTTGGTCTTGGTCTTTTGTCTTTTGGCGCATGAATCTTCAAAATTTGATTAATGATCTAGATTCATAGAGTTGATCACGATTTGATGTGATCAAGCTCTCATACCATATTGAGAATCAAAGAGAATGGAAGGAAATGAATTTAGGTGGGAAAGTTTGTTATTTTCCACTAAAATGAAAAGGAGTACACTATATAGTATTTATTCAAGTGAAAGTCAAAGTCAAAGTCAAAGCTAGCTAAACATCAACTATTGATGACATGCTAACTATTGTAAAATAAATAATCGACGTCTCTTTACAATTCCTTTGTATCTTGATGTGAAGTTGCGGCTTGTTGGGATGACACAACTTGGTTGTGGACTTGACTTGGTTGACTTTATGAGCTGTGGAGACTTGTTTTTCTTGAGTAGAAGCTTTAGTTTCTTTACATGCAATCATAATCATGTTTTCCGTACAGAAATTCAGTGATAATTATATGCAATCATACATGGTAATGGAATAGTACTGACAATGTTTTGCAAGATCACAGTGACAATTTAGCTTGAAGACTTTCAAATGGTCTTACGTTAATGGTGTTTAATCGGCTTAATCCCGAGAACTATATTTGAAGGGGTGACACTAGGTGTGTTTGGGGTGTTAGGGGAGAATTGTTTAATGCAAACCTATATAAAAATATTAGAAACTATATTTCTCGAAGCTAAAATGAGATATTAAGTAGCATAAAGGATCATGTCAATGTCATTTTGATTTGAACGCTCAAATTAATTGAGTGTACCTTTGCTAGAATATTAAATTTGATGTTTACGAATTCTTTTTCTAAAGGGCAACTTTGAATTGTGGATAGAAAACGACATATATTACAAAATCTTACGTATAGGATGTTTGGCAAAGCTTCTTGAAAAGGCTTCAAAAAATCCTTTTCCATGGAGTTTTAACACGATTGTAATTTTCTCCTAATGTGCCTACTTTTCAATATTTAGCATTCGACTATGTTAATAGAACAATATCATTGTGAGTGAACTAACACAATCTTGCACATGCTTATCTCAAAGACATGCATCAAACCCAAATAATGAATGTGTATGACTCGAGCTCTATCTTTATCACACTAATATATGACTCGTTTAAGCACAAAAGAGATGGGACAAGCTGAGATGTATATGGATATGATAACTTAGAGAGAGAGATGAGATGATAATTTTTCTTACATTAAATTACACACACATTACACACACTTGCACCACCTACAAATGAGGTGTAAAGTGCTTTATATAGTACAAGAGATGATGCCCTAAAGGGCCTTCAATGGGCTCGTGGGCTTTTGGCCAATGGATTGGACTATTACAATTCTCACTAACTCTAACACAAGCCCACTAACCTTGACTAGATAATCATATTACACAAAGTTCTAACAATATGAATGACCATCACTTCAATATATAAATTTAAAGCTAACAATCTCCCCCTAAGGGATAGTCATTCAAAAGATGCACCATGTGATTAGGTCTTTAGATTTCTGGGTCTTGAACTTTGTGTGTCGTTGCAGAATAGTCTTGATTCTTTGTTCCTTCATGCATTGTGATCTTCAAAGTATCGTCTTATGATTGTTCTTTGCCTTTATCAACATCTTCATGTATTCACAGCGTCGTTTCTTCCAATGTAGATGTTGAGACATAGGATGGTTGATGAACTTTCCTCAGTACCTGCATAGAACAGTTAGTGTTCATATAAATAATGCCTAAAAACGTTATTAACATCTTTCGATATCTCTACGTTTTGATAATCACAAAATGTAAAATCATCAAACGAAAGATTATGACATAAACAAGTATTTAGTTGTAAATATTCAATTCTACAACTTAATCACTTAAGGTAAGAATAAACAAATAACTAATGCATTATATGATCAAAGGAACATTTTCTTAATCACTAGATTTTTTATAAAATGTCACAAACATTTTATATCTTTTAGAAAATCATTTTTTGTATTAAATAAATATGTTTAATCTATTATAAATATATAAATTGAAATTTTCAACCAAAAATGGCAAAAATGTTCCAGAAAAACCTTCCCCAAAAAAAGACAAAGCTGGGCAACGGATACATTGGGCGGCCCCCTTAATTAACTAGGCGACCCCTTAATTATTAAGGGGACCGGCCACGCTCCTCAGCCCCCCAGCTTTGCCTATAAATACTGGTTCATTCCTGGACTTTTTCATCACCTTTTGCACTAAAACCTTCTGTCCAAATCTTTCCTATTCTTTCTAATCAATCCTTTGATCATATAATTATAAGCTTTTGTTTCAAGTGATCCAAAGCTTCAACCTCTCAAGTGCAAGAGAAGAATACTTCTATCCCTCAAGACAAGAAGTATTACAACTTGGTGTATCTCTTCCATCCAAGTTGTTGGTGTATCATAATTGTAAATCATTTTTTCACTTGTATAAGTTGTGTATATTTGTTAGATAGGTGTGAACATAATTGGTTAGGCTAGTTTAGTGTGTAAGTTGTGAAGGTGTGAAGAAGTTAAGGTGTGTAAGTAGTGAAGGTGTGAAGAAGTAGAAGAGTATATAAGTAGTGCTAGGTCGTGAAGTAGTTGTGAAGCCGTAGTGAAGAAGTTGTGAAGAAGTTGTGATTGAAGTTGTGAGATTGGTTCTAGCTACGATTAGAACTCGACATTTAGCTTTGTGTCGTAAAATCGGTGTAAGCGAAAGTTGTGTAAGGTTTTCTCCGCCATAAAGGAACTTGTTGACATAGTGAAGAAAACTCTTGAGTTAGGTGCTCGAGGAGTGGAGTAGGGCAAGGAAGGTATCCTTGTAGCCGAACCACTATAAATCCTTTGTCTCGCGGTTCGATCTTTCCATCTCTATCTTTCATTTCAATTCATTACTTTACTTGCATTGTTAATTTAGATTTACTTATATTTGTTCATATTGTTCAAGAGTTGAGTTCACATAAATTCGAATCTAAGTTCTTAAAAGTAAACAAAGTTTTTATAATAAATTAAAAAGACGTAAAACTATTCAACCCGCCCCCCCCCCCTTCTAGTTTTCCACAATTGGTATCAAGAGCCACGTCAAATAAGATTTTTAAAATAAATTGTATTTTAAAACTTGAAACGATCTATGGAATCCGAAAAATATTTAGAAGGTCAATCTATGCAAAGACCACCAATATTCGAGAGTGATGGTTTTCTTTATTGGAAAAATAGATTCAAATCTTATGTGAAATCGAAAGATCTTGATCTTTGGCATGTTGTTACCTATGGTGATTTTCCCCCTATTCAAAATAATTCTTTAACTAAAATAGATGAAATTGTACCTTTTGAAAAACAAAATGATGATTTGAAAAAGAAGCTAGCAAAAAATAATGAGGCTAAAATGGTAATTTATAATGCATTACCAAGCAAAGAATATTAACGAATTTTTATGTGTCAAACCGCAAAAGAAATTTGGGATTCTTTATTAATCACTCACCAAGGTAATAGTCAAGTCAAAGACAACAAAATAGATCTTCTTGTTCAACAATATGAAGAATTTACAATTTCAGAAGAGGAATCTATTCATAATGCATTTGCTAAATTTAACACTATTATCACAAGTTTAAAAACACTTGATGAGATTTTTTCTAGTAAAAATTGTGTAAGGAAATTTCTTAGGGCATTACATCCAAAATGGCGCGCGAAGGTCACGGCTATTGAAGAATCAAAGAACTTGATGACGTTATCGCCTGATGAACTTATCGGCAACTTGAAGGTCCATGAAGAAATTATAAAGAGAGACTCGGAAACGGTCAAGAGCAAGAAAGATCAAATCAAATCTCTTGCGCTAAAAGCTAAAAAGGAACTTAGTGATGATGACGATTCAAGTGACTATAGTGAAGACGAAGAATATGCAATGACCGTAAGAGAGTTCAAGAAATTTTTCAAGAAACGAGGAAGATTCACAAGACAACCACGAGATGAAAGAAGATCGCTTCAAAGAAATAGGAATGGTATCTACGGGAAAAGAAAGTGCTTTAGATGTGGAAGCCCAAACCATCTCATTGGCGAATGTCCAAAGCCACCGGGTTATGATTACCAAAGCGCCTTTGTTAGTGGAGCATGGAGTGATAGCGACAAAGACGAAGCGGACAAAGCAAACGACGAAAAATGTCTTCTAGCTCAAGCTACCGATGAAATATGTCTAGGAATAAATTTGGAGCCCGACGAATGGATTAAGGACAGTGGATGCTCGAAGCACATGACGGGGAATCGCAAGCTATTTTCCTCCTACAAGGCAGACAACGGAGGTAATGTTATTTTCGGTAGTGACTTGCGTGGAAAAATCTTTGGCAAAGGTACGATTTCTCAAGACTCCCTAACTATTGAAAATGTTGAGCATGTAGCTAATTTAACATACAACTTGCTTAGTATAGGACAAATATGCGATAATAAGTGTAGGGTTACCTTTACCAATAAAGATAGCCAAATAGTTAAGGACGGAAAGGTCATAGGTAGAGGAATTAGGAAAGGTGGCGTATATGTTATGAAACTAGGAAATAAACCGGAAGATAAAATATGTCTAGCAACCTTAGATGAAAACTCTACATTGTGGCATAGGAGATTAGGTCACGCAAATATGCAACAAATACAATCCCTAGCCTCTAAGGAATTAGTTAGAAATTTGCCAAACCTAAGATATGATCAACATTTTTGCGATGCTTGTAAAATTAGTTAGAAATTTTCCACTACTAGATGCCTAGAATTATTACACATGGACCTTTTTGGTCCATCCGCTGTGCGGAGTTACGGAGGTAACCGTTATACCTTAGTAATTGTAGACGACTATTCACGATACACGTGGACTAGATTTTTAAGTGATAAAACCGAAGCCTTTAATAAGTTTGAAATATTTAGTAAAATGATTCAAAACAAATTAGGATGTTCTATAGTATCTATTAGGACGGACCATGGTCGGGAATTTGATAACGAAGTGCAGTTCGGAAAATATTGTGATTTAAATGGAATATCTCACAATTTCTCCGCTCCTCGCACTCCAAAATCAAATGGGGTAGTAGAAAGAAAGAATCGTTCCTTACAAGAAATGAGTAGAACAATGCTAAATGAACAATCTATCCCACAAAAATTTTGGTGTCACGCCGTAGATACATCAACATATATAATAAATAGAGTCTCAATTAGGCGAATTTTAGGAAAAACCCCATATGAGTTATTAAGAGGTAGAAAACCTAATCTAAATTACTTTAGGGTATTCGGGAGCAAATGTTTTGTTCTCAATACAAAGGATTACCTTACTAAGTTTGACCCTAATTCGTACGAAGGAATTTTTCTAGGGTATTCGCAAAATAGTAAAGCTTATATAATACTTAATAAACACACTATGAAAGCAGAAGAATCATTGAATGTAACATTTGATGAAACTCCACCACCACCTAAAACATTGCCTCTAGAAGATGATGACCTAGTTGAAGATGAAGCTATTGAGGTAAGTAAAACTAAACCCTTAGGTGATGATAATGAAAATATAACACTAGGAGAAAACGAAATAGTAAATGTTAAGGAATCTAAATCACACCCATTAGATAATATAATAGGAAACCTAAATCAAAGAACTCTTAGATCACAAGCTCAAGATAAAAATAACTTCTTTTGTTTCCTCTCAACAATAGAACCTAAAAATATAAATGACACTTTAAAAGATGAAAGTTGGGTTATTGCTATGCAAGAAGAACTAAATAAATTTAAGACAAATGACGTTTGGGAACTAGTCCCAAATCCCATGAACGTGACCATCATAGGAACTAAATGGGTATATAGAAATAAGTTGGATGAAAATTGAATTGTTACTAGGAACAAAGCTAGGTTAGTTGCCCAAGGTTATAATCAACAAGAAGGAATTTATTATGACGAAACTTATGCCCCCATAGCTAGATTAGAATCTATATGAATACTCCTTGCTTATGCATGCGCCCTAGACTTTAAGTTATTTCAAATGGATGTGAAAAGTGCATTCCTTAACGGTTTTATCAATGAGGAGGTATACGTGGCACAACCTCCAGGATTCATTGACTTCGCAAAACCTGATTATGTTTATAAACTCAAGAAAGCTTTATATGGACTCAAACAAGCTCCTAAGGCTTGGTATGATCGATTAAAAGCTTTTTTTATTAAACATGATTATTCCATGGGAATGGTAGATAACACTCTTTTCACGAAAAAGAAAAGCCCAAATCTCATCATTGTCCAAATATATGTCGACGACATTATATTTGGATCAACTTGTCAGGATATGTGTGATGAATTCGCCAAAATCATGCATGATGAGTTTGAGATGAGTATGATGGGTGAACTAAATTTCTTTCTAGGATTACAGATAAAACAATTAGAAGATGGAATATTTTTTAATCAATCTAAGTATATTAAGGAGATGCCTAAGAAATTTGGATTAGAAGACTCTAAGCCTATGAAAACACCGATGTCCACGGAAGTAAAACTCACAAGAGATGAAGAAGGTGAGTCCGTAGAAAACACTAAGTATAGAGGGATGATAGGTAGTTTACTATACCTAATGGCAAGTAGACCGGATATCATGTTTAGTGTCTGCCTTTGTGCTCGCTTTCAAGAGGATCCCAAAACCTCTCACCTAGAAGTGGTTAAGCGTATCTTCCGATACATTAAAGGCACTATACACTTAGGATTATGGTATCCTAAGGGATCCGGCATAGAAACCATCGTCTATGCGGATTCGGATCATGCGGGAGACTACGTGGATAGAAAGAGCACTAGCGGTATTTGCACGTTCATGGGATGTTGCCTAACATCTTGGTTTTCAAAGTAGCAAACCGCTCTTGCTATTTCTACTACAGAAGCCGAATACGTAAGCGCTGGAAAGGCATGTCAACAGGCACTATGGATGAAACAAGCTCTCGTAGATTATGGCATTAGGTTAGATAATGTCCCAATTATGTGTGATAACAAAGGTGCTATAGATTTAAGTAAGAATCCCGTTCAACACTCTAGGACTAAACATATAGAAATACGTCACCACTTCCTTCGCGAGAACGTTCAAAAAGGAAACATATCTATAGAAAAGGTTGCATCGGAAGATAACATAGCGGACATATTCACTAAACCCCTTAAGCGTGAACTCTTTAACCACTTACGTTTAGGCTTAGGAATGATGTAACAAATTGACTGAATTTTCTGCATTTTTGCTACATTTTTAATCATAAGATGGGCGGCCCCCTTAATGTTATAAAGGCGGCCCCCTTAATTATTAAGGGGACCGGCCATCTGTCTGACAAATTTTTTTTTCCTTCTTCCTTTCTTCTCTCTTCTCATCTATGTCTAGGAATCTGCTTTGCACAAAATTAAAGATTGGGAAACATTTTTCTTTTGCATGAACATATTTATATACAAAACCCAATCTATTTTATTCAAATCATTCTCACATCTAGGAAAACACGTAAAAACCATTTTCCTTGCATTGTTGAATAATGCTAAAAACATTTTTCTTTCATGCATAAAATCTCACATGAATTGTCAAAATATATAACCTAATATATATCTTTGATATTCATAAATTGAGCAAAATCAAATCAAGGAGACTTTGGATTGTTTCTTAGGAAATTTTTGCATTTAGGTGTCGAAACAATCACATCTCCACATTTGTTGCATATTAGCACACACTAGAACAAAATGGCTAATCACATCTTCACATTTGTTTCATCACCAATTCCTTGTTAGTTTCTAGTGCCTTTGTTCTATTATCCTTGCCTTATATGTTTACTCGTTTTAATATTCTTGATTGCCAGATAGAATTGCTTGCTTGCTTATTTGTTTAATTAATATGTCTTGCATGCATAATTATTAATCTATTACATACTTTCTTGCCTCAAAGAGTTGGACTTGCCTAAAACCAAAAACCCAAAACATAGCCCTCCTTACCTATTCCTGCAGAAAAACCCATTTCTTGAACTCTGAATACAATCAGATGGGCGGCCCCCTTAATTCAAAAGGCAGCCCCCTTAATTATTAAGGGGACCGGCCATCTGAAGGTAGAGTTTACAGAATCTTTTTCTGCTTTTTAGCCCATTTCATCCTACTCTTCCCTAAATTCACAAATATATTTTGTCCTAATCACCCCAACAACTTTATCCATCCTTAATCACATCAATCCTCCACTATAAATAACCCCATTCCTCACCATCTTCACTCATCTTATCATGTCTTCTCCCATCAAACCAAAACCAAAAACCTCAAGGTTAGCAAGGATGACCGAAAAATGCGTGTGGAAAAGAAAAACTAACCCTCACAACAAGTCCATCTCAACAAATGATGTGACTAGACAACCAACACCTCCATCCTCATTTGTTCCCAACTACTCTCCAAGATCTCAAGCTCACTCCATTGAACCATTTTACAAACCCTATCATGTTGGCCAAACATCCACATTCATTCCAAACTACACTTCCAAACCTCAAACCAACTTCAATGAAACCTTCGAAAATCCTCATCATATTGGTCAAACATCAAACTTTACCTCAAATCACACACCCCAATTTCATCCATTCCAACCAAATGATCAAATCCACATTCCCACGGAAAGGCAAAAGTTTCATGAAGAAATTAACCAAATCCACGACCTTAGTGATCTCCTTGCTATGCACCTTGCACAATGCAACAAGGGACAACCTCCATCCTCACCCTACTCAAATTGCTTACCCCACTCTCTCAACTTGGATCAAGTTACAAACCACACCCACTATTGTCCTTGTTGCATCTTCCTTCAAAAACAAATCCTCCACTTGAGTGAAGATATTTCTTGGATCGGATATCTACTCACTCGTCCTCATCCTATTCCTCCCCTAACCCGATATAACATCGTTAGATCCACTCCATCCGCTCCATTTCCCTCACCATCAAATATCTAAGTCCTATTCACATGTTTTCCGCCCCAAAATAAAATCCCTCACCCTTTTGTGTCGCAAGCAAGTCCAATCGCTCTCTTTGGCAATATTAGGACCATTAGTATGTTTTACTTATGTTGTAATCCTTATGTTTTAAGCATATTATGTGATGTAATGATGATTCATGTGTTATACATGATCATCTTGAATGCATAAATAAATTAGTTGATTGTTCTAAATATTTTTGCTATGCATATATATGTCTTGTGTTCTTAACTTGTTTTTGCAGCCAAGATTTCCATAACTCGTCTCCTTGGTGCCCTCGAACGAGGGGGAGTATACATCAAGGGGAGCTTTAGTTTCCGTCAAAATAACCTTTTTGATGCTACAAAAAGGGGGAGAAGTGAATATAAACTCACTAAATACTTGTCTAAAACTTTAATTTTTAATTTAATGAGTTTAGATTTTGTAATCATCAAAAAGGGGGAGATTGTTGATATAAATAATGCCTAAAAACGTTATTAACATCTTTTGATATCTCTACATTTTGATAATCACAAAATGTAAAATCATTAAACGAAAGATTATGACGTAAACAAGTATTTAGTTGTAAATATTCAATTCTACAACTTAATCACTTAAGGTATGAATAAACAAATGACTAATGCATTATATAATCAAAGGAACATTTTCTTAATCACTAGATTTTTTATAGAATGTCACAAACATTTTATATCTTTTAGAAAATCATTTTTGGTATTAAATAAATATGTTTAATCTATTATAAATATATAAATTCAAATTTTTAACCAAAAATGGCAAAAATGTTTCAGAAAAACCTTCCCCACAAAAAGACAAAGCTGGGCAACGGATACATTGGGCGGCCCCCTTAATTAACTAGGCGGCCCCTAATTACTAATTAAGGGGACCAGCCACGCTCCTCAGCCCCCCAGCTTTGCGTATAAATACTGGTTTATTCCTGGACTTTTTCCTCACTTTTTGCACTAAAACCTTCTGTCCAAATCTTTCCTATTCTTTCTAATCAATCCTTTGATCATATAATTATAAGCTTTTGTTTCAAGTGATCCTAAGCTTCAACCTCTCAAGTGCAAGAGAAGAATACTTCTATCCCTCAAGACAAGAAGTATTACAACTTGGTGTATCTCTTCCATCCAAGTTTTTGGTGTATCATAATTGTAAATCATTTTTTCACTTGTATAAGTTGTGTATATTTGTTAGATAGGTGTGAACATAATTGGTTAGGCTAGTTTAGTGTGTAAGTTGTGAAGTTGTGAAGAAGTTAAGGTGTGTAAGTAATGAAAGTGTGAAGATGTAGAAGAGTATATAAGTAGTGCTAGGTCGTGAAGTAGTTGTGAAGCTGTAGTGAAGAAGTTGTGAAGAAGTCGTGAAGAAATTGTGATTGAAGTTGTGTGATTGGTTTTAGCTACGATTAGAACTCGACATTTAGCTTTGTGTCGCAAAATCGGTGTAAGCGAAAGTTGTGTAAGGTTTTCTCCGCCATAAAGGAGCTTGTTGACATAGTGAAGAAAACTCTCGAGTTAGGTGCTCGAGGTGTGGAGTAGGGCAAGGAAGGTGTCCTTATAGCCGAACCACTATAAATCATTTGCCTCGCGGTTCGATCATTCCAACTTTATCTTTTATTTCAATTAATTACTTTACTTGCATTGTTAATTTATATTTACTTATATTTGTTCATATTGTTCAAGAGTTGAGTTCACATAAATTCGAATCTAAGTTCTTAAAAGTAAACAAAGTTTTTATAATAAATTAAAAAGACGTAAAACTATTCAACCCCCCCTTCTATTTTTCCAAAATTAGCAATCAATCGTCCAGCGCTTATAGGTTCAGATTTCAAGATTGTTAACCGCATAGAGTGAAAACTTTCTCTAATCTTAACCAAGGCCGTTGAGAGCCTCTGAAGTATACCGGAGTATCACTTCAAGACTGTAGACCGTTTGAAGCACGTAACCATCATTATATAAGGCAAGATCCTTAGATCTCATTAAGACTCTTACAACTTGTGTCTTATTGGTGAACACAAGTGTATTGAATGGAAAGTGTTCCTAAGAGATCTTTGATGAATCTCATGGTTCTAGACTCAATAATGTGCGTTTTGGTTTTAGTCATCGGAGGCATGGAGCAGAGTGCCACCTTTTCAATATCAGCACATCTCGGAATGAGAGGCCAATAGATTATGCAGTGTTCTCCGTGAGAAATGAAACAAATATCTTTTAAGAGATATCTAAGTGGCTAGTAAGGGTGGTGCAACGCATCACTGGATCCATGACGTCTTGTCTTCAATATCAGTATCAATTTAGTGAATACCGATAGCAGATTTATTGATCCGGTTTCTGTCCTAAGATTTCATAAAGGGTTATTTCTTTTCACCCTTTCATTCAACTTTTCTTTTTAATTCTTCAACCCCTTCTTTCTCCTTTCTCATTTAACTCCTTTTTTCTATCTTACCTAAGGACTTCTAATTCTAATCTATTGGAATTGTCCTTAGGTAGATCCCTCCAGCTCTGGCGGATCATTGGACATAAACCTAACCATAATCACCTTATTACTCCATGATTATCCTAGATTTATAGATCACTTGCCATAAAACCTTTTGTGAAAATCTCTCAAAGTGGTTATGAATAAACACATTTTGGTTAACACTTCGAGAGTTTTGCATTTTTGAAACACTCCCCCTTCACATGTGCTCATGCATTTTAAGATAAATTTGCACATGTTGGGTATAGTTCACACATTTGAAATGATCGATTTTCAGTTAATATGACCATTGCGAGACACATTTATATCACTAGTTAGACAAGCTTGAAGTTATTACCCGTCCCGATCATATCAAAAGTGAATCTCTCGAATTGGTACATTCTACTCAGACAAGTCCTTTGCGAGACACGTTTACATTACTGGATAACCAGCTTGAAATTATTACCCGTCCCAGACAAGTCTTTTCGATAACAGACATTTAGCTTTCGTCAATTCGAGGGTTAATCTGAGTCGAGCTCTTTTGAGATTCAATCCACGATCACATTTTAATCATATTTCTCCCCCTCAAAAATAGCATTTCGATGGTATTTTTGATACCGTTTGATTGAAATCTTTGTATTTTTGGAAAGCTAATGGGGAGAAACGGATTTGCATGAACTTTTTGGAACAAATTTGTTTTTGAAATACTCCCCCTCAGAACTTGCATCGGTTTTGACATTTTTAAACTTCGGAGCGAATTGGGGAGTAAAGATTTGAAAATCTTAAGCAAAATTTTTGAAAAGTTTTGAAAAACCTCTTGATAAATTTTGAATAAAATTTTGCTTAAGATTACGAAGTTTGAATAAACATTTCATTAAAACTTCTTTTCTTGTTAGGGTTGCTGTAATAAAACGTACAACAGGGTCCTTTCTTTGAAAAACGGGTTATACACTGTTATTTGTACATAAGCCATAATGTTTAAGCCCGGGTTGTAAGCTGAAATACTTACAAGCCATTGAGATTTTTAGGATAAGTGCTCGAAAGATTTGATTAAGCACTTTCCTTTTGTTTAAAGCACGGGTCCTGAACTGATGTGTCCAGAAGCCATTATGAGATCAGATTAGACAATAACCTTTGGAACCTATTTGAGCACGGCGCCAACGGGTTTAGCATATTTTGAAATCCATTTGTAAGTTGTATCAATCTGATTCAAAGAAGTTGAATTCCAACGAGGACTGAAAACCGGTGTTTCATTTTGAAATAACACTCGTGGAATCAATGGTGATTTAAAACTCTTTTTCTTTTAAAAATTGTTTGAGAAACCCGGTGTCTCTCTTGGAGTTTTAAAACTTGAAGAAGAGGTTTTCCATCCATTATTGAAACCCGGTGTTTCATTTCGAAAATTCGTTTTTGAGATGAATGGAAACCTTCCCGAAGTTGGAATTTTCAAAGCAGAGTCAGTCTGGTGTTGAAGCGAAAGCATTTTAGAGTTTGAATATGTCAAAGGTTTTGAATGACTTTGCTTTGGTTTCCACACTTGCTTTACCCGAGTAAAGCGAGAGTATGGAGTTTGAAAACCTGTATTCTCTTTATTAGACGCATTTGACCTTGAAAGCTTTTGAGGAGTAAGTGTTTCAAAAAAACATGGTTTCTTTGAAAACTTCCTTCCTTTTTGCAAAGAATAGGTTGTAAACTCGGAAACCTTTTTCGAAAATCGTTTTGAGGATTCACCCGTGTACACCTTCTTCAAAACACTCACTTCTGTTGATGAAAAATCTGAAGTTGGAGCTTTTCCTTTTGATCGATTAAGAGCATCAAACTTTGTTTTTAAGGCATTGTATGATGTTCTCAAATCACTATATTCTTTTTGAAGAGAAAGATGATCTTGAGATGCCAATTTAGATTCCAAGGAGGCAATTTGTTTCAAAAATTGATCTTTTTCAGCTTTTGAATCATCCGTTTTACGAGCCAATTTTCGTTCGAACTGAATATTTTCTTTCTCAAGTCTTTCAAAATAATTTTTGAATTTGGTCGTTTTGTTGAAAAGATCAGTTTTGGCATCCTCAAGATCGTTTGTTCGTTGAGCTAAAAGCGTTTCAAGCTCAATAACTTTTGTTTGAAGCACATGATTTTCATTTTCCATTTCCATTTCAAAATCAGGGGTATTAGAATCAAACAGGGGATTTGGAAAGGAAACTTGTGTGATTTGAGACTCAGCCTTTTTCATCTTTATTGATTCAATCTTTTGCAAAACCTTTTCAAACTTTTTTGAGTTTGAGTTTTTTGTCTGAACTCGTGAACGTTTGATTGAATCAAACAGGTTTTTGTAAGTCTGTTTCAAATGTTCATTTTCTTTTTGTAATGATGCCACAGCATGTTCCAATTCAATATTTTTTGTATCAAATTCATCCAAATCAAACTTGATTTTGGCATCATCACAATTTTCTTCAAAAATCTTTTCCTTTTCTTTAAGCACTGTTGTCAAAGAGTTTTCAGAAGAAGCTTTCTGTTCCTCCAGTTTGGATGCGCTAACAGAAACCCATGCCAGGCACATCGACCTACTTGCTCGTTTGATAAAGATTTATTGTGAAGTTGATCATGGTAATCGTAAGTAGGAAGGTTATGTTGTGAAAATGGCTGAAAATAATTAGTGACTTTTGGGTATTTGATGGGGGTATGTAAATGGGGTCTTTTGGTTCTTTGTTTTCGATTTTTAGGTTGTTAACATGGTTATATAAATGGATCTTTTGTTTGGTTGTTGATGAAGGGTTGATCTAGTTCCTGATGATCTTGTAATGTACTCTAACTATGATGCAATATAAATCTAAGTTTTAGCATTTGTATTGTGCTATTTGGTATACTGTTTCTATCAGCAAAAACAAACACCCCTTTATATCAGGAAAATGGTATGGTGTTAGTGTTGATAGTGGGACTGAACAACCTAATAGTACAAATTGTAACTTCTTGATTTTTGACTTCCCTTAGTCAAACCTATTTAGCAAATGCCACAAAGTGTAACTTCTTGATTTTTGACTTCCCTAAGTCAGACATAGTTAGCAATGCACAACCAAATAATATCATTTACAATAACAACCCAATTTTTGATTCTGAGTATGCCATTATTAAAATCAAAAGCTTTTTATTTATCGATTTCACTTAACATATGTTTGACTTCCCTAAGTCAAACATATATATTATTTTTGGGAAAAAGGGACAATCACTGGTACAGATATGGGATTTCGTCACACCAAAAATGTGTGACGATATGCATATAGTCACACACATTTTTTAAATATTTTGTGTCACCAAAGGTCGCACCACCGTAGGTGGCATATGGTCACATTGTTTAGTTTGTGGCCGTTTTCATTGAAAAAGAGTGACCAAAACTCAAATATGTGTGACAAATTAGGCACAAGTTTTGTTGGATTAATCAGTTTTATGTGACCGTAAACACTTTATAGTTACACAAATATTTTTTGAGAGTAACTATTGTTCGTCCTTTGGCCACATAAATATATAATATATGTAACATTTGAAATGATTTATTCAAGTAAATATGAATTTTGTGTGACTATTTCCCGTCCTATGGCCACATGAATATATAATAAATGTGACGTTTGTGATGATTTAGTCACACAACGTGGTGTTGTCTGTTTGGAGTTAGTCACATACAATTTAAAAAACAATGGCCAAAAGTGTTAATAAGTGTGACCATATGCTGTTTAAAGTGAAGAAATGTGTATTTTGTTTGACTATTGTTCATCCAATGGCCACTTGAATTTTATGTTTGTGTGGCCTTTTGTAATATTTAGTCACACAAAGCATGTTTGTTTTGGGTATTTAGTCACATACAATTAAGCAAAATGTGGCCAAAAGTGTTAATAAGTGTGACCATATGCTGTTTAAAGTGAAGAAATGTGTATTTTGTGTGACTATTGTTCATCCAATGGCCACTTGAATTTTATGTTTGTCTGGCCTTTTGTAATATTTAGTCCACACAAAGCAAGTTTATTTTGGGTATTTAGTCACATACAATTAAGCAAAAAGTGGCCAAAAGTGTTAATAAGTGTGACCATATGCTATTTAAAATGAAGAAATGTGTATTTTGTGTGACTATTGATCATCCAATGGCCACTTGAATTTTATGTTTGTGTGGCCTTTTGTCATATTTAGTCACACAAAGCATGTTTGTTTTGGGTATTTAGTCACATACAAAAAAGAAGAAAGTGGCCAAAAGTATTAATAAGTGTGACGATATGCTGTTTAAAGTGAAGAAATGTGTATTTTGTGTGACTATTGTTCATCCAATGGCCTCTTGAATTTTATGTTTGTGTGGCCTTTTGTAATATTTAGTCACACAAAGCATGTTTGTTTTGGGTATTTAGTCACATACAATTAACCAAAAAGTGGCCAAAAGTGTTAATAAGTGTGACCATATGTTGTTTAAAATGAAGAAATGTGTATTTTGTGTGACTATTGATTATCCAATTGCCACTTGAATTTTATGTTTGTGTGGCCTTTTGTAATATTTAGTCACACAAAGCATGTTTGTTTTGGGTATTTAGTCACATACAAAAAAGCAGAAAGTGGCCAAAAGTATTAATAAGTGTGACGATATGCTGTTTAAAGTGAAGAAAAGTGTATTTTGTGTGACTATTGTTCATCCAATGGCCACTTGAATTTTATGTTTGTTTGGCCTTTTGTAATATTTAGTCACACAAACCATGTTTGTTTTGGGTATTTAGTCACATACAATTAAGCAAAAAGTGGCCAAATGTGTTAATAAGTGTGACCATATGCTGTTTAAAGTGAATAAATGTGTATTTTGTGTGACTATTGATCATCCAATGGCCACTTGAATTTTATGTTTGTGTGGCCTTTTGTAATATTTAGTCACACATCGAATTAAACAAAGAGTGACCAATAATGTTGATAAGCGTGACCATATTATGTGAGTGCATCTTTTAGTCACAGGGTTACTACTGCTATTACTAAGTTAGTACTGTTGGAGCAGAGTTGCTACTGCTAGTACTAAGTTAGTCCTGCTGAAGCAGAGTTACTATTGCTAGTACTATGCTAGTGCTGCTGGAATGAGTATATATATATATATATAAAACAGAATTAAAAACAAAAAGAAATTTCAAATTGAATTAAACTCGAATGTATATAACTGAACAGAATATACAATTGTAATGTTGTACATAATCAAATTCTCAAGTACCATAATTTAAAGACTTTTAAATCTTCACCGGCTTAGCTTGCAGTTGCTTTATGTCGTTAAGAGATACATATTTGCGCTTCGATGGTACTGTTGGTCCACATTTAGTCACAGGGTTTGTTGGTGTAACCTGTAGTAAACAAAAGACGCTTGTATCAAACATTGAATTAAATATGAAGAATTATATATATGTAGGTTGCAAAAACACATGTATGTACCTCCTCTTCAGTAATAACTTGATCCTTTGGCCATGCAACGAAACCACCTACGACTTCCTTAACTGTTTTAAACCCATTATTTGCTACGTCCGGTATGCATGTTGCATCAACTAACGATGAATCAATTGACACTCTGTAGCAATCATTTGGGAGTGGTTGGTTATGCAGCATTTGCTTTCCATGAGACTGGAATATGGTACCCAAAGCAACGATATTTGCTTTCTTTAAGTGCCACAGTTTGCACTTAAATGTCTAAAAAAAGAATTTTTGCATGTATATATCAGAAATTATTTAAACAAAAGAATAACAAGAAACATGTTGAAATACATACTGTTGGCAGTGCTTGTGTTGGAGACACATTTTGTTGCGATTGGGAATCTGGAGACCCGTTTTGTCGTGACTTAGGCTTTGTCTTAGGTCCGACAGTTTTAGCAGGTTCCTATATGTATATATAAAACACGTTACATTATTTAAACAAAAGAATAACAAGAAACATGTTGAAATACATACTGTTGGCAGTGCTTGTGTTGTAGACGACACATTTTTTTGCGATTGGGAATCTAGAGACCTGTTGCAAAACCCCCAAATGAAATCAAAGGTACATTAGTCATGTATGTAAAATTCAAAAATCAAAGGGGGTGTTTTATTACTTACCATTGTTTCCGTTACCTTTTCCGAAGTTACAAGGCCATTAGACTTCTCCTGAATTCTCGCATCTTTAGCACTTACAACATCACTTGGCTGAGTGCCGTCCACCTCATTAGCGCTGCTATCTATATTGTCAATGGCCATTGGAGTCACCTGCAATATAAATTAAGAAATACATTGACTCATCAGTTTATGTTCAATGCCTGCTATCATTAGCATCAGTGGTGTTAGCATTAGAAAATGAAATTGTTAACAACATAAAAAATGGCTTACATCTGAGGCTACTGGCTATTGAGATGCCAAATTTAAATGCATCCCTTGTTGACTCAACTGTGCCATCAGTTGAGTAAGCATTCCCTTTGTTTCTTCCATCTCACTCAACAATTTCTTGACCAGCACACCTTTTTCGGTCATCTCAGTGGACAATTTCTTGACCAATAAATCTTTTTCTTGACGCTCGCGTCTCTCATTATCCAGTTGAGTTTGAAGTAACTCAAGTCTTTCATCGGTTTCTTGTTTTCTTCGAGGAAGGGCAAAATACTTCTTGTATGTTACTCCACCTCCCACTCCTCTTGCATAACAGCCTTTTTCCTTACCAAAGACAACTGTCATGGCACCAGTGCCATTATCAAGACTCAAGGTTCCTTCCTTGATCTGGTCATCAGCTTCTTTCTGCACAAAAAATATAGGAAATGTTGGGATTAAAAGTCTTCTTGATGTTGTTAGAGTAACTGCTGCTCATATTTGTGTCAATGCTGCTCTGGTGGAGTTAGTGCTGCTCATGAACTTCAATGAAAAATATACTACTGCAAGTACACAGTTACTGCTATTAGTACGCAGTTAATACTACTGGTATACAAGTTACTACTGCTAGTATACAGTTAATGCTGCTGGTATATAATCATAATAATAAAATTTGCAGTCAAACTTACAAGTTTATCTCCCACTGATCTAATCTTATCATCTAGATATTCGCCGTCTTTGTTTACCCTTCCTTTCAACCACATCACATCACGCGGGGGTTCTTCATCTGCTTCAATATCTTTATTTTCGATCTAATAAACATCAAATGCATACACATGTAAAGTTAAACCAAGATAAACGAAAATATGAGGATGCATACACATGTACAATTAAACCAAGATAATCTTTAATATGAGGGTATTAAATGCAAATGTGCAAATTGTTCAATGTAAACAGATTCATTTTGTCATACTGATCGTCTCTTAATTTCTAAAACAAACATTATGTAATCTTACCATTTTCTCATTTTCTCATACTGATCATCTCTCAATTTCTAAAACAAACATTATGTAATCTTAATATTTTCTCTTTGACATAAACATATCCACCTCGTCCCATTTTATGCTGATAAATATTTTTGGAATGCGCCATTTTACCTTTATCAGATTTCTCCTAAAAACACAAAATCATAAGGCGTTTAGATGCGGTAATGCTGCAAACTGAAAATTATGAAATGACATATAGACTTAAATAAAGATGACTAATTAAAACGTTGTATGCATCGGTGGTCGTGTAGTTTACAAACTCGACCCAGTCTTCTGAATTCATAATTGCACTATACTTGGCCGGGACTTCAGTCAGTTTCGAAGGTGTATTTAGGTTGGGCAAAATGCATTTTTCTCTGGGCTTCATTCTGAAATTCCATAGCAGTTGAACAAGACGAGTCATTACCAACTTTCTGAATGTCATGTCAACATCAAAAAATTTCTGCAAAGATTAACACAATGTTGTTAATTAGTTGCACATAATGTAACTGCATAGATAAACTTAAGTAGTATTGGGTTACAAAATAGTATATATGTACCGTGATTTCAGCCCATAGTTTATCTCTTGATTCTTTATTCACCTTCTTCCAAGAAAGAATCTTCAAACCTATGTGCTCACGAACCAGATCTCCTAAAAAACATGAAAACAGTGCTCTGTGTTCCCTTAGTACCCTACTCAATGCATCGAAGGTTACCTTGAGCTTTATTCCACCAGGTTGGCCATACTTCAAGCGAAACATTTTTAGCCTGGTTATGCCCCTCTTAGCTAGTATCCTATCTGGTTGGTTGGTTCCAGGCGCATCTATATCTTCATCATCAGAATACTTTTCGGATTCATATTCTAAGTTGTTATCATCGTGTTCAATATATGTAGGAAGAAAAGGATGATTATCAAAAATGGGTTGAATTTCCATAACTCTTGATTATAAAAAATGATTATGGCTTGGAGAGTATTGGTGATAGAAGATTTATTTTTGGGTTTTCTTTGTAGTATTTTTTTTAGGAGAGAAAAGAGGGTATATGAAGAATATGAATCGTTATTCTTGGTAACTGCTTGTAATTAGGTGATTTAAAAATTTTGGATCAAAATTTTGGCTCCAAGTTCTAATTTGAAATTAACAATTGAATTATTCAAAATTTTTGCCTTTGAACCTGTTAATTAAAGCATAAACTTGAATAAATCAAAATTTTGGCTCCAAATGTTATATATCATTATCTTAATCGCAACTGTACCATCTAACTGTGCAACCATCACATCAAGAACACAAATTGCTACCATTTAACAAACCAAAATACTTACACAATTACTAGTTATTGTACCCTTAATAATTACATTTACAAAACACAAATTGCTACCATTTTTTTATTTTTTTGAACATTGAAGACTTTTTATTCATATATTGAAAACCAAAACTAGCAAGTTGCTGGAGAATATAGAAAGGAGAATATTCAAAACATAATACAATACATACATAAGGGAAAATCAGTATCCAAATTAAATGTCAGAATTGAACCAAATACCATTTACAAAACACAGCAGCTGTTAATGTATATCCTAAACCCCAAAACCATCTTCCTCTTGCCTTTCCCATGGCTGCTAGAAGGTGCTCCAAAACCTATAGGATTCTTCTTACACGGCATTCCCAAGACAATATTCTGAGTAAATTTCTTTTTGTGTGCCTTTTCAACTAGTATTTAACTTGCACAGGGAGAGCCAGGATAGGAGCTTGAGATGGGAGTTCCTCTGGAGGTTCAATGGCTTGGATAGGTTCCACTTCCCAAGTATCAGTACTTGCATCAGAATGTTGCTTTGGATAATACCAAGCAAGGAGGCCAGGAAGGATGTTGAGAGCACCATCATTTGATTCTGGACTGCTTGAATCAGAAGAAATTTGTATGACATCTACAAATAACAACTGTTAGATCAGTTTTATTGATTCAAATGTTAAACTATATCACAATCAAAGAAAAACCTTTTGATGGTTTACCATTGCAGAAGAATCCATTGTGTTCTCATATTTGGTCCTCTTTTGTGGTATCTCAAACAATGAAGCAATGTTGCACAAACTAGGCTGCATTTCAAGTCTCATTGGTGGCTAACTAGGCTGCAATTAAAGTCTCAATTGGACCTCTCAGTGTACTCACAAACATTGGACCTCTCAGGGTACTCACAAACAGTTCAAAAGCATGTATTTGTAGTCTCAATGGACATCTCAGTGTACTCTAATAGGATGCATTTGGACCTCTCATTGGTGGCCAATCACAAACAAGTCTGCTAGGTACTCTCATTACTGGCCAATCACAAACTAGGCACATTTCAATGCTCTCATTGATTTAGACCTCTCAGTGTACTCACAAACAGGAAACAAAAAATACTCAGACACAAAACACTTAATTAGACATAGCATAGCAACCATTACGTATACGAAAATCAGAGTATGGAAAACAAAAAAAAAATAGAGCATACATTAGACATAGCATAACGACCAGTATAAAATACAAAACAACCCCATTTTACATTAGAATCGGTAACAACCACTAACATCACCATTTATAGATCAAAAGCCAGATACTAATTATTGTACAATCAATCATCAACTGATATGTAAAAACATTAAAAAATATACCTTTGTTGTTATTTGGATTCATTGTTTGCGTGTTTGTGTTTGCCAGAAGAATGTGTATTTTGATTAGGGTTTATTGATTATTGTGTGTGTTTACAAATGATCGGGTAAAGGGATTAATTGCCGGTTGACTATTGAATTTGTGGTTTGGTTTAAAAATAAATGACGTGGCAAGATTTGTAAAAGGAAAAAAAAAAAAAAAGGCTAATGGTGCTGACGTGGCGGTGAAAACCGGCTATAGCTGGTAACTAGGGATGGGAATGGTTCGGGTTCGGGGCGGGTTTTAGTGTACCCGTACCCGAACCCGTTTATAATATACCCGTACCCGCCCCATATCCAACCGAATACCCGATTAATATCATCCATCGGTTTTTTGGGTTTCCCCACGGGTATCGGTTATCCGTAATTGAATATTATATGTACAAAATTGGCGGTATTAAGATTAAGTCACACTAAAATCCACCGAAAAAACAAAAGAAAATACTCAAATATATTCAAATTTTTTAAAAGTTAAAGAAAATGAATATCGTATCAAACGATTTAACGCAATGTATCGCAACGCAACGTACTCGGCACGATATTCACCAAAAAAATCAAATGCGCAAGAGTTTTCAAAATTTAATCATTCTCATTTCAAAAAATAATATCGTTTTAGCCTTTTAAAAGGGTTTGGTATCATCATTCGTGTAATGGTAGCGAACACGGACTCACGAGTACTCACTCCAAAAAAACGAATAACCGAATAGTCGAGAAGAGTATTGGCGATAACTCGAGTCGAGACGAGATGACGAAAAGAAGTCAAAGAGATAACTAACAACAAACATATCAAATAAGATGAGTCGATTGGTAATCGTCGGTATTTTCCCATAATCCCATTTTTTAGTACAAGGTATATATACTTGTTTTATGATTTAAAACAAGTTTGGACTTACGACAAAATTAATCTTTGGAAATAACAAAATTTCACTATAACTCTTTCATTTAGTGAACGTTTCCAAACCCTAAACCCTAAACCCTAAACCCTGAACCCTAAACCAATACGTAACTCAAACAATAACCAAACGAATAGTCTAATAAATCCAAATATGTTAGTCTACGGGTAGCATGTCTCGAATAGTCCAATAGCCCTCGTGTGTTCCGTTTTTATCCCAAATGTCTCACTCTCACGTACACTTCTAATTTCCTTACTTCGTTATTAACCAAATTTAAGAGCATTCCCAATGGTCACTCAGCGTTAAAGTTTAACACACTGCCACGTCAGCTTTAACCTTTTCACCTTTAACTAAAAAAAAAACACCCGCAATCATAACTCACCCTTAACTCACCTTTAACTCAACTATTTTCAAAATAAACCCCAAACTATAATTAATACTTCATTTAACAACTAACACGAATTTCATTAATCATTTAAGTTAAAACACAAATTACATTAAACATTAAACTTAAAACACAATACATAGTATGATTAATAGAAACTAAAACTACAAATTAAGAAAATGAATCATCTGAAACCCAACCGTCCTCACTCGAAGAGGACCTAAACTCTCCATCATAATACTTTCCTTCCATAATATCAAACCAATTTCTCTCCTGCTCCATACGAGCAGCTTCCTCTTCTAGTTCGCATTGTTCTATTTCTCTCCTCACTTCCTCATCTTGCTCCAGAAGTTGGAGTTCATCCTCACTCAGTCCAAACGGATTTACCGGTTGTTCCAAAACTGGTGGATTTGGTTGTTCTTCCACAGCCGGTGGATTGTTGGCCGGTTCATTTTCCGGTGTCAACACCGAAAAGATATCTTCCGGTGGAGTGTTCACCGGTTCATTTGGAAATTGCTGGGTAAAGTCGTGTTGTTCTGGAAATTGTTGGGAGAAGTCACGGTCAGTTGGAAATTGTTGGGAGAAGTCAAGGTGAGTTAGGAATTGTTGCGAGAAATCTTTGCGAGACATTGTTGAGAATATGTGTATTAGTTGTGTGTGAGTTTTGTGTGTGATAATAATACTCTGGTGGTGTTGTATATATAGGCACCCTGAAATTTGAATTTGAAATTAAATTATCCCCCTTGTAGTTGAATTTTGAATTTTGAATTTGAATTTGATTATCCCGCTTAAGAACCAAGGGGGGTGTTTTGTAATTTTTTTTAAACACAACGGATACATAGTACTCTAGAGGGTGTAGAAATGATTTTTTTTTTATTATAGCTCACCTTAACGTGGCGTTAAGGGGTTAACGCATGTGCGTTAACGCACCATTAATGCACACACTTCCAATGGTTAACACCTTTAACGCAAAAACTTCCCTTGGGTCAATAATAATGAACCCGATCCCGAATCATTCCAAACATTTTCTCGGTATCATTTTGTCGAGTCAAACCCTAATCAGATTTAATATCATTAATATAGAAAATATCAATTACCCTAATCAACAAGTCAATTAGTCAATCAAACACCAAACACACTTCCAAATCAACTACACTAGTCAATCCAAACCAAACACAAACTAAATCGGACCAATATTATCCATCTGTTTACTTTTGGCGCATTTCCATGGTCCCTTTTCCCGCCTAAAGTATTGGGAACCGTTCATATACCTCTCCAGCCTATTTATACCTATCGATTGGAAAACCGTTCATAATCAACCGTTCATATACAACTCCTTTGATATTTTCATTAGCTATTATATTTCAAATTTCAATGGCTGAATCCTCTTCAACTCCTGTTTCAAACAAAAACAAACGCCCAAGGGATGATTCTCCTCCTCCAATCCCTAAAAAGTTAAAGAAAATTTTTGACATATCCCAAGAAATTTGGGAGAAATGTCATTCTGGCAAGTATGGTACTGAAAAAACATTGATAGAACTTTACAACAACCGCATAAAGAGGCTGGAAGAAAAGAACAAGGAAGATTTAAAGATCATTTTGGAGCATCAGAAGAAAGTAGATGCTCGGAACAAAGAAATAGAAGAAACAATAGAGAAAATAGTTGGTGTTTACAAAAGTATTGAAGATAGTTTATATATTTGTTAATGTATCTTTTGTTTATATATTTTGACTATGTTAATGTAAACTTATTTTGACTTAGTTTATATATTACTTAACTTTTCCAATTCATACAAGTTTATGGTATTTGAATGCAGTTATTATTATTAGTTTATGATATCTGTGTTTCCCTTGATGTTAAAGGGGTGTTTGGTTTCTTGGATACTTAGAAGACTATTAACACTGAAACAGTAAACTGTGTTGTAATGCAAGAACAACAATATCACCAAAACTGATTAAGTTTCTTTCTTTTCACTTAATCCCTTCCAAATGTATGAGTGCCATATGGTTTTAAAAGAAAATTGAGTTCATACTGCTGAGAAAAAGTTTTTGCACAAAGTTTGTACTGCTAGGCAAAAAATTGTACTACTGGGTATCCGTTAGTACTGTTTAGGAGTGCAGGTTACGTTTGTGTCACTTTTAACTTAAAGGGTATAAATCCCCAATTGCGGCACACAATCATATTCACGCACACATTACTCTCTCTCTCTTCCATGGCCAAAACGAATTTTAATCGTCATATTGCAAAACCCCCAAATGAAATCATAATGTCAAACCTAACTTTTACCGAACCTCATAATAATGTTGCCTTTTTAGAAAAATGCAATGAGTCTGTAGATTTTACTGAGATCATTGATTTCCTTAATGCAAGCTATATTAAGTTTGCATTAACAGTAAAACCTACTACATATACTTCTAACATTAGCCAATTCTGGTCGTCTGCTAAGGTCAAAACTATTAATGGGGAAGTACAAATCCATACCCTTGTAGATGGGCAGAGGATTCTCATTACAAAGGCGTCTATTCAAAGAGATCTTCTCCTAGATGATGCTAACAGAGTTGAGAATCTTCCAAATACTACAATCTTTGAAAAACTTTCACTGCTGGGCTATGAGAGAAAATCAGATGCTTTAAATTTTTATAAAGGTTATTTTTCTCCTCAGTGGAAATTCTTAATTCATACTGTCTTAGTGTGTCTAAGTCCAAAGACCACGGCGTGGAATGAATTTAGCAGTAATTTAGCTTCTACTAAAATTTGTTTGGCTGAAAATAAACAAAGATTTAATTTTTCAAAATTAATTTTTGATAGTATGGTTAAGAACTTGGATTCTTCAGGTAAATATTTTCTATATCCAAGGTTTTTGCAACTCTTTTTGGAAAACCAATTTGAAAATAAGAAAAGTCACAAAAGAGTTTATTCCACTCCCTGCCTTACCAAAAAGGTTTTTGCTAATATGAGGAGGGATGGAAATGATTTTTCAGGGACAGTGACACCTTCGTTTACAAAAATGGTGGCGCTAGCCCAAACCAAAATGGGTGAAGGCTCAGCAATCCCAGCTAGTACCCATCACACACCCACAATTTTGGCAACATCTCATCAACAACAACAAAAGACCTATAAGCGTAGGACTCACACCAAGAACACTGAGCTACCTCAGGCTAGTGGTTCTATACCAACTGTTGCAGATAAGGCTATCACTGGTGGGGAGAGCGACATGCTGGCAAGGGCTGCCACTACTGTGTCTAGCTTAGAAGCAGTACAAGACATTGGTAACATCATTAAGACCCGAACCAAGACAACTTCTAATGAGTCAGGTCCTCATGAAGCTGATTCAGGTGAAGGACCCAGTCATATGGAAACAATGGGGGGTTCAGATGTTCATCCTAGGGGTGAGACTGAACTTAACTTTTCCAATGATCCACCTCTCGGGCTAGGTAAAACAAGCCGAAGTGGTGAGGATAGTATGCAACTTTTGAATGAATTGAAGGATACCTGTGCCAAGCTGTCTGCACAAATTGTTGATCTGCAAACAACAGCTGCTTCTCAAGAAGGAGTCAAAGGATCAAGAATTCCCAAACACAAAGTTAAATCTTCTGAAGCTTCTAAGGATGCTCGCAAACAGGGGTGAAAGTATTGGTGCAGAGAGTGATCCAATGGAATTTTTAGTTGCTGATAACCAAGGGAATCAAGTGGTGATTGATAGCTATTTGGGCAAGGTTACAACTGCTGATAGTGCTACTGATCAGGGTATTAGTGCTGCTAGTGGTCCAGTTATTGCTGCTAGTGAGCCAGTTACAGCTGGTAGTACAAAAGCTAGTACTGCTACACCAGAGGATACAACTGCTGTTAGTGTACTTGCTGAGCTGAAGACATCAAAACCAGTAACCAAAGGTGTTGTGATACAAGAGCCATCATCAAAGCCAAAAGCTAAACAATCAACTCCACGGGTACAAGGCAAAGGTAAAGGTATTCTTACTGAAGAGCCTGTGGAGAATCCATTATCAAAAGAAGAGCAATTAAAACTTGATGCTGAAGTTGCTAAGAAATTATCAAAATAGTATGAAGCAGAAAATCAGATAATTTTGGAACAAAAGAGAATACAAGAAGAAAAAGGAGCTAAAAATGCAGAGTTAATAGCTTCATGGGATGAGGAAAGGGCTCAGGTTGATGTTGATTTTGAGCTTGCTAAGAAACTAACTCAAGAAGAGCAAGATCCGTACTCAATGGATGAAAAATCCAGGATGCTGAAAGAACTTATTGATGCAAAAAAGAAGTTGTATGCAGAACAAAGATATGCACCTAAGAAGAACAAGCCACCCACTCCAGCACAAAAAAGATCTTACATGTGCAGGTATTGGAAGAATATGGACAATTAGAAACTAAAGGATTTGAAATTCTTTAATGATAAAAGAATTGAAGAATTATATGCAATTGCCAAGAGAAAAACTGAAAGCTTCTTGAATGCTGAGGTGGTGAAGGGCAGTGAAGAAAAGAAAGAAGAGAAAACAAGTTCAAAAAGAGCAGGTGAACAGTTGGAAAGAAAAAGCAGTAAAAAGAAGACGAGTGAGCAAGAAGCAGAGAAAGAATAGAGCAGAGAACAAGAACAAACTGAGCAAGCTGTTGCTAAAGAACAAATGCAAGCTCACACTGAACTTGCAGTTGTCTCTGTAGGAAAACCTGAAGGAGAAGCCATGGATGCAGAACCTGTAAGTGTTAAACAACCCATTGTTGATTATAAGTCTGGATCTCATGGGAAAACAGTTTATTATGATATTAAAAGGCATGATGGTTCTTCTAGAAGGTTTGTAAGCTTTATTCAAATGGTTTATAATTTTGATAGAGAAGATATGATAGCTCTATGGAAATTACTCAAAGAAATATTTGGTAATAAGACACTAGAACAAGCTTATGATAGAGCAGTCTGGAATTACTTGAAGGTAATGTTTGAACCAAATCCTGAGGATGAATTTTGGAGAAGACTAAAGCACAATATTGTTAAAGAATGGAAACTTTTTCAAGGATGTGGAGTACATGCTTTAACTGTAAATGAGTTGGTGATCTACTTGCTTGTAGAAAAGGATTACCCTTTAAAATTTCACAAAGACATTCTAGATCAGATGTTGCGTGGGAAGAAAAGACTCCAACTTTAGTTTACTTATGATGACATGGCATATCAACTGCTCAAGAAGATGGGAAAGTATCTAGGACCCAAGGACAAGAAATAGAATTAAGACTACTAGAGTTAGAGTTAAGACTGCTAGAATCTATAGTTAGTACTGCTCATGAGATAAACATGTATAGTTAAAAAACACATTGTGGAGTGTTTGGAATAACCCAGTTTGACTTATAAAGTCAACACATACATAAAAAAGTAGTAACCATACTGCATTGTTAATAACATATTAATTACAACATATTTGTTAAATTACATTTACACAGAAAGACAACATAGCATTTCTTGCAGGTGATTCACTTGGTTAATTGACTAGCAAGTAAATCACTTGGTTTATGAGTTGGAGGTTCTTCATTAGGTGTTTGACTTGCAAATTCTTCACTTGGTTTTTGAGTAGCAGGTTCCTCACTTGGTGCTTGACTTGGGCATACTCCACTTGCTGTTTGAGTTGCAGTTGGTTCAGTTTCTTCATCACCACTGCCCAAGTAAGCACCAACTCTTGTAGATGCATTAATATGTAAGCCAATTACATATCCACTACTATCTGTTGTAGTTTTGTTTTTCCTTGTAATACCACCTCTACCAGTATAAGATGGGGTTCCCCTTCTTTCAAGGCACACTAGACAAACATACCACCTGAAATCCGTATAAGGGGGACGCCTTGCAAAAAAGGTCAATCCAGCCTTGTTTTAACTTTCAACCTAACAGTCAATGCAGACCATTTGACAACCATTTTGTGCATCCATGGTGAAAAGTAGTTGATATGATAAAGAGTTGATGATAACTGGGGTATTATATAATGCAGGAAAAAAATGATATAATATGGTACAATTAATGTGGTTGTTGAAAAACTAGATCGGATTAAAGACAACGTAAATGCTTACAATGGAGCCAAAACATTGAGATTTAAAATTTTTGACTATTGCATACTAGGACCATTTAGGAAAAAGTTTTTGTTAAAAAATAAAAAATAGTTACATGAATATTTCACAGTGTGACTATTTTGAATGTATTGGTCACATATAATACCCTTATAATGTGGCCATAAACATAATTTAGATACACATTTGTGGTATGGTGTGACTATTGTGTAGCCTATAGTCACATGATTGTGCTACAATTAAATGTGAGCATACACATTAGGATTTGGCAAGAAAACACACACTAAATTTTAGACACACATATTAACTTACGTGACCATATGTATCGAATTTTTGTTACACTTAATCATGTATGCCTATGGTTTAGTGTGACCATATATGACATTTGGTCACACTGTTCAAGTGTGTGACATATATTTGTCACTTTTAAATGCATATCGTGACTAATGCTTCAAACTTACTTTTCAGTTGTCGCATATTTCAAATTCATATGTGGCTAAATTTTTAACAAAAACTAGCAGTCACATTTAAATAATGTGTGACAAACTTGAGTTTATGATTTAGCCACATACACAATTATTTCATGTGACCATATATGGATTTTGGTCACACTGTTCAATTGTGTGACAAATATTTGTCACACACACACACACACATATATATATATATATATATATATATATATATATATATATATATATATATATATATATATATATATATATATATATAACAAGATGCGTATGACGTCATCAATGCAGATTGCCCAGTAAGCAGCCTGATGATGAATAAGCAGGCGGATTGCCCAGTAAGCAGCCTTTAATTCCACCTAAGCAAAGTTTGACCAAATAAAATTTGCATTGACCAAATAAAATTCGGATTAAATTTTTAAAAAAATTGTCCTTTGCAAGATTCAAACCTGGGCCATTTAATCAACATAAAAAATGCTTCAACCACTAGACAAAGCCATTTTTTTGTGATTTACAATTCAAAAAAAGTAAGTCATGCTTAAAAATTTGATATTGTTAAGCTATATTTAAGGAATAGATTATGCATATATTTTAGAGTATATACCGGATTTAAAAAAACATTAAAACATCACGTAACTCAAAACAATACCTACAAACCCTAAATCAAAACAAACCCACACACTAATTCGTTCGTTCCCATCATTCTTCTCCGAAAACCTAAATCAAAACATTTGTTTCCTGCATAGCTTTGAGGTAGCTGATGACAGGACATTTTTTTTAAACTAACCCTAATGTAAACCTGCTAATCATTATACATGTTTTTTCTTCCACAGGTGGTCTTCGTATGAAGTCTTCATCAGGTATGTGTTTTGTTCTTAAATATATTATAATATTGCCACAAAAAACCTTTTTTCTATCGTTCATCTCTTTCAGGCTCCAATAGTTTTATATTCTTCACGTACACATAAATTGATCAGGTAATATGTACACACCGCAATAATTGTATATGTGTTTGCTATCTTTACTGCTATTTCAGATGCCGCATTTGATGTCAGTTAGTTTGACCCATGAGATATCTTTTTGCATGTAATCTTTTTTGGTTGGACCAGCCACCTAAGAAACCTAGCGAGGGTGATACCCCATAAATATAATCAGGTTATATAATTTAGAGATGTATAACCCTAAAGTCATTCTCACACACCGCAATGCAGTCGGTTTTTAAGGTATGTTTATAAAGTTATGGTTTCTATTTTAGTTTCTTAAGTCTATTGTTTTTATGAAATTGCTTTGTTGTGAATTTAAAGCCTTGGTATTGACTCTAATGATTTTTTGGACTAATCCAAGAGGCTATTACTCATGGTGACAAAGTTATCATTTGGTTTATAACAATTTTTGGGATTATGATGCATGCAGAAACTTGAGGAGTCTTAGATTGGTGCTGGAACAGGCCTATCCGTGATTGATTCTGTGGTAAGCTTGACCATACAATAGTAAAATTTTGTTAGTGGCCACATAATGTATTGAATTGAGTTATGTGATATACCAGGTAAAAACAATTGGTTTAAGTTTGTTTGTTGTGTTTAATTTTTCGTAGGTGGCAGCATAAAAAACGAATGTGCACTCTCCAATTGGTTTTACATTGATAAGACCTCCTGGAAAGCATGCTCCTCCAAATAGGGTGCTGCCCGTTTGATATTGTAGCTATCGCAGCTCGATATGTTCAATTTGTTCATGGGCTAAAGCGTGTCTTGATCATCGACTTTGATGTTTTTCGTGGGAATGGGACTAACGATGCATTCTATGATGACCCAAATGTGTTCTTTTTGTTCAGTTCACCAAGTAAGCAACAACCAACTTTTCATGAAACAATTTATCATCTTCTTTTAATGTTAATATTTAGTTTTGTTATCCAGTGCGACACTGATTTAAAAAATAAGGACTCAATAAAATATTATAGGTTCAGGAAATAATGCAGCTTATTATGCCATTGAGGCTGCACCAAACGATACACAGGCTGTAGCTATCCAACCTAATGACAGGTTTCTATGGTATCAAGCAGTAAACATGATCATGTGGTTGGGCCACTCGAGTATTGTGTTGATGGTGGGCTAAAAGTACTAGCCTACGAGTATGCTTCAATCGTCTCTCTTCATGATATTCTTCACAGTAAGTGTTTTATATTATGTATTGTCAATGCTTTGATATAATTACCTCGAGTGTATTACCGAGCATCCAAATCATTGATATTAATTGTTTAAATATGTTAATTTGTATATGCAAATATCGCAGCCTATATACATAATTACATACGAGTATTAACCTATTTTTTTATTATTGAATCAGGAAGGAAAGGAGTTACAGATTCACAACAATCATTGTTGGTGCTACATAAATAACTTAAACTACAATTCCTTCATTTGACCGAAAATGAATTGGGGGTTTTAGGGAAGAAAATCATTCGTCTCTTTTAAACGTTCACAAATTTGTGTGTTTCATTATAGGGGATTATGTTTGTGGTAGTGGCGAGTGAATTGTTGAAAGGGTAATTCGTTTTTAGGGCGTTATAGGATGCAAGTTATTGTGCCACTGAGGCTGCACCAAAGGATACACAGGCTGTAGCTATCCAACCTAATGACATGTTTATATCGTGTTACGACTTAAAGATGATCATGTGGTTCTGGATATCTTCCTCCTGAGTGAGTTTCTAAATTTTTCATCTTCAGATAACTTTCGTGTAAGTTTTCTACTGAATCGAACTTATTTAAGTCCAAAAACTTTGACAAATAGGTCTGTTAAAGAGTTGCATGTAACAACAAAAACAGATGTTTTTGCATTTGGAGTGGTTCTAGCAGAGCTTATACCCGGAAAGCGTGCACTTAATTATGCGTGACAACCGAGAACCATCTAAGATGAAATCGCTCATAACAGTTGTAAGTTTATATCGAAAGACCTACATATATACATACACATATCAGGAACTTGTAGTTCCCTTTGTACACTGTCATAAACGCGTATGCATATTAATCGATCTTATTAGTGATATAACCCAAAATTTAATGTCGTAACATCTCCAGATAACTAAAGTTTTTGAAGAAGAAGAAGATCCAGAAGGTGCATTGGTGTCAGTTATAGATGGTAGCCTTAAGGACAGTTATCCAATGAATGATCTTTACAAGGTTAGTCTCATTACTCATTACTGTTTATCAACATCTAAAGGCTCTAATCATGTGCCTAATGCAAATTGTGGCGTGTGAGCATATATTAGGCTGTTTGCATTACGTTTCTAAAGTTAATTATTTAAGTTGAGATATTTTAAACAGAAAATCACTAACTAAACAGGCTACATAAGAGCGATAAGCTGTGCCACTGTTGTTTGTCGTAGTGATAATCAAATAACTACCTGTTTGAGTGTTTGGCAAATCTCATTATTTTAGGAGGTAGGTAAATGACCAAATAAACAGAATCAGATTTTTGTCAGTCAATCCTACATAATTACCTAAACTGATTGTTTAAATCCCATAATCAGATCATCCAAATCAATCTAACTCTAACCAAACACTATAAATTAATATGCAATATGAAAATGCAATAATCATATAATAAATAATAGAAACAATGCCAAACACCCCAGTAGTCTTGATAAAATGCTAATTTGTTGGTTACATATGTGCAATCCGTGTTTGCAGATGGCTGAAATTTCATACTGGTGTCTAAGTGAAGACCCAAATAACAGACCAGAAATACGAGAGGTAGTGGAGTCTTTAGCTCGAATTATGATGTCCTTAGTTGAATGGGAAGCATCATTGGGAGGAAGTAGCCAGGTTTTTAGTGGCATATTCGATGGGTTATAGAAACTATAACTATTAGTTGTTTGTGGTTAGGTAAAAAAAATTATTCGGTGCTTTTGATAAAACTGGGAGAGATCAGAGAAACCAAAGCAACCAAGTCAGCTATCTTACCACTTTCTCAGTACCTCTTGGATCCACAAACACAAGCACAACAGGCTAGGTTGTTAGTAACACTTGCTCTTGGGGATTTATTCTAGAACGAGACTCTGGCAAGATCCACGGATGCTGTTGCTGTTGCAGCCTGCCGTGCATTAGTGAATTTGCTCGAGGATCAACCTTTAGAAGAAATGAAGGTTGTTGCTATTTGTGCTCTGCAGAATCTTGTGATGTATAGTCCCTCAAATAAAAGATCAGTTGCAGAAGCTGGTGGGGTCCAAGTTGTACTTGATCTGATTGGTTCAAGTGATACTGATACATCAGTTCATGCTGCAATGTTTGTTAAGCTTCTTTTTTCTAACAATACTATCTAAGAGTATGCCTCCAGCGAGACCGTCAGAGCTATAACCGGTGAGTTCTTAGTTTTACATGGGTACAAATTTTGTGCTCATATTGACATTGGCTTTACTTTTTAGTAGATTTTAACTGATGCACACACATATATGTAAACTTTTTAAGATAAGTAGGGTCATGAAACCTTAATGAATGGTATAAATATAATGATGACCATTTTATTACATCTATGAGGACATTTGATCTTATTTAGTCATTCTTAATTTGAATGATTTATTTGGCTTATATGTCTTTAAAAGTACATTGAATTAAAATTGTAAAAGTTTGTTATTAATCTAATTCTGTCTCTTATTTTGGATGGCCATGCAGCTGCTATTGAAAAGGATTTGTGGGCCACTGGAACAGTAAAATGAGGAGTATTTGAAAGCTCTAAATGCCCTTTTTGGAAACTTCCCTCGATTGAGAGCCTCGAAACCAGCAACCTTGAGCATTCCACACTTGGTAACATCCCTCAAGACTGGCTCAGAAGCAACTCAAGAAGCTGCCCTGGATGCATTATTTTTTCTCAGGCAAGCTTGGTCAGCATTCCCAACTGACGTCTCTAGATCCCAATCAAATGCTGCTGCAGATGCAATACCATTGTTGCAGTTCTTGATCCAATCAGGTCCACCTCGATTTCAAGAAAAGGCTGAATTGTTATTGCAGTGTTTTCCGGGGACAGTAACAGTGATAATTAAACGCGGAAACAATATGAAGCAATCTTTGGGAAATCCAAGTGCCTACTGCAAGCTTACACTCGGCAACACTCCTTCTAGGCAAACCAAGGTACCCCTCTCATTTGGAAAACTGATCATGCTTCTATATATTGCACATGCCGTCATCCCTACTTCTTAGATCATTTTAGATTGGCATGTAATGTACATGTATCACATTTCTATATCCCCACATCTGTACCCTTGCAAGGTGTCACGTAGGTGGCCCATCTTTTGATATAAAAAATATATGTGATCTTGAACCCTTTGTTGTAAGAATCCAAACCCCTTAGCCTCTTCTTTTCAAGCAGAAAAGACAAAAAAAACCAAAAAGGGAATACAAAATCAATAGAAAAGGCAGCGCCTGTAACAATCACATAAATTTTTACTATGAGCCGAGAGATGACCTTTTAAACTCCAATTTTCTTTTGTTAAACAGCCATCCAACACTTGCCTTTCAGTTCGTTTGCCTGATTGTCTTTGTGTGAAGTGCTACTTAGAAAGAATCTAAACATATATGTTCTTGACTTTTCACAGGTTGTTAGATATACCAAAGGCTTATGTTCGGTGATGCATTATTACTATGAAGGTGTCTGTTCCTGGCAGTGGTAACTTTCCTTTGACTTATTTATTTATTTATTTATTTATTTTTGTTGTTTTAACATGAACCAGTTCGACCCCTTTAATAGTGAATGCTACCTTGATTTAGACCATGTCCAAATCTTTTTTGAGAGTTTTTAGAAGACTTTTTTTTGTGTGTGTACAAGTAAACTATATTCTGATCTCAAGTTTGCTTTGCTTGTGCCCTTGTGGTGTAGTGGAACAATATTTTTACTGATTTGCATTGGTGAAACAATTTTTTTCAGGTTTTATCCATACCATTATGCACCATTTGCTTCTGATCTTAAGGACCTTGGAGATTTAGATATCAGTTTTGAATTAGGTTCACCATTCAAGCCGTTTAACCAGCTGATGGGAGTGTTTCCTGCTGCAAGGTTGAACCTCTCACACATGTTCTTTCACCAAACATCTTTCCATATTTTTAGTATCTAACCAAGTTCCTTATGCAGTTCTCATGCTCTTCCTGAGCAATACAGAAAATTGATGATGGATCCAAATTCACCCATTATCGATTTTTACCCAGCAGGTAAAATCGGCGCTTTGAGCAAGTTAAGCATTCATTATAATGCTTAATAGTTTTTTACACTCATGTATTTCTTTTCTACTGTTTCAGATTGTGAAATCGACATGAATGGCAAGCGGTTTGCGTGGCATGTGTGTTTTTTTACCTTCCTATTGGTATATTTAGGTAGGTTGTCTTGTGGGTTGTCTTTTGGCACGCTAATTAATCATGAACTTTAGTGATTGTTGGCAAGCATATATTAACCATTTCTTCAGTGTGTTTTCTTAAATCAAACTAACATTTTTCTTAATTAAAATGTGTTTACCTATCTTTTGACCACCTCTACTTTTGTAGAACCCCTGCTACGGAGATCATCCTGGAGGAACTCTTTTTCCAGGTATCTTTTGAAACCAAACTAACATTTTTCTTAATTAAAATGTGTTGACCTATCTTTTGACCACCTCTACTTTCGTAGAACCCCTGCTACGGAGATCATCCTGGAGGAACTCAGATATGCAAAGCTAGGTTACTTTTTTATTTGCATCATTTATATAATTGGGCACAAGAGATAGCAGATGGGTTCAAGAACTCGATTAGTGAAACCATTGGTATGCTTTTTCTGGTTTTTTTATTAATATTGCAAGAATTATTTGGTGATTTTGTTAGTGCCCATATGAAAAATAGTCAATGTTTGATGTGGGTTAAAACATATGTACTGTAATCCAAATGAGTCGGACAACAATGGAAGAACTACTTTGGCATGCACATATTTGATTTCAAATTAATTAGTATTGCATTGGGCTTATACCTCAATTTGACTTTCATAGTGTTTTGTGATTTTCTCAGCATATAGCAGTCTCAAAAGTAAGTGAGAACTGTGTTAATCTGCTGCTAGACTATGTAGCAGATCCAAACTCCACGGATTCAGAAGGGAATGTTCCTTTGTGGGAGCCTATTATGGGTGGTTATGATACGGTGGTTGGACCTTTGGCAAGTTACGGTGCCACTCTGTCATTAGGTGATGTAGGGAAGTTTTCTTGCATTGCAACTGCGCAAAACAACTTAAATTTGCTTAAGAAAATCATCCGTCATAGAGGAGATGTCAATGGTTTATTTGGTTAAATAACACCCTTTTTCTTAGTTGTTAAGGATATCTTTGAAGGTGTTTGTTATGTGATGTGGCGGTTAAATTGGCGGTGCAGAAATCAAATGATTTTTGGCGATAGTCATCAGCGCAGAGAGCTTATTTTTGAAGATTTAGTTCAATTATCCTACACTTGGTGTTCTAATCGACGTATCATTGCAAGTTTTTAATAAATTTGGTGTAAAAAAAAGTTAATGGCAATTTTGTATTATGGTTTGTTCACAAAATTGTATAAAGAACATTAAAGAGAGAACACAGTAAAAATGAAGTTGCAGAAAGCAACAAACTGAAAGCAATTCAGCGTTCCAGAAGCAACATAAACACTTTTCACATTACAAGTAAACTTAATCAAATAACTATCTTGCTAGGATGATTATCACATAACGCTAATGCAACTAATTATGAACCACATTCAGATGTGAAGCCAACTGCAAACATTTGTATTAAACTGAAATTCGTACACCAATGAACAAAGAATGCACATGAGTTTCATGGTTGCAGCAGAACAAAGTTATTAAACCATAACAGAATACATACTCAAAATAATAGTGGCATAACGAAATCGTAGTTAGAAGAAATCAACTTTTCAATAATAAGCTGCTACAAAGAGCCTGCACATCATAGTAGTTTGTTTATTAATATGTGCTTGACTACAAGAACAGGTTCAAGGTGCTCTTCACCAACTCCTCCTCTAGGGAGAGGAGGTAACATTATATACCTCACTGCTGACAGAGACGTATTCATCCGCCATCCACTCATTCGCTTCTTCACCCTTACCCCGAATATACTCCAAATACAACCTGAATTGTATCCACACAACTAACTCAGTCACCCCGGGTTGTATTTGAAGTTTATTTGTGGTAAGGGTGAATTTAGCCACAACAAGGATTGTTAATACTCATAACAAGTCACCCCGGGTTGTATTTGAAGTATATTTGTGGTAAGAGTGAATATTAGCCACAACAAGGATTGTTAATACTCATAACAAAAAAACAAGTATTAACATGAAAGACAAGATGGCTACAATTAAATGTAGCTTATGAATTATGTTAAGTACTACTGGCATTATTCTAAACAGCACTTGACCGTCCATAAGCACAAATCTTCACAAAATAATATAATTAGCCTCAGAATAGTTGAATTGTAATCAAAGTCTTATAAAAGACCATTAAGTCCCAAAAGATGGTGTTCTTTTTAAAGAGATCTCTTCATTGACTAATTACTTAAAACACAAAAGTTATTATTTATAAATGTTTTTCTCACGGCCAATCCCAAATGGTAATAGCAGAACCTGCTCCACACGGCGATAGAATGTCACAACGATGAGTACACAATGCACACTTAATTTTTGGCCTGCACATTATAGTTATTAATTCTACCATGTAAGTTATATCAATTTACAAAAGCAGCATAGGTAACAAAAAAATTAACATGAAATTAACTAACTAAGCAAACTACTCATTTCATGTTAAAAAAATCATTTCAAGATGATAAGCCCTTAGTTTATGTCAAGTCTCTTTCTCAAAGCTACATTTTACAAACACGATATTGCAAGTTGTTCCATGTGTATCAGCCTAAACAAATTATCGTGTCCACCCCTTTACGGAACCCACTATCGCAAATAACACGAGTGTCATAAACTCATACCACGACACAAAAAAAATACATTTATACGATATAACAAGTGTTTCTCATGTATATTGACCTAAACATATTATAGTGTCTCCACCCCTCTACCGAACCAATATGCCTTAGTATGAGTACACAATGCCCACATAATTTGTGGCATACACATAACACTTATTAATTATGTCATGAACGTTTTGATCAATTTACAAATGCAGAATAAGGTAACAGAAAATATCAACAAAATTGAAGAAAGAAACATTATAATAAAAGAACATTAACTAAGCTAACTAAACCATTTCATGTTACGGATGAATTCATTTCTAGACGATAAGCCCTAAGTTTATGTCAAGTCTCTTTATCAAAGCTACATATTACTAACACGATATTTGCAAGTGTTTCCATGTGTATCGGCCCAAACACATTATCGTGTCCACCCCTCTACCGAACCCACTATCGCAAATAACATGAGTGTCATAAACTCATACCACGACACAAGGAATTCACATTAGTACACAAACAACCGTCACTCACCAAGCATAATACACAAAACAATACTACTAATTCTATCGCGCACAATTTATTAATTTACATTAGAAACAACATAACATACCATACACAATATATGCAAAAACACAATAAAGATATTGTGAACTAAGTCCCACTAACCTTAAATCCACTCTCACATAAGCACATACTTATTTTGCTCTTCTGAAGACACATAATCAAACCAGATGATGGTGATGATACTAAGCTTAGGATGATTTGGAAAACTGCCTCCACAGGTGATAGGGTGCATTAATGACATATTCTTCAGTGTTGTACTGTCAGCTCGGATGGGAAAGGTACTATTCAGAATCTCTATTCTTCAGTTCTGATTGTCCGTCTGCAAATTTATCGATGTATTATTTTAATTCGTTATTCACTTCATCTAAACTCTCTATCTATCATTATTAACACATAGCTAAAATTTTGGGAGGTTAATAGGTCAAGGATTCCAGTAATGATGATTCTGCAGTTGAGTCCAGTAATGATGATTCCAGTAGTTATCATTGGAATTAGAGTTTAACATCATGGATTCTTGGTTAACCGGAAGGAAAGCATGAAAGTTACTCATGTCGAGGTCTAGCTTGAGCTTCATTGTTTTACTTTGTGCTTGATTCTTTCGTGACATGCATTGAAAAGATTCATTTTGGTGGATAAAATGTTGATTTTTAGAACATGTTATTGATTCAGACACTTGGTTGAACAGTTAGTACTAATTATAGATTAGATAGATTACTTATCATTTTTCTTTTGACATATAATACATGAAACACTGTCTATTTGTTTCCATTATTTTGGTTCATATTTTCCGTTATTCGTTATTTACTTACGTCTAATTAGATTTTGTCAAACAATAATATAAAGCTAACCCGCCCCTCGGGCGGGTTATGAAACACTGTCTATTCATTATTTGCTTAGCATCTTTGGACAGTCGTTACAATTTGGAAGTTTTGATTCTTAATAAACAAATGTAAAAGGAAGACAAAAACATAGCTATAAATTTATATCAGTCTTTGTTGTTATAGATGAGTAAGGGCCGTTGCTATAGACGATACTATTATTACATGTAAGTAATGTACTTTTGAGATTATTAGAGTATTTAAGTTTAGTTAGAGTATCTTTACATGTGAAGAATATTAGTAACAATAAAAATCCTATATCTGAATACCATAACACAATTACCACCAAAACCAGTCTATCTGCTAAAGAAAAAATGGCAATTCATCCTGGACTCTCAGATTTATAACTATCATTACCCTATAAAACATCAAGATTCCTTAACTTAATAGCCTTAACAACCTGAAAAGACCCATCAACCTTTAAACTAAGAAGCCTAAGTCTGATAAGCTCCTTAATAGTGTTGCAAATGATCTCCTCATTCCTAGACTTACCTTGGAAAATCCTCAAATTTCTCTCTTACCAAATGACATAAACAACAGCACCAATCACCAATCTTTGTATAATACTCCAAATGGACTTCTTTAAAGGATTAACATCCACAAAGTCAGCAATCTGATAAAGGTCAGTAGAAGATGGACCAAAATTCATAAGCTCCTTAAAGAAACACCATACCTTAGATGAGAATTTGCAGCCAAAAAATAAATGATTGTGGTCATCCTGCACCTCATTACATAAGGGGCATTTTAAACAATCCACTCTTAACCAAGCATCCATCCTATCTTAAGTCTTTAACTTCTTGTTAATAGCAAGCCACAAAATAAAAGAATGTCTAGGTATATTTTGGCTAAACCAGACAATCTTATACCATGGGAGAACAGGCTTCACAGTGATAAGGTCAGACCATATAACTTTCACAGAAAAAGGTCCAACCTTATCATCATTAGATTTCCACAGAGCAATATCACTTCTATCCTTGAACAAGAGAGGAGGAGGAAGATGGAAAAAAAGGAAATTTATCAACCCAAACCTCTGGCCAATTCCACTCACCTCCAACAATGAGATCAGCCACTTTACAGTCGAAAGAAAGGCCAGCTTCAAACAAATCCCTTTTGGAAATAAACTGAGATAAAGGCCCTAAGAAACACCAATTATCAAACCAGGCAGAAGCACTACAACCATTACCAATTCTAATATCAAAATGAGCTCTAAGAACATCTCTGCCTTGTAAGATCTTTCTCCAACTCCAACAAGCATTATTAAGGATAGGAATATCCCAGAAATTCCTAGCACAAGATCTTCTATCAACCAACCTATAGGAATTTATCCATTTTACCCAAAGGGAATCTTTTTTAGATACTAACTTCCAGATGTGTTTTGACATTAAAGCAATGTTCCAAGAATGAAATGATTTAATACCAAGACCCCCTTGGATTTTTAAACTACAAACATCCTGCCATTTAACTTTAGCCTTCCCTTTCATCATCTCACCCTGATTCCACAAAAACCCCCTCATAATTTTCTCTATTTCTAGAGACACATTAATAGGAAGAATAAATACAGAAGACCAAAAGATCTTTATAGAACTTAACACAGACTGAATTAGCTGAAGTCTTCCTGCAAAAGAGAGGACTTTGTTCTTCCAATTGACCAATCTCTGTTTAACTTTATCAGTAAGAGGATCACAGAATTTTCTGAATAGTCTAGAGGATATCAAAGGAACACCTAAGTATCTTATGGGCAAAGTCCCCACAGGAAACTTCAAAACACTAATAATAGCTTTCTTGATAGAAGAAGGAACATTACCAAAGAACACAGCAACCTTCTCAATATTAGGAATCAAACCAGACACTCTACTAAACTCATCCATGGCATTCTTCAAAATTGAAACAGAACTCACATCACCATTAGAAAAAACCATGAGATCATCAGCAAAACTAAGATGGGTGAGCTTAACCTTGCTACATTTCCAGTGAAATCTGAACTCATCATTACTAGAAATCTTCTTATCAATCATTAAAGACAAAACCTCCATAACAAGAGTGAACAAATAAGGGGACAAGGGGTCATTAAAGACAAACCCTCTACACCTAATAAGGATTTATTTGTTACCTTTTTAAGGGGTCATTTAAGCCCAAAATCTTATTAATATGACAAAATATCGCCTCAAATTGTTTCTTTCTGCATTTTAGGTACTTGGTACGGAAAATCTGGAAATCGGCACTTTTTGGACGAAAAAGTAAAGAAAACGACGAAGTCGCAGAAATCTGTCAGGCATGGAACTCTGACGGCGTCACATGCTACAACGTGACGCCGTCACTTGTTGGTTAACCTGGATTTTTGGTTCAAGTTTAACTAGGATGCCTCAGTCAAATTCTGAAGACCTACAACCTGATGGCGTCAGGTGTTATTTGAAGTTAAGAGTCACGTGTTAAGTTAAAAAGAGACAGCCCAAACACATTAATGAAGGACGGCGTTAGACATAACGTGATGGCGTCAGAGGTATATGTCCGTGGGGGAGTTGAAATGTTTAAATGATTATTTAGCCGAGCACCTCGGTTAGTGCCGGTGATTGCATTGCGATTATGTGAATGTATGATAGAGTCATGGTGATGGAATGCGAGTAGGAATGCTAAGTGGTATTAGAGATGGGCTAGTAAGTGAATTAAAACTAAGGTAGGCTATTGCTTGCGGCTAATTAGAATGTTGATGCTTAGACATAGATTGATTGTGAAATGTGATGTATGAACCGTAGACTATGTGAGTTGTTTATGATTATGAATGTTAGAACACTTTTTGGACAAGTGTTAAATGTTAAGTGTTATCATTTATACGATGTTAAGTCTTTGGTCGTTGGTTATATGTCTAAGTAGAACGAGATTGTGCTTGATAGCATGAATACATAGAAGTGTATGAGTTGAGATAGATGCATTGGAATGCATATTATGTGAGACTTGATCGTTATGTGCGAATAATGTTTATTGTATGATTGATAACAGAAGTTGCTTAGAAAGAACAGATTAACTCCAATGTAATGCATAAATGTCACATTATATGTGATGATCTAGTGATGAAAGAAAGTTGAAAGAACACATTGTCATGTGAAAAGATAAGTATGGTAAGTGTTTGATAAAGCATAGATGCTTTGAAAGCTTGAGATAAAGTAAGAAATGAATAATGAAGTATGTTTGTAGTTTGATGATTAGAAAGACACGATTGATATAATAACGATTAGATGCTTAAAGACACGAATTCGTATATGAGTAACTAAAATGAGAAAGTTAGAGTGTACAATAAAATGTGATGAGATCATGTTGCATATAACAAATGATAAGTAAAATGTGTTGGTAATAAATAGTTAAGCGTGATGAGTAGAAGTGATAAATGAGATACAGATTGCGCTAGAAGTCATAAGTGATATGAAGTGCGCTAGAAAGAATTGTAAAACATGAATATAATCATGTTAATATATTGGAATATGTATGATGAGATTATTGAAAGTGTTATAGAATAAACCAATGTAAGGTTTATATGCGTAAAAGTTGAGTAGACTAATGAAGTGATAGTATAAGTTGAGAATATGGTCAACAAGGGGTTGACGGGTAATAGTAAAAGTGCGTTGTAAGAACACATAGAAAATGTGTAAATTGTAATGGACAAGCATCATACAGAACTTGTCTAAAATAAAGATGGCACATAGTGAATGTGTGAGTCAACTTGGGGTTGATGGATGAATGATAAGATTGCATTGTGGAAATTCAAATATGATAAATCGACAAGTGTTATATAGAAACTTGTCGAGATGATAGTAAATATGGCAGTGAACGTTGAAATTGCTTAAGGCAATGAGAATTGAGGAAATGATAGTGTGTACTTGTTGGGAATGCTTATAGCACTAAAATGTGACAACATATTTGGGATTACATTAGCTATATTGTAAGGCACAAACACATGGACTGAAACCGTCATTATTGTAAAGTCATGTGCTTGAGTCACTATAAATACCCCTCCATACTTCCATGGAGGGGTGAGCCTTGTTTGTGAAAGTTTCATTTTCACTTTTATCAATAAACAAGACCAGGTTCATTCCTCTATCTCTCTACACTTTCTCTCTCTAACCTCTACCATGCAGATGATGTATTTCCATCATCCCCGACCTCCCGATTCATAATAATATCACCAAAATACGATCCAACAATTGAATAATCATCGACTATTACCAGTATATACCGCTTCCCATTAATGCTTTGAACACGCATAGGGCCACACAAATCCATATGCAATAGTTGAAGTACGTGATCAGTACTGTGCTCGGGTTTAGGAAGAAAGTGAGCACGAGTACTTTTTCCCGAAGAGAGAGTAGATGTACTTTGACTTTTCTTGCATTTTTTTGCGAAAACACTCTTTTTCCAGATGTACCTGCATTCAGGGGGAAGAAATGTGTACATCGAGGATGCATAACAGACTCACGTGATCGAGCTTACAGTTTTAGTACTACCAGAGAGACGTCCGCAGAGATGATCAGTGGTTCAGTTTTGTGATTTTGGTGTTATCATTTCAACTTTCGCAGGTTGTGATGTGCGAAGTAGCCCACTTATGTGAGAAGATATTGCTGATTTCTTGCATGTTACCCCCGAACGGAGTTTCCGCATTGAGCAAAACCATTACTGAGTATTAGTCAGATTTGCTTGGTGTGGTTTACGATGTCATCAACAAATTCTGTTGCGTACTTACAACCTTCAAAAGATAGAAGACATGTTAACTACATCAAAGTTTCGAATCTGCTGAAGACGGTTGTCAGTTTGGGGGGAAGCTGATTCAGAAACTTCGCAAAAAAGAATTACATGAAGAAGCCGTTAAAGAAATGCAGCATGAATTGGGGGGAAGTTAATCCAGTTCATGCATATTACATCGTTTACCTACAAGTGAAGAAAAGTTCTCAAGCCGAGGTACAAGATGAAGACAAAGAGCATCAACTGTAGTTATCCTCAGCACTTGAAGAGCTTATTTAGACCTTTCTTTATTTGTATTTGTACTTGTAGGAAATGATGTAAGTAATCCTATATGTTGCCACATTGGGGGAAGATTGTTGGGAATGCTTCTAGCACTAAAATGTGACAACATATTTGGGATTACATTAGCTATATTGTAAGGCACAAACACAAGGACTAGAACCATCATTTATGTAAAGTCTTGTGTAAGTTAGCCTATTTATACCCTCCTAGACTTCACTAGGAGGGTGAGCCTTGTTTGTGTATTTTGCATTTTCACTTTTATCAATAACAAGACCAGGTTCTTTATCTCAAAAAAAATAAATAAATAAAATAAAATAAAATAAAAGAAGGAGTAGATGTACTTTGACTTTTCTTGTATTCTTTGCGAAAACACTCTTTTTCCAGATGTATCTGCAATTAGGGGGAATAAATGTGCACATCGGGGACGAAAAACAGACTCACGTGATCGAGCTTACAATTTCATTACTACCGAAGAGACATCCGCAGAGATGATCGGTAGTTCAGTTTTATGATTTTGGTGTAATCGTTTCAACTATCGCAGGTTGTGAAGTGTGAAGTAGCCAACTTATGTGAGAAGATCTTGTTGATTTCTTGCATGTTACCCCCGAACGGAGTTTCCGCATTGAGCATAACCGTTACGGAGTACTAGTCAGATTTGCTTAGTGTGGTTTACGATGTCATCTACAAATTCCGCTGCGTACCTACAACCTTCAAAAGATAGAAGACATGTTAACTACATCAAAGTTTCGAATCTGCTGAAGACGGTTGTTAGTTTGGGGGGAAGCTGATTCAGAAACTTTGCCAAAAAGAAGTATATGAAGAAGCCGTTAAAGACATGCAGCATGAATTGGGGGGAAGTTAATCCAGTTCATGTATATTACATCATTTGACTACAAGTAAAGAAAAGTTCTCAAGCCGAGGTACAAGATGAAGACAAAGAGCGTCAACTGTAGTTATCCTCAGCACTTGAAGAACTTATGAAGACCTTTCTTTATTTGTATTTGTACTTGTAGGAAATGATGTAAGTAATCCCATATGTTGCCACATTGGGGGAAGATTGTTGGGTATGCCTCTAACACTAAAATGTGACAACATATTTGGGATTACATTAGTTATTATGTAAGGCACAAACACAAGGACTAGATGCGTCAATTATGTAAAGTCTTGTGTATGTTAGCCTATTTATACCCTCCTAGACTTCACTAGGAGGGTGAGCCTTGTCATTGTGTGTTTTCATTTTCTTATCTTTAATAAAAGTGTCCAGGTTCATTCTCTCTCACTATACTTTCTCTCTCTAACTCTAACCATGAAGATGATGTATTATCATCATCCCCGACCTCCCGATTCACAATATACTCACCAAAACACGATCCAACAATTGGTATCAAAGCCAAGGTTTTAGTTTTGGTTGATTTGTGTGAATTTTTCTTGTCAAAATCGTATTTATTTGTGGATCAGATCTGTTTTTTGAAGCTGTTGCACCAGTGCTTTTACTGGTCAATACTTTATTGTCAAATAGTGCTATAAACAGTTTATCAACAGTTTTTAGTGTATCTGGTCCATTTTCAGTCCTTATACATCTTTATCATTTTTTTGTTGTGACTATTTGTATCATCCCGTGAAGATTTGTGGTTGTTAACTGGTCTGAATACTGGTCCTATAATGATGGTAAAAAAAGGTCGGAAAACGTGGTCTGAATTTAAGGTCGATAACTAGTCCGAATTGAATACTGGTCATAATACAGGTTCTGTTAAGATTTTTCAGAAATGGTTGGGTTATATGGTCGATTAGTGGTCAGAAAAAAGGTCTGATATGTGGTCTGATAGAACTGGTCGGAATCTGGCCCGAAATTTTGGCCGAAAAAGTCACCGGAAGGCTTTTATCGCAATTGCTTGTATAAGTAATTGCGATAAACCCTTTTTTATCGCAAATGTGGACTGCTATCGCAAATGTAGACTCCTATCGCAAATGTAGACTTTATCGAAAATGCCTTATCGTAAATGCTTTATCGTAAATGTGTTATCGCAAATGTGTTATCGCAAATGCTTTATCGCAAATCTGGTCTATGGTTTATCGCAAATGTGAAACTGGTCAACCGGTCAAATCTGGTCAACGGTTTATCGCAATTGTGAAACTGGTCAAACGGTCAACGGTCAACGGGTCAATCAGTCAAAATTAAAAATATAAAAGAAGGGGATGACGAGAAGAAGACTGTATGACCAAAACCATATATACCAGACTCTCATTGACTCAAAACATCAGTAGACCAATTACATTAATTAACACCAACACAATACCAAACTAATCCTAATCTAGACACTACAATTAACTCTCACCATTCACTCACCAACTCATAATCAATATCCTCTAACAAGACTCTAATAAAAAATAACACAATGATCTCAGTTTGTTTATTGATGTGTTACAACAGGCCTCAATGAACACAAAGTCCATTCACACGAATACAAATCATCATCGATCATGTTGTATACAAATCGTATATTAATATCCAAACCTAAGCGGGATAAAGAAAATAACAAATATGTTATTTCTTTTTCCTTAGTTCGTTCATAATTCAAAATCAACAAGAAAACACTACAAGGCAACCTTACCCGAGACCCATAGGATCTTGAAGCCGTAAACGCTTTCTTGATTAGGATAGAGCAGAAAACTTAATTACATCAAGGTAAAGGTTCGGTAGAGATTGTGGTTGTGGTTATGTTGTGTTTGATAATGATGGATAATGAATTGAGATGAGATCCGATTGTGTTGATTTGTTTGGAGAGAGATAAGTTATTGATATGTGATGTGAGATGTTGAGTTGTGTTGGATCTGTAATACAGATTTGGGAGAAAAGATGAGAGTGGGGCGGATGGTTTGATGGTGTTGTTTTTTAGGGTTAACTAATGTGAAATAAAAGGGATTGTTTTATCATTATATACGCGGATAAATAGGGTATTGTATGGATTGGATTGGGCTTCCTAAGGTGTTGGGCTGGTCAATGTTTCTTGTGAAATGAAATGGGCCGAGTGCATAACTAAAATGACGGGTTGTGTGAATTATAACCAATTGTTTGTGTGTGCTAATTTTTATTGGTTAATGGTTATACTTGACCTTTCAATTGACTAAATGATTAATTTTCACGGGGATACGTTTTTTGACAAGATCGGGATAAAACCATTATCATAGTTCACTTAAACCGTCAAAAGGCTAGTTTTGGGCATATAACCGCAAGATGTGACTACGGCGTTAATTCATTATTATTTATTTGAGGTTGAAGTGGAATTTCACGGGTGCGTGTACTTATTATCTTGAAGCTATCGGGGTTGGTTGGATGCATGATTCTTCGTGATCCTTGTTCGAGCTTTTAACCGTCAAAATGATTAAGACTTGAGTTATCTAGTTATACCTGATGTAAGGAGTTACGTTGTTGTGCTCACAGAGTATAGCTATCACTTTAAAGGAGTTACATTGTAGCGCTCAAGTGTCACACAAAGATGTGGATAATTCAAGATGAGTTCATATACAGTTAAGGATGGTTGGATGGGTATATGAAACGACATATGCTTTAAGGAGTTACGTTGTAGTGCTCAGTATAGGTTCTTAGTCAGACAATAGTGCAAGTTTAAGTCACAAGTTTGGGTTATTTTACTTCAGTCTCAAGTTCAAAATACTGGGTTTTCTCCATCAGTAGTCACTACAAAAAGCTGTCAGAATGATAATGGGGTCGGTAAAGAGTTAGCAGAGAAGAGTATCAATGAGTAGAGATTTTATCATCAGTTGATTCTCACGGGCTATTTTTAGTACTTCACACATCTTTGACTAATTGGACATACAGGGTTTACGCTGCCTCCGTTTCCATCGTAACCATAGTGTTTATGCTTTCGATTTCGCGAAGACATCGTGGGGGAAGAGAGAGTAGATGTACTTTGACTTTTCTTGCATTCTTTGCGAAAACACTCTTTTTCCAGATGTATCTTCAATTAGGGGGAAGAAATGTGCACATCGGGGATGCAAAACAGACTCGCGTGATCGAGCTTACAATTTCATTACTACCGGAGAGACGTCCGCAGAGATGATCGGTGGTTCAGTTTTGTGATTATGGTGTAATCGTTCAACTTTCGCATGTTGTGAAGTGTGAAGTAGCCTACTTATGTGAGAAGATCTTGTTGATTTCTTGCATGTTACCCTCGAACGGAGTTTCCGCATTGAGCATAACCGTTACTGAGTACTAGTCAGATTTTCTTAGTGTGGTTTACGATGTCATCTACAAATTCCGCTGCGTACCTACAACCTTCAAAAGATAGAAGACATGTTAACTACATCAAAGTTTCAAATCTGCTGAAGACGGTTGTCAGTTTGGGGGGAAGCTGATTTAGAAACTTCGCCAAAAAGAAGTATATGAAGAAGTCGTTAAAGACATGCATCATGAATTAGGGGGAAGTTAATCCAGTTCATGTATATTACATCATTTGACTACAAGTGAAGCAAAGTTCTCAAGCCGAGGTACAAGATGAAGACAAAGAGCGTCAACTGTAGTCATCCTCAGCACTTGAAGAACTTATGAAGACCTTTCTTTATTAGTATTTTTACTTGTAGAAAATGATTTAAGTAATCCCATATGTTGCCACATTGGGGGAAGATTGTTGGGTATGCCTCTAACACTAAAATGTGACAACACATTTGGGATTACATTTGTTATTATGTAAGGCACAAACACAAGTCTTTGCTTGTTAGCCTATTTATACCCTCCTAGACTCCACTAGGAGGGTGAGCCTTGTTATTGTATTTTTCACCTTTCATTATCTTTAATAAAACCTGGTTCCATCTTTATCTCTCTACACTTTCTCTCTCTAACTCTTACCATGGAGATAATGTATTTCCATCATCCCCGACCTCCCGATTCACAATAAACTCACCAAAACATGATCCATCAATAAAACCAGGTTTCCATCTCTCTTTCTCTCTCTACACTTTCTCTTTCTAACTCTTACCATGGAGATGATGTATTTCCATCATCCCCGACCTCCCGATTCACAATAAACTCACCAAAACACGATCCATCAATTGGTATCAAGAGCCATGGTATTAGTTTTGGTTGATTTTGTTATATTTTTCTTGTCAAAAAGGTATTTTTGAATCTGTTGTGATACTATTTCTACTGGTCCAACAACTGTCTCATCTCAATAGTTTCATTACATTTTTTTTTATCAGAAACAGTCATGGAATACTGTGCTTACAAAACTGGATCTGATGAGTAGTCAGATAATACTGGTCATAAACTTGACAAATACTTGGTCGGAAAACTGGTAAAATGAACTCGCCGGAAAATCATCGAAAAAGTCATCGAAAAAGTCATCGAAAGGTTTTTATCGCAATTGCTTATCTCAAATGTGAAACTGGTCAACGGGTCAAATCTGGTCAACGGTTTATCGCAAATGTGAAACTGGTTAACCAGTCAAATCTGGTCGACGGTTTATCGCAAATGTGAAACTGGTCAACAAGTCAAACTGTTATTGAAATTAAAAGAATTGAAAGAAGATGAAGAAGAATATGACCACGTTGACCACAACCATTATACAACTACTTATGCGACCTCAACTTTATCACATCACTGGTCCATATGAGTTAAAACACAAATGTAATTGACTACCAGTAAACAATCTACATCAAGATAATAAAAACAATGGACTACCAGTATCTAACCAACAACCTACATCATAACGACATCAACAAATACACAAACCTCAACAAATCCAACAACTAACCTAACCCCATCCCCATCCCCATCTCCTCACGTTACATTACAACTATTACACGCATATTCACAGGAACAACTCAAGATCTTAGTTTGGTTTTTCTCATTCGTATCTCCTATGAGATTTGATGAACCGTAAAGATATTCAAACACGAGAAAAACAAACTCATCATAGATCAAGATTTTGAAGCTTAGCTTCTTGTTTATATCCGAATATAGAGATTGACTAATAACTAATATGTTATAATCAATCTTTGATTCGTTCTTTGTAAACAAAAACAAACGAAAAACATGAAATACCTACCTGAGTTCAATACCAAAATCTTGAAGACGACTCACTGGTAATATTTTTCACGATAGAACAACAAGATGCAATATTGTCATTCAAGAGTTGAGGTGAAGTAGAGTTAAAAGTCAATGAGATTCTTTTTTTTTTTTGAAGAGAGAGGTGTACGATTAGTTGTGTGTAAGATCTAGTGTGTTTGACTGCACAATGAATAGGTGAGAAGGGGGGCGGAGTATTTCACAGGGAATGAATTAGGGTTAACTAATTTGTTATCCTTAAATACCCGAAATATTAAGGGTGTTGGATTTAGACGGGTTGTGCTGTTTGTTGGGTTTTTTTTTTGGATTATCAATGGGCCGAACATTTTTGATAAGTGTATGTTGAAGTTGGTTAATTATTGGGCTTGGCCAAATGGTTTATTTATTATTAATTTTTTTTTTTTTTATAACTAGCTTGGGGTTGGACTGTTTCTTTTTTCCCAAATGTGCATAATTTTTGAGCTGAATACTTTACAACTTATGTATCATTAAAACATTATGTAATATTTGGGATAAAGATTTGACAAAAGGTGTGGTATTTTGGGTTATCACAAATTTTCACGGGGATACGTTTTTGACAAGATCGGGATAAAACCATTATCATAGTTCATTTAAACCGTCAAAAGGCTAGTTTTGAGCATATAACCGCAAGATGTGACTACGGCGTTAATTCATTATTATTTATTTGAGGTTGAAGTGGAATTTCACGGGTGCGTGTACTTAGTATCTTGAAAATATCCAGGTTGGTTGGATGCATGATTCTTCGAGATCCTTGTTCCAGCTTTTAACCGTCAAAATGATTAAGACTTGAGTTATCTAGTTATACCTGATGTAAGGAGTTACGTTGTTGTGCTCACAGAGTATAGCTATCACTTTAAAGGAGTTACATTGTAGTGCTCAAGTGTCACAAAAAGATGTGGATAATTCAAGATGAGTTCATATACAGTTAAGGATGGTTGGATGGGTATATGAAACGACATATGCTTTAAGGAGTTATGTTGTAGTGCTCAGTATAGGTTCTTAGTCAGACAATAGTGCAAGTTTAAGTCACAAGTTTGGGTTATTTTACTTCAGTCTCAAGTTCGTAATACTGGGTTTTCTCCATCAGTAGTCACTACAAAAATCCGTCAGAATGATAATGGGGTCGGTAAAGAATTAGTATGAGAAGAGTATTAATGAGTAGAGATTTTATCAGCAGTTGATTCTCACGGGCTATTTATGGTACTTCACACGTCTTCAACTAATTGGACATACAGGGTTTACGCTGCCTCCATTTCCATCGTAACCATAGTGTGTATGCTTCCGATTCCGCGAAGACATCGTGGGGGAAGAAAGACTAGATGTACTTTGACTTTTCTTGCATTTTTGGTGAAAACACTCTTTTTCCAGATGTATCTGCATTCAGGGGGAAGAAATGTGTACATCGAGGACGCATAACAGATTCACGTGATCGAGCTTACAATTTTAGTATTACCGGAGAGACATCCGCAGAGATGATCAGTGGTTCAGTTTTGTGATTCTGGTGTAATCGTTTCAACTTTCGCAGGTAGTGAAGTGTGAAGTAGCCTGCTTATGTGAGAAGATCTTGCTGATTTCTTGTATGTTACCCCCGAACGGAGTTTTCACATTGAGCATAATCGTTACTGAGTACTATTCAGATTTGCTTGGTGTGGTTTACGATGTCATCTACAAATTCTGCTGCGTACTTACAACCTTCAAAAGCTACGACTACATTTATGTAAAGTCTTGTGTAATTATGATGTCATCAAAGTTTCGAATCTGCTGAAGACGGTTGTCAGTTTGGGGGGAAGCTGATTCAGAAACTTCACCAAAAAGAAGTATATGAAGAAGCCGTTAAAGATATGCAGCATGAATTGGGGGGAAGTTAATCCAGTTCATGTATATTACAGCATTTGCCTACAAGTGAAGAAAAGTTCTGAAGCCGAGGTACAAGATGAAGATAAAGAGCGTCAACGGTAGTCATCCTCAGCACTTGAAGAGCTTATGAAGACCTTTCTTTATTTGTATTTTTACTTGTAGGAAATGATGGAAGTAATCTCATATGTTGCCACATTGGGGGAAGATTGTTGGGAATGCTTCTAGCACTAAAATGTGACAACATATTTGGGATTACATTAGCTTTATTGTATGGCACAAACACATGGACTGAAACCAGCATTATTGTAAATTCATGTGCTTGAGTCACTATAAATACCCCTCCATACTTCCATGGAGGGGTGAGCCTTGTTTGTGTAAGTTTCATTTTCGCTTTTATCAATAAATAAGACCAGGTTCATTCCTCTATCTCTCTACACTTTCTCTCTCTAACCTTTACCATGGAGATGATGTATTTTCATCATCCCCGACCTCCCGATTCACAATAATATCACTAAAACACGATCCAACAGTACTTAACGATAAAAGTACATGAAAGATAAAATGAGTAAAGATGATAAGGTAGATATAGCTTGGATCCAATGCTCTAGTTTTGGTATCCTTCGGGATAGCCCAGCTTGCCTATATGGCATGTGTTTTGGTATCCTCCGGGATAGCCCAGCTTGCCTTCACGGCATGGTTGTTAGCTTTCCTTCATGGCATGGTTGTTTAGCTTGCCTTTATTGCATGGATGTTAGCTTGCCTTTATGGCATGGTTGTTAGCTTGCCTTCATGGGATGGATGTTAGCTTGACTTCATGGCATGGTTGTTAGCTTGCCTTGATTGCATGGTTTTGTAACCTTACAACAGGTTTTACCTCTCGAGGGATCTCAAGAGGCTTACAACCCCACCAGGCAGTGTACCTGACCGATGTAGTATAGTGTAGTGGTAAGTACGGGGGATTGATCGTTCTCCACAGGGAATAGTGTTCGTTAGGTATGAAAGGCTACTCTAATTAGGTCTAAGGGTTGAGGAAGATTCTTTTTATGTTTTTATAGTTTTTATGAAAGCAAGTAAAATCTCGGGTTTGAAGGAGTGGGCGGAATTAGTTGCTAGTCAACTAACCCAAATTACTACGAATGCAAATAAAATAAATAACTGAAAATAAAATGTGGTGAGAAACTTATGTGTAGAGAAATGTGTTTACTTAGATTTCCTTACTCCCTAACTATCTTTTACCGGTTAATTAGTGTGTATTAGTCGCGTGGATGACGGGTGTATTCCTTAATACCATTCGTGGGGTGGCGTACTTACTTCCCCAACTCTACAAGCTCCTACTTCACTCCTATGTCGAGCCGGCTAGGAAGCTCCTAACATGGGATCACTAGAATTCGCTTGTGCATTAAATACAACCATAAAAACCTTTAGTACGCGTTTGGTTCATGTTTCTTAAGACGTTCAAGCAAGTTACCGAATAGGAAGTTAGCCAGTTTTCTTAAGCCTAACATAGATAAACAATCATCCAATACAACTAATAACACATTAACAACCAATAATCAATAGCTAGGTTTCATTAGATCTAAGCAAACACAAGATAAATTTAGCCTAACATGTTAAACAAAAGACAAGAATAAGATAGAATCAAACAACACATAGACATATTGAATGATTAATTGATAACTTATCTTTCAATGAAACATGGAAGATCTCAAGGCAAAAAGACCTGAAAAAGTAGCTAAAATCATCTTAGGGTTTTCTCCCAAAATTCCACACACTAAGCTCTCCCTAATGACAAAAAATTAGAAAACTATATATAGATTTTTGGATCTGACGGCGTCACCTTATGGAGTGTGACGCCGTCACCTCGCCGCTTTTAGGGTTCCCGGATGACCATCTTGACGCCGTCCCTCTTTAGCTCTTCAAAAATCCATTCTGGCTTATCAAGGCTTGACGCCGTCTAACCATGAACGTGACGCCGTCCCCTTATGATTTAAGCCGTGACGCCCTTGATCAAGTTAAAGCGTGACGCCGTCAGAATTCACATGCTATTTTCACTGGCCCGTCATGAGTAAAATTCACGTCCAACTTTTCTTGCCAAGGCATGACGCCGTCCAGAGTAAAGTCTGACGCCGTCAAGAGTAACTTTTAGCCGATTTTTGAGACTTTGCCGTTTTCTTCACTTTAATGCTCCAAAAACGTCCAAAATGCCTCCTTTTCCAGATTTCTCCTCAAAAGTACCTAAAATGACAAAAGGAACGATTTAGGGCGATATTTGATCAAATAAATACAATTTAGGGCTTAAATGACCCCTTAAAAGCGGTACACTTTTCGCTTCATCAAATACCCTTACACTTGAGATTTGCTTGTCCTCAAGCAAATGCGCTTTTATTCTAATCAAAATACAAGTTAGGGGTCATTTAATGCAAACATAAAAGTAATTACAACAAATAATCGTTCCACTTCAATCATAATAAGCACGGAGATTACATACTAGCACCTCACAAGTAGTGTTTAGATACTCACATCTCTCAAGTGTCATCAAAATAAATCTCATAAATGAAAACGGATAATATCTCTCACTACCTGTCATAGCAAATAGATTACCATAGGCTTGGGAAAGGATCGAAAACCTCCTCCACTAGGCGTAAGCACCTAAGATAAACTATCAAAGAGGGCTTTTAAATGGGTTATAACGTTAGGTGTAGGGAAAAGGAAAAACACGGTTTTGTTGGATACGGGATATTTTACTGGTGGCGAGTTAAAGATCTTGATCAATTACATGTACTATACAATGTTGCTAAGCCAAGACTCGACTCAATCTTAAGCTAATGAAAGAAAACAACAAAAACATAAAATAAACATAAAATAAAACGGGATGGTAGTCCGTATGTTTTTTCTACTTTTCTTTTTCTCATTTTTTTGTATTTTTCTTGATTTTCTTTTTTTTTTTTTTTTTTTTTTTTCATACACTTTTGCCCTACCATCCAAAATAATACATCATAGGGGCGTTGCATTCCCCTTACACTTGAACTTTTACATAACTTTACAAATACTAATCTAATGACTCGAATTAAGATAATTGAAAAACTTGGAGTACTTTTAAAATATTTAGCACATATGGGGGTAATAAATGATGTTCTTCCCTATTACTCCATTACACTAGTACTTTTACCCATGAGTCCCAATCATCCCAAAAACAATATGTACAAGGATATGACTCGACTCAGCAACCATGTAATCAACTAGATAATTAACTTGGGGTTTAAATAAATGTTGTCACAATAATGCACTAAAAATGAGTGCATACAAGGTAGGCTAAGGCGATTTGGGTGTACATTTTAGTGGGGTGTAACAAATTCTTCCTTTAAGTAAAATGCTTAAAGGTCGAAACGAAAAGATAGGCTCTGAGGGGTGTACTAGGGGTATCGTGTACTAAAAATGAGTACAACGCAAAGGGTGTGGGAGAATTACTTGACTAATGTAGCCAATGTAATTATAACAAAAACACAGGTGTAAAACAATGGGTTAATCCTAATGCCTCTTATCATGTAGTAAATCTAACTACACGAATGTAGTCTCACTTGTGGCCTTGGAATGGTCCTAACGCAAGTTCTAGAATCTAAGTGCTACCGGTACACACATCATAGCATAAATGCTTTTCCTACCAATTCTAGGGGCGAACCTCACATATTTGGGGTGGAAAATTTTTTAGTGGTACGGTTTTTGTGCTAGTCATATAACTCCTATCCATGAGACGCTCATTAAGATCCAAGTTTCACTCCTATATGTTGTAAAAAATTTTAAATTTGGCACTAAAATTACCTTAACAAGTATTTCTCTCAGTTTTATTACACATCTACTATCAAACAAACAAAAATCAAGCGCAATAGCATTCTCTAAAATCGTACTTTTACCCTCCCCTTACACTTAAGATGAACATTGTCCCCAATGTTCAAATAACAAGATGTAAAAGCATAAAGTAAAAGAATGAAATCAAATACTCCCCTGATTCGTTCGGTGGATAATGAAATTACACGGTTAAATCTTCCTCCAAAGAGAATGTTGAAACTCCATGACTAATGCATCGCCATAAGCTTGATTCCATAAACATCTCCTTGTCCAAAATAACCTGTTAAACCTGAGAAAACAAACACGAAAACCTGCATAACATCGGCGGGAAAAATCTATATATAAGGATATAATGCTTGTGGAATGATAATTTTGCAGATTCCTGGAGATTATAAGTTGGAGATTTTAATAAAAACTTTTTATGAAAACAAAACTTTCAAAAATTTCTGGAAATTAAATCTGACGCCGTCAGGTTATAAACCCTGATGCCGTCAGAAATGACCTGACAAAAATTTTCATTTTTAGTTTCCGGAAAATTTCTGGAAAAACCTTTACCTTACTTCCTGGAAATCCTGCAAAACATCATTATGACTCGATACAAGCATTTGACTCTAACAATTACTAATATGTATGTTAATTTATTATTATTATGATTCATGTTCATTTGTGTTCTAATAAACCGATTTAGATTTCCCTTACACTTATCTTTTGCAAAATACCTTTATATGTAGTTAAGACGAAGTTAAAAACAACATAAAGCATTTTCACAATTTAGTTTTGAACATGAATCAATAGTAATAAAAATTAAACACACATACGGAAAATAAAATCAAACAAACAAATAAATAAACACACAAAGCAAATAAAGCAAATAAAGCTTGGGTTGCCTCCCAAGAAGCGCTTTTCTTTATTAACGAGTCTTGTAGCTAGACTCAAAGTCACGCTACCCTATGTAAGTGAGCTCGTCATCAAGGACGTCTTTAGGGTTAAGCTTGGATTGAAGTTTCCTATTGGTTCGCTTAGTACGATATATCTTTTCAAACTTCTCTCCATCCGGGTCATACAACGTCATCTTAATATGCCATGACCCATCTCCATCTTTGGGTGGTTTATCCCAATTCCACTTATGATCATCTTCCTCACAAATCCACTTATTCATTCCTAGGTTAATTGGCAAAACTCCTAGGAAATCAATCATCTTTCTAAAAACTAGAGGGTCTTCAAATGGATCCAATTCGGTGTCCCTAGCCAAGAGTTGTTCTACCGTATGTGTTCGGTTAACAAAGTCCTCTTCTAGGTAAAATGGGCGTTGGGGTCCTATGAAGCCTTTATCTATCCAAGGTCCATATCTAGATGGTCTCCTATTTGATTCTAGCCAATGTGGTGTTGGTTCCTCACTAGTATCATAGGCATGTTTCTTAACATCATAGACTGACCAAGTATCTCCTTCTCCTACCGCTATCTTAGATTCCTTACAATCAATCATCGCACTAGCGGTTGCCAAAAATCCTCTACCTATCAACAAGGGGCATGTAGGGTCGCTAACCATATCAAGGACGTGGAAATCGGCTAAAATGGTTAGTTTCCCAATGTACACTAACACGTCCTTAACTACTCCAACCGGGTAAGCAACACTTCCATCCGCTAAGCCTATTATCACCTCGGTTTCTTCAAGTTTTCCAAGTTTTAGAGAGGTGTAGAGAGGTAACGGAAGTAGGTTAAGGCTTGATCCAAGATCGGCTAATGTGTCATAAGCCTCCGAATTACCGATCTTGCAAGGTAGAACAAATAAGCCCGGATCATCTAACTTCTTAGGTAGTTTGTTTTGAACGAAGGCGGTCCCTTTTTCGCCTAATTTGAGCTTCTTCTCATCCAACTCATCATCAACCGGACTTTCAAGGTGGAGCTCCTTGAATTCTTCGTCAAGGTTTTGAGTGGGAGGTGTTTCAACTATGTTGTTGACCAATTTGGATGTCATAACTTCTTGGTCATTTGGAACGACTTGGGTTTGTTTGAAACACGTGCTCATGGAATTGACCGAATAATATTGTGGACAAGAACTAGGGGACGAAACCGATGAAATAGCGTTGACGTTTAGTTTCGGGTTCTTGACCGTGTTGCTAGGGAGTGCTCCCATTTCTCGGTCATTGAGGGCTTTCAACAAGGTGTCAATCTTATCGGTCATCTCGCTTTGTTTTTGTTTGAAGTCGGCTTCAAACTTGGCTAAACGAGCTTCTTGAGATGCCATAAATTGAGAGATCAATCCTTCAAAGTTATTGGTACTACCATTGCCGGAAGGATTGTTGTTGAAAGTACGGTTCGAGTTGGAACCGCTTGATTGGAAACGATTAGGTGGGTTGGAAGAATTGGTTTGTTGCGTGTTTTGGTTTTGTTTCCACCTAAGGTTCGGGTGATTTTTCCATGAGGGGTTGTATGAATCACCGTAATGGTTTGGCTCGGGTTTGAAAGTGTACCACTTGTCTCCCGCTCCGTCGGTACGCGAGGATGCGTAGTCCACAAAAGCTTGTTCGGGGAGTTCCATGCAATCACGAGTGTCGTGGGGACCACTACATAATTCACATGAAGAAGTGATTTTGTTCACTTGGCTTGAAGGTTTAGGAGCCTCGTAGGATTTCATGAGAAACTTGACTTGGTCTTCAAGTTCTATGATCCTACGGTCAGAAGTGCTTGAATTGTTAGAAGGCAAAGATATTGCCTTGACCGTTTTATTCAAATCACGGGGATCACTCCAACTTTCGTTGTCATAAAGAGCAAGATCCTCTAGGAGAGCCCATGATTGTTCCGTACTTAGATCACGTAGCTTGCCACCGGCCGATTGGTCAATGGTTTGCCTCGTGGAGAGATTGATATGGTCATAGAAGATTTGGACTTGGAGCCAAAGTTCTATGCCATGGTGAGGGACTTTTTGGAGTAAGTCCTTGAATCGAGTCCATGCCTCGTAGAGAGTTTCGCCTTGACGTTGTTGGAACATCAAGATATCATTCCTTAGCTTGGTAGTTCTTCCCGGTGGGAAAAACTAAGCAAGGAAACGAGTGGTGAGATCATCCCAAGAGGTGATGGATCCTGCGGGTTGACGTTCTAGCCACTGACTAGCTTGGTCCCGCAAAGAGAATTGGAAGAGACGCAATCGGGTCGTCTCTCGAGTGGCAACATCAAGGTCTATAGAATCAACAATTTTGAGAAAGTCCTTGAGATGTTGATTAGGATCTTCAGAACGAAGTCCATGGAATGCGCATCCGCTTTGCACCAACCGGATGGTGTCGGATCGCAAGGGTGTGATATTGGCTCCTTGAGTGAGCTCAATGGTGTTTCGATAGCCATGGTGGCTAGGACGGGAATACTCTCCTAAAGTACGGGCTCTAGGAGGTGGTGGTGGTTGTTGTGGTGGTGGGTTGTGGGGGTTAAGGATATTACCATCTTCCATGATGTCGGACGGTAATGGTTACGAACAAAGACACGAAGAAAATAGATAGACTAAAGAAAACCTAGAAAAATAAAATAAAAATCTCACTAGAAAGGAATCTAGTGAGTAGACCTAATAGAAATAAAAATTCAACCTAAACAATAACTATTCCCCGGCAGCGGCGCCAAAAACTTGATTGCGTGGTTTTGTAACCTTACAACAGGTTTTACCTCTCGAGGGATCTCAAGAGGCTTACAACCCCACCAGGCAGTGTACCTGACCGATGTAGTATAGTGTAGTGGTAAGTACGGGGATTGATCGTTCTCCACAGGGAATAGTGTTCGTTAGGTATGAAAGGCTACTCTAATTAGGTCTAAGGGTTGAGGAAGATTCTTTTTATGTTTTTATAGTTTTTATGAAAGCAAGTAAAATCTCGGGTTTGAAGGAGTGGGCGGAATTAGTTGCTAGTCAACTAACCCAAATTACTACGAATGCAAATAAAATAAATAACTGAAAATAAAATGTGGTGAGAAACTTATGTGTAGAGAAATGTGTTTACTTAGATTTCCTTACTCCCTAACTATCTTTTACCGGTTAATTAGTGTGTATTAGTCGCGTGGATGACGGGTGTATTCCTTAATACCATTCGTGGGGTGGCGTACTTACTTCCCCAACTCTACAAGCTCCTACTTCACTCCTATGTCGAGCCGGCTAGGAAGCTCCTAACATGGGATCACTAGAATTCGCTTGTGCATTAAATACAACCATAAAAACCTTTAGTACGCGTTTGGTTCATGTTTCTTAAGACGTTCAAGCAAGTTACCGAATAGGAAGTTAGCCAGTTTTCTTAAGCCTAACATAGATAAACAATCATCCAATACAACTAATAACACATTAACAACCAATAATCAATAGCTAGGTTTCATTAGATCTAAGCAAACACAAGATAAATTTAGCCTAACATGTTAAACAAAAGACAAGAATAAGATAGAATCAAACAACACATAGACATATTGAATGATTAATTGATAACTTATCTTTCAATGAAACATGGAAGATCTCAAGGCAAAAAGCCCTGAAAAAGTAGCTAAAATCGTCTTAGGGTTTTCTCCCAAAATTCCACACACTAAGCTCTCCCTAATGACAAAAAATTAGAAAACTATATATAGATTTTTGGATCTGACGGCGTCACCTTATGGAGTGTGACGCCGTCACCTCGCCGCTTTTAGGGTTCCCGGATGACCATCTTGACGCCGTCCCTCTTTAGCTCTTCAAAAATCCATTCTGGCTTATCAAGGCTTGACGCCGTCTAACCATGAACGTGACGCCGTCCCCTTATGATTTAAGCCGTGACGCCCTTGATCAAGTTAAAGCGTGACGCCATCAGAATTCACATGCTATTTTCACTGGCCCGTCATGAGTAAAATTCACGTCCAACTTTTCTTGCCAAGGCATGACGCCGTCCAGAGTAAAGTCTGACGCCGTCAAGAGTAACTTTTAGCCGATTTTTGAGACTTTGCCGTTTTCTTCACTTTAATGCTCCAAAAACGTCCAAAATGCCTCCTTTTCCAGATTTCTCCTCAAAAGTACCTAAAATGACAAAAGGAACGATTTAGGGCGATATTTGATCAAATAAATACGATTTAGGGCTTAAATGACCCCTTAAAAGCGGTACACTTTTCGCTTCATCACTTGCCTTCATGGCATGGTTTTTTATCTTGCCTTTATGGCATGGATGAAAAGTTAGCGAGATTAGATCCAAGGCTAGAATAGATGGAAAGTAAAGTATGTATGATTGTTGTATCGGAAGTACGTAAGTAGGATGATTTATAATCTCCTTATTTAAATGGATTGGGACGCCTCTTCATTTAAATGATGAAATTGTAAAAAAGCAAACCATAAGTTTATAATTCCTTACTTACATAGATTGGGACGCTTTTTTATGTAAATAAAGAATTATAAATGAGTGGGCTCATGTGTAGCCGATATGACATGAGTACGGGTAGAGAAATGAGAAAGTGAAAACTAAAACAAGTTAGACGTCATAAAAAGAGGCTATACATGAATAAAAACTTATAGCGGCGTTAAGGTAATGCGTGAAACCTTAAGATAGACGCCTAGAATGAGTTTATGCGTTAAGTTGATAAGATAATGGGTAAGCATTCCCAAAATTTAACAAGAAGACTCGAACAAAAACAAGCGCTTCTTGGGAGGCAACCCAAGCTTGTTTGTTTATTTGATTTTTATTTTCATTTGTGTCATATATATGTCTTGTCATCATTGCTTAATCTTTCATGTTTCGAATAATTTGTGAAAATGCTTTATTTTGTTTTTAACCTCGTCTTAATTGCATATAAGTGTATTTTACAAAAAGATAAGTGTAGGGAAGATCATATTGGTTTACAAGAACGAATTCGAACATGAAAGTTAACAATTATTGATTAGCATATATATTTGTGTGTTTGTTAGAGTCTAATGCTTGTATCGAGTCACAATGAATGTTCTACAGTTTTCCTGGTTTTAATACTCAATTTTTTCCATAAATTTTCCAAAAACAAAACGTAAAAATACCGTCAGGTCATACCTGACGGCGTCAGGGTTAACACATTACGACGTCAGGCACTGTAGCAGCACAGTTTTCCAGGATTTTGTTTTTCTGCTGGAACTTAATTTTTGAAAATTTTCAGAATTTTTAAATTTCCAGGAATCTGTAAACATTTATTTTGCAAGCATTATATCTTACTTTGCTTTCTAGGAATTAGTTTTTATATATATAGTGTTTACCGCCGATTTTATGCGAGGTTTTGTGTTTCGTTTTCTTAGTGAATTACAGGTTATATTGGACAAGAAGATAAAAGATGACGTATGATGGACATTTACTGCATTTATTTTCTTGGAGGAGAACTTAACCATGTTTCTACATCGTCCATGCCGAGCTAATCAGGGGAGTATTAGTTTCTCTTCTTTATTTTATTTTTCTCGTTATCATAACTTTGATACTTTTCAAAAACATTGGAGACAATGTTCAATTTAAGTGTTGGGAGGGTAAAATAGGATACCTTAGAAACTATAACTTCGCTTGATATTTGTTTTGTCTTTGAGTAAATGTGTAATAAAACTAAAAGAAATGCTTGCTAGGGTAATTTTTGCACCAAATTTAAATTTTTTTATAACATGTAGGAGTGAAATTTTAGTCTTAATAAGCGTCTCATGCATAGAAATTATATAGCTAGCACAAAAACCCTTCCACTCAAAAATTTCTACCCCGAAATGTGAGGTTCGCCTTTTGATATTTAGGAAAAAGCATTTACCTTTAATGCTTATAAGTGTACCAGTAGTATATAGATTCTAGAACTTGCATTTGTGATGCATCCCAAGATCGCTAGTGAGACTACATTCACGTAGTTAGAATTTACTAAATGATAAGAGGCATTAGGATAACCATTGTTTTAAACATGTTTTATAATTACTTGACCGATGAGCCAAGTTAATTGACCAATAAAGTCAAATAATTTTCTCACACCTTTGCGATGTAATCACTTTTAGTACACGATACCCCTAGTACACCCCTCAGAGCCTATCTTATCGCGGTTCTCGTGATATTTTGGTGGATTCCAAAAAATTAATGATAAACATTGTTTACAATCCACCCCCAAATGTACACCCAAATCGCCTTAGCCTACCTTGTATCCACTAATCTTTAGTGCATTATTGTTACAACTTATATGTTAAACCCTTTGTTAATTGTCTAATTGATTACATGGTTGCTAAGTCGAGTCATATCTTGTAAATACAATTTTGGGATGATTGGGACTCATGGGTAAAAGTACTAGTTGCTATATATGGAGTAATGGGAAGAATTATTACCCCCATATGTACGTTAATGTTTAAGGTACACCACGTGTTTTGATTTTCTTGATTCAGGTCGTTAGTTAGTTTTTATTCATTTAAAAGTTTAAGTGTAGGGAGGTAGCAAGATCCCTTTGATGTATTATTTTGGATGGTAGGGCAAGAATGTATGAAAAAAATATATATATAAAAAATCGAAAAAAGAAAAAAAATGTATATCGAAAAAAAAATGAAAAAATGATAAAAAGAAAAAAATATATAGAAAAAGACAAGAGAAAAAGCATACGGACTACCATCCCGTCTTTTATTTTTGTTTAAGTCAAAATAGTGTCAAGAAAAATACAAAAAGAGTTAGTAGTTAGCGTGTCGAGTCGAGTCTTTGTTTAGCAACGCCTCATTGTACATGTAATTAACTAAGATGATTGACTTGCCACCAGTAAATTTCCCTTTATCCAACAAAAACATGTTTTCCATACCCTTACACCTAACGTTACAACCCTTTAAAAGCCCTCTTTGATAGTTTATGCTAGGTGCTTATGCCAAAGTGGTGGAGGTTTGATCCGTTCTCAAGCCTATGGTAATCTATGTGCTATGACAGGTAGTGAGTGTTATATTTACCCGTTTCTATTTGTTATATAACTTTATGTTCGGTCCATTCAGTACCCAAGCGTCCTTAAACAAGGATTTGAATACAAATTATCCTAAGCGTCATATAACCTTGAACGCTCTCAGGTCACTGAGTGAACAGTCACTCAGTGAGTTATCTTCAAGATGCCTAGGACGAATCTAAGAAGAAAGATTCACCACTCAGTGAGGCAGAACTCCCTAAATGGCACCTAAGCCAAAGAAGAAGATAATGGGTTCAGTAAGTGATGACAATAACTCACTGAACCCCAGTCTCCTCAACAATTATGAAGAATGAAGACTGAAGACTGAAGACCAAAGACTGAAGAACTTGAAGACTGAAGGAAAGGCGGGACAAGGCGGGAAAGGTTGAAGAGATAAGGAGAAGTCCTTATCAGGCTAAAGTCAAACTTTCCCTGAAAGGCTTCATAACAAGAACAGTGTCATCACTGTTACTCAGAAAGCACTATTATCCTATACCCAAAATAAGTTCTTGTAACAGTGACAAAATACATCAATTTTTTGTCCTGATTAGCTTAGGCCATCTTTTGTCTTTTAATTCACGGGTGCTCTTTTTACTTGTCTATAAATAGGATCATAAGGGAATAAAAGTAGACAAGTTTGTGCAATTAATGCTTAGACATTCACAAACCACTTTTACTCCTCCAAAGAGCAACCTAGTCCCTGAGATAGCTCAATGGTTCTTTATAGTTGCCAGTTAAGCTTAGCTTAAGTTTAGTGAGGAGAAAACACCATACTTGTCATTTCAATCCCAAGTGTTTTTTTCCGCAAACACTTGGGTATAGATTCTTTTGATTAACTTCTAATAAGAATTTAAAAGTTGAAAAACTCTTGTCTTTATCATTTACATTTTTACTTCTTTGTTTAGTTAATCAATAGATTACTAAGTCATGGAACATGGTTAGCTTAACTTTGTAGTTAATTTTAATCGTGTAAGGGGAACAACACTTTATACACCCGAGAGATGTGAGAATCCAAACACTTTATAAGAGGTGCTAGTATATAATTTACGTGCTTATTTTGACTAAGGTGGAACGATTATGTGTTGTAATTACTTTTGTATTAATGTTAAATGACCCCTAGCTTGTAAATTGATTAGGATAAAAGCATGTTTGCTTGAGGAAAAGCAAATCCCAAGTGTAGGGAAATTTGATAAGGATTTATTTGGTACTTTTTTAAGGGGTCATTTAAACCCAAAATCGTATTAATATGACCAAATATCGCCTCAAATTGTTTCTTTTTGCATTTTAGGTACTTGGGATGGAAAATCTAGAAATTGGAACTTTTTGGACGTATTTGGACGAAAAAGTGAAAAAATGACGAAGTCGCAAAAATCTGTCAGACATGGAGCTCTGACAGCGTCACATGCTACAACGTAACGCCGTCACTTGTTGATTAAGCTAGATTTTTTGTTCAAGTTTAACAAGAGACGCCTCAGTCAAATTCTGAAGACCTACAACCTGATGGCGACTGGTGTTATTTGAAGATGAGATTCACGTGTTAACTTAACAAGAGATGGCCCAGACACATTAATGAAGGACGGCATCAGAAATAACGTGACGACCTCAGAGGTTACAAGGTGACGCCGTCATAACGGCGATTTGCACAAGACGAAACCCTAATCACGGCGAGCTGACGGCGTCAGAGGCTATAAGCTGACGATGTCAAAGTTGTATTCCTATATATACTTTCGTATGTTTTTCATAATTCGTGTAACATCTTGGAGTAGGGTTTTAAGGACGAATTGGGCAGCTTTTGTAGGGACTTTTCAGCCCCCAAAACCTATGTTTCATTGAAGATAAATTACTCGTTTAATCATTCAATATGTCTATGTGTTGTTTCATTAATTTTTTTTCTTTTCTTCTCTTTAACATGCTAGCTTAGATTTATTTTGCGTTTGCTTAGATCTAATGAAACCTGGTTGTTGATTATTGATTTGTCTTCTCTTGTTTAGTTGATTGCTTCGCGTTAGGCTAAGAAAACTGGCTGACCTCTCATATGTAACTAGCTTGAACGTTTTAGAAACGCAACCGTAGAGTGCACTATCGGTTTTTCACGTTGTGTTTGTTGCATGAATTGCGGCTTGTAGATCCTAGAAAACTTAATGGACTTTAAGGTTTTTAGGGGAGACTAAGATTCATAGAGTTGGGGACTTCGGCACCTCCCCACGACCAATATTAAGGAATACACCGCTTCAACTAAAACAAGGACGTGACAATTCGACAGATCAGTAGGAGATAACTAGGGAGTAATTGAATCTAAGTAAACACGCTTTTCCCTATCATAAGAAGTCACCAATTGTATTTTCCCTTTTTAATTAGTTTATTTTAATTGAATTATTAATTTTGGGTTAGTTGACTAGCAACTAATTTCGCCCACTCTTCTAAAACCCGAGATTTTTATTGCTTTCATGAAATATAAAAAAATACAAAGGGAATTATCCCTCACCTCTAGACCTATCTCGTTATACATCTTGACCTAACGACACTATTCCCCTAGAGAATGATCAATCCCTCAAATTTACCTATACTACACTACAGTGATTAGGTGCACTGCTTAGAGGATTGTAAAACTTATTTGCGAGAGTTTGCAATCCTCGCTTCAACACCCCTTAAAATACCCATGATGATTACCATTAACACTAATATTGAACGATGGAGAGGTCATACAGCTCATAATCCAACCAACCATCTTCCATGGAAACCCAAAATGGACCAAACACTGTCTAAGAAAACCCTAATCAACAGAATCATAAGCCTTGTTAATGTCAATCTTAAAGGCAACCTTAGCAGGCCCACTATTTCTATGATAGTTTTTATGAGCTCTTGGGTTAGCAAAATGTTGTCACTGATTTGCCTAGAAGGGATAAAAGCACTCTGACAGTCACTAACAAAAGAATTTAGGACCCCTTTCACCATATTAGCAATCACTTTACTAATACATTTATATAACACATTGCAACAAGAGATAGGCCTAAAATCAGATACTTTTCTAAGGGTATTGATCTTAGGAACCAAGGCAATGATAGTGGAATTAATCTCTTTAAGTAACTTACCATTGAAGAAGAAGTCTTGGATAGTTTGAGTAAATTCAGGACCCACAATGGAACAAGAGGCCTTAAAGAACTTGGAAGAAAATCCATCTGGTCCAGGTGCCTTATCATCATCCATAAAAAACAAATCCGATTTAAATTCATCATTAGAAACAGGTCTAATCAAAAGGTCAGCATCAAGTTGAGACAGTTTTTTGGAGAAAAAAGTTGAAGGATCAGGAATAGGATCAACAACAGCTTTCCTACCCAACACTCCTTCAAAATGCTTCACAAATTGCTCCCCCACAGTAGAACCAGAGAACAAATTACCGTCCATATCTTCTACCACTTCAATTCTACAACTATTCCTTCTCTCCGTCATAGCTTTGTGAAAATACTTAGTATTCTGATCACCTTCACTAAGCCAAGAAATTTTAGCTCTTTGCTTAAGAAAAAGCTCTTCATCCTTGACAGCATCATTAAACTTCTTTAGCAAAACAGCTTCATTCTTCCTAATAGCAGCATTAGTAGGATCCTTAACCATATCTGATTGAACTCTACACAGCTCCTCCTTCAGGTTAGAAACATTTGCAGACAAATCACCTTGTAAGTATTTCAACTTTCTTAAAGGTTTCTTCAGCATCTTGAGTTTAGAAGCAATAGAAAACATAGGAAAACCAACAACATCTTTACTCCAAACATGTTTTCACAGTAGGCAAGAACTCAGGCTTTGAAGACAAAAAATTAGCAAACTTGAATGGCTTAGGTTTAGCTCCAGGAATAACAGGGATATTGAGCATAGAAGGAGTGTGATCAGAAGTCACAAAAGGTAAGAACAGAGCATTAGAATTAGGGTACTTGTACAAAAAATGCTCATTACACATAACCCTATCCAACTTTTTTAACAAACCACCAGGATTACCAGGGCTCTTGTTCCATGTAAAATGCAGCCCTGATCTAACTAAATCCATAACCTCAATATTATGAAGACAATCTCTAAACTCCACCATACCAACAGTAACTGAAGATGAACCCATAGACCTTTCACTAGGATCCAAAATGATGTTGAAATCTCCAAAAGAGCCCAAGGAACATTCTTAACAACAAGGCTATGCATGATAAGATCCTTCCAAAGAGATTTCCTCCCTGAGCTAAGCACATAAGCATAAATGAAGGAACAAAAGAACTTATGATTACCATTCACAGATTTTACAAAAACATCAACTGGGAAGACTCATCAACTGGGAAGACTAGCTATGCAACATGATCCTAATAGCATTAGGATACCACCCAATAACAATACCAGTACCACCTTCACACATGGCTGCATTAGACATCCAATCCCAGTTACCAAAAACTTTGGAACAAGTTTTATTAAGCTTCTCTTTTTAACCCTTGTTTCTAGAAGGCCACAGAAGCTAAAACCACAATCCCTAATAAGATCAATTACTTGTTTTTTACTAGAATCATTACCTAGTCCCCTTACATTCCAAGCAAAGGCTTTAAGATTCATGATCACCTTCATTTTGTAATGCCCCAATTACCTCTTCTTCAGGGCCACCTTCTCAGGCTTCATAGCATCAGCCATTCCCTTATTTTCTGACTCAACATCTTCGTCATTAACATAAGGTTCCATACCAAATTTAGAATAATTTTGGTAGAAGTAATCAAGCTGAGATAGAGACCAATTGGTCCTAACTTCTAAAGAAGGATACACTCCTAATTTCATCACTTCATCAACTTTTGATTTCAACTTTGGCCAAATAACATTAACATATTCAGCATCAACACCCTCAATAAACTCATTCTCCTTATCAACCATATCCAGATCTCTTAAGGCTTGATAAGAATTTGTAACTGGAACATTCTTAGTCATGGCAACATCAGGATTACTAGCATAATTAGAACCCCTAACCAAGACTTTAGGTTTAAAATTTGAATTATACTTAGACATTAAAGGGGATTTCTGAACCAAACCAGAATCTTTCAAAGGAACCTCACCAGACTTATGATTAGAGATATCAATTTTAATATTACCACATTTATTACCTTGCTTCATCACTTTAGGACCCTCATCAACACCTTTAGCCTTCAAAGAACTCTGTTGCCTTTGATTACCATTCTTACCTTGCTGAAAAGAACCAAAACTCCCGCTCTTTTGCCTAACATTTCTACTTGCAAACTTGTTAAAACACTGAGAATTCCTACTTTGAAAAGTTCCGTTATTGACAAAACTCTTTTGTTTGTAGAACTGCTCACCATTTTGACCACTAACAGGCTTATTATTCTTACCCATAGTTACAAAACCATCTCGATCCCTCTTCTCCTCATTACTCTTAACTTGGCCTTTATCTTTAACAATCAAATCATCTTTGTTTTCCTTTGCAGCAATCTCAGCCTCAGTTCTTGGCCTTACTTTACACAACTCAGTAGAATGACCAAAAGTCATACCATGGGAGCATTGAGGGGGCTTCCATTGATATTTAACAACAAGTTTACCAACCCTAGCAGGTCTATCACCAATTTGAGGATACTCAATCTCAATAGACTGAGGGAGTTCATCCAAAGCAGAAACCTCCACCAAGACTCTAGCAAAGTCAAGTTTCCCAGCCTTTTTTAAACACCTCTCCGTGGTAAGCCTATCCATAAGCATAGGTATACCTATCCCACTGAATATCTTACCAATACCATTCCCATTACACAACTCCATAGGAATCCCATAAATACACACCCAAATGGGGATAGAAGAAGGCTCAACTTTTTCTAACCAAATCCCAGGCTCCCAAACATTTAACACCAAAGGAATATTGTTGACCATCCAGGGCCCACTTCCAATACAGCTTTCATACCTTCTTCACTTTTAAACTTGAAATAGTAAATACCTGAACTAGTCTTAGTAATTTCAGAAATCCCATGAACTCTCCACATTCTACTCAAATTTTCATTTACCACCCTATAGTCCATGGATGTCCCAACAAAATAACCATAAAGCTGCATTGCACAAGCTTCACTACCCTTCCTAATATCCTCTAAATAAATAGCCACCCTTCTTGAACCATCACAATTCTTAGAAACACATTGGGGGGCAAAACTCATTTGCAGTTCCCTTTCTTCAACACCTTTTTTTCATCTTTTCAGCAAATGATTCAATATTCAAAGTACCATTAGACTTTACAGCTTTAGAACCAAAATTATTTGAAGACCAAACATTGCTTCACTTATAAAACAGACTAGGACCAAACACCCCATTTAAGCCAACAATGGGGGTCTTAAGAATACCCTTACTGCTTTGCATATTGCCAAACACAAAATCAGAACCTTCATTACCACTAACCACCTCATCCTTACTAGTTTTCCTAGTACTTTCAACCTCAGTATGCTACCCATCAGCCATACCAAGCTTACTAGCACCATTATTAACTGAGCAAAGATCTACAATACATTCCACCACTCCATCCTTATGCACCACACTATTACTAGGCTCATTAAGAACAACATCAGACAATTCTCTGGGGTTATTGATAAACGAACCATCATTTCCACTAATCAAACAGTAACTATATTTCTTAACAACACTTTTCCCATTCACATCCCTATCATTACTACCCTTCTTAAACACCATCTGCTTAGATATATTCTTATCATAAGAAATCCTATCTAATCAAACAGTAACTATCTTTCTTAACAACACTTTTTCCCATTCACATCCCTATCATTACTACCCTCCTTAAACACCATCTGCTTAGATATATTCTTATCATAAGAAATCATATCTAAGACCTTATATAAAGTTTCATCAATAACAGAACTACAAGAATTAGAACGCTTACCCTTACCAAACATAGGCGACGATTCACTGCGACTTCTACCTTTTCCCACCATCTTCGAATTTCTAAGCCGTTTGAGAACAGCTCCAGCACCAACAGACGCAGATCCAGGGGATTGAACCTTAACCTTAGCACGATTCTTCATCCCTTTAGGTCTACCCCTAGGTTTAGCAGAACTATTACCATCAACATGAACAATAGGCACATGTTTCAAACCCTTAGTTGAAATTCCAGTGAGAGCATAAAACTCATCACAAATTGGGTCAGGGGGTTTTAAAGGACCAAGTGGCATAGCGATAAGAGATTGAGAAAATAGAGATAAAAAAAGAGGAATAACATTAAAGATTTGCAACTATCAACCCTAAATTGCCAGGGATTGAATAGATGTCTTGGGGAAGACGATTTCGCCAAAATCGCCTAGAGAGAGAAAAAATCTATTCAGAATTATTTTTTAGTCAAACATATTTAGCCATGCCTAACGAAACACTAGCAGTTACAATAACTAAACACACACTTAACACCCAAAAACTCTTCATAGTAGTATTTTTGTTGCCTTAGCCAATTCAGAATCTTTTGTCTCAACTCCTTAGGTATCTTCCTGTAAGAACCATATTCAGCAATTAGTTCATCGCCAAATCCCTCAAGAACTAAATCAGAGAGAAAATAGTTGTCTAAAACTTGTGCCCACTCCTCTTCATCAGACCCAATGTACAAAGCCTTCTCCTTAACGTTTTGTGCCATTGTTAGTGATTAAGGTTGTGTCAAAATAAGTTGTGTTGCTGTTGAGTCTAATTTTATCCTAGAGGGAAACAATAAAAGGGAAATGGGTTGGATTGGATTAACTAAAGTGTAGTCATAAAGGTGAATGGTCTATTTTGCCCTTAAATATATAACTAAAAACGGACGTTGACTGAGACCAAACGGGTCAAGGGACGCAATCGGCTTCAAAAGCCCAACTTTTGGACTCAAGGCGACGATTTTCCCAAGTTTGGGGCCCAGGCAAAGCTTTTTGGCAAGTTTAGGGACCAACGGTGTATTTTTGTCTAAATCTATACTACATATAAAGAGGTAACACATTTGTTTAAAAACTTACAAAATAAATAATGTTGTTTGACAAAAATACCCCTTGATTATAAAAGTAAAAAAATTCTATTAATTGTTTAAATAATTAATTACAATTTAATCAATAAACTTTTCAATTATAACTTACTTCACACCCATATATATAAAAGAAAAAAATCCGTACACACAAATTGACTCTACTATCACTGTTGCTATTATGCGTGGGTAATTGTCTAATTGTATGATAAGAAACTTAAATCATACCCTTCTGAATAGTATTAAGACTAAGGGGGTGTTTGATTTCAACTTAATTAACTTAATATGAAAAAAACTGAATTAATTAAGTCATATGAAAAACTATTTGTTTGTGACTTACTCCCTCCGTCCCAAATTTATATTCCCTTTTTCCATTTTGGGTTGTCCAAAAATTATTGTCCCCTTCAAAATATAGTTGTGAATAATGTAGCAAGTTTACCATATTACACCTAATAATACTAAAAATTACAAATATTATTCAAAGATTTAGTTAATTGCATAAGTGTAAAACTGTCATTTTGCAAAAAAGTAAGAGAGAGAATGCAGTAATCATTAAGTTTTCTAAAACTGTGTGTTTTTTGTCGGGGGACAATTATTTTGAGATGGAGGGAGTATTAAAGAAAGATGACTGGAAATATTGAATAATAAAACTAAGGTTGTCTCCATTAAGTCATCTTTTAATTAAACATAACTTAATAAAAAAATCAAACAAACAAGCCCTAAGTTTTTCAAAAAAAAAAAAAAAATGTTTTTAGAAGAGAAAACAAATAAAGCAAGATAAATTATCATTGGCACCATTTACATGAAAGTTCGCCCCATTCGCGGACCATTTACACCAAATCTTTCACTAGTTTGGGTATTCTTATAATTTTGTCTCTTTTGTTCAATGATACAATCATTATAACCTATTTACGAGTTGTCTAGTATAACCGAAAAGTACAAGTAGGTATCTAAACTTGCTAATATAAGAGGATTGGATAAAGATAGAATAAAAAGAGTTTTTGTGCAAAAAAAGTTTTGCTAACCACAACTTCATAGATTTTGATTTAACTTATCTTAATTAAAAAAATCAACCATTAATTAACGTCAAACATTTTATGATTTAAGATCATTTGAGGACCAAACTTTTTTTACATACCAAGGGACTAATCTCCACTCTCCATCTTTATTTGATCTAATGGATGAGATGAATCCCAACAATTTAAAAAACCCACTTTCATCCTTTTTTTTCAAATATTAATATCTTTCAAACCGTTAATCGTTAAGCGAAAAAAAATATGCCGTTACGACGAGCATTTAATTATCTTTCTATAGATAGGCAATTTGATATATTTTCGACAATTTTTTTTTTTTTTTCATTTTTTTACGTTTTTTTTCGTGGCCGAAAAAATCATATATGATATATCATATATGATATTACATATCATATATGATATATATGATATATCATATATGATATATCATATATGATATTACATATCATATATGATATTATATGTAATATCATATATGATATATCATATATATCATATATGATATATCATATATGATTTTTTCGGCTACGAAAAAAAACGTGAAAAAAATGATTTTTTTTTTTTGTCGAAAGTATATCAAAATGCCCGTCTATAGAAAGATAATTAAATGCTTGTCGCGATGGTGTAATTATTTTCGCTTAACGATTAACGGTTTAAGAGATATTTAAATTATAAAAAATGGGTGAAATATTAAATGCTTTTAATCTCAACCATTGATTTCTTTTTAGATGGATGGTGGGGATGAGTCCCTTGGTATGTGAGGAATGTTTGGTTTCTAAAATAACTCGACTCTTAATTAACGTCAAACATTTTATGTTGTACAACACTTTTTATGATTATAATTACTAAATATGTATCTAATATATATAAAGATTCACTTTTCCCATATTTAATGTGGAAGAGTAAATGAGCATAAAAAGTTGTATGGTGCAACATACTTAAGCTTAAAATAATACACTAAAATACATACCGAAATATTATTTTATCACATAAATTTACAATCACTAAATAGGCTATCGTATAAATACACAATTATTTAATAGGGGTTACAGAATATGAACCAAAAGAGCCATCAATACTATAATTAAACACCATCATATGAACTTCAACCTGCATAACTTCTGCTATCCATACATACAGTTTCTAATACATCCGTGCATACAGGTAAGCCCATTCAATGACTGACACAGATGGGAGTGCAGCGTCGCATATGTTCCTTGATGCGTTAGAACCTTATTCAACTGGAAGCATTGTTGTTATGCTGTGCATGATGTGGGATGTGAAGTCTACAACCGAGCGTCTATTGAGTACCGATTTTGTTGTATCTGATGCAAAGGTAATGATTACATATTCTGTTTGCTGCTAATATATTTGATTTTTCACCCGATATTATTGCAGGGTAATGTAATCCACTGCACTGCCAGGGCAACTGTGGCACACAATTTCCTCATGTTAAGGGAAGGTGGTATATACTCGATAAAAGATTTTGTAGTGCTTGCTAACAAGGAAGAATATCGCGTTAGAAAAGACGATACCTTTATGCTTGAATTTGACGGTAAAACGCGCGTACGAAAGTCTTTGGTGATTTCTGATGGGTTCATTAGGTATCCTTTGCAGCTGGTGGATATTGAGAATATAGAACCTACGAGGAACAAGTATCTTATTGGTAAGTTTGTATTTGTTTTATATAATTACTGTTTCCCAACGATAAATGGTATGATGGATTCAGATTCGAATTATTACCTTCCAGATGTAGCCGGATACGTGACAAACATTGGCAGGATGAACCACACTAAGACCGGTTCCAAAAATATTGATTTCTACCTGGCAAATCATAGGTTAGGATTTATTATTCTTTTGATGAAAAAATACATTGTATAAATTGTCACGTTGCGAGTATAAAGTTAAAAGGTATATTAACATTTATCACAATCTTTTCGGTATATGCAACAGGGGCAGTCAATAAGGGTAACGTTATGGGGAGGGTTATGTGATGTGCTTATTGACAAAAAGATGAAACACATGGTCATGTGTCCTATTGTGATGACATCTACAACTGCAAGACATTACAATGGTATGTGTTTTTGTACTTTGAAACTTATCTGTATAAATCATGTCGGACATGTGAATCTGAATTTGTACATCCAATCCCAGATAAGCTGCGTTTATCCAGCAGTTCATCGACCATGATTATGGACGATGTTGACATACCTGCAATCAAGGAGTTGAAGTCATACTTTGGGTAAGCATTTATAGTCGTTTCGAATACATTATTTGAATAGTGAAAACTCCACGTGATCTGACATGGTTTGCAAAGTGAATACCATCATTTTTTTTAACTTACCAATTAACTGGCTGTTAGTTGTGTTGGTCAGATAAAGGTTGGACCCTGTGTTATGGACTCTATACCTAAAGCTGGGACACTCGAAACCCTTCTGTTGTGGTCACGCAATCGAAAAAATGATGTAAGTAATTTTCCCAGCTTTGCATGTCTATATTATCATCCTATTGCACGTTGTCTAAAGGATTCCCCCATGTACAGTCTGCAACCTTCCACCTAAAGGTGACAATTGACAATATCAGGACTAAAAATTGGTGGATCTTCCCATCATGTGGTGGGGACAAATGCAAAAAAGGTTCCACCCGAATGGAAGGCATCTTTTGGTGCGATGGATGTGAGAATCCAGTTGCGTATCCTGATATGAGGTAATGTTTTAATTTTAAATTATTTAACGTTATTTGGAATGCAACAAATACTGTTAGCATTTAAATTATAAAGTGAAGTGATGGTCATTCCGTATTTATCGACTTTGTATTTGTGTCGTATGTAATATTGTAGAATAGATGAAGGGCGAGTGGGATTGGACAAATCTATGTAACTTCTATTAAAGACATAAGTCCATGTAACGTAAGAAAACCCAAGTCCAACCCACGAGCCCAACCAAAGCCAATGTAAAGCCTTTTAGGGCATCTATCTCTTTCTTTATAGCACGCACTCCTACCACATTTGTAAGTGTGAATTATTCTGGAAAAGGTGGGAGTGTGTGCTTTGTATTCTTCTCTTATTTCTTTCTCTTCTAATCTAATATATACACAGTTCCATCTTCTTTCAATTGTACCAATCTCTCATCTATCTTTCTCTTATTCTCCATCTTATTCTATTCTATCTTTAATACCATTCGATCTACAGTGTATGGTATGATAAAGTAGTGATTTTCACTCACAACAAGTGGTATCAAATTGCCAGACAACGTTGTAGGAAGTTGTTTATCTCGTTCTTGTTCACAGCTTGCAACTGGTCACGTTTTCTTCTTCATAAAAACGTAAGTTTTGGTGTAAAGGTTTGATTTTTACGATCTATTAAGGATCAAGTTGTAGCGTTTTCAGTTTTTACGAGGTGTTTAGTGAAGATTTGGTAGTTCTTTAGTGAATCTTAGTTTTAAGATTAAACTTTTCTCATGAAAAGTGATTTGATCGTGAAAAAATTCCAACGATTGTTTGTGATTTGTGTTATGGATCTTAATCAGTTACTTGTTGCTTGATATTCTTGTATAAGAATATTAGGTAAGAGTGGGTAAGAGTGGTTGGGTCTTATCAGTTGCTCAATTATTGGTGGAGTGTCACAAAAGTCAAAGTTCTATCGAAATTGTGGCATAAACGTTCTTATCGCAATTGCTAAGAATTATCGCAATCTTGTATAAGATTTGCGATAGAAAGTTATCGAAATTGTGAAACTGATTTATCGCAAACCTTGTTATCGCAAACCTAATCTTATCGCAAACCTCTTATCGCAAACCTCTTCTTTATCGCAATTGTCATGTGGTCAACCCTATCGCAAACCTCAGTCAACGACCTTATCGCAATTGTCCGAACGATTCTATCGCAATTCTGGTGAACAGTTTTTATAGCAATTGTAAAAAAAAAAAAAAAAAAAAAAAAAAAAAAAAGATCAAGTCTCTGAGATCATCATTTGAATGACCATCCCTTAGGGGGAGATTGTTAGCATTTAAATTATAAAGTGAAGTGATGGTCATTCCGTATTTATCGACTTTGTATTTGTGTCGTATGTAATATTGTAGAATAGATAAAGGATGAGTGGGATTGGACAAATATATGTAACTTCTATTAAAGACATAAGTCCATGTAATGTAAGAAAACCCAAGTCTAACCCACGAGCCCAACCAAAGCCCATGTAAAGCCTTTAGGGCATCTATCTCTTTCTTTATAGCACACACTCCTACCACATTTGTAAGTGTGCATTAGTCTGGAAAAGGTGGGAGTGTGAGCTTTGTATTCTTCTCTTATTTCTTTCTCTTCTAATCTAATATATACACAGTTCCATCTTCTTTCTATTGTACCGATCTCTCATCTATCTTTCTCTTATTCTCCATCTTATTCTCTTCTATCTTTAATACCATTCGATCTATAGTGTATGATATGATAAAGTAGTGATTTTCACTCACAACAAATACAATCGCTAACTTACCCGTAAAACAAGTGATTGACAGGTATAGGCTTGAGCTTTGTGTGTCCGACCACACTGATGAAACTGTGTTTGTGCTCTTCGATGAAAAAGTGACTCAATTGGTAAAGTGCTCGGTGTCCTCGCTCATGCAATTGGAACACGAGGTGAATACGTAACATATATGATATTTCACATAACACTCTTTTTACTAACCTTTCTTTATAGTCTTTAGATGAACACGGTACGTTGCCACCCACCCTAGCCAACATCATTGGCACAACACATGTCTTTGAGATAAAGTCTCACACCTACTACAAGAATAACAGTTTCGAAAGCTACATATGTTGGACTGTGAACCCAAATGAGTTGGCCGTGGATGGCGAGTGTTCCAGCGCATTTGTCAGTCAATCTGTCACCTCGAACACTTCATTAAAGGCATCATATCCGGACCCATCAATCGCCACACCTTCTAAGTCTGCAGAGCTAAGAAAAAAAATAAGTTAGTTGCCAGTAACCGTTACATGCAATAAAAATTAAACATATGAATGTCACTTTAACCAACATCCTATACATGTAATATATGATTTCATTGTCTTCAGGGATGAGCTAGAAGATTTCGATGTAGAGGTGGAATTGGTTAATGCAGATGAGTGGCCGAATGATGCTGGGAGTGGATCAGCTGAACGGAAGAAAAAGATAAAGTGAGAACATGGTGATGACAACCTGCAATCACTAACCGGCTTACTCTGATACGCTTATTAATAAGTCTGTGTTCCTCTTATGTGTTTAGTTTTATTGTGGAGGATTCTGAGTAAGTATGGGGGTGTTGTTTACATCAAGATACAAGTACGCATCATCAAGAAATAAGCATCAACAAATAATGTCTTCATACATATGCATATGGGCATAATAAAATAGTTTTGTTTATAATAGTTTTCTGATATCAGTTACAAGCAATAAACATTAAACATATGAATGTTACTTTACCCAACATCCTATACATGTAATATATGATCTCTTTGTCTTCAGGGGGGAGCTAGAAGATTCCGATGTAGAGGTGGAATTGGTTAATGTAGATGAGTGGCCGAATGAGGCAGGGAGTGGATCAGCTGAATGGAAGAAAAAGAGAAAGTGAGAACATGGTGATGACAATCTCCAATGACTAACCGGCTTACTCTGACACGATTATTAATAAGTCTTTGTTCCTCTTATGTGTTTAGGTTTATTGTGGAGGATTCTGATTAAGTATGGGGGTGTTGTTTACGTCCAGATACAAGCACGCATCATCAAGAAATAAGCATCAGCAAATAATGTCTTCATACATATGCATATGGGCATAATAAAATAGTTTTATTTCAAATAGTTTTCTGATATCAGTTGGATGTTGCGAGAAACTATATTGATTTACCGCAATATAAATCGTGTTTTTATTTATGTTATTTTATTTTGATATGAGCTTTGATATCATTCAACTCTACCATGAATCCTAAAGGTGTGTGGCTTATATTTGTGATACAAATACCAAAATATTCCATTATTTATAACAATGCAAACTGAATATCTAAAATAAAGGGCAACTGTATTCCATTAAATTTAACCTTAATGTCATCCCATGCCATTCACTATAACAATCAACTGCACGTAATGTTATTGCGGCATGTTGATCCAATCTACGGGTTATGCAATTGCAGCAGGTTACTGAACAATGATCTAGGCCACTTTGTTATTCACGCTATGGTTCTTATGGGATCAAATGTACATGAGAACATTGTAATGCACAGGACCATGCTCTCATATACACAATCAAAATTGCCCTTCATACTAATCACTTACCTATGTTGAACTCTATCTGCCAAATCCCATTAACAAGTGTCAAGGATAAACCCATTAAAAAGACAATTCCCTGTAAGATCGTATTACGCAATCCCCATTAACAAGTGTCAAGGATAATCACTTACCTATGTTGAACTCTATCTGCCAAATCCCACATTCAGTCATGTTCAACTATACGTGTCAGTCTATGGGGTAACGAGTCCTTATGTGTCAACGTTATTTATCATTACTTCTTTTAAATTTCAATACTAACTAATTGTCAAATATGTGAAAGGTTTAAATCTGCTGTGCAAACAAACCATCTTATACTTAGTCAAAGAATCACTTCCAATTAAAGCATGTCAATAACTAACAATAACAAAACATAAATTATGAAATTAAATTACTTTATGTGTCATAATGAATCACAAACCATTTTTGTAACTGCTGGGAATGTCAAACACTTGGACAGGATTTAAAAAGCTGAACTCCGACCTCCACCAACACTCACCAGTTATTTGATCACACACATATATCAGATATCCCTATCAGAAGTAGATGGAATTCAGCAGTGAAGTTATCGCCAAGTACTTTCACATGCCAATCGCGCAAGCTGCAAAAGAATTTAATGTTGGTTTAACTGTATTCAAAAGCCGCTGTAGAGACGTGGGTATTAAGGGTTGGCCCTATCGTAAACTGAAGAGTATGAAAGAATTGATTAATGGTTTACAGGTTCAAAATGAATTAAAACTAACCTTTTTCCAAATATGTAAATCCTGTTACTCAATAATTTAGTTTTTCACTGCAGGCTGAGAATGGAGGCGCACAACACTATGGAACCATGCGAGATATAGTAACAATGCTGAAAGAAGAACAAAGGCAATTAGAACAGGACCCAAATTTACAGTTTGCCAAAAGCACCAAAAAATTTAGACAGAGGTATTTCAAATATAAGCAGCAAAGAATGAAATCCATGAGTTTGGTATTATCATTACCAAATACAACAATAGCAAAGGATGTTATACCATTGCAGTGTTCGTCTTCTGCCACCAACTCCGATTATGATGACATGAATAATGCTTATGGTAGTGACCGTGATGCGCAGAAGTAGGTGAAAATACATATATTCACATGTTACGGTTTTAATAAAAATGCAGGAAATTAAGATATAAATGTAAATTTCAAGCAGTTAAGGACAGCAATACCAAACATCTTTGAACCGTGTGCTCATGATCATTTATTTCCATTTCATCTTAACATATTAAGTATTGCAAATTGTATTTAACAAAAAACACTCAATGCTAAGTATCTGATGTATAAAATCTGCACACGCATAATGGTAACCTTTGATAACGATTATACTTGGGCCCACCTTTTTCTTCATTTTCATCATCTATTAAATAATAAATATGAAATTATTAGGTGATTTTTTAAATGAATGTTCATTCTTTCAGACACTATAATTAGTGTGTATGAGGTTTATAGATATATTGGATTTGATCTATATATCAGCGGATATTTTTTTGCTACGAAATGTTAGTCATGAATTTCAATGTACCAAAAGAAGTTAAATAAAGGACACTGCTGTGTCAAAATCTTGATATACAAACCATTTATCAAACCAAACAAGAGTATTGGAATCAATACTTAAATTCATATCCATTTCAATTCTATCCTATTATCAAACCCATACTCATAGGCATTCCATACAACAAACCAAACAACACCTAAGTGTAGCAGAAGAAATAAGGGTCTAATAGGTGGCATCGGTTATAATTTTGTCAACACCTAAGTCTAGCAGAAGAAACAAGTCTGCATAATGTTTTTTGGGCCGTTTTTTAATCAATAAATGCACCTACTGTTTTCCATATACCCCTCCCTTTTGCATAATATCTAAATAGGATGTATATAATTTTCGCTTGCGTCTTTGAAAACACTCTTTTTTCCTAGATGCCATGTTTTGACCCATTTGTGCTTCAAATATCTCCCATTCACACATGAAAAGGTAAAAAAATAAAAAATAGCCGTTCCCAACTCTATTTAATTTTTAATAGCAATCATTAAAAGAATAAATTTAAGCCGCATACCTGAGTAGCTCTAGGATGACTCCATGGCCTCTGCAAAGTAAGAATTTAAAAGACTAGATTAGCGAAATTTAGAGAAAACAAGCATAATGATATGGTCATGTAAAAGACGAACTAGCGGTCCTGTACCTGGCTTGGATGGAAGAACTGCATTGAATAAAGAATCATTCTTTTGCAATATGACTTAAAAGGTACTACATCATCAATTCTTGAGTTCACAACTATTTCATGTCCCACCATACCATAGATATATAAAACTTATACACTACAACAATTAACACTTTGTGATTCAATTCACCCAATGAGTTTCAAAAATATTAAGAACATACCAAATATACGGAATTGAATGTAGTTTTACGATTTGCCCAGGTGTTGTTGTATGATTGAACCATATGTATAAATATGATGTTCATGTAATATAATTACGTCTATAAGGATGAATTAGTATAAACAATTATTAAAAAAGCAGTTCGAAACCATGGGAAAACAACGCATAAAATGTTTCTAGAATGTGGAATGGTTTAAAGCTTGAATCACTTTAAAGTATCAGAACAATATATTCCTTGAAATTTTTTTCTTATGCAGTAACGCGTTCTGAAACATACTCCGAAAAACACCAAATTAACTAATAAGGTAGTAATACAAATCCCATATACAAAATCAATTGACAATACGAATCAACATACAATACCTTAGCGAATTAAAAAAATCCCAAATACATATTGATATTATTGATCAAACTTTCAAACACTTTAACATATTCTTTGTTTGATTGATTATTGATTGATTACATATCTGTCGTATGTAAATGAAAACCCTAAAATCGATTTACGGATCTATTGTTTTATTACTTTGTGGGTGAGTGTGTGAGAGAAAAATAATGGTATATCATTAACATACATACCTGATAATAAAGAGCATCTTCATTTCACCAATTACTATAGGATATTCGGTTTCCATTTCACCCAAACCCTAAAACGATTATACTTTATTTGATGCATCTTTTTTTGATTTCATCAAACCCTACAACGATTAAAACCCTATTTTGGATTGTCGCATCTATTTACTCTTATCAGATCTAATGGTGCCGTGTATTGTTGTTGTTGTGTATGATAGAGAAAAATTCAAAGTATCATAACACTTTCTGTGTATACCCTTCTAAATACAAGTAAAATATAAAAACTAAAAATAAATAAAAATAATAATAACTAAATAAACAACAAAGGGAAGCATTTTTTATAAATAAACTAACATTCATAATTTCATTCATAATTACTTCATCAAACGTTTAGCTTCCATATACAGCTTCCATTCATGTTACCATCACCATAACCAATACATACCATCAAAAAACATCAAAAACCATCAATACATAACAACCCACCAAAACAACCTACCCAAAGATGCCCTAATCATAGAAGTCCATTATGCTCATATGATGCTCGCTCTCGGTCAGACCATCACGGACTTCAACCAGTACAGCCCTTAACGCCTCCAGCCTCCTCCTAGCCCTCACCTGCTTCTCACGCAAACATTCATAAGTGTCACCACCTGCTTCCTCTTCATCATGATTGAGGGACCAAACCTCCGCCATTCACTCGGTACGTTTGTCAATCGTCCTTTGCAACTCATCGCATTTCTCGCCCAGCCACCTAAGGAATGCCTCCTCTTCGGTGTGTTCTTGGATGAAGAGGAATTTGAAGCATTTGCGAAGCTGCTATGAGCCTGAAGCGTCTTTGAGTTCATTGATGAGTGGGGTTTCTTCAGCCATTGGATTGATTGAATTGATATGAGAAGATTTTTTGTTTGGAAGAGTTACTAGGAATTAGTAAAGTTCTAGTTACTAATACAGTGTATATAATAAATACCGAGGGCAACTGAACCAATTTCATCATTGCAACACTTAATTGGAGCATTAATTCAAATAGATGGTTTGTTTTCCATTAAAAAATATGCAATACGTTTTTAGAAGAAGTGTTGCAATGAACAAAAAATCCTTCCACTGATGATACAAATGTTTTTACAAACTACACATAAATTTGTCAATATAACATAACTAACCCTCAAAGTTTGCCAATTATGATAACCATTGCCCAAATAAACATCTTAATTATTAAATCCATACATTACATTAAAAAATAAATAAATAAATAAATAAATAAATATCAAAATTTCATTGCCTCCAACTTCTCGATAAAAGATAACAGTTGACGAAGACGAATATGTATTTGTGTTAAAGCAAGCATCAACTTATCTACTACATCCATATCCTCATGTTGCATTCTCCTCAAATCCACAACACTTTGAACCGAAGAACTATCAATACCAACAACCTTCGATTCCTTTATAATCAACTCTCTATGACGCACACGATCAATGATTTCTATAATTTTTTCTCTTGCATCTTCTTCATCGGCAAATGAAGCTTTAACTTCTCGACCATAATGTACAAGCATCATATCTTTGACATAACTCGACTTAGCTTCGTTTGCTAACCGGCCTAACAAAACAAGAGGATAAACAGTAGGAGAAGTCATAGTTGTAAATTTCCGTGTTATACTAAAAATATATAACCTATTCAAAGGAATATTAAAAGTACATAGAAATAAGTATTAAAATTATAATACAATTAAATGAATTATTAATATTGATTGGAATTGAACAGACTGAATAGAAATATTAAGTCATTCAGTTGGTTTAGGTTCCCATGTATAAATATCAATTACATTTTTCCACAAACTTTTTGAATAACACATAAAACCATTATACTTATGATAAAATATGCATACAAATTACACATAAATTTTGCAATGTAATATAACTAATCCTCAAAGTTTGTAAATTATGATAAAATGTGTCACAAAAATAATTTTTTTCCTCCAAATTCTCGATAAAATATAAGGTTTATTATTTTGCACTTGATCCAAACAACCAACTAAATTTAACATTTTTCCATATAAGGCCGACTCTAGTCACGAGAGCGACCAAATGTTTTTGTAAAAACGCTAAATCTAAATTTAGATTACACCGAACAACTAATTATACGCATTCATCTTAATAGCATTAGTTTCTTCCTCGCGGACACCAGCTTTAGCTTGGAAAAACAAAAGTGATAAATTTTCAATCATTGCCTGATGCCTCTTTTGAGCCTTTCTCAAATCTGCAAGCACTTCCAAAACAACACGATGATGACCTAATGCTTCCATGTTTGCGATCATGCTCTGGTTTTTCAACATTACCCGCCTCAAGTGCTCACAGCTAGCAAAAATCAATCTGGTAAGTCCATCATCTTCACCTGCGTGCTGCACAAACCAAATACGCATGCAATCATGCAAATTAGAAGACCCTGCAACCTTCATTAAGTTTTCTAACATATGAAACTCTGCCATTGGAAAAAAAAATCAAAATAGAAATGTTTTGTAACTCTCTATGACAAAAAAATAGCAGAATAAATAGCAAAAAAAACATACATTGTAACTTATGCATATTAAAATACTACATGTGAAGAGACTCATTTAAACAAAAGGTCTCTTCATGTGTACTCTCTTAATGTTAATAAAATAATTTAAATGCTATAATGCCCCAAAATAACAATGTTATTAAACCATGATATTTTATCAAAGTACATAAATTATAATAACATTTCCCAATCCAATCTCAATATACAATCGGTGCAACGCACGGGTTTTCTACGACTCGTAAATATGAAAATAATGAGTTTATTAAATACATTTTTACATAAATGATAAGGATTTACTAAACCCATAGGGTTGTGGTTTGAAAACCCGTGTGAAAAAAATTAAGTAAGACTTGAAAAATAATCTTAAAGACAATAAACCAACTTATGTTATGGATAAATATAGAATAGATGTTCATATCTATTATTATTAGCATTTATCTTAATTAAAGAATTCTATCTTGTGGAATACTACACCTTTTTAACTATATATACATGGAGATAAATAATATAATTCTTCCTTAGCTTTATCTTCCGTTCTTCTTTATTGCCATTTACTTTATTGTTTCACAACACGTTATCAGCACGCTATAAAGGTTATTCTTGTTATTCTTATCTCTTCCCCTTTCGCTGAGGTATGCCACGAACTCTTTATAATGACATATTTGTTGTACTGCTACTCGTATTATAATTGGTTATTAAGTATTACGTGAACGTAGATTGAAACATTTTATTGCTTATTTGATCATTAGGATATTATGATTGCAAAACTAATATTATTCAATGCTTTAGTTATTACATCGTTCATATATGCTTTTCATTGTTCGGTATTCATATTTATTTGATTATGATTCCGGAGGGTAAATCTTCATCTCTAATATATATTAATTACTCGATGCATGTTTTGTATTGGAATTCCTCGTGACTGTTAGAACTTGTCAACAAAAAATCATGTGCCAGATCTCATTAGGCTTAAAATATATAAAAATAAAAATAAATAAATCATAACACTGGTTCATAACGGATCGATACAATATGCCGTGCAATAGAAGTTTTTTTTAGTAATAGAGTAAAGTACGTATCATGTTTATCAATGCTTATAAGACCCATTATTTTCATTATCATCTCATTTATGTTTTGTTTTCGACTATATGTTTTTACCATGACCAAAATTTATCTAAATTGAGTTCGAGTTTGAGTTTGATTTAATATATATTTCAATTGCTATTGCGTAAACTTAGATGGTTTTTAGAAGTTTGGATATCTATAATAAATAAATAAATATTACGTTAAAACCCATAATGGATCATCAACTATTTATCATAAACATCTTAGACGCTAAAAGTTAAAAAAAAAGAAAAAAATCATTATGGGTGTGCGAATGTTAAGTTGTTATTACCTATTTCCAGATCTCTTGCATGTGTGTTGCTATATTTTTCGACTATCCATACATTAAAATTTTAAATGAGTTCATTTTAGTGTTTGGATTTTATTCCTAGTTTTTGTGTTAATGTTAAGATGACAAATTCTTGTTAGCGGATACTTAATATATCGAATAATGATTATAATTTTGTTTTAATTGATTTGGGAACTCTTCGCATGTAACTGTTATTGTGATTAAGTTATAAAAATGGTTATACAATCAAGTTATAAAACGTGTTATACGGACTAATCTTGATTGATATGGATTTTATTGTATATCTTATAAAAAGTTAAATTTTGATCATAGATGCTTATATATTTGCAAAGATTTTTCTATCTTATTGATATCGTTAAAAGCGTATATTGATTTGATAATTATTTGTTGGCCCATATGTGTTTCGTCAAAATTGGTTATTTTGTCCAATTCTGATTATGAATGCATCTAATTGAAAAAAAAAGGTGAAGTATACAACATCTCATGATGATAGATTATAGAGCTAATTATCAAAATAGTATAAAAATTTAACTTTTTTTAAAAAAAAATTACAAAAATAATGTTCATTCTCAAAAAGGTCATGTGCGAATGTGTGAATCCACAAATATGTTGACACGTGTCCAGACATAAAGTACTTTCACCCGACCATTATACCTCACGTGCCATTTGACTTTTTTAAACAAATGTGCGAACGACGGTGTGTGAATTGCGGCTAATGTGCGAATTGCGGCTAAAGTGCGAACGGCTAATGTGCGAATTGCGGCTAATGTGTGAATTGCGGCTAATTGCCATCATTCGCACATTCGCACATCCGTCGTTCGCACATTTGTTTAAAAAGTCAAATGGTAGCCGTCATTCGCACATTCGCACATCCGTTGTTCGCACATCCGACTGTACTTGCAAATAATTGGTATTGTACTTATTGTCTGGACACGTGTCAACATATTGGTGGAGTCGTACATTCGCATATTCGCACATGACCTTTCTAGGAATGGGCATTATTTTTGTATCTTTTTTTTTTAAACCTAAAATTTTATACCATTTTGAGAATTAGTTCTAGATTATATACATGCCTGGTTTGTTTGGCATGCAAAATTTAGTTGTGCATTTGGGATATCTTATGGTGCTTATTGACACTCATTGAAATAAAATTTAATGCCTTGCTTACTAATCACGGGTTGATTATAAGATTCATACCGACAACTAACTTTTATGCAGATTTTTGATCTACTTTTTATATTGAATTTTATTGACTTATAAACTACGTGCTAAAAAGAATTTAGATTTGCCTTTTTATATACTAGACTTGTGTATATGAAAATTGAATTCAAGACATGATGACAAGAAAATGGCATGCAATAACTGCATATATTTTTTTTTTTAAGAGCTAATTCTCAAAATGGTATAAAAATTTAACTTTTTTAAAAAAAAAGTACAAAAATAATGCCCATTCTCAAAAAGGTCATGTGCGAATGTGCGAATCCACAAATATGTTGACACGTGTCAAGACATAAAGTACTTTCACCCGACCATTATACCCCACGTGCCATTTGACTTTTTTAAACAAATTTGCGAACGACGGTATGCGAATTGCGGCTAATTGTCGTCATTCGCTACATTCGCACATTTGTTTAAAAGGTCAAATGGTAGCCGTCATTCGCACATTCGCACATCCGTGTTGACATTGTTTGCAAGATTGTGTTTACATGTCTAGCACGTGTCACATATGCTAGAGTCACTTCGCACATGACCTTCATTTGGGATTGTACTTATTTTGTACACTTTGTCAAATATGCTAGTCGCACATTTCAATACCTTTGATGAGCATTATTTTGTATTTTTTTTGTTTTTTTTACATTTGATAATTAGTTTATATTGTGACCTTGAAATTTTATTCAAATAAATATGTGACGCTAAAATTCCTATACGAAATTGATATGGATTCTCGTGGACTTCGCTATATGTAGTTACCTCTCACCTATTTTATGTTGAGGAAAAGTTATTTGTGAGAAAACTTGTGACAATGATGGTAAAAAAAAAAAAATAATAAATAAATAAATAAATAAACCCTGAAATATCGTGGTTATGCATGTGGTTGAAGTGCATATTATGAAATTGATGAAGAAGACATGATGAGCCACCGAGATATCGTAGAAACACACGAGAATTAAAACATGAAAAATAAATGTGTCATAGAAAATATACGTTATTGCTATAAGTATGAGAATCATTGTTGTGTAACGTTGATATATGTTAACTATCCTAAAGAAAAGAGGAAAGGGATATATAATGAAAAAATAAATGAATTTGCTGTGGTGTTTGCAAAATTATTTTAAGGTTGTCTAAGAATAATGAAGATATTAAATATGTGAATAAGATGACTTATTTGAAGCAATTGAGTTTTTAATGTTTGTTTGGCTTATTTGTCATATGATTTTATTTGTTTGCATGTAAGACATTTGATTAATTGATTACTGGCATAATTTATTCGTATGGATTGTGTTTTATTATTTAACAATGCTATAGTCTAATGTGAATATTATGTTAAGTTGTGTGAAAGACATAAAAGAACGAGGTTGTAAGCCCACGCGTTGCTGCGGGTTTTTTTTGCTTCTATTGACTCTTAAACTATGTAAAATAAATATGCTAACTGCTGTAAAATAAATATCAAAGTATGGGACTCAAGATGTGTAGAAGCACAATTCTATATAACATGAGATTATGTAAGATAAATATCCAACTATTGTAATTATAAATGATCAATACAATGAACACAAACTAATAACATGTTAAATATACCATCAACATCTAACCATTTTTCTGTATACAATATGAAATTCGCTAGTGTTCATTCTGCACACTCCATACTCAAACAATATAACCAAAACTTGACACAATTGGAAAACTTGATTTTTGCTATATAGTTTCATTTTGTAGTGATCAAAGACTGTACCTCAAGTTGTTCATGTAATCTTTTTTGAACTTCCACATGTAATTGTAATGCTTCAGTGATCTTCGATCACCTGCAAGAAGCACGACATTACAGATGGCTTCTCGCACCAATTTTTTCGAAGTCCATTTTTGTCGCCTAAAAACGCAGACGCGAGTTGGCTTGGCTATAAGAAACAATATACAATATGTACCCAAGATATAACCACCTCATCAAGTGAGGAGTATAATGCAGATAAGCGTAAATATATTTCCAAAAAAGAAAACAAATACCATTGATGTACCTTCTTTTTTCTTTTTTTTTCCAATTATATTCGAAAAACTCATAATACATTGGTTTGCCAAATTCTGTGTAACTAATCTAGTACAATATTACCATCATTTCCTAACAGATAACATCACTTATATATGCTTTTAGTAAGCAAAGCAAGCCCTTCACAAAGTCCGCAATGTAAGTCTTTCAGACTTATATCGAAAATGCTAAAAGCATACATTTGTTACTATTGAAGCGTATTTAAGACATTTGTGCATACATGGGCTCATGGAGAATGACAGAACTCGCTTCTGTAGAGGTAAGACTTCTTTTGCTGCTTTCTTCCCAGCTTCAGCTCCTGTCGGCCAATGGTAAAGGTGTTAGGACAACTATACAATTGTAATTTTTTTGATCTATAAACAGTAGAGAATGAAAGAATAGCAAGCACGGAAAAAAAAAGTTGGATTGACAGGTACAAATTTTGTTTTTGAAGGCAGAACCCTCACTGGGTGGTACGGCCATACCTGAGCATACTTCTAGCAAGACTCGATGCATACCTTGCACCAATGGTCAATCGTATACATCACATCGTTAAATGCTTTTGTCTTCAATTTTTCCCATCTCCAAATGCCCTAGAATCAGCTATAGATGTCCAAGTTTTTTAAGCCTTTGTCCTGCTTTAATAGTCGGTTTCCAGAAGATTACCACGCTCTGCATTAGGTTGCAACATAGATAGGGATACAATATAATTATCCCTTTCTGCATCAGGCTGCAATTCGATAGCTCAGAACTTGAACTGAAATAGTGGTGCAAGGAATGCATCGAGTCTTGCTAGAAGTATGCAATGACTTCTCAAAGTATGCAACATGATTAGCCACCCAGATCGCTAGAACAATTGGACTAACTTCATAAATATTAATATTTCTGCATATGCCGAAGTTTTGTTATAAGGATTCCTACCATCTTAGCATTGCTCATAGTCACATGTAGAGTTATCTAGTAGTAGTAACAAATACACTTACATATATTACAAACGATGTGTCTATAATCCTAAATTTTGGTCTAAAAATGTTCTTGGTCGTCATGACCTGACTCGTTCGCACCTAAGTTTGTTTTGACTCATTACCCAAGCACCCTGAATTGCGTGTTACCTCTAAAAAAGATGAGCTTATGTGCTTTTCCAAAATCAAATAGGTCTATAAGCCGATTAAATTAGCTAACCTAAACACCCGCTTAACTTGATGATAGAAAGGTTAAGTTGCAAACATATTACGTGCTTTCCTAAAATCTCCATCTCGGATAAACTCCTCGCAACTTATCAAACAATAATAAAAAATTATAACCAAAAATGTCACTCATTAATATTGTAGCTTCTGCACATGCATTCCCAAAACTTTTCTAGATGCACTACGGGATTCAAGTCAAGGAATCTACAAAGAAAAAGAAGACAACTATCAGTTTATGATAAAATAAAATAATAAAAAATAAAAAAAAAAAAAAAAAAAAAAAAGCAAATATTTTTAAGACCGAATATTACTGAAGTGTAGGATCATTCCTGTACATGTATATATCTCACCTTCAAATTCTTGTTGCAAGATTAAAAGTATATAAAGTCGATATTTTTATAAAAAATAAAAAAAAAAAAAAAAAAAAAAAAAAAAAAAAAAAGAAGTTCCTACCTGGTGGTGTGATTACGTTAGACAGTCTTTTTGAAAATAATTACAAAAAACCATGACTTATTAAGAAAATGTACTTTTTGGTCTTTTTATGTGTGGAATTCTAAAGTAATGTCAAATTCTCTATCATTTAATTATCTTGTGACAACATATTTAAAAGCGAAAAATCGGCTCCTACAACTCGTATTACTAACTGTCTGATTAAAAGATACAGGAGAAAAGACACTCATTTTATAAACAGCAAATAAGAGAAATTTGTCTTACTAATAGCTGTTCATCGAGCTTCTTTAACGTTGGAAGGTTGATATAAATATCTAATCTTGGGAGGCTAGACATTACCTGCAAGTAATTCGAATAATAACCATCAAAATTCGATGGAAGTTACTCATAAAAATTCATAAGAATGTGATAGAACATTTTTTAGTGGGTACCTCCATCATTAGGCTCACACCGATAGTTCTGCATAAAGAAAACAAAATAACTAAGCCACAAAGAACACCATTTCAGTTGCTTTGTTGATTACCTGTGGAATTGTTTTTACTGATGCAACAGTTGTAGCTTATGCACTCTTTCAATACATTATAATTTCAAAATATTAGACCACATTTTTTAAATCCACTTCAAGTTCACTGATTATATAAGCTAAACAATAGATTTACTTTTATGATCAATGGTCGGCGCTCAAATTTAGGAGTTTGGACAGCCGAATTTCGAAGAATCTGAGATCTCAATGGGCCATCATTTTGTATGCAATTTTTAGTACCTGCCATTTGCAATAAATTCTAAAAAGAATCAAAATCAACAAATGACAAATATAAAAATCTTTTGTGAGGGAAAAAAAAAGAAAAAAAGAAAAAAAAAGTGGACATTTTGAGATGTGGAAATAGAAGTATCTGAAACTACACTCGAGCTCATAGTGAAAAATCAGAAAACCATGTTTTGTTTCACTCAGATGAGCAAAAATAGCACCTAATTTTAGTCCATAAACATTGCTAAAACTCACCAACAAAGGAGGAGATCATAAGGTACATGTATCAATCATCTTTTGAGTCAATCAGCCGCCTTTTGAGGACCTTAGTTTCGGGAACTCTGTTTCAGAATCTCAACATTTTGATTTGAATTTAGATTCTGCTTGTTTTCAGCCTCCAACTTTGTCTTAGTAATCAATGCTGCAAGATACACACGAACAACAAATTTAAGCGATTGTATCATGACGATATATAACATTAGCAATGAAGGTTTTTTAATGGTAACATAAGATGGCCATATTATCAAGTGGTCAAAGAGACACAATCTGATATACAATTAAATAACTTACAGTGGCTAATATATATATTTTTTTATTCGCAGCATAAGAAACACATTTTTCTTCTAGCTAATGTATCCCTACAGTCAAGGCAGCACATGAGTCATCCAACGGGTGTATCTTCTTTTGCGGTTCCTTCAACGCCTTTTTCGCTCTACTCCTATGGTCAAACAATACGAAATTGTAACCTTTTGAGTTGACGGTTTTCCTTAAACTGCAAGAAGTTACATAAGGTAGAGTAAATTCTATAAGAAAAAAAAATAGGGTACAAAATAACTCGAGGGTTTAGCAACTCACAAAATATTAAAGGCTGTAGAATCATAAAACTCAACTACTTGCTTTATTGGTTGTTCTTCCACTTCCGCCCTCAGAAGTCTTGTAACTTATCATCTCTGCGCAGCTCCAACTTGTCGCAAAACCTGCTACAACTCAGTTTTTGAATTACAAATGAGGCTCAGGCCTGCAACTCTTTAAGCGACCAGGATCACGAGCCAAGGCTGCATCCATGGACCGGCCATGGCTACCCTGCCAAGATACGTGCACGCAACATACTCGCTTATAAAAGAGGTATTACATAGGGATTTCATCATTGCCTCAAAAAGCCAAAACACAGATACACACTTTGGCAAACGACATTTAGAAAACAGGTTCCTTCTTAACGACATTCACATTGCCATAGCTGATAACCAATTTACGATGCAAATATAACCACAAATACCAACCCACAAAATGCAACACAGAAGCATAAGCAGACCATGCCCCGTAAACGGGACCCATGGCTGCAAATCGTTGAACAGCATGTGTCGGGTACCAAAACAATATTTTAGGGCCTGCTGTTGACAAACAAGAATGGACCCAAAGTTTGGGTTCAAAAGATCCCGCTTAATGTTATGTCTAACATACATAATTTAGCAACCAATGGCTGCAAATGAAATAATTTTCTCCGCCATGGCTGCTAACTAATTTTCCACACAAATATAACCACCGAAGCATAAGCAAATCGTGGCCCGTAAACGGTTATGTTATGGCTCCGTTAGTGTAAACACCCTGCCAAGATACAGCTGCTCTCAAGCCTATAGCTGAGAAAACCTCCATGGCTGTGTCACATTGAGCACCTTGCTAAGACAAGGCCTCTCTCGCTGTTGGGTATGCTTCTCACACCAAAATGTGACAACATATTTGGGATTATATTAGTTATCATGTTTGGCTCAAACACATGGACTGAAACCGTCAATATTGTAAAGTCATGTGTATGATGCCCTATTTAAGCCCTCCTAGCCTTCACTAGGAGGTTGGAAGCTTGTGTGTGTAATTTTCCCTTTCATTATCTATCAATAAACACATAATTTCCTTTCTCTCACTCTAACTTTCTCTCTCTAACTATTGCCATGGAGATAATGATCTTTCATCATCCAAGGCCTCCCGATTCACAATAAACAACCAAAACACGATCCGAAAATTGGTATCAAGAGCCATGGTATTAGTTTTGGTTGTTTTGAGTGATTTTTTCTTGTCAAAAGTCGTATTTTTTTATGTGTGGATGTAAATGTATCTGGTCCACCTTTCTGTCCATATTCAGTCCTGCGTACAACTTTATCATTTTTTTTGTGACTAATTGGATTATTCCCGTGAAGATTGTTTGGTAGGTATATATAGTTTTAATGGTGTTCTTGTGTGGTCTTCCAGTCGAAGGAACCAAAGTGTGATCGAAGGAGCACATAGTCGAACGAGCACCTTTAGTCGAAGCAACTTGATCGAATTACCAATATTGATCGAACGAGGTTTGTCATCAAAGGAGCATTCATCGAACGAGACAAGGGTAGTTGAGTCAGACTTACTCTTCCAAATTGATCGAACGACAAAGTCGAACGACATAGTCGAACGACTTAGTCGAACGACATAGTCGAACGACTTAGTCGAACGAATTTGTCGAACGACTTAGTCGAACGACTTAGTCAAACGACATAGTCGAACGACTTAGTCGAACGACATAGTCGAACGACATAGTCGAACCAAGTTGGGCTGATCGAACCAGTATCTAGTCATACGAAACAATCAAGACTCAAAACTGAAAAAAAAAAAAAAAAAAAAAAAAAAAAAAAAAAACAGAAGGAGATGAATTAACAGACCACTACCAAATCGTTATGAAGATGAAAGAAAACTTGATGAAATAATACAACTTTAACAACACCAACTAACAAATCCAACATAAGTCTATCCTATTCCCTTTTTCACAAATACTACTCAGCACCTCTTCGTCTTCCACACCATTCAAACCGAAAAGAAAAAAATCAAACAATTAGATCTCAGTTTACTCTTGTTTGGTAATCATAGACGAGTCCATAGACAAGAGCCACAAGAGTCAACACATCATCGATCTATTTTGAAGCTCTTAGCTTCATTTATATATCCGAATATACAAGACAAGAGTGATAACAAAAACGTTATCCTCTTTTTCTTTAATTCGTTCAATAAACTCAAAACAACAACAAGAACTAAGAACATACGTAGAACCTACCTTTGACCCTTCCAAGGATCATGAAGCCTTAAAACATGTTATTGATCCGGATTGAGCAACAAAGTAGACATAGGTTAAGGGTTGGCACTACTTTAGTTTTCGTTTGTGCTGATTTGTTGAGAGTAAAATGAAGTGATGTGGGATCGATTGAATTTTTTTTGGAATGAAAGTTTGGTGAGTGTAAGTTAAGAAAGGGGGCGGAGCGTTCTATGAGTGATTAGGGTTATGGATAGTTATATTAATACTGATTTATTGTGTGGATTGGGTCAAAGCTGTGATTGGATCAAATTATGGATTGGATCCGTACTTTTGTTGGACTTTGATTTGCATTGGGCCGAAATTTTGATATACATTTGTTGGGTTGCATTTTGTTGAGTTAATGTTGTGGTAATTTTAATTTTTGACATAACACAAGTGGCAGTATTTTGGTTATATCAAATTCTTCACGGGATACGATTTTTTTTTTGACAAGATCGGGAAAAAACCATTATCAAAGTTCACTTAACCAAGTAACGAAGGCTAGTTTTGGGCATATAACCGCAAGATGTGACTACGGGGTTAATTCTTTATTAATTATTTGAGGTTGCAGTGGAATATCACGGGTGCGTGTACTTAGTATCTTGAAGATATCGGGGTTGGTTGGATGCATGATTCTTCAAGATCCTTGTTCGAGCTTATAACCTTCAAAATGATTAAGACTTGAGTTATCTAGTTATACATGATGTAAGGAGTTACGTTGTTGTGCTCACAGTGTATAACTATCACTTTAAAGGAGTTACGTTGTAGTGCTCAAGTGTCACACAAAGATGTGGATTATTCAAGATGAATTCATATACAGTAAAGGATGGTTGGATGGGTATATGAGTCGACCTATGCTTAAAGGAGTTACGTTGTAGTGCTCAGTATAGGTACTTAGTCAGACAATAGTGCAAGCTTAAGTCACAAGTTCGGGTTATTTTACTTCAGTCTCAAGTTCGTAATACTGGGTTTTCTCCATCAGTGGTCACTACAAAAAGCCGTCAGAATGATAATGGGGTCGGTAAAGAGTTAGATGAGAAGCGTAAAGAAGAGTAGAGATTTTATCAGCAGTTGATTCTCACGGGCTATTTATGGTACATCACACATCTTCGCTTAATTGGACATACAGGGTGTACGCTGCCTCCGTTTCCATCGTAACCATAGTGTGTATGCTTCCGATTCCACGAAGACATCGTGGGGGAAGAGAGAGTAGATGTGCTTTGACTTTCTTTGACTTTTCTTGCATTTTTTGCGAAAACACTCTTTTTCCAGATGGATCTGCATTCAGGAGGAAGAAATGTGCACATCAGGGACGCATAACAGACTCACGTGATCGAGCTTACAATTTTATTACTACCGGAAGACGTCCGCAGAGATGATCAGTGGTTCAGTTTTGTGATTTTGGTGTAATCGTTTCAACTTTCGCAGGGTGTGTGTGCGAAGTAGCCTACTTATGTGAGAAGATCTTGCTAATTTCTCACATGTTACCCCCGAACGGAACTTCCGAATTTGAGCACAATCGTTACTGAGTACTAGTCAGATTTGCTTGGTGTGGTTTACGATGTCATCTACAAATTCCGCTGCGTACTTACAACCTTCAAAAGTTAGAAGACGTGTTAGCTACATCAAAGTTTCGAATCTGCTGAAAACGGTTGTCAGTTTGGGTGGAAGCTGATTCAGAAACTTCGCCAAAAAAAGAAGGATATGAAGAAGCCGTTAAAGACATGCAGCATGAATTGGGGGGAAGTAAATCCAATTCATGTATATTACATCATGTGACTACGAGTAAAGAAAAGTTCTCAAGCCGAGGTACAATATAAAGACAAAGAGCGTCAACTGTAATCATCCTCAGTACATGAAGAGCTTATGAAGACCTTTCTTTATTTGTATTTTTACTTGTAGGATATGATATAAGTAATCCCATATGTTGCCACATTGGGGGAAGATTGTTGGGTATGCTTCTCGCACCAAAATGTGACAACATATTTGGGATTATATTAGTTATCATGTTTGGCTCAAACACATGGACTGAAACCGTCAATATTGTAAAGTCATGTGTATGATGCCCTATTTAAGCCCTCCTAGCCTTCACTAGGAGGTTGGAAGCTTGTGTGTGTAATTTTCCCTTTCATTATCTATCAATAAACACATAATTTCCTCTCTCTCACTCTAACTTTCTCTCTCTAACTATTGCCATGGAGATAATGATCTTTCATCATCCAAGGCCTCCCGATTCACAATAAACAACCAAAACACGATCCGACACTCGCAATTTAAGAAATTCCTATATATACCATATTTCATTGTCAACATCTCAAAAGCTGCACAAACGGTAAGCACTTCATTGTCACATATCATTTTATGTAGCTACTTTTCACATAATTTAGCCTAACATAGACATATTAACACTGCTAAGAGAAGGGTATAAGCTGCAAAAATAAGATAATCCTAAACTAAGCAACTCCATGACACCAAAATTAACCCACCAGTTTAAGAACAAACTAAAACACATAATTTGTAAAAAAAAACCCCCAAATTCAGGAAAACCCCCAAATTATGTCAAAACCCTAATCTAAAATTCCAACTGTTATAAGCTGCAAAAATAAGCTAATCCCAAACTAAGCTACTCCATAACGCCAAGATTAACCTAGCAGCTTAAGAAGAAACTAAAAACATAATTTATAAAAAAATAACCAAATTCAGGAAAACCCCCAAATTATGTGAAAACCCTAATCTAAGATTTCGATTATAAAACATATAATTAAAAAAAAAAAAAAAAAAAAAAAAAAAAAAAAAAAAAAAAACCATCAAATTCAGGGAAACCCCCAAATTATGTCGAAACCCTAATCTAAAATTTCCACTGTTATACATACCAAACATGTAATTCAAACATCAGAAAAGCTAATAAAAAAAAATTAAGGATTACACACCTAGTAAAAGCAATTATCTGATGAAACACACGAAATCCAGATGATGAAAAAAACGTAAAGCAAATGAATAATCTAGAAAAACACTTTAAACCATAACAAAGAAGTAATATGTAGCTGGAAAAAAATGGACTTTGTACCTGCTAACAAATGGCTCAAATACAACCACACAACATGTTTCCTGTCACAAAGACACTGTAGCCCCATTTTAATAATTGTTGGGAACATGTTATTAGTCTATCAAGTATTGATCATTTATGTAATAGGGTGCTTAGGCCTTTAGGTTAGTTTTATGCTTCGGCCTGTGTAGAAGGCCCATGGGCCGTGGCATTTTATTTATATTAATTATGTTGTTAATTAGGGCTAAATCCCTTTCTGGTAGAAACACTATAAATACCCACTCCCATTCAAGGGAGAGGGTTGGTTGGTTAATGCAATTATCAAATTCATTAGTCTTAAGCATTCCTTCCACTCTCTTTCTCTCTCTAGAATAGTAGTAGCTTGTGTGATAAATCTAAGTAACAACAAGTGGTATCAATCGCCAAGGGGTAATTTAGGTTGTTTAAGATTATATCTAAGTGAAATTTGAAGAATTTGGATTCGGTTACTGTTCACGTCCAAAATTATCCGACTTTGGACTGTTCTTCAAGAATTTCTTCGAGTTTGAAGAATTCTCCGACTTTGTGATATCCTTCGAGTTTCTAAGATTCTTCGAGTTTGAAGAATTCTTAGTTCTTCGACTTTGCAAGTTTCTCCGAGATTGGAATAAGTATTTGATCCTCCGAGTTTCTTTCTTCAAGTTTGAAGAAATATTCTCCGAGTTTCTGTCATCCTTCGAGTTTCTACATACTTCAAGTTTGAAGTTTAAGTTCTTCGAGTTTGTTTCTTCGAGTTTCTACATATTTCTGAATTACGTTCAATTGCATCTTTCAAAAGTTTTATGTCGTCCATGAAAGTATTAAAATATCTAAGGACGCGACATTGTTTTGGCATAGGGGCAATCACACCCGGATTTGGTAAAGGGCCATTAACTTGTGCTACTTTGGTTACAGGGACAACTTCAGAAGTTTCATTTTTTTCAATTAAAGACCATGTTTGTTCTGACTTTTCTTTCTGAGGTACAAAAGTTTCACTAATATGAGGTACTCTTGAGTAGTCATATGGTTTGTTAAAATGGACATTACTCAATTTAGATCGACTCTCGTCCTCTTGTTCCATTTCCTCTTCATTATTAAACTCAACAACACGCATGAAAGAATCACCAAACAAGAGTTCTGCACTGTACAACTTTGGATTTTCCTTGAGTGTTTTTATGTAAAAACTTGGTTTATCACTTCCAATAGCAAATCCATATCATTGGGGATGTGGTTTTACAGTTAATTTTTGAATGGTTGTTATTGATATACTAGTGTTATACACAACGTTTTGAAATTCTTTAAGTTTGGATTCCAACGCCATAATTTCTTCAAGATATGAGTCAACACGTTTCCTTGAAACTTGTTTTTGCTCAAGAAGATCATTTTTACAGGTCGACAACTCTGTTTTTGTTTTGGAAAGTTCTGAGTGTAAAATGTCAACTTGTTTTGGAAAGTCTAATCGTTCGTGTTCTTTTTGATAAATCAATTCACTTTTGGAAACGATTAACTCACGTACTTGATGTTCTAAATCTTTGTTTTGCACATATGTTTGTTGGAATGCAACCTCAAAGCTTTTCTCACGTTTTTCTTTGTTTTCAAAATTCGCAAGTAGAAGTTTGTAGCACTCAAGATCCTTAGTTAAAACTGCAACTTTTGCTTTTAAGTTTCTATTAATATCATTGCATTTATCAATCTGAGATTTTTGTACATCTAATTGTGTTTGGGTGGTCAACAGCAAGGTCATGAGCTCTAGATTTGTATCATACTCAAGATCATCTTGTTCAATGTGAGCATTGTGATCATCATCAAGAGGATCATCAAATGAAACAACGGTGTTAATTTGATCTTCATCAAAGGTAACAACGGTGTTTATTTGGTCATCGTCTTAAGAGGATAACGATGAGTCATTTTGACCAATATTTTCTTGAGTAGATGCAGATGCAGAGGGTGATACAATTTAATGAATGAGACATTCAGATTCAGGTACCTGAGACAAGCCATCGGTATCATACACCGGGCCTGTTTCACCCATATGCATTTCTTGCATGTTTGCCATCAACATTACAGCTGCATTTGCCTCCAGATCTTCTATTTCGTCGTCTGAGTATGCATTTGCCATAAAGTTGTCCTCTTTCTCAGTAAGATTTCCTCCAGATTCATCTTTGAGTGCAAGAAGAAGAGCTTCCTTGTGATATGCACTGCCCATTGTCCTTGGCTTGGGACATGCATTGGCCATGTGACCTTTCCCTCCACAATTATAGCATGTTATCGATGTGTTTGCAATCCCTTTCCCTGTTTCAACAATCTGAGTCTTCTTCTGTGTGTTACCAACGTTGTTCTGGCTATTCCCAACTGAACTAAACCTTTGTCCACCAGAGTTCCCCATATAACCACCTGAACCAAATCTCCCTGAAGCCTTGTTTTGGATTTCGACCTTTCCGTCATGAACAACTGCCTGATTCCATGTGTTTGACGAAGACCTTAGACGATTGTTGGACTTGTTTGAGAATTTTCTGAAGGCGCGAGCAATCAGAGCAAATCCTTCGTTTAATGAGTTAAAAGCATCGTCTTCATCATTGTCAACGTTGGAGTACATCATTGAATCGGTGTTGTCGTATGAAACCAGTTGATTGTCAGAATATTAAGGTGATGCTTCGTATAGGACCAGTTGGTTAGATGAAGGTTATGAGGGATAACCCGAATGATGTAGTGGCTGAACAAACTACTGATTTGTTGGTGGTGCAAATTGCGACTGAGCAATTAAAGCTATCAAATTCATGGAGAAGATTAATTGAAGAATCAAGTTTCAGGTGACGATGAGACGATTGGAAAGCTATGTGGGAGGACGAGCTAGAATCCCTAACATTCTCACTTTCCGTCGACCTGAGCAGTAATAACTGGTACCATTGTAATATTTCATCATCTTTCATAATTTATTATCATTCACTATGGCTTGTGCAAACATCACAGTGCACAACCCGTTCTTGTAATGAAAGGACCCTGAGGTACGCTTCAGTGCCTCAATCCTGATCAAAGGAGCGAAAGCTTCTTACTTATGAGTAGAATTAATCAAATTTTTTCAAAATTTTTTCAAAATTCTGCTCCTAAGGACAAGTATTCCCTTGTTAAGGGGGAGTATTTGAAACATCATCTTTGTTCTATAATACAAAAGTTCTTGGAATTCTTCCCACAAACCTCAAAAAGCATATTTTAATCAAAAAGTTTATCAAAAACAACATGAATATGTGACCGGATCTACACACACTCCTTGTATTAGATGTGATACGAAGAATTATACTTAGTTTAGCACGCGAAATTTACTAGCTAGCACTTAGAAGACCTTGTATGTTTTGTATGAATTGAATAAACAAAGAACACAGAATAAATAACTTCCAACGATTCAATATTATTAGCAAATAATACGAGTGATCTTTCTATCACTAGGGTTTACAACCTTGAATCTTTCTAATACGTATATGTATTGTGTTCGTGTATCTTGTGTATATAAACCTTAACCTAGGCAATCCTTTTATAGACTAAGGATTCCTTTACAAGATAACTATCAATCTATTCTTATACGATATACACAATATATATTCCATAATTATCTACTTTACATAAATCATAACCAGTCTTAACTTCTTCACTCAGCAGTCTTAACTGCTCATGTCTTCAACACTCCTTCAGCAGTCTTAACTTCTCCCTTCAACAGTTCTAACTGTTTCCTCCAACAGTCTTAACTGCTTAAGCTTAATTCCTAACAATCCTCCCCTAAACTTATGATTTCACTCAAATCATTAAGTTTCTTCAAATTAAGCTTCTTCTTCTTAATGCTGAAAATTCTTTCAAATACCCATCAAACAAATCTATTAGATCCAGCTTTTACTTCTTGTGCAAGGTTGAATATCTTCGTTACCAGCATATTAGCCATCTCAGACTCTTCATTAGCTTCCAGTTTTGCAAATACCAGCATAGTCAACACACCTGGTCTGAGTGGATAATTCTTTTCAACCAGCATATATATTTCTAATCCTTCCTTTGTAGATACTCTGTGTACTCCACATGTACCAAATAACTTCCAAGAAATATCCTTGACTTGAGCTTGAAATCTCCAAATCGATTCTCCACCATCTGGTTCATATATTCTCTTCAATTGTACCCATAGTTCTTTGTCTTTATCTTCAACTGGATCAATATCTCTGAACTTCTCTTTCACTAAACTCCAAAGTTGATTTAGATCTTCTCTGTCAAAGCCTTTAAGCAAATCTTCAAACAACTTCTTTCAGAAATATCTCCTAACCTGATAATCTTCCATCCCTTCATTCTACCATCAGTAAACACTTCCCAGTCAATTATTGGATGTTTGACCTGCAAAGGTTTAATGTAAGAATCCTCTGGAATAATTACCATCATGCTTTTAATCTTCTCATCAGTTAATCCTTCTTCATCAGACTTTTGTTTCTTAGCAACTTCTGATTCCATAGATTCTGCTTCCCTCTTCCTACCTGTTTTCACACTTCTTTTTGGAGAATTCAAAACTGCATAAGTTTCACAAAATTCTTTTTCAATAATAGTATAAGACTTTCCCCTGAAATCTTTCATTGAGTAATTTGCTGAGTTCTTCAAATAATGCTTCATATCCTCAACAAGTTCTCTCTTTGTAGGTAACTTAGTCTTGTACCCTGACTTATGGCTTTCTCTTATTCTATGAATCAGATCTTCCCACTTTGTAACTCCATTCTTCTTGAGTATAAATTCCTTAAGCTCCTCTGTCTTCTCATCTTCATTTAACTCTTGATCTCTAAGAACCATAGAAGCTTGTGCTCTTACCATTACATCAGAATCTAGAAAATATTGCAACTGATCATTGAATTCTTTTTACATCAACTTCATTTGATCTTTTTCTTTCCATGAATTCAGATATATTCCTTATGTCATCAGCAGCTAATTTCCTTGCAAATTCTTCATCATGATCCATCTGGGCTTGTTTAGCTTTCTTTTCAGCTTCCTTATCAGCCAAATCTTCCTCTAACATTTGCCTTGCAACCTCTGCATCATGAGCAATCTGTTCTTGAGTTTTTGGTTTCAACCTTTTAAGTCTTTCAAGTTCTTGAACAGCAATCTTGTTGGGAATTCTGCTAAGGAAGAATTCTGCTGATGGTTACTGCTGATGGTTACTGCTGAAGCTTTGTGATTCTGCTGAAGAATGTTACTGCCGAAGTATAGATTGTGCGGAATGAGTTTCTGCTGATTGATAGTTTCCGCGTATTTTGTTATTAGTTAGGATATGCATGAGTTTATTTAGAATGTGATATTGCATATCTTAGAGAGTTTTTAGATTATACGTTTCTTGTGAAACGGTTTAGGGTTGTTTAGGGTTCCTTGTCTATAAAAGGAACGCATCATTATGTATTATGTACGAGTTTAGAAAAACACTTTTAGTATTAATTAAAAGATCCATAGAGGATCAAATCGTTCTTAGTAATCGTGTTCTTACTTGTGTTTGTTTTCCGCTATAGAATACAAGTAACTTAGACTTTCTTTTAGTGTGTTTGTGATTACATAAACATTACTAACGATCCACGAGCTCACGAAGATCTATCAAGGTCTTTAAGATTCAACAAGTGGTATCAGAGCCTCGTGAGAGTCTCTGTGTTACTAAGAACACCTTTACGTTTACACCCTCTCACACCCTATAACAATAACAATGCCTGGATCAGACGATGAATCTGAAGTTCACAGCAACAACAACAATAACAACCAAAACACCACATCTATGCAACAACTCAATCTCACCAACAGCAATGCAAAGTTTCCTTACCTTAAGAAGGAAGAATATGAATTATGGGCGATGAAGATGCAGAACTGGATCACCAATATTGATTGGAATCTTTGGGAAATTGTCCGTAAAGGAAATAGTTTAAAGAAGCACACCAAAGATGCTGATGGTGTTGTTTCGATTCTTCCTCCTAAATCTACTTAAGAGGTTCATGCAGTACAAAGAGAAAATAAAGTGAGAACCATTCTCCTTCAGGCTATTCCAGATGATCACATGGGAGACTTTCACTACATGGAGGAAGCAAAAGATATCTGGATGGAAATCAAGGCTAGGTTTGGTGGGAACGATGAGTCAAGAAGGATGAGGAAGTCGATGTTGAAACAGCAGTTTCAAGAGTTCCAAATAACTGAAGAGGAAGGAATTCACAAGGGGTATGATAGGTTCCATAAAATTTTGAGCCAGATGAACCAGCTGAAGGCTAGACCTGATAATGAGGACTGCAATGCTAAGTTCCTGCGATCTTTACCTCCCTCATGGCTACAAGTGAGCATTGCACTCAAAACAAAAGGAGGTCTTGATATGCTTTCTTTTGATGATCTCTACAACAAACTCAAAACTCTTGAGCCTGATGTTAGAAGCCCCGTTCGTTCATCAAACCCTACTTATTCAGCTTTTGTGAGCACCACCTCCAACAAGCAGACTCAGGCTTCAAGTTCAAGCTCCTTAGTAATATCTTCCTACTCTCAACCACAATCCAGTGGAGTAATGGAGGATATACTCCACTCTTTTGTTGCTGATTATGAACATCAGCAGCATCTGGCTTTTGAGGATTTTGAACAGGTGGATCCTCTTGATTTGGAAGAGATGAATTTAAAATGGCAGGTGGCCATGCTTACTTTGAATGTCAAGAGGTTTGAAAAGAAGTCTGGAAGAAAGTTCGGGTTTCAGGGACGAGATCCAGCTAGGTTTGATAGACGGAAGATCAAGTGCTATTCATGTGGTCAGTTGGGTCACTTCTCTAGAGAATGCAAGGATAGGAAGACTGGTGATGAAGTTCGGTATTCAAGCTATCAGAAGAATCAAGTGAATGCTGAAAACCCCAAAGCCTTGGTCACTCTGGATGATCATATCAACTGGAAGGTGCATGAACCTGAGAATGATGATAATACTGAAGTGAATGGATTGATGGCGAGCTGTTCTTCAGAGGATAAGCATAGTCACACTGCCTTTATGGGCATATCTCAGGTACAAAATTGTATATTTGGTTGTAGTGAAAGGTATAATGAACTTAAAAAGGAATATGATGAATTGAAACTTAAATATAATGAATGTTATATAGATGTTAAGGCTTATAAACACTCTTTAAAAACTCTAGAAAGACAAAAAGTTTGGTTTCAGAAGAATGAGGTTGCTTATGATGAAAAGATAGGGGTGTTAGAGAGAGATTTACTTTGTGCTAAAAATGATTTAAAGCGTACTGAGAAAGAAAAAGCAGAGGTAGTGTTAGAAAAACAGGAAGTGCAGACTAAACTAGATAATAGCTTGGCTAGGTTTGATAAATGGAAAGATTCATCTAAAAATCTAAACAGGTTAGTTAATAGTTCTATGTCTGTAAAAACTAAGATTGGTTTAGGGTATGGTGACTACATAGGGAAAGATCAATTATATGACCCTAATGAGTATAGTGTTTTTGACCCTGAACCTGTAGACTATCAAGTTCCTGTTAAGTTTGTCAAGGAAGGTGAATTACATGCTGTGCCTGGACCAATTAGGGGAGAACACATGCCATCTAGCACCACCACCTCTGACTTTGATGGATCACACCATCTTTATGGCAAAAAGTCAAGTGACTTGCCAGACCCTAACTTTAATTCTGCTGACTTTGTCTCTTGTTCTGACAGTGACAAGTCCTCTGACCAAGGGTCTACCACCTATACCAGTTGTGATTCAAGTGAAAAGTCAGACCCTACAAAGACCTCTCCCAAGCCTACACCCAAGACACCCTACAAGTCTGTTAGAATTGCTGCTGAGGATGTCAAGTCCAAGACAGTTTCTTCTGAAGACTTGTCTTTTAATTCTTTGCAAAATAATGTTTCTTATTGTGTCAAAAACAATCCTGTTTCTGTTAGTAATTTGAATAATTCTACTTGTAATGGAACATCTTTTTCTTTTAATAAATCTTCTAAAAAGAAGAAATGTTTTGTGTGTGGAAGTAAATCTCATCTAATCAAGGATTGTGATTTTCATGAGCAAAGAATGGGTGTTGGTCAGACTAAACCTAGACCAATGTGGACAAATGTTCAGAATATTCCACCATATGTCCCACAGGCATCTCATAGGGCCAGCAATTATGCTGATAGACATTCTGCTGATAGACATTCTCCTAAGAAACATTATGCTGATAGAAATTTTCAGTCTGCTAGGAGAAGATATGTTGCTAGACCATTTGTGCAACCCACTAGTTCTTCTTTTCAGAATGGTTTCTGGCCTGGCTTTATTGACCCAATGAATATGGGTATGGGATATTGGGATACTGCTGTTAAGCCCTCAGCAGGTTGTTTTTGGACTCATAAGAGACCTAATCTTAATAGAAAGTCCAAGAACAATGGTGGATCTTATCAATCTACATGGCCTAATTCTTATGATCCACAAGGCAGGCTCAAGTCAGTAATGACTTGAGTCTCCAATGTGTACTAACATTTGTATAATTTTGTTGTATATGTAGGATCATCCTTTGAAAAGTAAAGATGTTGGCATTATAGATAGTGGTTGTTCAAGGAGTATGTCAGGTAACAGGGATATGATGCATGATTTTGTACCCATTCAAGGAGGAGGCAATGTGACCTTTGGTGGAGGAGATGGCAAAATCACTGGGTATGGAACCATCAGAACACCTCACTTGGACTTTGCAAATGTGCTCTATGTGAAGGAACTGCAACACTTCAACTTGTTCTCAGTATCTCAATTATGTGATACAAAGAACAAGGTCTTCTTCTCAGAGGATGAATGTCTTGTACTCTCCAAAGAATTCAAGCTTCCAGAAGATACCACAATTCTGCTGATAGTTCCCAGAAGATACAATTTGTACACATTCAACTTGAATGAAGTCCAACCTGAAGGTGATCTGACATGCTTGGTGGCTAAAGCATCCCTGGATGAGTCAACTAAATGGCATAGAAGGATGGCTCATGTTAATTTTAAGACCATTAACAAACTATCTAAGCTTGGTCTAGTTCATGGGCTTCCCTCCAAAATCTTCACCAATGAACACAATTGTGTTGCTTGCAACAAGGGGAAGCAACACAGAGCTTCATACAAAGCCATTACAGCTGTGAGCACTATCTCAGAACCTCTTCAGTTGCTGCACATGGATCTTTTTGGTCCAGCTCAAGTCAGGAGTATTGATCTCAAATCCTTCTGCCTGGTGATCACTGATGACTATAGCAGGTTTTGTTGGGTATTCTTTTTGAGAACTAAAGATGAAACATATCCAATCTTAAAAGAGTATATTACCCTTGTTGAAAACCAGCTAAATAAAAAGGTTAAAGGGATTAGGTGTGATAATGGGACAGAGTTCAAAAATGCTGTGTTAATAGAACTTTGTCAGTCTAAGGGGATAAAAAGGGACTATAGCACTCCAAGAACCCCACAGCAAAATGGGGTTGCAGAAAGAAAGAATAGGACCTTAATAGAGGCAGCAAGATCCATGCTTGCAGACTCTAAATTACCCACTATGTTCTGGACTGAAGCAGTAAGTACTGCTTGTTATGTTTTGAACAGGGTATCCATCACTAGACCTCATATCAAGACACCTTATGAACTTCTCACTGGGAAAGTTCCTGATATTCATTACCTTAAACCTTTTGGTTGTCAGGTGACCATTTTGAACACTAGTGATCCCTTAGGAAAGTTTGATGAAAAGGCAGATGAGGGGTTTATTGTGGGATATTCAGCTCATAGTAAGGCTTATAGGGTATATAATTTAAGTTCTAAAAAGATAGAGGAGACCCTTAATCTGAGATACCTAGAAAATAAGCCTCATGTTCAAGGACAAGGTCATCCTTGGTATTTTGACTTGGATTACCTAACTGATTATTTGGGTTATACTAGATATATTTCTGAACAATCTACAGGTACAAAAGAGTCTCCTACTAACAATGTAGGTACCCTGGAAGAGGACTCAGGAAGTGAGTCTGAGCATGATGAACATACTATTGTTGTACCTTCCTTTCCTCCTAACCATGTTGAAGGAGATACTTCTGGGGAGATTGAAGATTTGTCACACTATGCAGAGGACCTTGCTAGACTCAAGAAACAAGAATTTGCAGCCAATCAAGAAGTTGAAAGACTTAGTGAGGAGTCAGCACAACCCTTCAGTGGAAACCAGGATTCTGCTGATCCCTCTCATGTTTCTGCTGATGTTGCTAAATCTACTGGTGGGTCTTCTGAAGGTTCTCCAATGACTAATAGTGTGTCCACAGACTTTGAGGAACCTTATACACGCTTTCCAGGTCCTTCTGATCTTGGAAATCACTCACCCAAAGCTGGTATCTTCAACTCAGCCTCCTATGACAGTGAATTTGGACCAAACATGACCAATCTTGATACCACAATTGAAGTCAACCCCAATGCAACCAAAAGGATACATACTGCTCATCCTCAATCCAACATTCTTGGTGACCCTCAAGCACCTGTTAGAACTAGAAGCTCTGTGAAAGGTTCTAAGTATGGTCAAGTGGCTTTTCTTTCTTATGTCTCATCTCAGCAAAGGGACAATCACACAGACTTTAAGCATTGTCTGTTTGCTTGTTATCTTTCTCAAGTGGAACCAACATGTGTCAGTCAAGCTCTTGAAGACTCCAGCTGGCTTGAAGCAATGCAGGAAGAGATGCTACAATTCAAGAATCAGAAAGTTTGGCTATTGGTACCACTACCTGAAGGAAAGATTGCCATTGGTACCAAGTGGATTTTGAAAAATAAAAGAGATGCCAGGGGTATTGTGGTTAAAAACAAAGCAAGATTGGTGGCACAAGGATTCAGACAAGAGGAGGGCATTGATTATACTGAAGTATTTGCTCCTGTGGCTAGGGTTGAGGCCATCAGAATCTTCTTGGCCTATGCATCGTATATGGGTTTCATGGTGTATCAAATGGATGTCAAAGGTGCTTTTCTATATGGAGAAATTGATGAGGAGGTTTATGTCTCTCAACCCAAAGGTTTTGAAGACCCAGATAATCCAAAGCATGTTTACAGGGTTGTCAAAGCTCTCTATGGCCTTCATCAGGCACCAAGAGCTTGGTATGCTAGGCTTTCATCATTTCTGCTGAAGCATGGATACAGAAGAGGTGCTATAGACAAAACACTCTTCATTAAGAAGAACTCCAGGGATATCATACTTGTTCAAGTTTATGTGGATGACATTATCTTTGGCTCCACTAAAGAAGCTTGGTGCAGGAAATTTGAGGAATTAATGAAGGGAGAGTTTCAGATGAGTGCTATGGGGGAGCTCACTTTCTTTTTGGGTCTCCAAGTTCAGCAGAAACCAGATGGTATTTTTATTAGTCAGGATAAGTATGTTTATGATATGTTGAAGAAGTTTGATATGGAGAATGTTAGACCTGCCACTACACCCTATGAAGCTCCTAAACCAAAGAATAACATTGAACCAGATCCTGCAGTGAATGTTCACCTATACAGGTCCATGATTGGTTCATTAATGTACTTGACAGCTTCAAGGCCAGACATCACATTTGCTGTGAGTGCTTGTTCTAGACATCAGGTCACACCACTCACTTCCCACCTGAATGCAGTCAAGAAGATCTTTAAGTATCTCAAAGGCCAACCCAAGCTAGGTCTTTAGTACCCAAAAGAGTCTCCTTTCAAGTTGGAAGCTTATAGTGATAGTGACTATGCTGGTGCAAATCTGGATAGGAGATCCACAACTGGAGGTTGCCAATTTCTTGGAAGAAGGTTGATTTCTTGGCAATGCAAGAAACAAACCATTGTTGCTACCTCATCTACTGAAGCAGAGTATGTTGCTGCTGCCAATTGTTGTGGACAGGTTCTTTGGATACAAAATCAATTGTTGGATTATGGGTTTAATTTCATGAACACCACCATTTTTATTGATAACCAAAGTACCATATGCATAGTTAAAAATCCAGTTTTTCATAATAGAACTAAGCATATTGAGATTAGGCACCATTTTATAAGAGATGCATATGAAAAACATTTGATTAAGGTGCTTAAAATTCACACAGATGATAATGTGGCAGATTTACTGACTAAAGCTTTTGATGGACCTAGGTTTCAACACTTAGTGGTCCATATTGGGATGGTTAATCCTTAAATGCTATGTTTGAGGGGAGGCATAGGCCTCAGGGGAGGCATATGCCTCAGGGGAGGATTGTGATTGTAAAGTTTGTATTATTTTATAGATTTTTGATTATGTTTGCTAACACACTAATCCAATAATGTAATTTTAGTTTGTATGGTTTGGTTTGTTTGCTGTTATGTGTATGTTTTGCAGAACTGCCTTGATACTGATGATCTTAAGTTGAAGTTTACCAAGATTACTTTTATGGGACATGGTCAAGTAAGCTTAAAGAGTGTTTCTGCTGAATGGAAGTACTGAAACATAGTACAAGTGATAATCAAAGAAAAGTTGTTCATTCATTCAAAAGAGATTACAGCTTACAAACAACTTCATAAAGACCAACCCTATACAAGATAATCTACATAGACACAAGTTCCTATCAACTACTGATGCACCAGGAAGACTAACAGACATGATTGAAGATGTTGAAGAACCTAGTTTTATATCTTTGGTCCTTGGCAACATCTCATCATCATCTACTCCATCTTACCCTTTCCCTTTCCAGTCACCTCTGCACTCTTGCCCTTTCCTGTGTCTCTATGGTATGAAACACCAGTCCTTGGAGCAGGAAGACCAATAACCACTTCCCTTGTCTTTGGGAGTGGTGGATTTCTGGTGTGTGGCCTTGGTTGAGGTTGTGAAGGTTGGGGATTCTCTTTCCTGGTTGATGCTGCTTCCCTCTCCTCTTCCTCTCTTACCAACCTATTGAAGATTGGCTCAAGACGCTCTGTGGAGTCATCAGAGCCCCTAGATGAATCATCTGGATCCACCACACTATCATCTTCTGAAGAAGGAAGGAAAGGGGACTTCCTTATAGGTGGCTCGTCTTGGTGAGGATATCGAAATAGAGGTCGACTATCCTCAGATGAAGAAGATGATGATGGAGGTTTGGGTGGATTGTTGGGTCTGCTTGAAGAGCCCACATCATGCTTCTTCTTGCGGGCTTGTTCCTTGGTGATACCATACCTTCTATGTGAAGGTTGTGTGGATGATTGAGGTTTGTTATCTCCTGAATCTGCTGATGATTCAGAAGAAAGATCGATGATTTCGGGTTGGTTATTCATTGTGTTGATAAGTGATTTTGATTGGATGAAGGTTTGATGGTAAATTAGGGTTAAGTGATTTGTGCGGATTGTGAATTGGGGTTATTATATAGGCGAAGTCAAGTGGAAATGCTAATTAATGCTAGTTGGGTGGCAAATTAAAACTCAAGATCTTTACCGAAGATATTATTCTCTTGAGTTGATTCTGCTGATTGACTCTTCACTTCAGCAGTTTGACCATCATTTCTGCTGAAGGGTTGATTTTGAATGGTGAAGTTACTTTACACGTCAGATAAGGTCAACCATTTGTTCCGATAAATTTTGACCATAATTGGGTAACTTCTATTTATAACCTATTCATATAATCTTCGCCCAAAACAACTAATTCCCTCTTCAAGTACTCTAAACCTATTCTTCATTCTCTCACAATTTCTTCCATGGAGTCCCTACAATTCAAGAAGGATCACAATAAAGTTGCTTTTCTGGGAAAAGCGAAGGGACAGGAAATATATGACCCAATGGTTGATTTCTTAAAGCGATCAAAGATTCATTTTGCTTTGACTCATTATCCGGATATAGTACATGAATCTTTGGTCAAACAATTTTGGGCATCTGCTGAGAAGCGGTCTGAGACAGAGATAGTAGCAAAGATTGATGGAACTGAGTATGTTGTGACTGAAGCTTTGATTAGGGAAAGATTGCAGTTGGATGATGAAAATGGGGTTTATCACACTCACACTGAAGAGATTCTTACTGGTCTAAGAGCAGCAGGTTATCAAAGTGTGGATACAACTATGTGGCTGAAGAACAAGTTTTGTCCCAAGTGGAGATTTCTGGTACACACATTACTTCAATGTATCAGCAACAAATCCGGAGGATGGGATCAATTCTCTACTCAACTGGGTTGTGGTATAGTGTGTCTTTCACAGGGTTTAACTTATAATTTTTCTAAGTTTATTTTTGATAATTTGGTAGAAAATATTCAAAAGAAAAAGCATAAGTTTTTGATGTACCCTAGGTTTCTACAGATAATTTTAGACATAAATACCCAGGATAGAGGACATTATCCCATAGGAGCCCTTAGTGCCAAGTTGTTTGCTTCTATGAGAACTCATTATGTTGGGGAACATCACCCTCTTCTACCAGCTATGTTGCCACATGGCAATGATGATGCTGATGAGGGCAATACTGCTGATGCTCCACCAGCTCCCAATACTGCTGATGGTACTCCATCAGTAGAAAGGGTTGAGGGCCCATCCTTAGCTGCTGAAGTACCTATTGTTTCTACTGACCTACCTACACCTTCACCTATTCCATCACCATCTCATGAAGCTCCTGAAGAGCTTGTTCCTGAGGTTGAGGAGACAATTCAGTCTCTTGATACTAATATTCCTACACCTCTTGAAGATGAGATTCCAAGACTGTCCACACCTAGCCCCTTTAGAGACCCAATAGATGAGAACACTTCTAATTTTGAGAATATAAATGTTTCTTCTGAAAGGCCCAATGAAGCTCCCTTTACCACTGAGACATCTGCTGGTGGAGCTGAGGACCCTATTACTCTCACTTCTCTGTATACTTTATTCAACAGGAATGTTCAAGAAATTGAGAAGTTGAAGAAGGAACTTGCAGATACTAAAACATCACTTGGTGATGAGATTGTGGTGCTGAAAAGAAGGGTTCAAGAATTAGAGGATAAACTTGGACAGAAAAAGAAGAGGAAGTTTGTGTTTGCATCTGATGATGAGCAGGAGGCTAGTTATTGGGATCATCTTGATTTATTGGCTGAAGCTGCTCAGCAGACTTCTACTCATTCACCTAAAGCTGCTGAATCCTCTCATCAAAGGGATCAGATTAAGTTCTCCAGAAAAAGGAGAAGACAGTATTTGAGCAAGGAGTCTACAATGCCAAGTTTGTCTGTTGTTCAAGAACATATTGATGATGATCATGTGGCTTCTGCTGATGCTAGATCTTCCAAGGTGTCTGCTGAAGTGTTTATTGCTGGAAGATCCTTTGTCTTGGATACTTCTGATGAAGTTCATGCTCCACATGTTGAATCTTCAACTCAACATGTTTCTGCTGATGCTTCTATTGGAGTTTCTACTGGAGATATTGCAAGAGTTACTAGTATGGATACTTCTGGGAATGAGCAAGGAAGGATGGTTGAAGAAGATCTTGGTACAGATCTTGTTAGTGAAGAAGAAAGGAAGGAGCAAGAAAGGTTGTTTAAAGAATATGAGGATCTTGTGAAGAGTCAAGCTTTAGCAAAACAGATGGCTGATCATTTTACTTCAAATTTGCCTCCTGAAAGGCAAAGAGAGCTAGATGAGCAATCAGCTCATTTCACTGATGCACAATGGGACTCTTACACTCAACAAGCTGCATCCAATCCTAATTTGGCTCAAAGTATCTTAGGAGCTAACTTTGATAGTAATAACTTTGCTGAACAAATGGTAGCTCTTGGGCGACAGAGGAAGAAAGCTGCAGCAGAGAGGAGGAAGGCTATTGCTGCTCAGAAAGCACAAGCTAAGAGAGATAGACCTCAGACTGAAGCAGAGAAGAAACAATATAGGAGGAATGTGGTCTATAATCAGTATACATCTGTGTACAGTTATGGTTTGACAAAGAAGCAAGTTTGGGCTTTGTCTGATTCTGAGTTGAATAGGATTTATGATCAGATTATGAAGTCTATTCATTCTTCTGCTACTCAACCTAAGAGGACTGCTGCTAGTTTGGAAGCTCCAAGTACTAAAAGACTGAAGCAAGTGGAGATAGGTACTTCATCTCCTGGAGATCCAGTACATTTGAGTCATTCTACTGATATTGGTGCAGATACTCCTGATGCCTCACAATCTGCTGAGCCTATTGTTACTCCTACCATTGCTGCTGATGAAGCTTCTGAGAGACAATCATCTGGGATTCCTGTTTCTTCTGAAGCTACGCCCAATTCTGCTGAAACTTTTGCTGCAACATCTGCTGATCATGAAGATTCATCCTTGTCAAATTATAATGCAGAAAAGGTTAAACAAGCTGAACAGGCAGCTGCTACGGGTAAACAAGCCAGGGAAATGGCTGACAGGTTGCATGTAACAGGGGTTTCTGATCCAAGTTCTCCTATTCCTACTGAAGATACTTCTTCTATTGCTACTGAAGATGTTTCTATGGGGATTTACATCCCTGGTAGAAGGAAGAAGAGAATGGCACATATAGGCAAACATTTTGCAAGTAGAAGATCAGTTAGATTGGCTAAGCAGATTCTCAGAGCTCAAATGAGTAGTTCTTCAAAGCAAGTAGACCTAGAAGCTACTGATTATTCATTTATTCAGGAAGGAACTTCTGACACTTTTCCTGAAGGATCATACAATGTGTTGATCAGATGACTATCACAGATGGACAACTTAACACTATCTACAGCAAGATCAATCTATAAGAATTTCACTCTTGCAAGAAATTCTATCATTTGGGATAGACAACATTGCAGACTCTTTCAAATTGTCATTGAGTATAGCTCTAATACTCCATATGGTGCAGACTCAGATATTTAAAATTTGGAGATCTTAGTTCCTTGACTCCCAACTCCACAAGGGAAGGTTATTCGTTTGGAGACTTCCCTAGGAAAGTGTACTTGGATTTATCCCATTCCAATGTCCATGTGGTAAGATGAGTTGGGATAAGATGTATGTATTTGATAACAATTCATTGTCCATGACATGATGAATCGAATGCTCAAGGAAGTTGGAAATTCCTCCTATCAGTTGCTATGATAGACACATATGACCAATTGGTTGGGTTCATCAAGTCAAGCTTCTGCAACACCAAATTCTACTTGATTCTGATATAATATGTATTATTTGTATATTTTTCGTATTTCTTTATTTCATTTCTTTCTTATTTCATTCTTAATAGTAAAAAAAAAAAAAAAAAAAAAAAAAAAAAAAAAAAAAAAAAAAAAAAAAAATTCCTTTGTATACTAACTCTAATGCAGGTTTGTTGTTTCACTCTGTTGATGGTTATCAACTCACCAGATGTGACTTGTGTCCATCAAAGAGTTGGCTAGTCCAAAGGGTACAGCTTTGGTAAAGACACATCAAATCTGTTGATAGCTATAATAGCTTGCTAAAAGCTATAGGGTACTCAACTCACCCATGCTTCATTGCTGAGGGTTGACATGGTTCTCAATTCACCATGGATGTAACCTTTTCTGGGATCCAAAGAATTGGCTAGTCCACAAAAGTATGGTTTGTGGTAAAGACATTTGGTATCCATATTTGGTGTTCAATTCACCAAGGTTCAGTTGAAACCAAAGAATTGGCTAGTCCTGAGCAAACGGCTACAGGTAAAGACATCTCAAATCCGTTTATAGTTGCTGATTTGCTAATAAATCAGATGGTTATCAGTGTACCATAGTTTTCGAACTTAAACATTTGGCTACTCCAGTAGTGATGGCTATTGGTAAAGAGACATCAAATCCATTATTTTCAATGATTCACCTCTCACAGGAGTTAACACACCTGGATGTGATGAGAATAGTATGAAACTAAATTGTTTTGATGTACATTATGTCATTTGTTGCTGCAAAGACCTGGAGTTTCAAGTTTTGCCATTCATAGAGATGTGGTTCATTTGATTCTTTGCTGCTGATGTTCGAACTCAATCCTCTTATAATAAAGTGTGGGAGATCTATCAAAAATCTTGAACTTAACCATGTCAAATTCAAGATTAGGGGAGGATTGTTGGGAATTCTGCTAAGGAAGAATTCTGCTGATGGTTACTGCTGATGGTTACTGCTGAAGCTTTGTGATTCTGCTGAAGAATGTTACTGCCGAAGTATAGATTGTGCGGAATGAGTTTTTGCTGATTGATAGTTTCCGCGTATTTTGTTATTAGTTAGGATATGCATGAGTTTATTTAGAATGTGATATTGCATATCTTAGAGAGTTTTTAGATTATACGTTTCTTGTGAAACGGTTTAGGGTTGTTTAGGGTTCCTTGTCTATAAAAGGAATGCATCATTATGTATTATGTACGAGTTTAGAAAAACACTTTTAGTATTAATTAAAAGATCCATAGAGGATCAAATCGTTCTTAGTAATCGTGTTCTTACTTGTGTTTGTTTTCCGCTATAGAATACAAGTAACTTAGACTTTCTTTTAGTGTGTTTGTGATTACATAAACATTACTAACGATCCACGAGCTCACGAAGATCTATCAAGGTCTTTAAGATTCAACAAATCTCTTCTTTAGATGTCATAGGTTTCTTTCCTTTATATGATCTTCACCTTTCATATTCTTGTTCAGCAGAAGTTTCTTCAGTTGGAATTGCTTGTTGTTCTGACTCAGCAGTTTGAACTGTTACTTGCTCTGTCTCTTGCTCTGTCTCAGCAGTTTGAACTGCTTCTTCATTTGGAACTGCTTCAGCTGAATCTTCATGAATATTACCAGAACCTGAACCTTTATCATAACCTTCTTGTTCAGAATCTTCTTCATACCTCCCTTGAGATCCTGATCTATCCTTTTCTTCAAATTTCCTATCTTTACTAGATTTCCTCCCCTGTTTGGAAGAATTTTCATCATCCCCTTCAGAGCCATCTGAATCATCATCATCAGAAGAATCATCTAATATCACTCTTGCCCTCTTTCTCTTTAACTGTTCTTCAAGCTGCTTCACCCTTTTGGTTAACTTTGTATAAACTTTGGCAAAAGTTGCCTTGTGAGCTTTAAAATCATCCTTGGTTTGCTTTAGCTCCTTCTCTAAATTGTCAACCTGGGCTACTAACTTGGTACATAAAGCCGTCAATTCAGTTTGTGAAGAACTACCCTCATCACTTCTAGCTGTGTTACCTGCTATGAGAGGTGAATCTTTGGGCAAGGATGCAGTCACAACCCTAGTTAGACTAGGTTTAGACCTTCTCCTATAAGTGATGGGTGGTTGTTGGGTTGTTTCAAAGTCTTGAGTGGATGTGTGATGGGGATCAGTTGGAACTGCTGAACCTTCACCCAACTCAGTTTGAATCATTTGAGGAAATAATGGAACTGGTTCCCCTTGAAAATGTTTACTAGCCATAGTCATATTTTGAAAAACCTTTGATTGTAGACTAGGCGTAGGAAAAATTTCAGTTGGTTCTGTAAGCAGGTTTTTCTTTTTATTCAAAATTGTTTGAACAAACCTGGGATACATTAAAAACTTTGTTTTACTATCAACATTTGATGCCATACCCTCAAAAATATATTTTGACCAGTTAAAAACTCTGTTTGTAGACAAGCAAATGAGAGCAATAGCAATATTGCTACTGAATTGTTCCCAAGCAGTCTTTTTATTACTTAAACATAATAGAAGAGTATGTATCAAAAATCTCCATTGGGGTGAAAAACATGCCTTTTGAAAAGTCAATTTATGTTCAGATGTATTATACCCCATTTTTTCAAGTTCTTCCCAAATTTCAGTATTTAGCATGGTGTCGACACCATCTGAGTCATTTAATTTAAGATGTCTCCTAAGTATAGACTTGGTAACAACAAATTTAATGCCATCTACTTTAGTATGAATTTCTAAGTTTCCATCATCACGTGTCAAGATAGATGAATTCTGCCAGAACTATGTGATGTGCGAAACATAAAGAGTAGGAGAAAGAGTTAGAGCATACCTTATGTGAGAGTTGTTGAGAAAATCCACAACCTCATAAAATTTTGGCCCATCTCCTTGCTCTGTTCTCTCTAAAAACGCAACCTGGTTGTGACGCTTAGCAAAATCCAATCTTGCCATTCTTAGTAGAAAATGTTAGTTAACAGCCGTGAATAGTAATAATGGTGAGTGAAAAGATAGAAGATGAAAGTAATATTGAGAGTTTATAGAGAGAGTTAGGGTTACAAGTTGACCGACTTAAGAAATATGGTAACTATTTATTTTAGTATAAGAATATAATAAAATAAAAGTTAAAAATATCTATAAGAGGATCCCTTGAAATCCGTAATTCAACCAGTAAAAATCTCAACAAACCGCCAACGGCTAGTTTTTACTCCAAAATTAATTACCGACACGTCAGTCATAACGGCTAGTTGAACCGTTCCAATATTTTGTACTACCCGTCTCAACTGTTGAAAAATTTTATTTGAGCCGTCCCAACTTTTGAAATAAGAATTTTAAAATATCATGGCTCATACATAGTTTTTAGCAAACTATCAGCTATCAACGGATTTGATATGTCTTTACCAATAGCTGTTTGCTTTGGACTAGCCAACTCTTCACATTTAGATATGGTGAGCTGATAACCATACAATTTTTGGTAAATTGTCAACCATAAACGGATTTGATTAGTCTTTACCAGAAACCGTTTGCTCTGGACTAGTTGGTTCTTATGTGGATAAGACATGGTGAACCAATTACCATTTGTTGTATGCAAGAATCACATACTAATCTCCAGAACACCATTTAGTCCAAAACATCAAGCATTCATAATCCCTTGGTGTTTACTCTCCAATCCTGCAATTTTTAGTCCAAAAACAAAGAATTCCAAATACAAGCACATGAGTAACAATGCATATAACAAGAAAACTTAATTTCCTTGTGGAACCCAGGCCAAATCAGACTTAGGCTTTCCTCTAGCATCAACATAATTTATTCTTTTCAAAACAGTCTTAGCACCATTGGGTTGAATTGGTCTCCATACCTAACATGCTGAAGCATTCACTCCATTTCCCATGTTTCCCTTAGCAGTGTTTTTATTCACACCAGTACCAATTACCCTGCTAGCAGTTGGAACTGCTGGCTTGGCAGTTGTTACCTTAGGTTTCCAAACTTGGTTTTTCACCACTGCTTTCTCATAAAAAGTTCTTTTACCAGTTGTGTAAGATGGTTTAAAAACATTTATTTGATTTTGAACTGGTGGCCTTGGGTGAATTGGTCTCATAGGTCTGACAGTTGGAAATGTTGGTCTAGCAGTTGGAACTGCTGGTCTAGCAGTTGGAACTGCTCTAGGTCCAGACCTTAAAAGAACTGATCTAGGTATCACCCTATCATTCCTAGGAAAATATTGAGGTCTTGCAATGCTCAACCTATGATTTGTATATCCAGATACCCATTTATCACAATAATCTGCAAGATGATCAAAACTACCACAAGAGTAACAAGCTTTCCTATAGCAAACAAAATCCTTTCCTAATTGGTGGGATTTGAGGTCATTCCAATTCCTCTGGCTACCTCTTGGCTTGTTTGTGGTTCTATACATCTCTGCATACCTAACTGTTGGTCTAAAAGGTTTGGCATTAGAACTAGGCCTAACAGTCTCAGGTTTAACCATCTTTGGAACTTTTGGTTCCTCCACTTTAGCTCTAACAGGCTTAACCACAGCCTGATCATCCTCATCATCAGAAGTCCATTCCTCAATTGTTGGAGCATCTGAGTCCTTAGGTGAGGACCTATCAGAAGACACCTTGTCCTCAGATAGTGATTTATCACTTGCACTTACAAACACAGGTTTATCAACTACATCCTTCTTAGGTTGAGGACCATAGTTTAGTTCAGGTAATTGAAATTCAGGGAGTCCTGTGTGTTCTAAGTCTATACCTTTAGGTGATGGAATTCCTCTATAAGGAGGTGGAACTGACTTATATCCTAAGCCTGACTTAGCTTTATTCTGAATTTGACTCTCAATTATCTTTTTAACACCTTGTGATGTGTATTCAAGTGTATCTACACTCATCTGTATGTTCTCCTTAGCCTTCTTAACCTGTTCTATCTCATGTTTTAAAACAGTGATTTCATTTTCTCTAAACATTAAGTCTCTCTTAACAATAATCATATCATCAGAAAACTTAGACTCATTGTTTTGATAATGAATAATTTTCTCCTCTAACACAGCTAAAGCTCTCTTATGATTTGCTAAGCTAAAAGCAGTTTCTCTTAATTCTTTCCACTGACTCTCATATTTAGTTTTAAGTGTTTCTAATTCTTTTAAAGATTCACAAGATTTAGAACATTTTGAAACTTGTACCTCAAAATCAGAAAATGCTATGAGAGCAACCTCTGTAGATGCTTCTGCTTCTTCCTCTGCAATATAGCTCCAGTCAAATCCTAAGCCATCAATAGCAACCATGGCTTTTGAGCTTGAATCAGTAACCCCCACAACTCTTGACTTGTTTCCATATGCTCTGCTTTTTCCATCTTGTTGACTAGGCAATCTGCACTCCCTTGAGTAATGACCTTTCTTGTGGCAATTGTAGCACTCAATCTTCGATTTGTCATACCCTGCAACATCATTACTGTTTATGACAATCTTCTTGCCAGTCTTCTTCAAGAATCTTCTAGCTCTCAAACTGAGAAGAGAGAGCTGCCACTTAATATCCATCTATTCAATATCATCTTCATCAATCTCTTGAAGATCTGAATGAGTCAACATACTTCCATTGTGCTAAGTAGTCAGGAATGCACAATAAATATCATCATTCAAAAGTCCACTAGTACTGCTCGAGGTGCTAGCAGTACCAAGATTTGCACTAGCAGTTCCAACTGCTCCAGCAACTTGCACTTCTTCATCTGGATTTGAGGAACTGGGAGTTGATACAAAGGCCAAATTTCCTGAGCTTGAGCTTGAACTTGATCCAGCAGACTTCTTAATCTCATGTTCAATTATCTTGAAGTTGCTATATAGATCCATTAAGCTCATGGAATCTATATCAAGCTTGTTTTTCCATACTACCACATGCATAGCCCATTCAGAAGGTAGACTTCTCAGAAACTTTGAGTTGAGATCTTCCTGAGGCATCTCAATCCCTAAAACAACAAGTTGACTCACCAACTTTTGAAGCCTATTGAACATATGATCCAACGACTCATTACTTTTTGCAGTAAAGTTCTCCAACTGATGCTTGAGAAGAGTCTTCTGAGTTTTCTTCGTGGCCTCATTCCCACGATATCTTGCAACAATAGCTTCGAAAAGAGATTTAGCACACTTGAACTTACTAAAATTCAGCAACTGATCATTGGGAATAGTCATCAGAAGCAAACTCCTAGCCTTGATATCATTCTTGTATCTTGCCTTCTCTTCATTAGTAGTCGGCTTTGTCTACACTGTAGTCTCAGATTTACCTTCAACAACAGTTGTTGTTACAACAGGGGTAAACGAGTTTACATCTTCAATGATCTCCCATAGTGCATAGTCTTGCACTTGGAAAAACTGCTCAATTCGAAGTCTCCACATATCGAACTCATTAGGTTTAAGCATAGGAAGCTTAGCAGCAATGTTAGTTGTGGATGGTGTTGTTTCCATGTCCATCTTTGTTCTTCTCGGATCTTCTAAATCGATGTATCAGCAACCTGTCTCTGATACCACTTGACCGGATCTACACACACTCCTTGTGTTAGATGTGATACGAAGAATTATACTTAGTCTAGCACGCGGGATTTACTAGCTAGCACTTAGAAGACCTTGTATGTTTTGTATGAATTGAATAAACAAAGAACACAGAATAAATAACTTCCAACGATTCAATATTATTAGCAAATAATACGAGTGATCTTCCTATCACTAGGGTTTACAACCTTGAATCTTTCTAATACGTATATGTATTGTGTTCGTGTATCTTTTGTATATAAACCTTAATCTAGGCAATCCTTTTATAGACTAAGGATTCCTGTACAAGATAACTATCAATCTATTCTTATACAATATACACAATATATATTCCATAATTATCTACTTTACATAAATCATAACCAGTCTTAACTTCTTCACTCAGCAGTCTTAACTGCTCATGTCTTCAACACTCCTTCAGCAGTCTTAACTTCTTCCTTCAACAGTTCTAACTGTTTCCTCCAACAGTCTTAACTGCTTAAGCTTAATTCCTAACAATATGCTATTTTTGAGGGGGAGAATAAAGATATGATTAAAATATGGTAACTCAAAAGTTGAAATCTCCCGAGAGCTCGACTCAGAATTGAACCCTCGAATTGACGATATCAAAAGTCAGTAATCAAAAAGACATGTCCTGGACGAGTAATAATTTCAGTCTAGTTTATCTGGTGATGTAAACGTGTCTTGCAAAAGATGTGTCTGAGTAGAATGTACCGATTTCGAGAGAATTTCCTTGAATATGATCCGGACGGGTAATAATTTCAAGCTAGTTCTACTATTGATGTAAACGTGCCTCGCAACGATTATGTTCATTGAAAATCAATCAATTCAAAAGTGCTTACTCTTCCCGACATGTGCAAATTTACCTTAAATACTTATGAGCACATGTTAAGGGGGAGTATTTCTGAAAATCACAAAACTCTCAAAGTGTTAACAAAATATGTTTTTACAATCACAAACACTTTGAAAGATTTTGAAAAAGATTGGTTTATGGCAACAATAGGATGGTCATGGAGATATAAGGTGACTAAGGTTAGGAAAAACCGTCCAATGATCCGCCAGAGCCGGAGGGATCTACCCAAGGACAATACCAATAATTTAGCACTAGAAAGTCCTAGGTATGATGAAAAAAAAAAGGAGAAAAGAAATGAAAGGAGAAAGAAGGGGTTGAAGAATGAAAAAGAAAGTAAAGAAAAGGGTGAAAAGAAATAGCCCTCCATTTGATCAACCTTAGGGCAGACACCGGGTTCAATACATATGCTACTGGTTGTTACTACGGTAACACCGGTATTGAAGATTAAAGCCGTCATGGACCCAGTGACGCACTGCACTAAACCTTCTAGCCACTCAGGTGTCTCTCAAAAGACACTTGTTTCATTTCACATGGAGAACCCTTCATTATCTATTGACCTCTCACTCCGAGATGTCTTGGTATTGAAATGGAGGCAATCTGCTCCATGCCTCTGACGACCAAACAAATAAGCATTGAATCGAGTCTAGAGACAAGAGATACAACAAAAGATCTCATAGGTACACTTAGTATTTCTACACTGGTTGTTCAACAAAAGGAACGCCAGTTGTAAATTATAAGAGTGTCCTTCGCAGATCTTAGTAATCTGCCGAGAACATTCATGAGGGAATTCGAAAATTGTGATTCTCAGTGATTGAATGGAAATCCTGCCAGGGTCAACATCAAACAGCCCTGATAGCAGGTCACTTCGGTAATCCCTTGTGGGTTACGCTTAGTGTTAGATCCAATACGGTCTACCGTCGTGGGGTGATCTCCAGTGACTCACTGAATCGTTGATGCACTTCGGTGTGTCTGTGTAAGCCCTTTCGGGGGTATTCGATTCAGAACGGACTGGGCTAGGATTAGAGAAAGTCTTCACACTATGCTGTTGACAATCTCGAAGTCCGAACCTATAAATGCCGGATGATTTATTGCTAACTGTTTACCTGTAGCTAATCATGGAGACCTGGAGTTACATAACCACCATTCCATCATGCTCATATCCTGAAGAAAAGTTCTCACAAAGACTAAGAGACATCAAAAGTTCAAAGAAATTAAAGAAAAGTCAAAGATCAAGAACAACAAACTTTCACAAGTCAAAGATTGAAGCTTATGAAGTGAGAACCATTTGAAGAACATAAGTCAAAAGACATATGAGCATGGTGGAAAAGACGTAAAGACACAGTTATCAAAGAACGTTGGTGAAAGGCAGATCGAGACGTTACCATATCATATCACAACAAGAATAAAGAACAAAGATTCCAAAGACGTCAAAGCCAAAGAAGCAAAGACGACGTCAAGCAACCTTGATGACCAATACTTAGGGAGAGATTGTTGGGAACATGTTATTAGTCTATCAAGTATTGATCATTTATGTAATATGTAGCTTAGGCCATTAGGTTAGTTTTATGCTTCGGCCTGTGTAGAAGGCCCATGGGCCGTGGCGTTTTATTTATATTAATTATGATGTTAATTAGGGCTAAAGCCCTTTCTTGTAGAAACACTATAAATACCCCCTCCCATTCAAGGGAGAGGGTTGGTTGGTTAATACAATTATCATTTTCATTAGTCTTAGGCATTCCTTCCAGTATGTTTGGCACAAGTAGGAGCTGGAGCGGATCATTGGAGCGGGTTGCTGGAGCTGGTTGCTGGAGCAGGTGGCTGGAGCTTTTTTTTACATGCTAGTACAACTAGCATTTCATTTAGTAGCTTATTTTTTTAACAAGCTCCTTCAAGCCGTGTCAGCTAAACGAGACTTATTTTCAATTGTAGCTTATTTTTAAAAAAAAATAAGTTCATGCTACGATAAGCTCTGATAAGCTCGTGCGCCAAATATCATTTTCATAGTCTTAAGCATTCCTTCCACTCTCTTTCTCTCTCTAACTTTCTCTCTCTAGAATAGTAGTAGCTTGTGTGATAAATCTAAGTAACAACAATAATAGATTCCTATAGATGATACTGTAGACACACTCACAAAGATCACTATAGATCTTTCGGTGTCGGATCGGGGTGGGTCTTCGTTCGGTTTTTTTCGGTTGTCGGAGTGCCGGTTAATCAAAGAGGAGTGACAGAGATATGTGAGACTATGGATACATATAAAGTCTATGGTGAATAGTACACGCTTTTTATACTTAAGTTATAATTAATCGGAGAAATGTGAGCTCTCCATATTATTCGACTTTTATATAAATGGATGCAGTTGAAGCACATGTGGTTATAAAGTAGAAGTTTATGAGCCAAAATTGTTTTATTAATTGGCATGACCGGTTGGACCATACCGAGTAAATGATTATGCGAAATGTATAGAAGAATTATAAGTTTCTTCAAATATAGTTTTGATTGTTCTCAATGGAATGGAAGTTAATTGTTCATATATCACCACCATATTAAGGTAAGGACTTTACCCTATAAGGTTTTGGAAAAAAATATAAATGGGATGTATTCGGCCTATACATCCGCCATGGGGATCATTTTGAGTTTTAAAATTGATGCATCGTCAAAATGATCATAAAAGACGCAACTTAAGGTTAGCGTGATGAATGACTCATCTTATAAAAGGCGAGCATGGCTTTCCACATTGTATCTTTGGAAATGGTGGTGAATAATTCCATATGTTGGGAAATTATTAGAATAAGTGTCGAACTTAAAAGTAGCCCATGTTCGTACGCAAATTGCTTTTGTTGAAACGTTCATAAAACGTATTCAGTTGATTGCAAAGCCAATAATTTTGAGAACAAAAATCTTAGTTTATGGGGCATGTTAAAGATATGAATTCGCATCTTGCCAAAAATATATAATGATTCTCCCCATTTGCATGGTTTTGGTCACGAACCATATATATGTTTCCTATAAAACTTTTATGTACATGTGTGAAACCTGTATTGTAAATCCACCACAACGCACAAAAATGGGATATTGAAAAGGATAATTCATTCAGGGGGAGAGAATGAGCAACGAGGGATATGGAATGAATTATGATATAAATGTTGATCCTCATACTAATGAATATGAACTTTAAATTAAAGGGACAATTTATATTCCAGATCTAGAAATTATCAGCATGTTTTGTGACCTAAAGAAGTGACTAGATCATATATACGCTGCTAGTGCTACAATTATAATGTATGTTCCAACATGACAACCAATGATTAGTAGTGAGTCTATGGCATGGTTGCAGCATGATAGACTAATCAATTCAAAGTACAAGTCCTCGATTGAATAAATGAAATGGAGCAAGAAAAATAGGATGGTCGAATCGAGGTAATAAAGACCCCATAGTCTCTTAAAGAGACACTAGACCTGAAGCTTATTGAAAAAAAAATCCCGGGTTGGTGAAAAACTATGAGATCTCAATAAATGATATATAATGTCTAGTAAAGTGTGGAATTGAAAAGAAATGAATCAAAGTCGATAGCTATATATGATAATGCGCATGATAATGATTATGTAAATAAATTATATAGCGCTAAAATGAATGTAAGGATCTTGGATTGATGAATGGCCAAAATTTAATGACGCAAGTAACTAATGAATGATTGAAGTCTCTTGTGATGAGACATGGTTACTGGGACTTGAAGTCCGTACATATTAATATGTAAACTTATTGGATATGCATCAGTCTTTATGAGAAAATGAAATGAAATTATGCATATGGTACAAGTGATGGCACACATATATTTTCTCAAAGACTTGTAAATGATCATACAGATGCATGTTCACATGTTGTGGATCCAATAATGTATTTTAATATTGTATAAGTCTGGCAATGTGTAAAATAATTGATGAGTGTCTAAATACTCATCATTTTTGTCTTATCTGAACTGCCAAAACATTCAAAAACACTCAGAAATGCATCAAAATACTGAAAATATCCCAGGGATTGTGTTTTATATGTTTCAAATGCAAAATGTCTAAAAACAGTTGAAAAACGAACAAAGTTTGCAAAATTGGCAGTTTCAGTCCCTCAAGTTTCAAAACTTGTCAAAATTAGTCCCTAAGCATTTGTTTTGTCAGAAAAATCACCAAAGGTCCTTTTTAAATCATAAATTATCATATTTAGTCCTTTGATGAAAAGTTTGAATAAATTACAAGTTTGGTCCCTGCAATTTCAGAATTTGCAAAAATGATCCCTGGGAATTTTAAAAAAATAGAAAATTGCAATTTTGGTTCTTGGATTATGGAAACATGGCAGGATTTTACCTTGGTGTATTTTGAAGATTGGCAAAGATAGTCCTCGAAGTTTCATGAATTACAACTTTTGGCCCTTGGTTTAAATTCTATACTATCCTAATCATACTCCAATCCGGATCCTTAATACAAAAACAGCCCAAACTAAACTATCCCCAACTCACCTTTAAACCACCCAAGCCCAACAAACACTTAAACCACTTTACAAGCCCACCAAAAATACCCAACCCTCACCCTAAAACAAAACCCGACCCATCCTTCCTTTAAAACTAACACCGGTCATGTTCTTAGTCAAACCCCCAAATGAGAAAGTCAAAATCCCTAACACTCTAATACCCAGTCGACTCCTTCTTCTTCACCCTATTAACCGCCAAACACTCCACCTCCCCTCCTCAAAAGCTCCTCTCTTCACCATCTCCTAGATACCATTCACGGGATGCATCGCCACCTCACCAATCCGAGGGATCTATATGAGCGGCAAAAGTTATCTAAGGGCCAAGATCAACCAATCTTCAATCCTACGGATGGGATTTGCTCAAGAAAGCACAAAGGACCCATTTTCATTGTTTTCTCTCACTGAAGAAACACATGGGTGAAGACCTAGGTTTTTAATAAGTAGTATAAATAGATTAGGATTTTATTTTTGTAACGAGGTTTATTTTAGCGTTTTTTTTTCAAGGTACTTTGTATTTTATTTAGTTGTAATTTACTCTTGTTTTAATTTAAGTTTATTTTTATTTATTCGGTTTATTATTTTTCTGATTATTATTGCTTATTTTTTTTTTCTGCTTATTTGGTTTTGAATATGCGAAGCTGAATTTGTTAGTGTAGTTAGTTATGCTTGAGATTGTTAGTTTATTTAGTCTGTCTATTGTCATGTAAAAAGAATCAGTGTTATGAAGGTGTGTTTGACTTTTTAAGTCAAACGGGTAAATTTGCTCATTACTGCTCTTGGTATTTTTTTTTGTTTTCTTTGTTGTTGTTATTCTGCTTAGCATTAAAAGTTTGTTCGTAATATTAAAAGTTTGTTGAGTATCAAAATTGTTCTTGTTTGTCTGCTTCATATTGTTAGCTGCTTAGCATTAAAAGTTTGTTGAAAAAAAAAAAATTTTGACAGTTAAACACTTAAACTCTTAGATTTGGTTGTTAAAATTTTAGTGGCATCTAGTTTAAAGTTTGAGCAAAAGGGTTTAAGAAAATCAAAGAGAAAAAAAAAATAGTTTGTAGTTTGTGTTTATCAGTAGTAGTAGTGGATTGTTCTTAGTTTATTGTTTAGCTTATGTTGATAAGTTATTTCATTATTTACTGCTTCGATTATGTGTTTATGATTTGAGTTTATGTTTTGTGTTTAAGTTAAATGGTAAAAAAGAAGGTGTACTAAATTTATGGTTTTAAGTCAAACACAAAAAAATTTAAATAGCAAAAAAAAAAATAAAAATTTTTGACAGTCCTGGGGTTCGAACCCAGGACAGTTAGCTCGCAACACAACACTCCAACCACTACGCTAACTTGTTTTCTTTGTTTAAATCTTACAAAACTTTATTTAAAACCCTTTTATTTGTATTTTTTTCTTTTTAGCTTATTGTGAGCAGTTGGCTTATTTTCGGCTTATTTGGAAAAGCATTTTCACTTTTTGTATTTTTCACAGCTTCATTTTAGTATAAAGTATTTTAGAAAAAAATTTCAGATTTTTAAAATTAGTTTTAGTATTTTAGTAATTTAATTTAGTTTAAATCATTTTTAATTCATAAAAAATTATTAAAAAGTCAAAAAAAATATTTTTCTTTTTTCCAAAATTTTCTTTTTATATTTAAGTCGTAGGAAAATTAATTCGGTACTCGTAGGGGTAATATTTTTAGAGTTCACTTTTATTTTTGCGCGTTAACGTTAATTTTAATTAAAACGTGTGTTTTTAGTTTTAAATACCTTTTGCGTTTCATTGCTTTGTTTAATATTACCACAACACCAAATAATCTCCAAATCAAATCATCAAGCATTTTAATTCCGAACCTAAAACGAAATCCTCGATTCACACCTCGCTGGGACACGACCCGGGTGATCACTTGCCCGGTATCACACACATCACATTCACGGGTTTTGCAAGTTTTACTTTTCCTAAGGTTTGACTTGTCATTTCCCAAAGTATCACGTGTGCACGATACTATAATTATTTATATATACTCACACACGGATCAAATTTTGGCGCCGCTGCCGGGGAGGTTGTGTTGCGACAATATTGTTTAAGGTTTAAACGATTAGTGACTTGAGATCCTTCTTCACGAAGTTATCACTTTCAAAAAAATTATAAAACACAAAAATATTTTTCTTTTCTTTTGTATATATATTATCATATAAAAACAAAAATACAAAAAGATTTTCCGTTTTTCTTGTTAAATTAATAAAACAATTAAAAAAATTACCGTCGAAAACCAAGACAGAATACTACCTAACTGGGGTATGACCATTAATAAGTTCCCAAACAAAAGATTAAAACTTGCCTTTATGTCGCTTGCGAATTCGGCTCACCTTTGATTGATAAACAACCTATACAAGTGGTTTAAGGTAGGTCTTGACATTAAATTGCAGACCGAAGAGAGATCCATTCTTCTCTCTCGCCACTCTGCGCGTTTATCTTTTGAAGAGCTACCGTACGCTTGTTTGATTTAAGGTTTAAGTTCACTTGTGTTTTGCCTCGGTCTTGTTTTAATTGAAATTGTTTTTGTTAGTGCATGCGCACTCGTTCTTCTCCGTCAACAAGTCCTTTACGTGAACTCGTGCATACCTCGAGAAGACGTAATCGAAGACGTAATCGTGGGCATTCCGCCCCAATAGCCGGACCCGAGATTCGTGCTATTCCCGTTCCTCCTATTGTCACAATGGTGGAGGAACGTACCATGTGTGAGCTTCTCCAAGCACCCACCGAGGGTTACGGAGATGCTATTGTTGTTCCGGAAATCGTTGCCGATAGCTTTGAGCTTAAGACCGGGTTGCTATCCTTAGTAACTTCGAGTCAATATTTCAGATTTGAGAGGGACGATCCTCATTCCCACATTCGATGGTTTAACAAGATCACCTCTACCATCAAATACCGAAATGTACCACAAGATGCAATCAAATTGCTTCTTTTTCCTTTCTCTCTCGAGGGGTCGGCCCGAACTTGGCTAGAAAAACAACCCCCTCGTTCTATTTTAACATGGGAAGATTTGGTGTCGAAATTTGTGAATGAATTCTTTCCTCCATCAAAAACCACAGCCCTTAAAAATGAAATCACCAAATTCACTCAAAAATTTGATGAATCCTTTAGTGAAGCGTGGGATCGGTTTAAAGAATTACTCCGCAAATGTCCTCACCATGGTTTCTCCGAGTTGCATCAACTCGATACTTTCTACAATGGATTGAACCATTCCGATCAAGACTCTCTTAATGCCGCCGCCGGTGGTAATCTCTTGTATCGGACTACGAAAGATGCTTTAGCCATCATTGAGAACAAGTCTAAGGTTCGCACTACACGAAGCAAGCCGGTTGTTTCCCAAGTGAGTGCTACCCATTCTACCTCATCTCCCGTGAGTACTTCTAGCACCGATGCTAAGATTGACAAACTCACGGAGGCTATTCAAGCTTTGGTTCTTTCCGAACAAAAGAAACTTTCTTCCCCACAAACTTCTTCACCCAATCAAGTCAAAGCGGTGGAAGAAACTTGTGTCACTTGTGGTGGTCCTCATGCATACTACAATTGTACTGCCACCGATGGTAGTCGATGTGAAGTTAATCCGGTAGTCGGGTCTCTCAATCAAGGAGGTAATCAATACCATCCTCAAGTTGACCCAAACTATCGTGCTAACAATCAAAATGGACCACCCGGATTTTCTCAACCCAACAATCCAAATAGATTCAATCAAAACCAACCGAGAGGGCAAAATGTTCAAAATCAATTTCAAGCCCCGATCAATCAATACCCAACCCAAGGGGGTAATTTCAATCAAAGCTTTCAAGCTTCTCATTACCAAGCCCCCGTTGGTTCCTCAAATGAACTTGCTAACTACATCAAGTTAAATGAGGCCAACATGAGGTCAATGCAAAATCAAATCATCACTTTGAAAAATGATTTTCAAACCTCAATGTCAAAACAGGGTCAAGAGCTTAAAAGTGAGCTCAGAAATACAAACTACAAAATTGATCAATCTCAAGGTAAAATTGAGAACATGTTTGCCAGTCTCATGAGTTCGATGAATCAAGGTTCAACTTCGGGAGCTCTTCCGGGAAATACCATTCCTAACCCGAAGGGTGAATTAAAAGCTGTCGCCACTCGAAGTGGTAAAACACATAATGGACCCTCGACTCCTATGCCCCCTCCACCGGGGGAGGTGAATCGGGATACCAAGGTGACAACGGACAAGGTGCATTTTTCAAGTCCACAAAGTACCGCACACGTCCAACCTTCGGTGGTCCAAACTCCAATTCCGGAACCCGATGTTCCGAAGACAAATTCTAAGCCTTCAATTCCATATCCTTCAAGGCTTAATGACCAAAAGCTTAAAGAGAAAAACAATCAACAAATGGAAAAATTCTTCCAAATCTTCAATGAGTTGCATTTTGACATAAGCTTCGCAGATGCTCTCGTTCTTATGCCCAAATTTGCATCTACACTCAAAAGTTTGCTAAGCAACAAAGATAAGATGACCGAGATGGCAAAAACCCCACTTAATGAGCAATGCTCGGCGGTTCTCAAAAAGCTTCCCGAAAAGCTTGGAGACCCAGGCAAGTTTTTAATCCCATGTGATTTCTCGGGGATGGTTCAATGCCCTGCCTTGGCCGATCTTGGCGCGAGCATTAACCTTATGCCACTCTCGATATGGAAGAAATTATCTCTTCCGGAGCTTGCATCTACTCGCATGACACTCGAGCTCGCGGATCGTACTATAACTCATCCGCTTGGAATAGCCGAGGATGTTGTGGTGAAAGTAGGAAAGTTTCACTTTCCTACTGATTTTGTTGTAGTAGATTTTGATGCCGATCCTCGAGTTCCACTCATTTTGGGTAGAGCTTTTCTAAGAACGAGTCGTGCTCTCATTGACGTGTTCGCCGAAGAATTGACCATTCGTGTTGAGAATGAAGAGATCACGTTTAACATTAATCAGGGGTCTAAATGCAACGTTGCTACTATTGATCAAAAATCTGAAAAAATTGATTCGAAACTTTCAAGATTTACGGTCAAAAGTGTTGCACAAAAACGTGCTAAGCTCAAAGCAACGAACATAGCCCCTGGTTCAAGTGAATGGTTCAAAAGTTGTAATGCGGAAGTTAAGAGTGTTTTTGATTATGATGAACACGAATCGGAGGATACAACGGAAGTGGTAAAAACTGCTAGCTCTAAGAGCACACCACTTGCCCCACCTTCAGAATCGGTTTGTCGTATTGATATTGCCAAAAATCCTACTTCCGCATCACTCATTTCCGACTCTTCCTATACTTCTCCTCCATTTGAGGAAAGTGATATTTCTAAGGAAGAGTTCGAGGTCTTCTTGTTTGATGCTCAAATTGTTGAGCCCGATGTTGATCCGGGGGGAGATGGCCCGATTTTAGAAAAGATGATTTTTGATGAACCACTGTTTGCTCTCCCCCCAAAGGATGATGTTGTTGTGGAAAAGCCGTCTTATCCTTCCGAGCTCGAGCTCGAGGATGCTTTTCCCGAATTTGAGAGTTTTGTGTTTAATGATCAAGAGGAGAGAAGTGGCAATCCCACTTCTCATCCTGATTATTCACTCTCGGCTTATGAAGCCTTTTGTTTTGATATCGATCATTCGGAAGAAACGGGAAGTGTCAATACCACTTCCCATTCTTATATGTCTCTTCCCGAGTATGATGTATTTCATTTTGATGAAAATGATCGATATCATGAGGAGTTCTCAATTGAACTCCCTCATGTGATATCTCCTCCTGAATATGATCATTTTTGTTTTGATCTGGAGGACGAGTTAAGTGTGGGAGGAGGTGTGTTGAAAGATTTACTTCTTGAAGATTGTACCCCAACCCTCCCTCCCGTTGAAGCCGATGATGCTTCTGATGATGAAGAGTTTTACATGATAATAATAAAAATCTTGCTTCTCTTCATCACGTATGGTGTGATTGCTCTTTCCCTTTTCTCCTACGGGAATGAGGACACCATATTTGACCCCGGTATCGCCCCTAATAGTTTCTTCTATTGAAATACCGCGGGTTGTATCTCATCGGAGTGGAACTTTCTCATGTTCAAGTGTTTATCCAAACAATTTGAATGAAAGTCCGATTGAGATTGGTTTTCCACTTGCTTCCCCATGGACAAATGAATTCGGGGTCGAGTCAAGCTAGTGACTCGGTTAACAAAAACATTAGCACCATATGGGTTTTCACCCATATTTCTGACTTCTTTCTCTTTTCTACCACCTAAGTGTGGGGGAGTTGCCCCTGCTGTTGTAAAAAAAAAAAAAAAAAAAAAAAAAAAAAAAAAGTGTGTATACAAAATAATGGCTATTAGTATTACCTTTTTACGTTCTAAGTGTCGGCATAATAGCCGGTACTTTGAATATTGAGGGCAATATTCAGTTCTAAGTGTGGGGGGGAATTCTAGCGAATTTGATCATATGTACCATCTAGTACCCCCATTTTGGCCAAAAAAAAAAAAAAAAAAAAAAAAAAAAAAAAAAAAAAAAAAAAAATTAAAATTTTTTTTCTCACTTAGAACGAAATAAAATGGTTATCAGTCCGCCATGTCTAACCCACAAAAGGATTGGCTAATCCAAGAGCAAACGGCTCTTGGTAAAGATATCTCAAATCCGTTGATGGCTTGCAATTTGCCGAAAATTGTATGGTTTTCGACTCGCCATATCTTTAAAAGTGAAGAGTTGGCTAGCCCGCAAGGTTATGGCTTGTGGTAAAGGCAGTGGAAAAACCATAATTGGTAATCAGCTCACCAAAGATAATAGTGATAATTTATCTAAGAGTTGGCTAGTCCAGAAGCAAACGGCTTCTGGTAAAGACAAATCAAAACCGTTGACAGCTGATGGTTTGCTCAAAATCATTTGGTTATCATTGTACCAAGGTTCTTACTTGAACTAAAACAATTGGCTACTCCAGAAATGATGGATATCTGGTAAAGAGAAAAATCCATTAAAACTTCATAAAAGATTGCTAGGGACTAGCAATAGTTTAGTGTGGGGGATTGATGAGTGTCTAAATACTCATCATTTTTGTCTTATCTGAACTGCCAAAACATTCAAAAACACTTAGAAATGCATCAAAATACTGAAAATATCCCAGGGATTGTGTTTTATATGTTTCAAATGCAAAATGTCTAAAAACAGTTGAAAAATGAACAAAGTTTGCAAAATTGGCAGTTTCAGTCCCTCAAGTTTCAAAACTTGTCAAAATTAGTCCCTAAGCATTTGTTTTGTCAGAAAAATCACCAAAGGTCCTTTTTAAATCATAAATTATCATATTTAGTCCTTTGATGAAAAGTTTGAATAAATTACAAGTTTGGTCCCTGCAATTTCAGAATTTGCAAAAATGATCCCTGGGAATTTTTAAAAAATAGAAAATTGCAATTTTGGTTCTTGGATTATGGAAACATGGCAGGATTTTACCTTGGTGTATTTTGAAGATTGGCAAAGATAGTCCTCGAAGTTTCATGAATTACAACTTTTGGCCCTTGGTTTAAATTCTATACTATCCTAATCATACTCCAATCCGGATCCTTAATACAAAAACAGCCCAAACTAAACTATCCCCAACTCACCTTTAAACCACCCAAGCCCAACAAATACTTAAACCACTTTACAAGCCCACCAAAAATACCCAACCCTCACCCTAAAACAAAACCCGACCCATCCTTCCTTTAAAACTAACACCGGTCATGTTCTTAGTCAAACCCCCAAATGAGAAAGTCAAAATCCCTAACACTCTAATACCCAGTCGACTCCTTCTTCTTCACCCTATTAACCGCCAAACACTCCACCTCCCCTCCTCAAAAGCTCCCCTCTTCACCATCTCCTAGATACCATTCACGGGATGCATCGCCACCTCACCAATCCGAGGGATCTATATGAGCGGCAAAAGTTATCTAAGGGCCAAGATCAACCAATCTTCAATCCTACGGATGGGATTTGCTCAAGAAAGCACAAAGGACCCATTTTCATTGTTTTCTCTCACTGAAGAAACACACATGGGTGAAGACCTAGGTTTTTAATAAGTAGTATAAATAGATTAGGATTTTATTTTTGTAACGAGGTTTATTTTAGCGTTTTTTTTCAAGGTACTTTGTATTTTATTTAGTTGTAATTTACTCTTGTTTTAATTTAAGTTTATTTTTATTTATTCGATTTATTATTTTTCTGATTATTATTGCTTATTTTTTTTTCTGCTTATTTGGTTTTGAATATGCGAAGCTGAATTTGTTAGTGTAGTTAGTTATGCTTGAGATTGTTAGTTTATTTAGTCTTTCTATTGTCATGTAAAAAGAATCAGTGTTATGAAGGTGTGTTTGACTTTTTAAGTCAAACGGGTAAATTTGCTCATTACTGCTCTTGGTATTTTTTTTTGTTTTCTTTGTTGTTGTTGTTCTGCTTAGCATTAAAAGTTTGTTCGTAATATTAAAAGTTTGTTGAGTATCAAAATTGTTCTTGTTTGCCTGCTTCATATTGTTAGCTGCTTAGCATTAAAAGTTTGTTGAAATTTTTTTTTTTTGACAGCTAAACACTTAAACTCTTAGATTTGGTTGTTAAAATTTTAGTGGCATCTAGTTTAAAGTTTGAGCAAAAGGGTTTAAGAAAATCAAAGAGAAAAAAAATAGTTTGTAGTTTGTGTTTATCAGTAGTAGTAGTGGATTGTTCTTAGTTTATTGTTTAGCTTATGTTGATAAGTTATTTCATTATTTACTGCTTCGATTATGTGTTTATGATTTGAGTTTATGTTTTGTGTTTAAGTTAAATGGTAAAAAAAGAAGGTGTACTAAATTTATGGTTTTAAGTCAAACACAAAAAAATTTAAATAGCAAAAAAAAAAAAAATTTTTTGACAGTCCTGGGGTTCGAACCCAGGACAGTTAGCTCGCAACACAACACTCCAACCACTACGCTAACTTGTTTTCTTTGTTTAAATCTTACAAAACTTTATTTAAAACCCTTTTATTTGTATTTTTTTCTTTTTAGCTTATTGTGAGCAGTTGGCTTATTTTCGGCTTATTTGGAAAAGCATTTTCACTTTTTGTATTTTTCACAGCTTCATTTTAGTATAAAGTATTTTAGAAAAAAATTTCAGATTTTTAAAATTAGTTTTAGTATTTTTAGTAATTTAATTTAGTTTAAATCATTTTTAATTCATAAAAAATTATTAAAAAGTCAAAAAAAATATTTTTCTTTTTTCCAAAATTTTCTTTTTATATTTAAGTCGTAGGAAAATTAATTCGGTACTCGTAGGGGTAATATTTTTAGAGTTCACTTTTATTTTTGCGCGTTAACGTTAATTTTAATTAAAACGTGCGTTTTTAGTTTTAAATACCTTTTGCGTTTCATTGCTTTGTTTAATATTACCACAAAACCAAATAATCTCCAAATCAAATCATCAAGCATTTTAATTCCGAACCTAAAACGAAATCCTCGATTCACACCTCGCTGGGACACGACCCGGGTGATCACTTGCCCGGTATCACACACATCACATTCACGGGTTTTGCAAGTTGTACTTTTCCTAAGGTTTGACTTGTCATTTCCCAAAGTATCACGTGTGCACGATACTATAATTATTTATATATACTCACACACGGATCTGTAAAATAATTGATATGCATCTAAAAGATAAATGAATAGAGCTCATACGAGATTTTATTATAGGATATCAAATGCATGAAGCATGCTAGTGATTTTTAAAGCTTAAAGCATATAAGAGAAGTTCTCGAGAATACTAATTGATTGTATTGAATAAATCATGTTTTTTGAATACGTTTAATAATGGCCTTAGTGTATAGTATTGTGCGAAATAAAGAATTATGTTTGCCTATGAAACTTTATAAAAAGATCTAGATTTGAATATTGTTTAAGTTTCATGCACTTTGATTTATGATTATAAAGTCATCTGAATGCATAGAAGTTGAATTTGAAACAAAAGACACATTTTGTCTTAGCTTACGAATTGAACATCAGAAGGATGAAATATGTGTGCATCAACTAAAGAAAGATGCCAACTATCTTTATATGGATAAACAACACTCATGTTTATGAGGTCACATGATGTTGAAAAGACCCCCTTGACTTATAAAGAAAATGATCACAATATCGATTTACATGTGCCATACTAAAATATGTATATGTGAAGTACAAGGATGTACTTAAATGAGATGTATGATGTATCTTAATCCTTAAATTGGATCTGCGAACAACATGTAGAGAATATTTATTCATGTGATTCTATCGAGACACATTAAGGTGCATTTCACTGATTCAATGAGCTTAAGTGATGTGATCATCAGAGGGAGAGAAGATACGCGTTGCACTCTTTTTCCCTTGACTATGGTTTTGTCCCCACAGGGTTTTCCGGTAAGGTTTTTAATGAGCCAACATCGCCGAGTGGATAAAGGAGTTATGTACTCTTTTTCAACACTAGATTTTTGTCCCACTGGGTTTTATCTAGTAAGGTTTTAACGAGGCATAATCCTCAAATGGACACCCAAGGGGGAGTGTTATGGATAAATATGGAATGGATGTCCATATCTATTATTATTAGCAGTTATCTTAATTAAAGAATTGTATCTTGTGGAATACTCCACCTTTTTAACTATATATACATGCCTCCTTTGAGAGATGAATAATATAATTCTTCGTTAGCTTTATCTTGAGTTCTTCTTTATTGCCCTTTACTTTATTGTTTCACAACAACTTAGTGTTTGAGTGAAAACCAACTAAACAATTTTTAGAAATCACAAAGATAAATTTTAACACAAGAAAACACAAACGAATATACTCCCCTTCTTTGTAGAGATGAGCAAGTGTTATATGGAATTTGATCTCTATAAAACTGGCCTTAAGGCCTTTGCTTGACTTGCAAGCCGAAGAAAACTATATTTCATTGAATCATAAACATTGTTTAACAAATTACAATTATATTATACTTCTTCATATTTTTTCGACAGCTGCTTTTTTATTATCAAAAGTTACCTAGGATATGAGGTCTTGTTTGAAAAAAATAAATAAATATTCTCTCCATGCTATTGTTACATGATTAAGTTAGTGGACCAAACCCGATTGTAGACTTGGATTCTTTTTGGTTTAGGGTATAGATTATGTTGCTTATTGTCAAAATTATGTATTGATGATGCCTAAAATACACCAATTTTTCGAGGCATTTTATAACCGTTTTTATAAGGATCATCAATTGTTTTCCTAATTTACTTGCCTAATTATTGATAAATGCATGTTGTTGATGCATCTAGATGATAATTATTTCAAGTAAAGTGCACGAATTCTGTCGCCGTCTAGGTTCAACTAATCGGTCTCATATAATTAGACGTCTTCCGGACATGGTCAGGCAAAAATGGACGCCCATTCTAGAGAACTTGACATTTTTCACAATGGACCAGACGTCGTCACTAGAAGGCTAGACGCCGTTCAAAAAAAATCAAGAGACCGTCGTACTCGAGCGTGACACCGTCTGAGAAGACCCCTGGCGCCGGTTTATGAATCGACCTAAGACCCTGATCGACATCCGACGTTGTCTAGGTACTCCCTACACTGCCTAACCAACCCTCCCTCCCCCCAAAAAAATATATATATATACAAGCCTAGGGTTTCAGTATTTATATACAACATATGCAACATTCGGGAGTTAGGATTTAGAGATAATTTCTCTAGCCTTTGGAAATAGGTTTTGTTGCTTTTTATTTCATTTTAATCATGTAAACATCAGATGGTCATCATATTACACTTGTTAATGTGTAGTTATGAGATACGTTTAAATATTAGATAAATAGTCATGAGGCACTAGCTAGAATCACAAGACTCTTAATGTAAGTGGGTATAAATACCTCACAAGACATCATAAGTTGAGGTAGAGCTTTGTATTGCCATATCAAAAACACATTTGGGTTTCCATTCTCTCCCTCTCCCTCTTTTCACGTATCATGTGTGAATCGGGTATAATCGTGTGTGAGTGATGCTCGATTCCTGTGTAGACGGTAAAGACCGTGAGAAGGAATGTCATGTATCGGGTAACACTAAATCACTGTACCTTCGACTTACTCTAAAAGGGGGAAAAAAGGGTTGTGGTACCTCTCTCCACTGTAGAGAGTTGAAGAAGGTTTGTGAGAAGAACTAAAGGGTTCAAGTGTTGTTCTGCGTAGTGGAAATTTCTTAAAGAAGATCCACATGATCGTGCCTACGATTATAAACGGTAAAGACCCGAGAAGAATATGTTCATGTAGTCGGTAACACTAAAATCACCAGGTACCTTCGACTTACCTCGTAAAAGAGGGTGAACAAAAGGGTTTTGTGGTACCTTCGTCTCCATCTCGTAGGAGAGGTTGAAGAGAAGGGTTTTTTTGGAGAAAGAGCCTAAGGAGGTTGTCAAGTGTGTGTTCTCTGCGTAGTGGAACGTTTCTTTAAAGAAATGATCCACAGTGATCGATTGGCCTAACGTGATTATTAGATACCTTATTTTGGGCAGGCACTGATGAAAGTCGCCTTGTAAGAAGACTGTACACCACCATGTATCACAACATCTTCTCATCCACATACTTATACTTGTATGTCTCATCCTCAACAAGCTCAAGCAAAGAACATTCAAGACAAATATAACAAATCAAAGACTAAGATTCAAATCAAAGTCAAGAAATAGTCAAAATGTCAAGAAAAGGTTCAAGTATAAAAATGAGGAAGACACAAGTATGAAGAACAATAGCATTCAAGTCGTATGAGTATGTTGGAAGCTACACAACCACAATCATAAGAAGATGTTGATCAAAGGCAAAAATGAACAAGAAATCTCAAACCAAGATCATAAAGCATGAAGGAACAAAAGAATCAAGACTATCCTATTACATCACACAAGGTTCAAGATTAAGTTGATAAGTGGTATCAGGACCAAGACACAAAGAGGCATCATTTATAAATGACCACCCCTTGGGCGGAGATTGTTAGAATTATAAAAGTGATGGTCATTTACTGTTAGGGACCTTGTACATTGTGATAGAAGTTGTAATAGTATAATATCGGGCTAATGGGACTAAGATAAGCTAATAGGCTATATGTGTTAGTCAAGATAGTCCTAAGTTTTCTTAGCCTAACCCACGAAAACCAAATCCAAGCCCAAGACCAATCCCATTAGGGGAAGGTGTTGGAAGGTTAAAACCACACAGTGTGACTTATTCTATGTGTGTAGTGAGTGTCTTGCTATAGAAAATTTCACCACCATCTCCCTCTTTCTTTTATTGTAACAATTCACAATTTTAAGGTCAATATTTAATATTTTAAGTTTACTTAATATTTTTATTTTAAGTAAATTCACTTTTGCGAGTAACTAGATAGGTTATTCCGTATACATCGTTAAACGTACATTTAACCTAAACCGACACCTAATAATATATAATATAACTATTTTATTGCATTTTGGTTTCTTACAATCATATTTTAAATATTCCATTTTTACTTTTCTATTTTTACTTAAACTTTGTACATTTCGTGTTTTGCGTGGTTTCAATTTTTTAACATCGAGTAATCACCCAACAAGCTCAATGATCACCTAAAATATCAAAATAGATTTTGATATCAAGTTTTAATATTTTTGTAAGTTTTGTATTTTTACGTTACCCAATTTTAAGTTTCTCATCTTAAAAACTCCACGTTTGTAATTACCGGGATCAAACTATACACTAAAAGATACATTTTATACCAAAACTATATCAAAAACACCACCTCTTATGAGGTGGCGTCCAAAGAGTATACCACAAGACACATGTTGTGATTTTTCTACTAAATCTTCCACTAAAATGACCAAAACCATCAAACCATCAAAAACACACGCAAACCATCAAAGATAGATCTCAAAACCACTACACATTTTCGTGTGTTCTTCCTCTTAATGCCGTGAGATCCAACACACAAACACTCCCGTATTTTTGATTTCTAGTTAAAGATTTGTGCTCATCTTGAAGATCTAGTGTTTTTTCATCTTGATTTATTTTGTATTCCATCTCATTTGTGTAAGAAACCACACAATATTTTTCATATCACTACTGACTATACTTCATTTCGTGTATTTTTCATGTTTCATATGCTTGTTGTATTAATTTATGCATTGTAAATAGCTTAAATTACCTAAAACTATGATTGGGACTAAGTTTGCAAAGACCTTACTGACCAGGGACTGTTTCCATAATTACTGAACTAAATCAGTATGATACCGGATGAATTAATTTGAAAATAAACAGCAAAGGTTGTCGGAAAATGCACACCAGATTTGGATGGCTAAAAAGTCTAAAACGTTGTATAGAACCCTCTGTTTCTCAAAACATAAAAGTTGTAGGTAACACATTAACTTAAACGTAGCCGAAAACCCCGCATAAAAAGGAGTTACGGAACTTAACTTATCGCAAAATCGGTGGGACTGTTTGGTGTTTTCCCGATCAGACATGACATATTAGGGTAAAATGGTAATTTCACTTAAGTCATATAATTTTCAGAATAGTGGGACCCACAAATCTGATTAGCACACTTAAATACATTTCCGAAAATATAAAATTTGTAATATAAATCAATACGGGTTAGGAGAAACGGAGTTTTTGGTAACGAATATCCACTTTTATTCACAACCCGCACTTAACCTAAAATTCTATAACTTATCAAAATTTAAGTAAAAATAAGTCAAATATATTTTTATGACATCTAAAAACACTATAAGTGAGAATAAAAATTATGGAACTATTTTAAAAACTTTAAAATATATAAACTATAATTTTGTTAATATATGATGTATTTTACACTTACCCGAAGTGGTAGGACCCACTTTCGGAAATAAACCCGAGAAACTTACCTTTGGACAATTTGACCACATATCAACACAATAGGATCTTTGGACTATAAAATATCATAAAACCCGAACTTAGGACAACATATATTAGGGCTCGTAATACTTTCCTAACTTGTCAATTTTAGTCTCTGTCACTTTATAAACCTTAAAAATTCTATGTACAATTTCCTGATTGATATAATGAATATATAAAACATTCTTGCATCCATATTCTATTATTTTAAAAACCTAAGACGCAACATATTATTTTTAGGTTGCTCGTAGGACGTCTTGGTTTCCTCATTTCTTACTTTGATCTTGCTATTTGATCTTTGGTGAGTTCATAGCCCCACTTAAACTCTTTAAACTGTTTATAAACCTATTGGGGGAGATACATGCTATTTTATAATTTGGACACAAGTGCTTTAAACTGTATGCTTATCAGAACATATTATTGCTAAAGTACCGATATTGCGAAAATAAGACCCTAACGTATCATGAACCATTAATCACTTGCGAGTGAACGCGAATATTGTGAATAGGCCTATTAGGATAGACGAATCCCGTTTGTGTTAATTTGATAGACAACCGAACGCACTATATTTGAAATTTACGTAAAATGGCAATTTACCTTTCTGGGCATTGGTTCATTCTATGAACCTTCAGTCAGTTTGAGTGTCATGAGCTTAAAGCAATAATTATTATTTAACCATAATTGTATTCGTTGCAATTATTATTCTAACTCTAAAATCTCGTGGTCCATTATTTATTTATAAACCTATGAATTTCACTCAACCTTTATGTTGACTTTTTAGCATGTTTTATCTTAGGTTTTAAGGTATTTGGCAAGCACGAAGTCGCACGGAGAATGTTTTGATGGCTTGCATAATCTTATCATTCGATAAACCTTTATAAACTATTATGTTTACGTGTTTTGCAAATTAAAACTGTTTGGGACCTCTTGTAAACTCTTATGTTTATTTTGATCGAATGATTCACTTTTAAAAACTTCTCATTTAGAGTCGTTTTCTATGATTATAACTGTTTTACTAATAAGTAGCACCCTAATGATATTACATTTCGCTGCGATATTTTGGAGGTGTTAAAGATTGGTACCAGAGCCATGGTTATAGAGAACCAGCTCGCATTTTTTTTGACCTAGAGTATGACTGCTTTTTATATTTTAACTACTTTGCATTGCCTTAAACTATCCGTGTGCTTACACTTTTCGAACATTTATTCTATACGCTATTACACTTGTTTATATAAGTGTATATATAGTTGATTTACTTTCGATCACCATTTCTTTATATGAAATAATATTTATATAAACTTTTTACTAATTTTGACCTTATATGCCAATTGCAGGGCATTATGTCTGTACCAGCTTCCCCAGTTCACATACCCGATCCCTTACCAGAGATACCTGAGCATGCACCTGTATCACCTACTCCATCCACTAGATCACCTACACCAGTATCATATACAGCAGCTGACAGAGCTCCTATATCACCTTCATCCTTACCCACTGCTCATTACCACCTACCCTCACTTATACAAATCGACTGCCGAGACACTGTTCCTCCCCACTCAGCCAGGATTAGTGTTAGGAAGCTTAGAGACCTTTCTCCAGACCTACTGGCCTCTCTAGCCAGAGACAGACTGATGCCACCTCGTAAGAGGCATCGATTTGTATATGCACCCTTGACCAGAGACTTAGATTCGAATGACTTTGATTCGGACAAGATGACTAGAGCTTCCACTCTAGCTACTATGCCAGTTATTCACCATCAGAGTAGCCAAGTCCAGAGTACATTCGAGGTTGGAGGTACTTCCACTGCTGTTCCTAGCGAACCACTTTCTACAGTATGTCCTCCTACCAGAGTAATTGACAGATTAGAGCTTCATGACCAGGAGATTCTCTACTTACTAAGGAGGGTAGAGGAGTTTGACCGTGCTCGAGTTGGAGACTTGGGGGCACGAGAGGACATTGGGAGAGACTTGGGATCCATGATACTCTACTATGAGGAGATCCGTGCATGGGAATGAGATGTTCGCCGAGATATGGGGTGGATGGCACAGGATTTAGGTTTGGACGGTACTGCCATTGTACACCTACAGGAGTAGGAGACTGCCACTGATGGCAGAGTTAGCGACCTCAGGAGGGAGTTAGATGGGATTCAGACTAGGATTACTGGCATACAGAGTATCGTGGATAGCTATACACCCGATCAGGGAGAGGCATTGAGGGTCGAGGTTAGTGAGCTACGATCAGGTGTTGAGACTATTCAACAGGGGTTTCAGTACATCCGTAGTATGTTACGGAACATGGGGCTTGTGATGATCGGTTTGCACAACCGATTGATAAGAGATTCAGAGGGAGGACCTAGCGTGTTGACTTTATTTCACCATATGGAGGTCCGTATCGCCGCTCTAGAGAAGTGATTAGCAGGATAACCAGGACCATCAGACGGTCCACACTAGACTAGATTTCTTATGTAGGTTTCTGTTCATTATATTACTAAACTAAGAGTCTCAATTAGTGGAAACGATGCTATCTTTGAGTCTCAGTTAGTGGAAACGATGCTATCTTTTGTACTTGTACTTCACATTTTGTGAAACGATGCAAAAAGTGTTTAATCTACTTTGTATTATGATGACTTTTGCTATCTTGGAATGTTATCCTATGTTGTTATGGTTGTTAATATTCTTATGTATGGTCCTTTTGCATTGATCAAATAGTTATTGTGTTGTACACTTGTAATGATTGATAGAACCATGACGCCAAAGAAGAGAAACAAAACTGATATAGAGCAACTCGTAGCCCAACAAGTTGCAGAGACGATTGCTGCCTACGAAGTCAGTGGAAATACAGTCAGAATGAAGCCTACAACCCATGGATGCTCTTACAAGGACTTTATGAACTGTAAGCCCCACACCTTAGTGGAAATGAAGGCGTGGTGGGAATGTGCAAATGGTTTGAAAATGTGGAATCAATACTCCGATGTGGAAACTGCTCTGAGGAAAACAGAGTCAAGTTTGCTACTTGCACATTTCAGGGACGTGCCCTGACATGGTGGAATGCCTATGTTGAGTCGGTAGGAGTTGATATCGCCTACTCAACCCTTTGGGATGAACTGAGAAAGATGATGATTGCATAATACTGTTCGAAGAGCGAATTACGGGCAGTGGAACAAGAAATTCAAGAATTGACTATGAAAGGAGATGATGTCATCAAGTACAACACTCGCCTTTACGAGCTGGCACTATTATACCCTACTATAACGTAACCCAAGCACGAGAAACTCGAAAGCTATATCCAGGGACTCTCCCCAGAAATTCAAAAGAATGTCGCTTTATCCAAGCCTGCTTCTATGCTTGAAGCCATCCGTATGGCACATAACGAAATACACCAAGTTGTGCGAACTAGGATTGCTCGAGATATCAACAACGACAACCAAAACCACAGCAACAGCAAGAGGAAATGGGAAAGTAATCATAGAGAAGATTCTGACCAACAATAAAACAAGAGGCAAGAAATAGTTGGGACTTATACTATTGGACCAAGTAACAAGAAGGGTTATGCCGGGAACTACCCATTTTGTGATCGATGCAAGCTACATCACACAGGCCCTTACACTATTAAGTGCAGGAATTGTCAGAAAGTGGGACACAAAACTAAAGATTGTAGAAAAACAGGCCCTGCTACTGGAAGCAACTTGCAACCAGTGGTTACTTGCTTCGGATGCAGAGAAAAGGGACACTAAAGGAATAAATGTCCAGCACTGAAGAACTAGAATAAAGAAGGAAAAGCCCACCAAAGCTAATAAAGAAGTTACAAAATGATGATGTTTAGAGAAGGAATTCTCCTACCTTGCATAATAAGACCTAAGCCTAGGCCCTCTTAAGTTGTATCCCATAAGGGAATAACACTAGTACTTCTTCATGAACTTCATTGTATTTTGTGTATGTTTATCCCAAGTTGCGGGATTTACTTAAATCATGACTATCTATCACTTTTATTATCAACATGTTGTAACAATTTTCGTTCGTTACACTTTCTATTTCGCTACCATTTTGTAAACCATGTTATTATTAACTTTTTAAACTATTTTGTCAACATATTATAAACCGATTTGCAACTCTCATATGAATTACTTAACTATTACCTTATAAACTAATAACCTGATTTACTACTATCGCATAAACTACTTGGCTAAGTACCATATAAATTTATTTTGTTACCACTTTACAAATCGTTTTGACATTTCATTGTAAAATTATTTTACTACCCCCTTATAAACCATTTCGCTATTATCTTATAAGTTGTTTATCACCATCCCATAAACTATTTTTTTACTTTCTTACAACTACTCTACCACCATTTTATAAACTAATATGCTAAATTACTACTACCTCATAAACTATTCTATTATCATAAAATCATTTTTGCCATTCTCCTATAAACTACTTTGACATAATCACATAAACTGTCTCGCTACAATATCAACTATTTGGAATACTATTTTATAAACAGTACGACTAATACTAATTAACTATAAGGACCTTAAAAATTAATCGACTAAGCCGAGCATTGCATCATTAAGCCTCAATTATACATAGCCTGATAACCTATGTCTAATTCAGGAAAGATTATGTTATGCTGGGAGTAGTTACCTATAAACCATGTTAAAAACAATCTTTCACTATATCCCTAAAAAGCAAATTTTGGTGTGCGTAACAACAAGTTCATGTCACAGGCATACGTATTAGTAAGCACATAAATTAAGTAGACTCTTACCACAACCATACCATGTTTATATCAACTCTATTCTATACATCAAATTGAAGATCGGATTTCATCACATCAACCATTTTAAACACCAAATATTAGCTGAAAGGAAATAGTTAGCACTGACAATGTTTTACGAGCCTGCGCCCTTAACTTAGTAGATCACCCGTTCGATACTGATTTAATACCGACCAAATTTAGAAAAATTCGACGTCAACATCAGTATGACCATGTACATATCATGCGAACGTTATTTGATCAACTGCAAGAGCTATCAAATAAAGGGTTTATTTGACGAAGTTCATCACCACAGAAAACTCCGGTGTTGTTCATATAGAAAGAGAAGCCTTTCAACCATTAAAGAAGAAGCTTTGTAATGCACACATTTTTACCCTACCAGAAGGAACCTAAGACTTTTTTAATTGAGTATGACCCTTCGCATTAAGGATTAGGTGTTGTATTGATGCAAAGGAAGAAGGTCATAGCTTATGCCTCCCAATAACTCAAGACTCACGAAGCGAACTACACTACCCATGACTTAGAAATAGGAGTTGTATTCTTTGCACTCAAGATTTGAGAGCACTATTTATACGATACAGAGTGTACTGTATTTACGAATCACAAGAGTCTTCAACATATTCTTGATCAAAAGGAATTAAACATAAGACATCGTCAATGACTAGAGCTGCGAAGTGATTACAAATGCGAAATTCATTATCACCGGGGAAAAGCAAACGTAGTAGTTGACGCCCTGAGCCGAAAGGAATGGATTAAAGCAGAGCCAAGTTCGAGCTTTGATCATGACCATAAATTCAAACTTTCCCACACAGACTCTTGAATACTCAAGTAGAGCCGTATTCCTAATGCCAAAGTTTGTGGGAAATCTCGACGAGGACCGAAATACACATTATAATGGGTAGACCAGATGCGTCAGAAATACAAACCTTTTCACTAGCACAACTTCGACATCTAACTCGAACTGAATCCCAGGACAGGATTCCCGTTAAGGATTAGGTAGTGTAACAATTCACAATTTTGAGGTCAATATTTAATATTTTAAGTTTACTTAATATATTTATTTTAAGTAAATTCGCTTTTGCGAGTAACTGGATAGGTTATTTTGTATACATCGTTAAGCGTACATTTAACCTAAAGCGACACCTGATAATATACAATATAACTATTTTATTGCATTTTGGTTTCTTACAATCATATTTTAAATATTCCATTTTTATTTTTCTATTTTTACTTAAACTTTGTACATTTCGTGTTTTGCGCGATTTCAATTTTTAAACATCGTGTAATCACCCAACAAGCTCAATGATCACCTAAAATATCAAAATAGATTTTGATGTCAAGTTTTAATATTTTTGTAAGTTTTGTATTTTTACGTTACCCAATTTAAAGTTTCGCGTCTTAAAAACTCCACGTTTGTAATTACCCGGATCAAACTATACACTAAAAGATACATTTTATACCAAAACTACACCAAAAACACCACCTCTTATGGGGTGGCGTCCAAAGAGTATACCACAAGACACATGTTCTATTTTTCTACTAAATCTTCTATTAAAATGACCAAAACCATCCAACCATCAAAAACACATGCAAACCATCAAAGATAGATCTCAAAACCACTTCACATTTTCTTGTGTTCTTCCTCTTGATGCCGTGAGATCCAACACACAAACACACCCATATTTTTTTATTTCTAGTTAAAGATTTGTGCTCATCTTGAAGATCTAGTGTTCTTTCATCTTGATTTCTCTTGTATTCCATCTCATTTGTGTAAGAAACCACACAATATTTTTCATATCACTACTGATCTATACTTCATTTCGTGTATTTTTCATGTTTCATATGCTTGTTGAAGTAATTTTTGCATTGTACATAGCTTAAATTACCTAAAATTATGATTGGGACTAAGTTTGCAAAGACCTTACTGACCAGGGACTGCTTCTGTAATTACGGCACTAAATCAGCAAACTTTGAGACTTAGGTAAAACTATATGACTGTAGACCTCTCTCTTAGCTTTGATTTTCCGGGTATTTGGTCATGAGACGATACCCGATGAATTAATTAGGAAATAAACGGCAAAGGTTGTCAGAAAACGCACACCAGATTTGGATGGCTAAAAAGTATAAAAAATTGTATAGAACCCTCTATTGCTCAAAACATAAAAGCTTTGGGTAACACATTAACTTAAACGTAACCAAAAACCCCACAAAAAAAGGAGTTAGAGAACTCAATTTATCGCAAAATCGGTGGGACTGTTTGGTTCTGTCCTGATCAGACTTGACATATTAGGGTAAAATGGTAATTTCACTTAAGTCATATAATTTTCAGAACAGTGGGACATACAAATATGATTAGTAATCTTAAATATAATCACGGAAATATAAAATTTGTAATATAACTCCTTTTGGGTTAGGAGAAACGGAGTTTTTGGTAACGAATATCCACTTTTATTCACAACCCGCACTTAACCTAAAATTCTATAACTTATCAAAATTTAAGTAAAAATAAGTCAAATATATTTTTATGACATCTAAAAACACTATAAATGAAATAAAAATTATGGAACTATTTTACAAACTTTAAAATATATAAACTATAATTTTGTTAATATATGATGAATTTTACACTTACCCGAGTGGTAGGACCCACTTTCGGAAATAAACCCGAGAAACTTACCTTTGGACAATTTGACCAAATATCGACACAATAGGATTTTTGGACTATAAAATATCATAAAACCCGATCTTAGGACAACATATATTAGGGCTCGTAACACTTTCCTAACTTGTCAATTTTAGTCTTTGTCACTTTATAAACCTTAAAAACTCTATGTACAATTGCATGATTGATATAATGAATATATAAAACTTTCTTGCATCCATATTCTATTATTTTAAATACCTGAGACGCAACATATTATTTTTAGGTTGCTCGTAGGATGTCTTGGTTTCCTCATTTCTTACTTTGATCTTGCTATTTGATCTTTGGTGAGTTCATAGCCCCACTTAAACTCTTTAAACTGTTTATAAACCCATTGGGGGAGATACATGCTATTTTACAATTTGGACACAAGTGCTTTAAACTGTATGCCTATCAGAACATAATATTGCTAAAGTGCCGATTTTTCCAAAATAAGACCCTAACGTATCATGAACCATTAATCACTTGCGAGTGAACGCGAATATTGTGAATAGGCCTATTGGAATTGACGAATCCCGTTTGTGTTAATTTGATAGACAACCGAACGCACTATATTTGAAATTTAGGTAAAATGGCAATTTACCTTTCAGGGCATTGGTTCATTCTATGAACCTTCAGTCAGTTTGAGTGTCATGAGCTTAAAGAAATAATTATTATTTACCCATAATTGTATTCGTTGCAATTATTATTTTAACTCTGAAATCTTGTGGTCCATTATTTATTTATAAACCTATGAATTTCACTCAACATTTTTGTTGACTTTTTAGCATGTTTCATCTCAGGTTTTAAGGTATTTGGCAAGCACGAAGTCGTACGGAGAATGTTTTGATGGCTTGCATAATATTATCATTCGATAAACCGTTATAAACTATTATGTTTACGTGTTTTGCAAATTAAAACTATTTGGGACCTCTTGTAAACTCTGATATTTATTTTGATCGAATGATAAACTTTTAAAAATGTCTCACTTAGAGTCGTTTTCTATGATTATGACGGTTGTACTAATAAGTAGCACCCGAATGATATTACATTCCGCTGCGATATTTTGGGGGTGTTACATTTATAAACCCTGACGCCTCCTTTACTTCTTCTATCTATTTTTCTACTATTTTCATAGCCATGGTTGAAGTGATTTAAGTTAGTTATATGGATACCTACATTGAGGACCCAGAGTCTCGACGTGTTTTCCTTAGCTCTATCATTCCTCGGGCCTGTAGGGAAGTTAAATATCTGGTATAGGTTCGCTTTTCCATGGATCATGCTATGGTTCACCTCATATTTGATTATGATATAGTTCTTCATATGGTTAAGGCAAGTAGCTCTTCTGAAGAGAAGATTCGCAACCTGAGGGTTTCCCTGTCCCAGGCTGAAGAATTTGCGCTCAAGTACAGGCAGGAGTTTGATGCTGAGAAGTATCACTGGGAGACTGAGAAATTGTCTTAGAGTCAGGATCTTCAGAAGGTTATTGAAGAGAAGGACACCCTATTTGTTCAATAAAAATCCAATAAATTTGCTTTTTTTGAGAAGGTTGTTGGACTGACCGCGAGGTCGCTGGCTTGGAGGCTGAGCTTAATGAGTTGAGAGCCTCATCGCAAGTTGCTTTGGAGACTGCTAAGGTGGAGAAGAAGGAATTGATCGACTTTTTCCCCACGCTTGTAAACATGCTTATTTGTTATTTTGAATTTTTGACGGAGTTGGGTGCTTTACAACAACGTGTTATTGCTCTTGTTGGTCATAATTTTTCTGTTGAAGTTAAGAGGGAGCACTCTGAGATTCCTGATGAACTCTTGTGGCTTCACCCTACTGTCGGGGAGGAAATGGATCAAGCTAGGGATTATTTTGCTTCCAGGGATTGGTCCTATTTGTCCTTGATTTCAGAGAAGGATGGTCTTCCTTTGGAAGAATTTAAGAAGATCGAGCCTGATACTTTGTTTTCATCAGCTCAACCTTAGTTTTCTTTCTTTTGTGTGTAAAAAACTTTGTTTCCTTTTCATTAACCTTGACGTACCTTGAATGGCTGAATGAATTTTATTACCATGATGGCTGTTTACTTTCGTAAATGTTTGTAAAGAAAATGCTTAGGCGAGTTTGCCTCGATGATTACTGAACTTTGATTGTTTTTTCAGGGTTTATGTACCCGCTTTCCTTGAATGTTCTCTCAGGATATGCTAGCTACTAAGGCATATACTTAGTGTTTATTAGATCATGTTTAACTGATAATTTTGCCGCTTCTTCCCGAGGTTAGTTTGTAAGGATGTTGATCCTTTATTTTTTATGAAATCTTAGATTTCATATTGCTTGCCTGGTTCATATTGGGACTTTTCATTAAGTCTTTTAGTTTACTTTTCTTGCCTTGACGACCTTTTGTTTGATATTGGCATGTGCGTGTAAGGAAATTGATTCTTTTTTAGGAAATAGTATATTTCATATTTGTTTGTTGTTTTTTCCCTTTTGTTGAGATTTGTGGCCCATAGAATCAATATTAAGGTGGAGCTTATTAGCAAAAAACTTGAGTCGGTATATCTAGTGATTAGATAGATATGTCTGAGTTTTGTTTGATGCAATGAGGTGTTCTCCTTTAGAATAAGTGAAACTGCAGGCTATTTGTTTGATTGTCCCAGGTATCTCTAAGGTGCCTGTTACTGGTGGATGTACTTGGTTTTGTGTATTGTCACTATCTTGTGAAAAAACTTTCACTTTATAGTTACTTGCCAAGTAGCATAATGGTGAGGGTTTGAGAGACAAGATGTGTTAGTTTTGCCAATCGCCAATAGATGTAAATGTAATATGTTTCTAACACATTAGTTGTGAAGAAGTAAGATGTGTTTGTTTTATCAATCGCCAATAGATGTAAATGAATGCTTTTAATAAGTCTTACATGTTTTCCTTACTACAATCTCTTTCAAGAAAAACTAGAAAATGTTAAAAAAAATAACTTGATAATAATCCAGTTGTCTTAAGGAGATGCTCTTTAGGCTGAGTCTTGTTCAGGGGAATAGTCGACCCTGTTTTATTGTTTTAGAAAGCCAGCTTACAAAAGGTTCCTTAGGATAAGTGGTATCAGGGGAATAGTCGACCCTATTTGCTTGTGTTTCTATGCAATGAACTCCAATCTTTGCCTAATCCATGTGTTTCAGTGCTATAATGAACCTTTCTTTGTAGCATTGGACATTTCATTGAGGGTCATATGCTTCTAACGGTGTTCCAATAACTACACTAAAATTTGTAGAGAAAATTTGACTGATTGATGTTTTACCTGGGGTGGGAGAGGCCTGCTTATAACAACTGTCTGCTTGTCTTGACTTGTTGGCTATATTCCCCTATTCCCCATGATTGATGTGTGACTGGCTTGCTTGACTGATGATTTGTTGTCTAGTGCTATCAGCTTTCTGCTTTTCCCTGGAAGATCATTCTTGATTGTTGCTATGCCTGCCTTTGTTGGGAACTAGATTTAAGACCTGATTGATGAGACTTACGCATGCAAATGTTGTATTGCCTTCCTTCCCAACTAGGCGTTGTTTATTGTGTGTACCTTGCACTGAACTCCATGATTGTTTTCCTTTTTAGTAGATGTGTTCCAATGATTGCCTCTAGGTAGATTCATTTTGGCTTAGTCAGGTAGTCGTTCGAAGCAGTTAGCATACATGATGTTTACTTAGTTCCCCCCATCCAGGTAGATCCCGCTTACCAAGTGTAAAGTGATTACAGCTGTGATGACCACTGGATTGTCTAAGGACATAAACACTTCATCCTGGGAGTATGTCTTCCTATTTGGTATTCCTGGAGTGATGCTCATGTGTGTTAATACAGATAAACCTTAAAAACGTTTATTTATATTTTACGATCTTTTAATGTTTTTTTGATAACAAACGTAAAATCATTTTAACGAGATAGATAAAATACGTAAACGCTTTGAGCCCAAAGCTTACTAACTCATTTCATTAAACAAACCTTAAACACATTTAGTTAAACAAGTTTACATAAAACCAAAACCAGTTTATAAAAACACTTAAGTAAACTAGTTACTTACATTTTATAAACTACATGTTACTTGGAAATTAACTAGGAAATACTTGGACTATCCATGACCCATAAACCAAGTCTATAACCCATAACCCACGGAGCTTGATCCATAACCCATAACCCATTTGCATGACATCATGCATGACTTCATAATGGGTAAAACCCAAGACCCATGATCCAAAGTCCATAACCCATAACCCAAAGTCCATGACCCATGACCGAAGATGTCTTTGACATCACTCATGACATCACTTAACCCATGGACCTTAACCCACAACCCAAAACCCGAAATTGTAACCCAAAATCCAAACTGGTACTACCAGATAGCCGGATCCCTTGGATTACACTGGCCGGATCCTTTTGGGAAGGGATCCTGCTGATCCGAGTGAACAGTAGACACTTTTGCCTATAAATAATGAGCCATTTCTCTTACCTCATACACCTTTTAGACATTCCTCCTCTCTTTGTTCTAAACTCTCTAACCTCAGATCCAAGGATCTTTCTATGTAGTCTCTCTTTGTGATTCTCTAGGTTCTTTTTAAAAAGGCGAGATCACGACCTCTCGAAGACTTGCAAGCTCGTGATATGAGTTGCTAGGATTCTTCTCTTCCAAGATTACAAAAGTGCATCTTGTTCTTTCTTCTTCTCAAAAGGGTGTTGTAGATGTGTTGAGTCGTTAGGTGTAAAAGGACGTTGGATCCTTTAGTCATGTTGTGCTAGGTGTGCTGGTTTGGTCCGCCATGCTAAGGACCCGGTAACTAGCCTTGTACCAGATAAAGTGTAGGCGACAAAGGTTTGGCTTTAACTCGTGGGAAAGCCCAGTATCTAGCTTTATACCGGATAAAGTGTAAGCGATGTTGTGAAGGCTTCTCCGCCAAGTGAAAGGAGTTTGTGTTGTGAAGTGTTTACAAACTTTCGAGTAGGTGACTCGGGGAGTGGAGTAGGGCAAGGAAGGTGACCTTGTAGCCAAACCACTATAAATACTTGTGTTGTGGTTGTGTCTCTCTAACTCTATCTCGTGGTTTTGTTTATATGCTTTTATTTCTAAAAATATCCAACATGCCAAAACTACACTGACATAAGTCGATCTATAAGTTTTAAAAAGAAGTTTTAATTGGTAAAACTATTCAACCCCCCTTCTAGTTTTCTACAACTGGTATCAGAGCTTCGTTACCAAGTTTCTTAGAGTATATTGTACTTTAAAAACTTGATACGATCCGTGTATGTTTTGAAAACTACAACGAAGGAAAAAGTTTTGTAAAAAATAACTCATTCTACAAAAAAGAACAAAACTTCTATTTCTTGGGTATTGATATTCCATCTTGTCTATAACAAATCCTCTTAAGAAATCTCCAGTTTAGGTATCTTTGAAAACCTCATTATCTTAAAGGAAAAATGGAGTCTACACACTAAAAAAAATCCATAGTGTCGCTTGACTCCTTTGCTAACAAGGGTAAAGGTTGCTTAAAAGAGGCTTTTGAAGTACTTCGCATCTACGGTTTCAAAAACAATATTAATAGATTATCCCAAAGGTATGTTTTCTTAATTAAAATTAGTTCTCTAAAAATGTGCTAATTGATTATGGTTAAAAGTTGGATTCATACATGTTTTTCTCTTTTAAAAAATGTGTTAACATATACATAACCTCTTTTCTAAATAGTCATCTCTGTTGATCATAAAACTTGGTGTGTATCACCTAAGTGTCATACCTTCATGTATTATGTGTTATACACCTAATCACATTTTTTGAAGACCTCTCTTCACTAAATCTCGAGTCTTTTCTAATGGTCGGGAATAGTATTCCTCTCCGTCAATTCATTCCTAGTCAAAAACCTTCTACATACATTTTTCAATAAAAGGGTTAATTCATCACAAGAAAAATCTTTCACATCAATCAAACTTGTATTGTTCATCCTCATCCCAAATTATCTAATGACAACTTATCCTCTCTCTTATTTCTCTACTTCACATCTATTTATCATTTTTCAGTTATTTGTCTCGAGCACTAAAAAAAATGGAATAAAAAGTATTCTCTCACTTAAACATCTCAAACTCTTGCTCTAGTTACATAGGATCAAAAACCATACATTCTTAATATTATATCTCAAAAAACATCTCTGTATCAGCAGTCTTCCCCGGATACCTTTATTTTAACGGGCCGGATCCATTTTAGAATGCATCCAGAAGAACCGGCTTAACAGACATCAGTCTATCATCTCACGTTATGAGTCTCTTTTCCAAACAACCAAATAAACATATTCTTCCTTAATCTCAAGATCCTAAAATCATTTTTTTTACATCTTATTAAAAACTTTCTACAAAAGGATTTAGCTCTTTATCAAAATATCAATATACAAGGGTAATCTCCATCACATAAGATTTATCTAGCATAAATCACAAACACTCAAACTAATTCTATATCTACACGTATAATATATATATATATATATATATATATATATATTATATATAATATATATATATATATATATATATATATATATATATATATATATATATAAACTTATCAAATTGGGTACAAACAAAAGATTTTTTATTTTTTTTTTCATATTCTCAAAAGATCTTCTCACATGTAGGACACTTTCAGCATTACATTGTTAGTACAAAAGGCAATCAAATAAGTTTATCCCTTGTAGTTATCTCATCTCTTAATGGAAGTGTGAAATACTCTTTAAAATTTCTATTAATAATTCTCCAAAGATATGGATATTATTTTAATACATAATTAATCCTCTTAAAACCACTTACATATGTTTCAATATGTCTCACGAATATGATTTCGACTTTTGAGACACCAGTATCTACATCCCAAATATCTCTCATGAACCAGACACTCCAGGCAACTATGTTCGTAGGTTTAATAATCTTGAAACCCGCTTCCTTCACGAGGGTCATGTTGTTGACTCTTCTCTTATCTTCGAGAGAGACATCAACACATGTTTCCGCACCACAGGCTTTGATTGTCTCATCACCATTAACGAACTAGTTTGCCCACGGTTTGTGTTAGAATTCTTCCGTCAAGTCGAACTCTTACGTAACGAGGATCGTTCTATCTCACTTTGGTTTTCAATAAAAAAACCATAAGGTTGTTCTAACTCTTCAGCAATTTGCTAACATCCCTCAAATCCTAGGATTTGGGTAATGTGCCTACACTGAAGATTGGTCTCTTAAATCCCTCTTTAACTACCGTGAAGAAAACAATCCATAATGTTCATACATAACTTCTCCTCAAGAACTAACTCATCTTATTCGTACTCCTTATCATTTCGACTTTCTTCAACCAGACATAATTGACACACTTGAGATTCGCCATGAGCTAAAACCTATGGCGGTTATCTTACGTGAAAATGTTTGGAGTCTTAAGGGAAATCGTGAGCAACTTCCGGTGTGTTGTGCTCATATGATCTACTGTCTTCTAACTCAACAACCATAAAATCTCGCTTACTTCTTCACTAAGCGAATCGTACATCTCATTGGGAATAAGAACAAACTTATACCTTATGGGATTTTCCTAACTCGCCTCTATAATCACTTCATGAACTTTCATCCACACTTTCAATGGCCTCAATATTCACTTGTCAATAAAGTGATGATGCCTTTAGAGAAGGCCTATATATCATCCTTCTTTATTCCAGAATCTGCTTCCAACTATGCACCGTTTGATGATCCAACAAATAAAGAAAATGAGGAAAATAACATAAATTAGATAAAAGATATAAATAAACTTTGAACTCCGTATGATCAGTCTCTAAACATACTTCTTGTACTCCTTTTTAAAATTTCATGATTAATAGTAAGCTTGGGCTCACTTTAATGCTTATATGAGTTTCCTATGTGCCCTACCAGACGTATATCCTTATATAAATGTTGCCCGAATAATTAGATTTTATATTCGACGTATGAGCAAACTTCTACAAGCCCACTGTGAAAGAAATAGTCTCATAAGCCAGATCCCTTAGATTTAACTAGCCAGATCCCTTTTAGAAAGGATCCAAAGGATCCAGGCATACAGAGTGAAAGTTTATACCATCGCTTATCACACTCAACCATTCTAACCATAGTACACTAGTAATTCATCTCTTGTTAATCACATTTGAGCAGAATTTAAGGCTAGTAGCTCTTTTGATCTCTTAAGATTAACTTAAGTTTCTTCCGAGATGTTTATGATTTATCATCTTCAAAATAACCACCATTTCTCAATACCATTTCTTGCATCACCTCCCTCTGATCATTATACACTTATCTATAATTTAAATAAATTTTTAACAAATTTATTTCCACCAAATCTATCTCAAAATGCTCTAAAACCTATCTTTTAATACTTATGATTTTTAAAGAATTTCTAAATTTTTCATACAACCTTTCCCTGTAACCTAAAAACAATTAACACTTAGTGGTATGATTTTCTTATCTCATATTTACTTATTAACCTACTTTAGATCTCTTTCTGCTTACTAAAGACCATTAATGGCAACCCCTCATCATTAGTCTTAAACCACTCACGATTTTCCCATTTAAGACACCTTCTCACACTCATTACACCAGAAAACATAGGGCTGCTATAGCTTAACCATAATCATTTTTCCCTCACACCTAATCTGTTAGCCGGATCCCTCAACTAAAGCTAGCCGGATCCCTTTTGTAAAGGATCAGCTGGATCCGGGCAAACAGACATAGGTTTGATCATCTGAAACCTTCCAAAACTCAACTTTATCTACTCAAACACTCCACATTGCCTTTAATATATCTCCTAGAAGATTGTATCACTATAGTTGACCTTGATGCATGCATATCATTGCAATTCAAAGGATTTTAGTGGTTTAGGCTCTAATTACCATACTTGATCCTTCACTATTTAAACCACTTTTGTTTGTGCTTCCAAACCATACCTAAACAAACCATCTTCTACTGTAAACTCACCTTCTAAACCTACCTAAAAACACGACTAAGGCACCAAGTGCAAGATCATCCACGAGGAGTCCACCATGAAAAACTGCACGAATTATGTATGAAATATCCTCAACCGAAGCCTCACCCATCAAAGCATCTTGTACTAAAACACCTCTGTCAAACTACATCAAAACCCCTCCTTCAAATGAGCGAACTCCACCACAACTTCCTTCCACCAAAACAACCTCACCACAACCTACTCTTTTAAATCAGCCAACACCTATCTGAACTCAACCCATACTTGCCTCACCTCTTAAACCTCAAATCCTTTCCTTTACCACACCTCCTACTTATCCTCATCCATTCTTGAACTCATTGGAGGACTTGCCTCCTAGACCATCTCATCCACCACCATTGCCCACATTCTCTTCCTTTAAGAGATTGTCAACCCAACCACCATCCTATCAACTAGATGTTGACATAAACATACCACCACCCAGAGCAAACTTGCCTTCCTCTCCTCCACCCTCAACTGACCCATTTTAGGTTATGAGAAGATACCAACCATCTCAACCAAACAATGACATACTTCCACCCACACATAATTCTCAACCAAAACCAGTGGTACATCCATAACCTTTCCATCTAGGTGCTTCCACCTCAAACATGCCTCAACAATCTTCTATCTTAAGACCTCAACAAACAAACCACTATGATACTTGTGATCATTGTCAACATGTCCAAACCTTAGTTCATGAACTACCTGATGAAGTGTTTTTCATGTTCTACCATCTCCTTGAACATCTTGATGACATCACCAAGCCAAACCTACCCGAAAAACCTTGAAGTGCAAGCATAAGTGGTCCCACTATCCTTAGTGTTAGGCCTCATTTTATTCAATAGGAATTTTCATGTTAAGAACATTTTCTTAGTTTTTAGAGATTTGAGCTTTGTTGTATCATTTCTCTTAAGTTTATTAAATGATTTTTCATGACTATGTGCTTATGTGAACATATTTGTTGTGTTTATTACTTCTGTTCATATCATTTTCTATGCTCTTCCACTACTAACATTACTAAGGGTAGCCGGATCCCTGAGTTTATGCTTGGCGGATCCGGGCAAACAGATAACTAACAAAATTTTTATGCGGCCAACCTTTCAAAGGGACAACATACACTTTTTTTCTAACCATTGTTTTGTAGATTTTTAAAAATACACATGGAGCACTCGACGCCCTCAATGAGGGGGAGCTTTCATCAAAGCAAAAACATTGAAACTAACTTGCAATGATAACATTTAGTCTTCCTTATTACTTGACGCCCTCTTCAAGGGGTAGCAAACGTCAAGGTGGTGCAACTAAGCACCTTTTTACTTTCTTTGTTCCATATTTACTTCTTTATGCTTCTTAAAACTTGCACTCAGGTTAGTTCCTTTCCGACACTCTTTTTTTTCGACAAAAAGGAAAAGTGTAAAATCTTAAATTCAAACATACGAATTTTATCCTTTTACTTAAAATAATTTTATGCTTTGTCATCAACAAAAAGGGGGAGATTGTTAATACAAATAAACCTTAAAAACGGTTATTTATATTTTACGACCTTCTAATGTTTTGTCGATAACAAACGTAAAATCATTTTAACGAGATAGATAAAACACATAAAAGTTTTGAGCCAAAAGCTTACTAACTCATTTCATTAAACAAACCTTAAACACATTTAGTTAAACAAGTTTACATAAAACCAAAACAATTTTATAAAAACACTTAAGCAAACTAGTTACTTACATTTTATAAAATACATGTTACTTGAAAATTAACTAGGAAATACTTGGACTAACCATGACCCAAAAACCAAGTGCGTAACCCATAACCCATGGAGCTTGATCCATAACCATAACCCATTTTCATGACATCATGAATGACTTCATAATGGGTAAAACCCATGAGCCATGATCCAAAGTCCATAACCCATAACCCAAAGTCCATGACCCATGATGCAAGATGTCTTTGACATCATTCAAGACAACACTTAACCCATGGACCTTGACCCATAACACAAAAACCAGAGTTGTAACCCAAAATCTAAACTGTTACTACCAGATAGCCGGATCCCTTGGATTACACTGGCCGGATCCCTTTGGGAAGGGATCCACCAGATCTGGGTGAACAGTACACAGTTTTGCCTATAAATAACGAGCCATTTCTCTCTTACCTCACACACCTTTTAGACATTCCTTTTCTCTATGTTCTAAACTCTCTAACCTTATATACAAGGATCTTTCTATGTAGTCTCTCTTTGTGATTCTCTTGATTCCTTCTAAAAAGGCGAGATCATTACCTCTCGAAGACTTGCAAGCTCGTGATATGAGTTGCTAGGATTCTTCTATTCCAAGATCACAGAAGTGCATCTTGTTCTTTCTTCTTCTCAAAAGGGTGTTGTAGATGTGTTGAATCGTTAGTTTTAAAAGGACGTTGGATCCTTTAGTCATGTTGTGCTAGGTGTGTTGGTTTGGTCCACCGTGCTAAGGACCCGGTATCTAGCCTTGTACCAGATAAAGTGTAGGCGACGAAGGTTTGGCTTTACCTCGTGTAAAAGCTTGGTATCTTGCTTTGTACCGGATAAAGTGTAAGCGACGTTGTGAAGGCTTCTCCGTCAAGTGAAAGGAGTTTGTGTTGTGATGTGTTTACGAACTCTCGAATAGGTGACTCGGGGAGTGGAGTAGGGCAAGGAAGGTGACCTTGTAGCCGAACCACTATAAATACTTGTGTTGTGGTTGTGTCTCTCGAACTCTATCTCATAGTTTAGTTTATATACTTTTATTTCTATCAATATCCAACGCGCGAAAACTAGATTGACATAAGTCGATCTATCAGTTTTAAAAAGAAGTTTTAATAGGTTAAACTATTCAAACCCCCCCCCCTTTCTAGTTTTCTATAATTGGTATCAGAGCTTCGTTACCAAGTTTCTTAGAGTATATTGTAGTTTAAAAACTTGATACGATCCGTGTATTTTTTGAAAACTACAACGAAGGAAAAACTTTTGTAAAAATTAACTCATTCTACAAAAAAGAACAAAACTTCTATTTCCTGGATATTGATATTCCATCTTGTCTCTAATAAATCCTCTTGAGAAATCTCCAGTTTAGGTTTCTTCGAAAACTTCATCATCTTAAAGGAAAAATGGAGTCTACACACTAAAAAAAATCCATAGTGTCGCTTGACTCCTTTGCTAACGAGGGTAAACGTTGCTTAAAAGAGGCTTCTGAAGTATTTCGCATCTACGGTTTCGAAAACCATATTAATAGATTATACCAAAGGTATGTTTTCTTAATTAAAATTAGTTCTCTAAAAATGTGCTAATTGATTATGGTTAAAAGTTGAATTCATACATGTTTTTCTCTTTTAAAAAATGTGTTAACATTTACATAACCTCTTTTCTAAATAGTCATCTCTATTGATCATAAAACTTGGTGTGTATCACCTAAGTGTCATACCTTCATGTATTATGTGTTATACAACTAATCATATTTTGATTAAGACCTCTCTTCACAAACTCTCGTGTCTTTTCTAATGGTCGGGAATAGTATTCCTTTCCGTCAATGCATTCATAGTTAAAAAGTTTCTACATACATTTTTCAATAAAAGGGTTAAGTCATCATAAGAAAAATCTTTCACATCAATCAAACTTGTATTATTCATCCTCATCCCAAATTATCTCACGACAACTTATCTTCTCTCTTATTTCTCTACTTCACATCTATTCATCATTTTTCAGTTATTTGTCTCGAGCACTAAAGAAAATGAAATAAAAAGTGTTCTCTCACTTAATATTAATATTATATCTCCAAAAACATCTCTGTATCAGCAGTCTTCCCCGGCTCCCTTTATTATAACGGGCCGGATCCATTTTAGAATGGATCCGAAAGAACCGGCTTAACAGACATCAGTCTATCATCTCACGTTATGAGTCTCTTTTCCAAACAACCAAATAAACCAATTCTTTCAGTTTAGGATCTCATCTTCCTTAATCTCAAGATCCTAAAATCATTTTTTTTTTTACATCTTATTAAAAACTTTCTACAAAAGGATTTAGCTCTTTATCAAAGTATCAATATACAAGGGTAATCTCTATCACATAAGATTTACCTAGCATAAATCACAAACACTCAAACTAATTCTATATCTACACGTATACATATATACTTATCAAATTGTGTACAAACAAAAGATTCTTATTTTTTCATATTCTCAAAAGATCTTCTCACATGTAGGATACTTTCAGCATTACATTGTTAATATAAAAGGCAATCAAATAAGTTTAACCCTCGTGGTTATCTCAACTCTTAATGGATGTGTGAAATACTCTTTTAAATTTATATTAAAAATTCTCCAAAGATATGGATATTATTTTAATACATAATTAATCCTCTTAAAACCACTTACATAAGTTTCAATATGTCTCACGAATATGATTTCGACTTTCTAGACACCCGTATCTACATCCCAGATATCTCTCATGAACCAGACTCTCCAGGTAACCATAATCGTGGGTTTAATAATCTTGAAACCCGCTTCCTTCATGAGGGTCGTGTTGTTGACTCTTCTCTTATCTTCGACAGAGACATCAACACATGTTTCCGCACCATAGGCTTTGATTGTCTCTTCACCATTAACGAACCAATTTGCCCACGTTTTGTGTTAGAATTCTTCCGTCAAGTCGAACTCGTACGTAACAAGGATCGTTCTCTCTTACTTTGGTTTTCAATCAAAAACCATAAGGTTGTTCTAGTTCTTTTGCAATTTGCTAATATCCTTCGAATCCCTAGATATGGGCAATGTGCCTATACTAAAGATTGGTCTCTTGGATCCCTCTTTAACTACCGTGAAGAAAACAGTCCATACTGTTCGTACATACCTTCTCCACAAGAACTAACTCATCTTATTCACACTCCTCTTCGTTTCGACATTCTTCATCCAGACATTATTGACACACTTGAGATTCGCCATGAGCTGAAACCTATGGCGGTTATCTTACGTGAAAATTTTTGGAGTCTTAAGGGAAATCGTAAGCAACTTACGACGTTTTGTGCTTATATGATCTACTATCTTCAAAGTCAACAACCATACGATCTCGCTTACATCTTCGCTAAGCGAATCGTACATCTCATTGGGAATAAGAACAAACTTATACCTTATGGGATGTTCCTAACTCGCCTCTATAATCACTTCATTAACTTTCATCGACACTTTCAAGGGCCTCAATATTCACTTGTCAATAAAGTGATGATGCCCCTAGAAAAGGCCTACATATCATCCTTTTTTATTCCAGAATCTGCTTCCAACTATGCACCGTTTGATGATCCAACAAATGAAGAAAATGAGGAAAATAACGGAAATTAGATAAAAGATAGGAATAAAATTTCAACTCAGTATGATCAGTCTTTAAACATACTTGTTGTACTCCTTTTTAAAATTTCATGATTAATAGAAAGCTTGTTCTCACTTTAATGCTTATATGAGTTTCCTATGTGCCCTAACAGACATATATCCTTATATAAATGTTGCCCGAATAACTAGATTTTATAATCGACCAATGAGCAAACTTCTACGAGCCAACTGTGAAAGAAATAGTCTCAGAAGCCGGATCCCTTTGTTTTAACTTTCCGGATCCCTTTTAGAAAGGATCGGGAGGATCCGGGCATACGGAGTGAAAATTTATACCACCTCTCATCACTCTTAACCATTTTAACCGTAGTACACTATTTATTCATCTCCAATTAGTCACATTTGAGCTGCATTTGAGATAGTAGCTCTTTTGATCTCTTATGAATAACTTAATTTTCTACCGAGATATTTATGATTTATTATCTTTAAAATAACCACCATTTCTCAATACCACTTCTTGCATCACCTCCCTCTGTTCATTATACACTTATCTATAATTTAAATAAATTTTTAACAAATTTATTTCCACCCAATCTATCTTAAAATGCTCTAAAACCTATCTTTTAATTCTTATAATTTTTAAAGAATTTCTACTTAAATCCCTTTCTCCTTACTAACGACCACTAATGGCAACCCCTCATCAGTAGTCTTAAAACACTCAGGATTTTCTCATTTAAGACACCTTATCACACTTATTACACCAGAAAACATAGGGCAGCTATAGCTTAATCATAATCATTTCCCTCACCCCTGATCTGTTAGCCGGATCTCTCAACTAAAGCTAGCCGGATCCCTTTTGTAAAGGATCCGCTGGATCCGGGCAAACAAACACAGGTTTGATCATCTAAAACCTTCCAAAACTCAACTTTAACCACTCAAACACTTCACATTACCTTTAACATATCTCTTAGAATATTGTATCATAGTAGTTGAAATTTATGCATGGATATCTTTCCAATTCAAAGGATTTTAGTGGTTTAGGCTCTAATTACCATACTTGATCCTTCATTATTTTAACCACTTGTGTTTGTGCTTCCAAACCACAACTAAACAAACCATCTTCTACTGTAAACTCACCTTCTAAACCTACCTAAAAACATGACTAAGGCACCAAGTGCAAGATCATCCACTTGCAGTCCACCAAGAAAAACCGCACGAATTGAGTATGAAATATCCTTAACCGAAGCCTCACGCATCAAAGCATCTTGTACTAAAACACCTCTATCAAACTACATCAAAACCCTTCCTTCAAATGAGCCAACTCCACAACAACTTCCTTCCACCAAAACAACCTCACCACAACTAACTCCTTTAAATGAGCCAACACCTATCTCAACTCAACCCATACTTGCCTCACCTCTTCAACCTCAAATCCTTTCATTTACCACACCACCTACCACTCCTTACCTTCTAGAACTTCTAATCCACCACCATTGCCCACATTCTCTTCCTTTGAGAGATTGTCAACCCAACCACCATCCTATCACCTAGATGTTGACATAAACATACCACTACCCATAGCAAACTTACCTTCCTCTCCTCCACCCTCTAATGACCCATTTTGGGTTATGAGAAGATATCAACCATCTTAACAATCTCAACCAAACAATGACACGCTTCCTCCCACACATACTTCTCAACCTACACCCGTGGTACATCGACAACCTTTCCATCTAGGTGCTTCTACCTCAAACATGCCTCAACAACCTTCTATCTTAAGACCTCAACAAACAAACCACGATGATACTTATGATCATTGTCAACATGTCCAAACCTTTGTTCATGAACTACGTGATGAAGTGCGTTTCATGTTCTACCATCTCCTTGAACGTCTTGATGACGTCACCAAGCCAAACCTACCCGAAAAACCTTGAAGTGCAAGCATAAGTGGTCTCACTATCCTTAGTCTTAGGCTCATTTTAGTCAATAGAAATTTTTCATGTTAAGATCATTTTCTTAGTTTTTAGAGATTTGACCTTTGTTGTATCATTTCTCTTATGTTTATTAAATGATTTTTCATGACTATGTACTTATGTGAACATATTTGGTGTGTTTATTACTTGTGTTCATATCATTTTCTATCCTCTTCTACTGCTAACTTAACTACAGGTAGCCGGATCCCTGAGTTTATGCTTGGCGGATCCCTTCTGAAATGGATCCGTGGGATCCGGGCAAACTGATAACTAACAAAATTTTTATGCAGCCAACCTTTCAAAGGGACAACATATACTTGTTTTCTAACCATTGTTTTGTAGATTTTAAAAAATACACATGGAGCACTCGACGCCCTCAATGAGGGGGAGCTTTTTTCAAAGCAAAAACATTGCAAATAACTTGCAATGATCATGTTTAGTCTTCCTAATTACATGATGCCCTCTTCAAGAGGGAGCAAACGTCAAGGGGGAGCAACTAAGCACCTTTTTACTTTCTTTGCTCCATATTTACTTCTTTATGCTTCTTAAAACTTGCACTCAGGTTAGTTCCTTTTCGACACTCTTTTTGTTTCAACAAAAAGGAAAAGTGTAAAAGCTTAAATTCAAACTTACGAATTTTATCTTTTTACTTAAAATAATTTTATGTTTTGTCATTAACAAAAAGGGGGAGATTGTTAATGCAAATAAACCTTAAAAACATTTATTTATATGTTACGATCTTCTAATGTTTTGTCGATAACAAACGTAAAATCATTTTAACGAGACAGATAAAATACGTAAACGCTTTGAGCCAAAAGCTTACTAACTCATTTCATTAAACAAACCTTTAACACATTTAGTTAAACAAGTTTACATAAAACCAAAACCGTTTTATAAAAACACTTAAGTAAACTAGTTACTTACATTTTATAAAATACATGTTACTCGGAAATTAACTAGGAAATACTTGGACTATCTATGACCCAAAAACCACTTCCATAACCCATAACCCATGGAGCTTGATCCATAACCCATAACCTATTTGCATGACATCATGCATGACTTCATAATGGGTAAAACCCATGACCCATGATCCAAAGTCCATAACCCATAACCCAAAGTCCATGACGCATGTCCCAAGATGTCTTTGACATCATTCATGACATCACTTAACCCATAGATATTGACCCATAACCCAAAACCCGGAATTGTAACCCAAAATCCAAATTGGTACTACCAGATAGTCGGATCCCTTGGATTACACTAGCCGAATCCCTTTGGGAATGGATCCGCCGGATCCCGGTGAACAGTAGACAGTTTTGCCTACAAATAGTGAGCCATTTCTCACTTACCTCACATACCTTTTAGACATTCCTTCTCTCTATGTTCTAAACTCTCTAACCTCAGATCCAAGGATCTTTCTATGTAGTCTCTTTTTGTGATTCTCTAGGTTCCTTCTAAAAAGGCGAGATCATGACCTCTCAAAGACTTTCAAGCTCGTGATATGAGTTGCTAGGATTCTTCTGTTCCAAGATCATAGAAGTGCATCTTCTTCTTTCTTCTTCTCAAAAGGGTGTTGTAGATGTGTTGAGTCGATTGGTGTAAAAGGACGTTGGATCATTTAGTCATGTTGTGCTAGGTGTGTTGGTTTGGTCCACCATGCTAAGGACCCGGTATCTAGCCTTGTACCGGATAAAGTGTAGGCGACGAAGGTTTAGCTTTACGTCGTGTAAAAGCCCGGTATCTAGCTTTGTACCGAATAAAGTGTAAGCGACGTTGTGAAGGCTTCTCCGCCAAGTGAAAGGAGTTTGTGTTGTGAAGTGTTTACGAACTCTCGAGTAGGTGACTCGGGGAGTGTAGTTGGGCAAGGAAGGTGACCTTGTAGCTGAACCATTATAAATACTTGTGTTGTGGTTGTGTCTCTCTAAATCTATCTCGTAGTTTAGTTTATATTGTAAGATGTTCACATATATATATATATATATATAATATATATATATATATATATATATATATATTATATATATATATATATATATATATATATATATATATATATATATATATATATATATATATATCACACGTATGGATTGAGATTTGGGCCGAATAGAAGAAGATTTTTAGAGAGAGAAGTAGAATGTTGGGAGCCTTTGTAGAGAGAGAAAGTAGTATGTTTTAGATTAGAATGAAAGGTCCAACCCTTCGCTTGTGTGGGAAGGGCTATATATAGTACTACATATGATGCCCTGTGTGGGCTCTGGAGTGAGCTGACAGAGGGTAAAGACCTGACCCACTCCACTAATACTTTAATAACTAAACTATTACTAATATTACTAATGATCCTACTTGCTAGTTAATACTAACAGATACTCGTGGTGACCGAGTCTTCACATGAATAATTGTATTCCTAACAATCTCCCCCTAAGGGAGGTCACGCCGGAAATAATGTTTTGACTTCTTAGCATTTTATCATATGACTATGACTTCCAAGCTTGTAGTTCTTGATTCTTCAAAGTCATTAATCTTTGTGCGTTCAGCAGCGAACTTTTGATGACTGATCTTTTGACTTGGATGATCTTTGAGGTTTCTTTGAGAATATCATCCAACATAATTCTTCAAGTCATCATGCAGCATCTCCTCCATATGAAGTTGTGATTTTGAACCGACATGGTCACACTTTTCTGGATCATGATCTTCCGCATCAGAGTTGCGGAAGCAGTGTAGAAGGTCTTTTAGATATCATGATTTCTTTGATTATGATGATGAAATGTGAGCGTAGGGTGATGAGTCATCATCTTTTAGGCAATCAGCTGCAACCACCAGGGATTCCTGCATACGACAGTTAGCAATAAAACGTCCGGCACTTATAGGTTTAGATTTCGAGATTGTTAACAGCATAGTGTGAAAACTTTCTCTGATCCTTACCAAGGCCGTTCCTAAATCGGAAACCCCCGAGACGGTTTACAAGATCTACCGAAGTACATCAATGATTAGGTGAGTCGCTGGAGTTCACTCCACGACTGTAGACCATTTGTAACCGTCGTGACCACTAAGCGTAATTCACAAGGAATTACCGAAGTGACCTGCTTTCAGGGCTGTTTGATGTTGACCCTGGCAGGAATTTCCATTCAATCACTGAGAATTACATTTGTAAATTCCCTCATGAATGTTCTGGCAGATTGCTAAGATCTGCGTAGGACTCATAAGTTTACACCCGGTGTCCTTAATGTTGAACAACCAGTGTAGAAGTAACATGTGTTCCTATTGAGATCTTTTGATGCATCTCTTGGCTCTAGACTCAATAAGTGCATTTTTGGTTGTCAGAGACTGGAGCGGTGTCTCCTGTTACAATATCAACATAGCTCGCAATGAGCCGTTGATAGATTATGCAGGGTTCCCCGTGAGAATGAAACAAGTCCTTTTAAGAGAACTTGAGTGGTTTAGAAGGTTTAGTGCAGTGCGTCACTGGGTCCATGACGTCTTGTCTTCAATACCGGTGTTACCTTAGTAACCACCAGTAGTATATGAATTAAACCCGGTTTCTGCCCTAAGGTTGAATAATTGGAGGGCCATTTCTTTTAACCCTTTCTCATTTCTTTTCTTTTTAATTCTTCAACCCCTTCTTTCTCCTTTCACATATTACTCTTTTTTTTTTTTTTAATTTAATTATTATAATCGTACCTAAGGACTTTCTAATACTAACTATTCGGTATTGTCCTTGGGTAGATCCCTCCGGCTCTGGTGGATCATAGGACGATTTTTCCTAACCTTAGCCACCTTATAACTTCATGACTATCCTATGTTGCCATTAACCAAATCCTTGAAAAATCTCTCAAAGTGTCTATGATTATGAAACACATTTTGCTAACACTTTGAGAGTTTTATATTTTTCAAAAGCTCCCCCTCAACATGTGCTCATATGTTTTAATTTTAAATTTACACATGTTGGGTGGAGTTCGCACTTTTGAATTGATCCACTTTCAGTGAATATGACCGATTCGAGACACGCTTACATCACTAGTTAGACTAGCTTGAAATTATTACCCGACCTGGTCACATCCATAGAAAGTTTCTTGAAATGAAAAACTCTACTTAGACATATCCTCTTCGAGATACGCTTACATCACTGGTTAGACCAGCTTGAAATTACATGTCCTTTCGATTAATGACAGTTTGTGTTTCATCAATTCATTGGTAAAGTCTGAGTCGTGCACACATGAGATGCCACATCCATTTTGCTATTGCACACCATTTGCTCCCCCTCAATATGTGCATCGATATACGAAAGAGTTTAGCACATATGGGAGAGCTTACACTTAAGTCCAAAGAATCACATTTTCATCAGGTTTCATATTTAAATCACATTCTCTCCCCCGATCAAAAATTTCAAACCTTTTGAGATTTGTGATCCCAATTGATTTAAATAAGTTAGAAAAATGTGGGAGAAAATGTGGTCAGATTTGACATATTCTGATGATGATGCATACTATGCTCCCCCTCAAACCAAGAGAGAGTGTCACTGCTGATGTTGCACAAAGATTAAAAAGGTGTCAGAAATTTGAACAAATACTCTCCTCCTCAATTAATGACCCGCTTTCTATTTAAAGAGCTGTATTCATTCAATTGAGCGTGAAGCATTTTTGAAAATTTAAGTCTAGTTACCACCTTGTGAAACACCAAAACTCTCCTAAAGAATCATAGATGCGAAGAGTTTGTGGTGTAAAGAAGACTTCTCTTCTTATACAAGAAATGATGCACTGAATCGTACATCAAGTCGGAGAAACATGGATATAAAGTAATCCATGCCCGGGTGAAGATCACCCAGTTGGGGAAACAGCCGTCTTTATGGCAACATACTTTCCCCATAATAAAACGCGGGTTGCTATCTGAAGAAATAGCAAGCCATTAGACATGTTTTAACCGGTTAATATAACTTCTGCTCGAGCTTCATTTAAAGACCCGTGTCATTATTGAATGAAATTTCTAGGTCCGTAAATGTTATCAATAAACAGAAGACATGCTTAGAAGAACTATTTTTGGTATTTTTGATTTTTTTATTTTTATGGTTTTTATAGGTTTTATAATTTTCTATTTTCTTTTTGTTTCAAAATATATACAAATATATACAAGGATATGTGAAGCAAATCCATTACTCCTCATTCTCTTCCTGAAGACGCTTAAGGGTCTCTGGCGTCATACTCTTCATGCCAAGTCGCGGGAGAATAAATTGAAACCGTTCTCTCGGAAGTGGCTTAGTGAAGATATCAGCCAACTGAAACTCGGTCCTCACGAAGTAAAGTTCAACCACCCCTTTTTCAACCTGTTCCCTTATGAAGTGATGTCGGATGTCGATGTGCTTTGATTTGGAGTGTTGGACATTGTTGCAGCAAAGAGCTATAGCACTTTTGTTATCACAATACAGAGGAATTTTGTTGTATGCAAAACCATAGTCCGATAGTTGTGATCTCATCCAAAGAATTTAAGCACAGCACGCAGACATGGCGATGTATTCAGCTTCTATTGAAGATATAGACATACTCATTTGCTTTTTAGATGACCAGCTAACCAACTTATCTCCCAGAAATTGAGCACCTCCTGATGTACTTCGACGAGTATCTTGACACCCCGCATGATCTGCATCTGCATAGGCCGTGAGTGCCATGGCAATGTCCTTAGGATACCAAAGACCCATGTGGATAGTCCCTTGAAGGTATTGAAAGACCCGCTTTACTGCTTCCAGATGCTTCTTGGTACGCTTGGACTGGTATCGAGCACACATGCATACAACAAACAATAGATCTGGCCTACTAGCAGTGATATACATCAGGGATCTGATCATGCTTCGAAACTTTGTTTGATCAACTGGGATCCCAGAGAGATCTTCATCCAACTTCGATCTCTCAATCATAGGGGTGTCAACAGCATCACTTGAATCAAATCCAAATTTCTTCAATATTTCATTTGCATATTTGGATTGATTAATAAAGATGCCTCCAGGACTTTGGGAGATTTGTAAACCCAAGAAGAACGACATTTGTCCCATCATAGACATTTGGAACTTAGAACTCATCCATTAGAAAACCTGTCACATTCCCTAGGATCAGACGAGGCGAATATGATGTCATCTACGTAGATCTGAACAAGAAGTAGATGTTTGCCCGATTTCCTAGTGAATGGCGTAGGATCAACAACACCTTTGGAAAAGCCATTAGCCAGAAGAAACTTCGATAAGGTATCATACCACGCCCTGGGTGCTTGCTTTAGCCCATATAGAGCTTTCTTCAAACGGTAGACATGAGTAGGACGATCAGGATTCACATATCCTTCTGGTTGACTGACATAAACTTCCTCTTTTAGATCACCATTCAGAAATGCTGTCTTTACATCCATTTGGTAGACAACCATATTCTGACTGGCAGCATTAGCTAGAAAGATTCTGATGGCTTCAATTTTAGCAACTGGATCGAATGATTCTTCAAAGTCTATGCCCTCTTCTTGACGATATCCTTTTGCAACAAGTCGAGCCTTATTCTTCAGAACATCACCATGCTCATCAATTTCACTTTAAAGATCCACTTGAGAGCGATAATCATTGCACAATCTGGAGCGGGCACTAATTCTCATACTTCAAGTCGGTCAAACTCATGAATTTCTTCTTGCATGGCCTGAAACCAACAGTCTTTAGACATAGCATCTTTGAAATCTTTGGGTTCGATTTTGGAGAGTACAAAATTAAAGAAGCACCACAGTGCATCGGTGGCAAGTTGCTTTCTTGTGGATACCGGACGAGAAGGATTTCCTATGATGTTGTCAATAGGATGATCGGTGGTCCATTTTCTGAGATGATCTTATGGTTGAGGGTATTGAACTGATGTTGCCGAGTTAAGATCCACTGAAGAAGACGTGTCTGTAGAAGATTCAGGAGCAAAGATATTCTCGAATGGAACATCATCAATAGGAGCAAAAGGATTCACCTCAAAAGAATTATCTATTGCAGAACCTTGTTGTACCGAAGAAGACTGAACATTCAATGATGATGGTGAATGACTGACAGATTGTGCTTCTTGACTGACTGAGATAGATACTGATGGGCCATCTGAGTTGTTTTGAACTTGAGCATCAGCAGCTGGAGGTGCAGGTGGTGCTTCAGTTGTAGCATCACCAGTTGGTGGCTCAAAATATTCATCATACATTGAGTCAAACAACTTCTTCAACTCCTCACTGGTAGGTGGTACATAAGGAACTGCAGGCGTGGGATTCTGTACAAGACCTGAACTGATTGGTCCAGGTGTCAAAAGATTAGGAGCGGGTCCAGAACTAGTTTGTCCAGGAGCCGGTTGCTCAGTCAGCTCATCGAACGTAACGTGAATAGTTTCTATGATTTTTCGGGTTCTTTTGTTGTAGATTCTGTATCCCTTTCGATCTGGTGCATACCCAATGAAGAAACCTATGTCTGCTTTAGCTTTCAACTTTCCCACATCTTGACTGTCATTTGTCGGATAGCACAGTGCACCGAACACACGAAGAAAAGAGAGGTATGGCTTCTTGCCATGAATCAGCTCATATGGTGTTTTGTTGTGAATAGTATGAATCAGGGATCGGTTTTGAGTGTAGCATGCAGTTGCAATTGCTTCTGCCCAAAGAAACATCGGTGCTTTGGAAAATATTAGCATGGTTCTCGCAGCTTCCACCAGAGTACGGTTCCTTCTTTCAACCACACCGTTCTGCTGAGGAGTGTGGAACACTTTTCTGGTGTGTTATGCCAATACATTCATAGAAATGACTGAGTTGTTGCTTAACAAACTCAGTTCCATTGTCTGTACGGATGATTCTGACAGTTTTGTTGAGCCTCACTTGCAGCTGTTTGATCAGTTTGATGATAACTTCTGGAGTTACATCCTTGGTTCTCAAAAACTTCACCCACGTAAACCGAGAGTAGTCATCGACTACCACAAGAATGTATTTCTTCCCATTTATACTTTGCACTCTCATTGGTCCGCACAGATCCATGTGAAGGGTGTGAAGAGCTTCCAAGATGGTGTTGACAGTTTTGGGTTTGTGGGTATGTTTCTTGCTTTTGCCCAGTTGATAGGCAGAGCAAAGATGGTCTTTCTCAAACTTTAATCTGGGCATGCCTCGTACAAGGTCTTTTCGAGAAAGGTCATTTATGGTGCCGAAGTTTAAATGATTTAAACGATGGTGCCAAAGCCAAGATTTGGTCTTTGAGGCCTTTGAAAGCAAACAGATAGGAGAGGACCTCATCATTTATTCAATAGAGATGGTGTATAGATTGGTGCCACGACTGCCTTTAAGAAGATCAACACCATCCAATTCTCTGATGAAACAAGTGTGTTTTCTGAATGCAACTTCAAGATCGGAATCACAAAATTGACCAACAGAAAACAAGTTATGCCCTAGTCCTTCCACGTAGTATACCCGGGAGATTACACTGTCACCAACAATGTAATCTCCACAACCCATGATTGCCCCAAAATGGTCGTTCCCGAATCTAACTGTCCCGATGAACTTTTTCACGAAGTTCTTGAGCCGTGAGCGATCCCCAGTCATATGTTTTGAGCAGCTTGAGTCCAAATACCAAAGGACGATTTGTACGACCTGCATTTGAAAACAGAGAACGATGGATAACTGAAAAATGTGGATCCCCACGTACAGCTGGGGTCCGTTTGGTTAGCACACACAAACTATGGAACTACAGAATTCACAGATGCTACTGCATTTACTGTGGAAACTACACTAGAAGTAGCAATTGATCTATTTGTAGGGCACTGTGTCACTAAAGGCAAAATCCGACCAGTTGGCTTCCATTCCTTAACCTTCACTACTTTATGATTATTTGATCTAGTTAAGGGGCACTGATCTCCTAAAGTGAATTTCCTTCCAGTGGGTCTCCATTGATATCCGAAATTAGCAAACGTTCTTCCTGTTGCATTCCAAATTTGCCTACTTATTTCAGTTTTCCTAAAATTATTGACTTGGGATCGTTTATGAGACATCAAAAATGACATAACACAATCATCATGATTACTGGAAATTAAACATTTTTTACATGTTTTACAGAGAGCATTAGAATTCGAATTAATTACATTACTTTTAATAATAGAATCAACACGATTCATTCCATTCATTGCAAACTTATTGTTCCTAGGTAGGGCTTCTACTTTCTTCTCGTGAACACTCTTAGCTGGCGAAGTCCTATCTTTCCTTGCATTGCCTCTAGGATTTGACCCGCAAGCTTTGGTGTCGCAGTTTACTCCTGTAGAAGTAATGATGGGAACATTAGTTTGTCTTACTGTCTCTTGTTTTCCTGATTTTGATGTGCTGGTTTCAGATGTTCTCAGTGGTGCATCAAAGGTTACATGCTTGTTCTTAATCGTAGAGAATGATGCAGCAAATCTATCTCTTGTGTTATCAATCTTAGGACTTGTGCCAATGACATATTCTAAAAGTTCCTGAGACCGTTTAGTAATGTAGCAAGCATCTGCAAAAGCACTATCAAGAGGTTTTGCTATCCTATCCTCTTCTACGATCTCACGCAAGGTATCAAGGCTATCCTTAAGTTGATTGAGATATACTTGGTGGGCAGACCTATTGTTCCTAAGGGGAAAAGGAATAGGCACTACATCAACAGCATACTTACTACAGGCAGAAACCTTTGAAATAGCATTATCACCAGTGATAATTGGCATTTTCCCTTTCACCTGAGTCTTTAGATTCTCGATTTCATTTAACAAAGAAGTTATCTTTTCATTATGACTGTTACGCGCGACTTTAATTGAGTCATATAACTCTTTGAAATGCTGTTTGACTTTTGAATTTTCAGCTCGAAAACACTCATTTTCATGGTGTAGCTTATTGATGGTGTCTTGATAGTGAAAATTCTGAGAATCTAAAGACGACGGTTTATTGGTGCCATACACATCACTCTTGTTTGATTTTAATTGGGCAATTTGAGCCCTCAATTGTCGAATCGTGTTGGTGTGAGCTTGAATTTTTTCATCGCGTTTGCTTAATTCAAAATATGTATCAAATTCAGGAGCATCCGAAGATGTCTTGGCATTTGAGATTTTACATTTTTCTTCTAAGTGTTGATACTTTAATTGCAAATTAAGGTAATCAACCTCTAGTTTTGAAAAGCGTTTAACCATGTTATCATGTTCATCATTTTGAATTTTTTTCATGCAATTTCCAATTCTCCCCCTCAAGCTCAACAATACGATTCTGGGAAGCATTCAATGCAATAGACAGTTCATGAAATTGACATGCAATAAGTGTAGCATCAGTAGCAGTATAAAACACATCCTGGGCAACACATTTAGCAATCAAATTCTCATTGGTGATGAGAATGTTTTTTCTCTCAATCTCTCGACTCTTAAGTTCTATCGCACATTGGGACACTTCGTTTTCCATATCTTTAAATACTGCTTTCATCTCATTCACTTCATTTCTAAGTGTTTTTTTCATACCCTCAAAATGTTCCTTAAGAAGCTTAAAGAATGGGATAACCTCAGTTAAGTAGCATGCTTTGGTGAGTTCAAAACCTCTTTCCCCTTCGGTAATTCCCGTTGGTGTAATTCTCTTCTTACATGTTTTATCAAAATCAGCAAATAGTTGACACAGAACATAGATGCTAATTAGATTATTGCATTATGTGGGAAGAGTTAAAGGAACTAAGTGCGTAGGTGTATTGGGAGGATACACCGTTGCAGCCGCAATTTTCCTAAGGGGTGGAGTTTTTTCCTTAAGTTCATCAGCCTTTCTTTTTTCCATGTCCAAAGACCAAAATATGTTCAGGCGTTAACTTAGTTTGAGGTGCAAAGATAGTCAAATGATTTTGCTCATAGTAATTATGGGGTTTGACTATGACTCGTTTGGCTATACATTTCGGGTCCTTCATTTTTTCAGCTAATCTCTCTCTGTTTCTGTCCTCTATCTCATTACTCTCTTCAAATGATGACACATCAGGGGGGCATGGATAGGCTTAAGCATTTCATTTCCATCATATAACGCAGGTTGGGCTACTTTAGCTATCCTAAGGAGAGCTAATTTAGGTTCACCTACATTATTCTCACTATGCTTATCACACAACTTTTTGTGCTTTTGCATCATTTGAGCAGTTTGTCTGGTCTGGTCTTGTGTGTACAATTTGTTTTCTATCTTATTCTTTAACGTCTTATGTCTGAAAAAATCATTTAGAAGTTTTGATTCTTTTTCTTTGAAATCCTGTTTTAGTGTAATTACACTTTCTTGAATCTCCTGTTTTTGCTAAACAGATTGATTAAGTTGCTTTCTTAAAGAATCTAACTCCTTTTTCAATGTTTCTTCCCTTAAATTATGTTCTGTTACAAACGTACGCATTTAAATATCCATTTTCTGTCCACATTCAGTTAGCTCAAATTTTGCACGTTGTTCATAAATTGCTACCTGATCTTTATATATATTAAGCCTAGTGGTCAAGGTGTCATCAGGGACAAACACAGTGTTCTCATGCCACTCACAAGCATTATCTACCACACTAGCATTATCTACAACACAAGCATTATTTACAACAGAAGATGCACTACTTGCTACATCAGACATGTCATTGTGATTCACATATTGTTCATATGAAATAACATTGTTGTTTCCCATATTAACAGTATCTGAATCAACATCGTCTATCTGTTGTACTTCTGTAAGAATCTTCTGTTCATCTACCATGTTATATGTATAATATAGCTTTAATACCTCAGATATGATGGATGGATTGGAAGAAACAGCTTGATGAGATGATGATGCAAAAGAAGATAGGTTGGCCATAAAGATGGTTTGAGCTGTCGGCTCATCATCAACATCCGAATCAAATGCATCACAATCTTTGGCTTGGAAGATGTTTGGGTCAGTAAGGGCCATATCTTGAACTGGTTGGTCATCCACATCTGCATCAAATGTGTTTCCCCCATCACCAGCAAGGAACAAAAGCTCTTCCTCATCCAGAACTGCTCCCTTTTCCTGAGCTTGCATCAGCAACATCTTGTCCTTGAAATAATTAGAGTTCTGAGGATGCTTGGGCTGATTGCAATTCCTAGCTATGTGTCCCAACCCACAACAGTTGTAACACTTTGCTTGCCTTCCTTGTCCTTGGTTGGCATTTCCACCTCTGTTTTGCATATTCCCCCTACCAACATTCCTTGGATTAACATTTTGTCTCCCCTGAACATTCTAAACAATAATTCTTCCATCTTCCATAGTTGCTTGATTGTGTGGGTTTGAGGATGTTCGAAGTTGGTTGTTACTTTGAGGGAGTGTTGCTCGAAATTGTTGAACAAGCAAGGAGACTTGATTGGAAAGATCATCAATCCTCTGATCAGTGAAAGAATACCCTGAATCCAGCTGGGGGTTCATGGCAGTTGGTGGATGCACTGATGATTGGGTAAATGAAGATTGATTCTTTGATGAAAAGGGGTGATGATAAACTTGATCAAGTTGTGGTTGATTGTATGACCGAACATGTGAGACCAATGCTAGTGGATCATTTGATGTTGTTGTTGTTGGATTAAGTTTCTCTCTGAGCACACGATCATAAACAGCATGCTTTTCATGCTGTTGAAGGTAAGCATATAGTTGTTCATAATTGGTCTCCCTCAGACCTTTGTTGAGCTTGACTGCAGTGACAAATCTGTCCCATTCAGGTGACATGTTGTTCACAAACTTGGAGTTGAGTTGGATGTTAGGCATAGTCATTCTGATGATTCTCATGTCGTTTACCAAGTTGTGAAACCTCACATAGTAATCAGTGATGTTTTCACCAGGGTTCATCTTGAAGTGCTCAAACTCATCATACAGTTGTGACTCACGATCTTCTTTTGTTAATTCTGATCCAGCCAGAAGCATTTTGACGTTGTCCCAAACGGCTTTGGCTTCAGTGTTGAAGTTGATGAGTTTGTAAACATCTTTGGGCAAGCCTTGAATTACAATATTGGAAGCTCGGATGTCAGCATCATACCGTTTCTTTTCTTCCTCATTCAGATCATTGTATTCATGTGGCCTATCAATCCCCAGAGTTACCGTTCCATCCTCAGCAGTAGCCACATCATCACGAGTGGTGCCCATCTGAAATGGTCCTTCATCAATTGATTTAAGAATATTGAACCCATTTTCTTTACCCAAGCAATAGAGTCGAATTCTTTGTGCCCATGACTCATAACCCGTCCTATCAAGCATAGGAGGGCGGGTATCTAACCCGACAGCTTGAATATCATCAGAGGCAGTGCTTGTCATGATGTAGACGGGATTTTACAACTCTTGTGATTTAAACCGAAAAATCAAATCTTTCGCGGGATTTTTTAAAATCAACAAAAGAAACTGTAAACGGCAACCAAGAGTAAACTACAATACTGATCTTCAAAGATTTAAGTTACAGAAGTAAAATCGCAACTGATCAAATCACAACAAGTCAAATCACAGTTTGTCAAATCGCAACTAACCAAATCGCAAGTGTCAACTCGCAACGTCAAATCGCAATAGGTTAAATCGCAATCCGTCAAATCGCAACAAGTCAAATCGCAACTTGTCAAATCGCAATTAATCAAATCACAATTAGTCAACGGTAAGTCAAATCACAAAGATCAAATCGCAGGCACACTCAAATCGCAGGCCCAAAACACACTTCTTCAAATCGCAAAACTTGACCAAATCGAAATAGTCAAATCTCAACCAGAATAACACAAATCGCAAATATCAAGTCGCAACCAGAATACCCAAATCGCAACTGTCAAATCGCAACCGGAACTACCCAAATCGCAACTACCAAATCGCAGGCACTACCGGACAAACCAGTCACTATCTGGTCAAATCGCAACCCACCAAACGCCAAAACAGTTCCTTGCACGTGATTTGTCAACTTTTTCCTTTTGAAGTCAAAAAGTCAAGTCGCAATTCCGATGCACGAAATCGTAACTGCAGTTTTCCAAATATACTCAAATCGCAACGAAGAACACTTTATCGAATGCCAAATCGCAACCAAGAAATACTTTGAAAAACCACACGAATTGACCAAAAGACACCACAAAACGAATAGAACACTCTTTCCAAACACCAAACTAAGCTTATATACTAACCCTAATCAAGAAAGTACAAGCTTTTAACAAATTCAACCACAAACAAGGTCGAACCAAAGTTTTTTCCATAATATCTATTCGAACCAAAACTAACTCAAACCAAAAACTAACCAAAGAAATCCTTGAACATACACTCAAATGAACCTAACCATGGCTCTTGATACCAATTGTAAGATGTTCACAATATATATATCACACGTATGGATTGAGATTTGGGCCGAATAGAAGAAGATTTCTAGAGAGAGAAGTAGAATGTTGGGAGCCTTTGTAGAGAGAGAAAGTAGTATGTGTTAGATTAGAATGAAAGGTCCAACCCTTCCCTTGTGTGGGAAGGGCTATATATAGTACTACATATGGTGCCCTGTGTGGGCTGTGGAGTGAGCTGACAGAGGGTAAAGACCCGACCCACTCCACGAATACTTTAATAACTAAACTATTACTAATATTACTAATGATCCTACGAGCTAGTTACTACTAACAGATACTCGGGGTGACCGAGTCTTCACATGAATAATTGTATTCCTAACATGTATGCTTTTATTTCTATCAATATCCAACATGCCAAAACTAGATTGACATCAGTCGATCTATAAGTTTTAAAAAGAAGTTTTAATTGGTAAAACTATTCAACCCCCCCCCCCTTCTAGTTTTCTACTATGTGAAAATGAGGTAGCTCAGCATCCTTGGAGCATATCTTCTTTCTAGTTTCCTACCATAAGTGTTCAAGCTCTCTGGCCTGAATTGCCCTTTCGATTTCTTTTTTAAGTTCTCTGCAATGATTCGTATCGTGCTCATGATTGACATAAAACTTACAAATTGCTTTTCGATCTTTCTATTGTCCTCTCTCAGAGGCGGAGGGCGCTGCCATTTATCCTTGAGTTCCTTTTCTAAAGCCAGAATTTTAACGGGTGTCTTTGTTAAGGTTTTAAGGAGAACTTCTTGTGCCTCGATCCTTGGATCAGGACGACGTTCTTCCCTTGGTTGATGTGTCTGCCTGGCATCCCGCCTTGCCTGATAGCTTGGCACAGGTTTTCTGCTATTGTTGTTGTTGCTTTTTCCTTTAACTTTTGCGACAATCCTCTTGCTTGTATTTATGTACTCCCTGGATCGTTTTAGCAGTTCTTACCATGTTTTGGGGTTCTGCGAGTATGTTTGATGTAAAATTGTCCATTGGTCATGTTACCAATGAACGATGAGATCTTCTGATCGTCCCTGACTCCTATTGGTATCTTGTTTGCTTCTTCATTAAATCTTTTAGTGAAGTCCATCAGGTGTTCATCATGAACTTGCTTGATGAATTACAGGTTGACATTGTGGAAACCGTAGAGGGGGGTGAATACATTTCCATTTAAAAACTTAAAAACTTTTGTATCAAACACCCGATCAAGTGTGACATAATATGAAAAGTGTCAACACTAGTCTTACAAGAACTAGAGATAATATAAAGCAACAAGTAAGGCATGTCACATTAACACAAACTTAGACATATTAGTAATAACATGCCATGACACAAACACAACTAACATGATATAAGCAACAAACCACACAAATATAAATGCAATGCAAAGTATAAATGTAAAGCGGTAAATGCAAGAATAAACATAAAGAGATAAGTAAAGAAAGCGCAAAACGGACACGAAGATTTATAGTGGTTCGGTCACGAAGATTCATAGCTAGTTCCAATCTCACTCACGATCTACCCGAACCTCACAAATCACACAAGCTACAAGATCCACATGATCTACACTCGATCTCCGATACTCACGATCAACCCGATCTACTCACGATCAACCCGATCCTCACGATCTACACGATCAACCCTATCTTCACACGATCTACCCGATCTACTCACTATCAACACAAGCTACACAAGATCTCCCCGATCTCTACTAGATCACAATCATCCACACAAGATGACTAAACAAGACAGTGACAACTTGATGTATGTCTAGATACAACAAGTAAACAACAAGTAATGCAAGTGCACTACACAATGACTCTAACACCTTGTATCTTCTTGATACTTTGTGTTCTTCTCTTGGACTAATAGAGGAATGAAGGTGATCTTTGGTTGGATGAAGGAATCACTCTTAAACAAAATAAAAACTCTCTAAATGATCAAAGAAAGTAATCTTACTAACAAGGGATTAGACCAGAGGAAACTGACTGGAAAAATCAAGTTGGAAGTGTAAAATGGTCCACTATTTATAGGCAAAGAAAATTTGACCGTTACCGAGGGACGATACCATTAAATTTATCACGGTACAACTAAATTTAGTGGTACCTTGCCAGATAAAAACGCTCCCATTTTTTTTTAGTGGTGAAAGTTTATTTGGGGAAGTTTGGAGCTGTTTTGGGGGGAAAATAGCTATTGGGATTTTTAAACTTATTTTTCCAATTAAAACGTTTCTTTTTAATTCAAAAATAATTGGTAAAATGTATTTTTGAAAAATGTTTTGTCACATTAAAATGTGAAGTTTAGAAAAAAAATATTTCTTTGATCATCCGTCAAGTTTAAATTTGTTTGTTCATACCTTGAGTGATTTACGTCGGGATGAAAATCTACGACTCTGTTGAGGCATACTTGATACGTCGAGAGATGTTGATGTAAGTATGCGTTGATGATTTGTGTTTACAAGTAACTTGCGCATTTTTCGTTATGCATTGCATGTTACATGTTTGTCATTATTAAAACCGAAGAAACCTTTTAGTTTAAATATCGTAATACTTGCACTAACAATCTCCCCCTTTTTGATGATGGCAAATATGTAAACCGTAACACACAGTAAAATGTAAAAGTTACCTGTTTACACTCCCTTCTCCCCTTTTTTTCGAATCAAAAATGTAGTTGAGCTCTCCCTTGAACTCAATCCCTACACCCCCTTATTACACTACTTTTCTTTCTCCCCAGAAAGGCGAGCTTGCATCATCCCAGAGAATTCTTCTATCACCACTGTTAAGACGACCCCATGCTATGTATTCAAATACTTCCGAACTCCCCCTAGCTCAATGTTCCCCTATGGTGATTGAGTCCCCTTGTTTATTTACCTTAGTATCTAGCGGATCCATGGATTAAATTCTTACAAAGGTTTTTCCTACATCAAGGGTTAGCTCCATGCAATATAATATATAAAAGAATAGGAGCAACATTATAGGGATAGAATACTTTTAGCAAGACATGCAAAGGTTAAACTAAGTTAAAGTGTAGCTACAAAAAAAATAAGTTTGATGAGGTATGTGAGCATATCAAAGTATGCTAGAGGTTAGACACGTGATGAAAGTGTGCTAAAAGGATAAAAGCAAAGAAGAAAGCCCAAGAAAGTTGAGCGACCAAAAAAAATGAAAGCATATTGCAATTCAAAGACACTTGAGTGGCACAACCCGACCGAAAACCTAAGGTTTAATTGTTCAATCAATCACACTAACAAAAACGAGATTCGTTCATTGACTGACACACAAAATGACTTCTTCCAAGTTGTCATTGGGAAGGCGAGTTCTAACAAACCTTTTGAATGACATAATCATCTACCTAAGATGATTGGTGTTAAGGATAGTTTGTTGATAAAACATACTCTAAATGAGGTAGATATATGTCACTAATATTATGACAAGTCATGTCATAATATAGACTCGAAGAAGAAATAAAAATGAAAATGAGAGCGATACGCACCTAGATGCGAATGGAAATAATTCCATAAGATGGGAAAATGTTGGATTTGACCTTCGAGAAAAGGTGTGCAAAGACGGTTCAGATTAATATATCATTTGCACTGACAATGAGATGCATGATATATTTTAAAGGAGAAAAGGATGTGCATGTGATCCTATGGAGGGTAAATTTCTCTAACGGGGTTGAGGTAACGAAGTTCTAGAGTTCTAGTTTTGGATAATCCTAGTTGTGAGTTAGAGATGATTTGGTGTATGAAGGATTTTGTGTGATTGTGTAGTTAATACACATTGGGTATAATGATTGTGAGGATTGAAGGTTATTGAACTAACTATTACTATCAAGAGTGAATGATAGTTGTGAGGTTTGAGTGTAATGATCGATGGGTTGAAGGTTCTTAAACTAAATATCCCTGTCAAGAGTGAAGTTTAGTTGTAAAGGTTGAGTGTGATGATGAATGATATTAATGTGAGGTTTGATGTGAGGGTTGAAGGTGTTTGTATAGAACAATTATCTAGGTGGTGACAAAGAGTAGAGGTTAGGAAGCTAGAACCGATTTTGGTTTTGTGACTGAGGTTTTGCTAAGTAGTGGGTACTTATGAGGTGAGTGTTTTAGTAGGGAATTCTAGGGAATAAGAACCACATTTGTGTGTTCTTGAGAGTGTTTGGTGAAGGACTATATGAGTGTGTTTTCGCTCCCCCTTAATCAATAACCATCCGGAAAAGATGTGTTGGAAAAAGAATAAAAAAATAAAGAGGAAAACAAACGTTGACGGAAGCGATGAGCTTAGTAACGTTATGACAAGTGGTGGATAGCATACAATACATTTCACCTTTGAAGTTACGTAGCTCTTCTCAATCATTGTGAATATTCATATGATGAGGCATGTGATTACGTAGAAATGTGCTAAGGGTTAAGAAGATAGAATCTTCAAGGTTTTGGAGTTTTGATAGTACTTTTGAAACTGTGAGAATTGAAAACATAATAAGTTGTCTCAGCAGATAACGGTCCGACGGTACCGTTAAATTTAGCAGTACCGTCCCCTATTTAAGGGTACCGTGACCTGCTGAGGTCAGTTTTGACCCAAAATTTGATTTTCGACAAAGAAATTTCACATATGTTGTGATTTTTCTGGACCTTAGATTAAAGGAATTTATACCAAATAAGTCTTTTATGAATGAATCCAACGGGATTCGATGAACGTTGATCGAGAACGGGAGATAACATTTAAATGCATTTCACAAATGAAATATACTTTAAATATTTCGGATAAAATATTTAAGTTGTCATTGGAATTTAAGAGGATTTTACGAATAAATCTCGCTGATTTAATGAGACTTTTTGGCACGAGGAGAGAATTTATACCTAATAAATTCTTTTTACGAGATGAACGAGACTAGATGAGAAGAGATGACTTTAATATGTCCAAGGAAATAGGTAAGTAGTCATTAGAGGGATATGAATGATGACTTTAATATTTCCAATGAAATATTTAGATAGTCATAAGACGAAATTCGAAAGATGTTCTTGAACACACGTAAATTATGAAATTCATGGAGTGTGTTCCATCATTCCTAGACCTAGATGTAGATAGTTGAATGGTTCACGTTTGAGAGGTTTGGCTAATTTACGGATTTTGATGTGCTTCGCACGCGAGTGTTTCATGAGGTTTTGAAAGGCGTATGGTGCTGATTCGCAGCAGGGTTTGGGATCTAAAAGAATGAAGTATTTAACTGACACAACGGTGGTAAATGTGGGGGTGAGAATCGATTTGGAACATAAAGATGGCTTAAAATTGATTGAGGTTTGGTGTTTTTATGGTGATTGATGAGATTTTTGGGATGAACATCCATTGTAGTTGCGAGATCACCGCACGTTGGTAGGTGATCAAGATTGACAACGAAAAAGAAGAGACTCAAAAATATCAATCTTCGTATAGGCATATTGCCCGTTATTCAGAAGAAAGAGAGTATCAACGGACTCTTAGCTTGATAGGATGATACGTTGGTTTTCTACCCTAAAACCGATGGATAAGTTTGATCCTCATTATCTATGAGGTGAGCTTGACACAAAGCACGATGACAAACCTATGGGGATAAAAGGAACTAACGGAAATGACTATACTTGGTCTTAAGAAGTGTATATTCACACGAGGATGAACGGAACTACTAATCACTTATTTAGTAACTCATGAGTCCTTTGTCACCCGAAGGTTGATGTTAGCTTTTAGCTTTTGGATGAGCGTTTTAACATATGTTGTTAAAATTCTTGAATATGATGTTTCAAATATGACATTTAACAATTGCGATGGCAAATTAAACTTACTTGAATATTTCGGATGAAATATTTAAGTTGTCAAACCTACTCCGAGTTCTACTAGGTTTGTATCTAACCTCCCCATGAAAAAAGGGTGTATTACTTGGAAGAAAGCAAAATGATGACCAAGGAATTAGGACAATTTTGCGACTACTTTAACTTATAGATTTTGACACTAGTGTATGACTATATGACGTCTAAGAGTTCATAGTGATAGGCATACCTAATTCATTATGTGCCAAAATGACATAGTGTGGGTGCAGAATTTACAAAAAAATCATGTAACATGCACATAAGGAATAAATACAAACATCATGCAAAACATGATAATCATTTAGCATTTAAGAGCATGAAGACATTCAATCATATCTTACGAGAACATGTTATCATTTTGAAACACATATGTGGGATGCAAGTAATCTAGGTTCGCTAAGGAGGATCTTATTACTACTTGTTCAAAATGAAATCCTAATGGGAGATAAAGTTCACCGATGTAAACTATCTTTAGTCAACTGTGGGAATGAAAAATTTTCAAGTTAGAGAATGAGTATGAGACTATCACTAGTGGTGCTCAATTCAGGCTAAACATGACCATTTTTACGGGTTATACCACGAACCCAACTCCTCTCCTTCAAGCAATTCAACCGTTAGGGTAAATTAAATTTCTAGTGCGATAGGTTCTCCAGTAGTCATTCTCATGTTAGAAAAATTCAAATTCTTATATATGCCTATCGAAGTAAAGCAAATATGATATTAGCTTATTTCGCTAATAAATGGCCTAATATGACTCAACTAACCATATTTTGAAAGTCGGTTAAGGAGATGACATGTCTTACACAACTCCTAACAAAGGCAAGCAAGATGTTTTAATTTCGTTTTTGAGATTTAGAGGTTATTTTGTGGAGATGGCGCATTTTATGATCTCTTGGATAACATCTTTGTTTGTTGAGTTGTTACATGTTATTTTAACATGATTTGGTTTTTTAGAACCAAGAAATGCTCTAATTTGATACAATGTAGAATCTACTACATCGAGAGTGTTTCAAGAATGCTCCTTTGCATATCTTGAGGGAAAAAAATCTAGTAAAGGTTAGTTACCTCAATAGATCTTGTGAGTATTATATGATGTATGATTGAAATGAGACATATTGTATCTTTCAACAAATATGCTTTTCTAAGAGGAAACTTATCACTCTTACGAATGCTTAGTAAAACAAGTATTTTAGTGTATGATCAATTTTACTTGATTATGCCATGACACATGTTGTATTGGGTTATTACTCAAATCTAATATCCTATATTTGTTAAACAGGATGCAATGTATTCTCTTGTAACATAACCATTCATGTTACAATGAAAATAAGATGCATATGATATAAGTTATCCTTTGTCAATCTTTTGATAAGATAAATACATGTGATATTCTCGAAGATTGATGACATACATAATAGTTAATAACATATTATGTGTGACACTTTTACTAGACATGTGTTTTTGAGTGTTGAGTCGTTCATGAGCAAAGTTTACATATGCTGTTTGTTTGCTCGTGTTTTGTTTTTCGGAAATGACACATTTACTAATTGCATTGCAAAGTAAATTACTTGAATATTTCGGATGAAACATCCAAGTTGTCAATCTTACTTAGTTGTGTATTTTATACATCTTTTAAACATATTAGTTTAATGATTGGAACACAACCATTGGACAAGAAGACTCAATATGACATTTTCAACACAAGTATGAGTTATGATCCAATGCATATTATTTTCGTCTTGAGAGGACCTCATTATTTTCATAACAACCGAGTGTGATTGAGTATGTAGATTCAAGATAATATATTTTATTATATTTTGATGTTATCTTGAAGCTAGACAAATAATGACTCCAATTTCATGTCCATACTCGAAAACTTGTCAATTAAATTCAATGATGATATCAATCATAATTTGAATAATGAATTGATATGTACTCGAAATCTTTCTTGACACTCACGATCACTCCCTTTAAAAAGAAAATAAAAATTTAAGGAGTGTGTTCCATTTATTTTAATACTAGTTGTATGTGTGAGGTTAATGACATATTAACTTACTACTTCGAGATTGTCATTTATTTTTATGTGTGAAAAAATATTTATTGTTAAGTATAATAGTCTTAGTTTTCGACATATCATGAGTATAAAAATAATTATCTTAACTATTTTTGTACAACATACGTAAAATACTAAATGTTTAAAACATTTTGTGTGTGTTAGATTAATGCAAGTTTAATACATTTTCTTTTACTTAAATACTAATGTATTAATATGATCTTTTATCTTGTTTAGACAACCCATGGTCAAACAAGACAAAATGATGTAATGTTTTAGAGATCATGTTACGGATTTAATGAAAGTGTTAAATATTTTGAGGTGATATATTTTTTACACTTAAACCTTTGGAGAAATAATTGTGTAAGACAATATCTTTCGACACACAAGATCAACCAACTTTGTTTCCATTCCTAAGAAGGTTACTAAAGCATTTTAAAACTTGAAAGATGTCAAAAACACATATGCAAGAAAAGTGGTCTATGCCTATATGCAATGCAAAACCGATTAGGCAACTTAGTGCAAAAAGTCTAGTCTAAGTCCTATTGACGCATAAACCGAAAAACTAATAATCAACACATAGCAACAAGGCATGTAAAACGCTTGTGATTATAGATATAATTAGCTCAACCAAAGATAACTATAATCACTCAAAAATATTAACTAACAATACTAGGACACAAAGAAAGACAAATAACCATTTAGCATAACAGACAAAAATACTTATCGTCATTTTGTGTATTAAGTATAACAATGTATACTTAGCTTGATTTTATTTTAAAATTAATTAGTTTCCACCCCATTTCAAAATTTGATCAAGTTCAACACTTTGAAAATATAAATACATCAACGTAAGATGTTCTCTTGGTAATTTGACAAAAAAATTGCACAATCGGCATGACCGGAAAAGACTATTTGTTATGAATCAAAAGCTTTCATAAATTTAAATTTACAATCGATTCCTAAAATTATTTTTAAATTAAAGTAGACTCAATTACGTTTAAAACGATAGGTGGCACGACTCCTACGGACTTATGGTTGATTTTATATGAATTTCTGAAAATGACTCAGTTATGAGAAACAGACAGACAGATACACGGTACCGATAAATACCCTACGGTACCATTAAATATAATGGTACCATCCAACATTTAGTGGTACCGTCCACTGTTATTACAGTTCTGTCCCAAATTAATTTTCTGATTCGACGTAACAAAGAAACGTAAAAATTTAGTAAACTAGATACCGAACATGTAGAATATGTTAAGCATCATTTCCACGTTTGGGACCAAGAAGATATTTACGAGAATATTTTTACTACAAATTAAATAATTTTCCCAAACGGTCATTTCAAAATCGTGTTACTTTACGACTTGTTTTAAAGACATTACTGGAAACTTACAAACTCTATTCTTTTATTTTTTTAACAAAACCTTCAAGCTAGTATGACAAAGTATATTTGACAACAAAACTTGTAAGTATTATGCAACTAAATACTTTTCATATTTTATCACCTTCATTGGTAATTTGGTACATGTATCGTACTCAATTTTGAAAACCATTTGTTTTAAAATTTTGAGCGACGTGGCTCTGATACCAATTGTGGAAACCGTAGAGGGGGGTGAATACGTTTCCATTTAAAAACTTAAAAACTTTTGTATCAAACACCCGATCAAGTGTGACATAATATGAAAAGTGTTAACACTAGTCTTACAAGAACAAGAGATAATATAAAGCAACAAGTGAGGCATGTCACATTAACAAAAACTTAGACATATTAGTAAAAACATGCCATGACACAAACACAACTAACATGATATAAGTAACAAACCACACAAATATAAATGCAATGCAAAGTATAAATGTAAAGCGGTAAATGCAAGAATAAACGTAAAGAGATAAGTATAGAAAGCGCAAACCGGACACGAAGATTTATAGTGGTTCGGTCACGAAGCTTCTCTTCGCCCTACTCCACTCCTCGAGTACCCAACTCAAGAGTTACTCCACTAATCAACAAGCTCCCTTCTCGGCGGAGAAAACCATACAACATTGCTTACAATATTTTCTGACACTAAGCTAGATGCCGAGTTCTTCTTCGGGTACAACCAAACCCGTTATGTTTTATGGCCCAACATAACAAACCTTGTGTTTTAAGGCCTAAACACATAAACCGCGTCGCTTACATTATTTTCCGACACAAAGCTAGATGTCGAGTACTAATCTAGCTAGTACCAATCTCACTCACGATCTACCCGATCCTCACAAATCACACAAGCTACAAGATCCACATGATCTACACTCGATCTACCCGATCTACTCACGATCTACCCGATCCTCACGATCTACATGATCAACCCTATCTTCACACGATCTACCCGATCTACTCACTATCAACACAAGCTACACAAGATCTCCCCGATCTCTACAAGATCACAATGATCCACACAAGATGACTAAATATGACAGTGACAACTTGATGTATGTCTAGATACAACAAGTAAACAACAACTAATGCAAGTGCACTACACAATGACTCTAACACCTTATATCTTCTTGATACTTTGTTTTCTTCTCTTGGACTAATAGAGGAATGAAGGTGATCTTTGGTTGGATGAAAGAATCACTCTTAAACAAAAGAAAAACTCTCTAAATGATCAATGAAAGTGATCTAACTAAGAAGGGATTAGACCAGAGAAAATTGACTGGAAAAATCAAGTTGGAAGTGTAAAATGGTCAACTATTTATAGGCAAACAAAATTTGACCGTTACCGAGGGACGGTACCACTAAATTTAGTGGTACCGTGGTACCGTGCCAGACAAAAACGCTCTCATTTTGGTTTTTAGTGGTGAAAGTTTTTTTGGTGAAGTTTGGAGCTGTTTTAGGGGGAAAAGTAGCTGTTGGGATTTTTAAACTTATTTTTCCAATTAAAACATTTCTTTTTAATTCAAAAATAACTTGTAAAATGTATTTTTGAAAAATGTTGTCACATTAAAAATGTGAAGTTTAGAACAAAAAAATTATTTCTTTGATCATCCGTCAAGTTTAAATTTGTTTGTTCATACCTTGAGTGATTTACGTCGGGATGAAAATCCACGACTCTGTTGAGGCATACTTGATACGTCGAGAGATGTTGATGTAAGTATGCGTTGATGATTTGTGTTTACAAGTAACTTGCGCATTTTACGTTATGCATTACATGTTACATGTTTGTCATTATTAAAACTGAAGAAACCGTTTAGTTTAAATATCATAATATTTGCACTAACAGACATAATCGCCGGTGTACTCCTTTCTAGCTTGGAAGTTCTTGATAAACTTTTACTTAAGATCTCTCCATCCCGTTATGTTGTTTTGTCGATGCATTTAAACCAAAACAACTGCTCGTACTGTTAAGGTGCGCTGAAATAGGTGACATGTGTCACAATTCGTACTTTTCAGGTTATTGTTTAACCAATTACTTTTACTAACTATTTTAATTTCGTGGAAACTAACTTTTGCGAGTAACTTGATAGGTTTACTCGCGTACGTCGTTAAACGCACATTAACTTGAACCGAACCTAGACTATGTTCAGTCTACATGTTTTAGGAATTTTACATTCATTTCATGCATATTTTATATGTCGTCTTATTATTTTTCCATTCTTACGTAAACTTTGCACATTTTATGTTTTACGCGTTTTCAACCTACGTTTTTTAGTTTTAACGACATTTAAACACTCCAGAAAGCTCGTGTCTCACCTAAAATATTAAAATTAGTTATTTTGTCAATTTTGAACATTTTTATAAGTTTCATATTTTTTACTTACCCGGTATTTCGTTTTCGCGTTTTTAAGGTATTACATTTAAATTAAATGCAACTAATACATAAATACACCTATTATTAATCAAAATACTTACAAAATACATAATTATGATTGTTTTCTTCCCTATGGATGCCCCCCTCCTTTTTTCACATATCCTACGTACCATACAAAACTCTCTAATTTGCAATCATTTTATTCCTAAAACTAAATCTCTACACTAATACCTATATACAAGATACTTACACACACACACACAAAGAAAAAAATAAAAATAAAAAAAATAAAAAAAACAAAAAAACAAAAAAAAACAATGATGCTAGTGTGCAATCCATAACCCCAGGCCCCACTCTTTTCCCCACTTCCCCATATCCATTCAAGTCTCATGCAATCTCGTCATTTCCTTTTATCACCAAAGCTACACACTAACTCAACCTTATATCTCTTACATCTCTTCACTTTCATTTTAACAAATCAAAATCTCTCTTTGCCCTCTCCTATTGTGTCAAAAATTAGCGAGTTTCTGGGTTTGGATAAAAATATAAGGTTGTAGATCTATTTCTTAGCTTCGATTTTCCAGGTGGCTCGTTCCGTAACAACACCTGATGAATTAATTAGAAATTATTTTGTAAAAGTGTTCCAGTTTTGACTAACAGATTTGAAACGATAAAAAGTCAAAACATTTGTAAAAAACCCACTATTGGTGTTCAAACAGCAAATGTAAATGACACTTTAACTTAAACGTGGCTTTTTGAACCAAGTCAAACGGAGTTGTAGATCAAAATATATTGCCGTTTTCGTGGGACTGTTTGTTGCTGTTAATTACCAGCACGTACACTTAAGGGTATTTTAGTAATTTCACTCATCTTATGCAACTTTTAAGACAGTAGGACCCACAAATATGATTAGTACATTCAAAAACCTTTCAAAGGACGTAAAAACCAAGTCATAACCCTTTACGGTTTATGAGAAACGAGCTTGACAAGTCGGGTAAATTATATAAAACTAAATCGCATTTAAATCTAGGGCTTGTAAAACTTTAGTAACTTGTCATTTTATAAACTTAATAACCACTAAGTAAAATAGTATAATCAATGTGGGAATTTTATAAAACTCATTTGCATACTTATGTTGTTACTTATTTATAAACCTAAGACGCGCCCTTATATTCTAGGTTGCTCTTAAGGGTTTTCTCGGCTTCCCGACACTTATTTGGACTTTTTTATTTCCACTTGCCTGAGGTGAGTTGATAGCCCCACTTTACTCGTTTAACTGTTTTATAAACTCCTTGGGGGAGATACATGCTACTTTTTACTATGGACACAAGTGTTTGAAACTGTATGCTTAACCGAACTTATTATTGCCTAAGTACCAATATTGCCAGAAAGGCCCTATTATCATTAAACATTAATTACTATGTGTAAACGCGAATGCTGTGGATAGATCTATTAGGATTGACGAATCATGTCTGTGTTGATTGGATAGATAACTAGACGCACTGTATTTGAGAAGCTAGGTAAATGGAAAATTACCTACTGGGGCAATTATTATTATATCAATTTATTGATACTCCTGTTAACGTTTTCGGTGTCATGAGCTTAGTGTAGTAATAAATGCTTTATGACTATTGTTGGTGATACAATTGTTTCTATAAAACTGAAATCTTGTTGTCCACTACTTTAACTATAAACCTATGAATTTCACTAAACAATTTTAGCGACTTTTTAGCATGTTTATCTCAGCCCCATAAGGCGATAGCATTGTTGGAGCATTAGAGTCTTTGGCATATTTTGAAGGCTTTTATGCACTCATGTTTTCCATTCGATAACACTTTGCAAAACATTTATGTACTGTTGTATTTTGGGACCTCTCTTTTGTTGTTACTCTGATTATTTATCGAATAGAATATTTTTAAAACGTCTCATTTAGAGGTTGTTTTCTATTACTATGTCTTCGTATTATGGAGTAATACCCTCAGTTGTCTTCCGCTGCCATAGTGAATTTTGGGGGTGTTACAACATGCCATTGGACTATTTTAGGCATTTGTTTATGCCGCACATTCGAATTGCTAGATGTATAAATCGGGATTTGCGACTCCATCATACATGCATAAGTCAGTAGGAAGCTTCAGGCATACTAGAAATTGGTATTCCGCAATCCTGGTCATTAGTGTATTGAACAGGTCTATGGAGGAGGCTTGTTGTTGTGAGCTTTGTGCCTGTTTGGACATGAGTAATATGGTTGCCTTAGTGTGCTGATATCCAGTCATAGGGTGTGTAGGCCCGCCTGGGTATATGTGTTGTTGGTGATATTGAGTTTACATTTTTTAAGTTGCTTATAAAGTTGATTGCAAAATGTTTTGTGATCGTATAATGTTGTAACTAATTGGTTATGATGCTTGAGGTACTGGCTAATTTCTAGGATGTTGTGAGTTTGTGTTTATGGTATGTGTTTGTGATCCTTCCTGGCCTGACTGTTGGTTTCACGCATTAACCTATCTAGGAAGGCTATGTGCGCTAGATTTATATAAATGCTCTCATTTTTTACTTCATGTACAGACGTAGAACTCGACCTTATGGTGAGAAGTGTTACGAAATGGTCATTTTGTCTTGAGGTGTTAACAGTGTTTGGTGGTAGACTACATGGAAATGAGGTAATGGTCATTGTAGATGGTTGAGATATGACACTGTGCTTTTTTTGCATTAGAGTTTCTCGTCCATCTTCCGTGTTAGTGATATCCTCAGGACCTGTTATGTCGGACGCAGGTGGTGGTGGTGGAATTTGTTGATCCGCTGTTTTTGTAAATATGAAGTTTGGAAATGAGATTTTTGTTAAAAAAAATAAATGATAGATTTCTTGCTTTTGAAACAGAGATATGTTTTGTATATTGTGTTTTCCCGTGATGAAGTTTTAGAGTTTATGTTTTGAAGAGGTTTTACGAGTGTTTTTGGTCAGAATATTATGTGAGTTTTTAATAAAACAAGGTTTTTGGTGGTTAGAAAAAGTTTTTTGGTGAATTAGAATTTTTTTAGGGGAACGAAAAAGTGGTTTTTGTGGCTATATTGCTTCTTGTAGCACGGATGAGACCATGTTTACATAAGATAAGTATTGGGGGTGGAGGTAGCTAATCAGTTTGGTTCCCACGTACCGTAAGGACCTGAAGGTGTGACTGGAGTCACGAGTTTGGGTAACACTCATGGTGTAGCTATTGTGTGAATGTGTCAATTCACTATGTGTGTGGAAGTTGGTCCATTCATTGGAATGAACTTACTATTTATAGGGATGGTCCTAGGGTTTCGTGTCTCCCAGAAGTCCATTGATGGTTTCAGGATGGTCCACGTGGTGGACATCCAATGGAGGAGACATGAAAGACATGTGGTGTGTTTCTCTTGGTCTTGCTGGGAACATGGAATGACTCATACATGATAGTAGCAATATCTCTAAGCAAAGAATGAGGTAGTGACATGTTTTTTCTTACTGAAACGGTCCTGGGAAGGTTCCCACTCTTATCGTTGCCTGAATGCCTTTGCCAGGCATTTGAGCCTGGCCTGGGGTTTGTTTCCCTGGCATAATATGATGAGTTTTAACCGTTGTTAGGCCTAGCTAGAGCGTGTGGACCTTTAGTTGATTGGGCTGAAGGTCTTATACGTTATCAGTCACCTAGATCTAATTTATATCTAGGGAATTAAAGCAGTATAACACTTATAAATTTAATTAACCATATATATCCAATTCGTCTAGATCCAATTTAACTAGGTTTATCTGTTGGTCATTTAGTAAACCTAACCTAGTGTGACCCTTGTGCTAGTAATTGCATTTCTAGGTTAGTTCTAATGCTAAGATGCCCTCCTTTGAACGCCCGAGATTAGGTTTACTTAAATTGGGAACTTTGGGTAATATATGAGTAGGTTAGGTCAGGTCAAGTTATTTAGCCTTTGTCTTGATTCGCCTATAGGAGGTGTCCCTTGATTAACCATGTTAAAATCACCTCAACTTAAGAATTAGTTCTGCGTACTTGCATTAATTAAGTTGTTAGTGTGTGTGAACCATAGGTGGATTATCCCTAAGTAGTTTCCCTTATCCCCCTGCTTGTCATCTATTTTATTTTAATTGCATTTCTTCCTTTTTTTTTCTCACCAGTAATCCAATCCAAAACCCCAAGACCTTTAACTGCTTTCAAAAAATATAAAAATACCAAAAATAGCCTCATTCTGTAGAGCACTAGGAGTCCGCCTTCACCTGCTCCTAGTTATTCCCCTAAAGAACGAACTTCCTCTGTGTATTTCCCTTTACTTTGCTATATTGATTAGGTACATTGCCTAGAGGTTGAAAGCTTGACCTCGCATCATGTTTTTATTGTAAGTACACATGTTATCTCACATGTGTAAGTGATAAGGATTTATTTGGTACCTTTTTAAGGGGTCATTTAAGCCCAAAATCATATAAATATGATCAAATATTTCCTCAAATCGTTTCTTTTCATATTTTAGGTACTTGGGACGAGAATTCTGGAAATTGACACTTTTTGGACGTATTTGTACGAAAAAGTGAAGAAAACGACTAAGTCACAAAATTCTGTCAGACATGGGAGTCTGACGGCGTCACAAGCTACAACGTGACGCCATCATTTGTTAATCATGCTGGATTTCTAGTGGAAAGCTACCAAATGACACTTCAGAAGAATCTGAGGACACTATAACCTGACGCCGTCAGGTGTTAATTGAAGATGGGAGTCAGGTTTTAAGCTAACAAGAGACGGCCCAGATAGCTTATCAAGTGACGGCCTCAAGTCATTCCTGACGTCGTCATAACAGCGACTTGAACAAGACGAAACCCTAAACCACGGCGAGCTGACGGCGTCACACTTTGCAAGTGACGTCGTCACAATTGTAATCCTATATATCTTTTCGCATGTTTTCATTATTAGAGAGACATATTTGGGGAATATCTTAAAGTTGGGTTTTGGGACGAATTTTATAGCTTTTGTAAGGCTTTCAAAGCCCTTGAACTTCATGTTTCAATAAAGATAAGTATCGCTTTAATCATTCGATATGTCTATGTATTGTTTGATTAATTGTTTATCTTTTCTTTGCTTTAACATGCTAGCTTAAGTTTATTTGTGTTTGCTTAGATCTAGTGAAACCTAGTTGCTAAATATTTATTTGTCGTCTCTTGTTTAGTTGATTGCCTCGCGTTAGGCTAAGAAAACTGGCAGACCTCTTATATGTAACAAGCTTGAACGTCTTATAAAACGCAACCATAGAGTGCACTACTGGTTTTTATCGTTGTATTTATTGCATGAATTGCGGCTTGTAGATCCTAGAAAACTTCATAGAATTTAAGGTTTTTAGGGGAGACTAAGATTCATAGAGTTGGGGACTTCGGCACCTCCCCACGACCGATATTAAGGAATACAACGCTTCAAATAAAACAAGGACGTGACAATTCGACAGATCAATAGGAGATAACTAGGGTGTAATTAAATCTAAGTAAAAACGTTTTTCTCTATCATAAGAAGTTATCCAATTTACTTTTTCTCATTTATTTTTATTTAATTCAGTTATTATTTGTTTTGGGTTAGTTAACTAGCAACTAATTCCGCCCACTCTTCTAACACCCAAGATTTTTACTTCTTTTATAAAATATAAAAAATTACAAACAGATTCATCCCTCACCTCTAGACCTATCGCGTCATACATCTTGACCTAACGATACTATTCCCCTAGAGAACGATCAAACCCCCGGATTTACCGATACTACACTACAGCGATTAGGTACACTGCCTAGAGGATTGTAAAACTTCGTTTCGAGGACTTGTAAATCTAGCATCAAGTTTTTGTGTGCATCGGGTAGCCTTGGATTATGGAAGAACAACTCCATATTTGAGTTAGAGAGATAGACTAGAGAGAGAATTGGGAGAGAGTTGGGAGAAAACTTGTATCAATTAGATTGAAGTGAAAATGTGACAAGAGTTCCAACCCTTCCCATGTGTGGGAAGGGGTTTATATAGTACCTAATATATGGTGCCCCTAGTGGGCTGTGGAGTGAGCTGACAGTGGGTAAAGACCCGACCCACTCCACAAATATAGTTATAACTACACTAATACTAATAATACTAAGCTAATATTAATAAGCCTACGAGCTATATAAATGCTAAATAGATATCGGGGTGACCAAACCTTCATCTGAATATTTATATTCCTAACAATCTCCCCCTAAGGGAGGTCACCCCGGAAATAATATTTCGAATTCTAGCATTCTATCATTTGATCTTGACTTCATAGCTCGTAGTCTTTGATTCTTCAATTTCTTGAAACTTTGTGCCTTCAACAGTGAACTTTTGATGACTGATCGGTTTTCTTGGATGATCTTTGAGTATTCTGCGAATTTATCATCCAACATGTACCTCCAAGTCATCTTTCAGTAGTATGTCTCCATGTGATGTGATATTCTTTGAACCGACATGCTCACACTATTTATTGTCATGATCTTTCAGCATCAGAGTTTGCAAAAGCTGTGTTGAAGGTCTTTTAGTTTATCATGACTTCTTTGATTATAATGATGATGTAGTGTGAACATGTGGTGGTGGATTGGCATCTTTTCAGCAATCAGCTGTAACATCAATCAGCTACAACCGCAAACAGCTGCAACAGCAATCAGCTACAATCGCCAGATGTTCCTGCATACGACAGTTAGCAATAAAACGTCTGGTACTTACAGGTTCGGACTTCAAGATTGTTAACAGCATAGTGTGAGAACTCTCTCTAATCCTTACCAAGACCGTTCCTAAATCGGAAACCCACAAAGGGCTTTAAAGATTTACCGTAGCAAATCAACGATTAGGTGAGTCGTTGAAGATCACTCCACGACTGTAGACCGTTTGAAACTGCCGCGACCACTAAGCGTAATCCACAAGCATTTACCGAAGTGACCTGCTTTCAGGGCTGCTTGATGTTGACCCTGGCAGGAATTTGCATTCAATCATTGAGAATTACATATGTAAATTTTCTCATAAATGTTCTGGCAGATTTCTAAGATCTGTGTAGGACTCAAAAGTTTACAACTGGTGTCCTTAATGTTAAACTACCAGTGTAGAAATAATTCATGTCCCTATGAGATCTTATAATGCATCTCGTGGCTCTAGACTCAATTGTGCGTTTTGATTTGGTGATCGGAGGCTGGAGAGGACTGCCACCTTTTCAATATCATCTAACTCGGAGTGAGAGAGACGATAGAAATGTATTGAACTCCGTGACAATTGAAACAAGAGTCCTTTGAGGGACCTTGAGTGGCTAGGGAGGGTTGTGCAGCATATCACTGGGTCCATGATACTTTGTCTTCAATGTCAGCAATCAACCAAGTGATTCTGACAGCATATGAATTGACCCGGTTTCTGCCTAAAGTGTAAGGAGGGCTTCTTTCTTTTCACCCTTTATCTTTACATTTCTTTTTCATTCTTCAACCCCTTCAGTGCTTACCGAGACTTCATTACTAGTACCTTGTTGGGTTTGTTCCTGTACTAGCTCCATCTCAGTCGGCACTCTTCCCTTATTCACTTTTCTCCTTTTTAATCATTCCTAAGGACTTCTATTCTAACTAGAGGATTGTCCCTGGGAAGATCCCTCCGGCTCTGGCGGGATCTTGGGAACTTATACCTAACCTTACCATCCTTATAGCTCCATACATTAAATAAAATGGTCGGTCTTTGGTGTTCTTCCACAATTGCCATTAACCAAATCTTTGAAAAATCTCTCAAAGTGTTCATGATTATGAAACACATTTTGCTAACACTTGAGAGTTTTATATTTTTCAAATGCTCCCCCTCAACATGTGCTCGAATGATTGTTTTATAAATTTGCACATGTTAGGTAGAGCTTGCACTTTTTGAATTGATCCACTTTCAGTGAACATGACCGATTCGAGACACCCTTACATCACTAGTTAGACTAGCTTGAAATTATTACCCGGCCTGGTCAAGTCCAAAGAAAGTTTCTCGAAACGGTACACTCTACTCAGATACGTCTTTTTCGAGACACGCTTACATCACTGGTTAGACCAGCTTGAAATTATTACCCGGCCAAGACGCATCCTTTTGATTGATGACAGTTTAAGTTTCGTCAATTCATTGGTTAAGTCTGAGTCACGATCTCATGCGATGCCAAATCATTTTTGTCCATTCGCTCCCCCTCAATATGTGCATCGATATACGAAAGAGTTTAGCACATATGGGAGAGCCTAACATTTGAGTCCAAAACATCACATTTTCATCAGGTTTCATATTTAAATCACATTCTCTCCCCCGATCAAAAATTTCAAACCTTTTGAGATTTGTGATCCCAATTGATTTAAATAAGTTAGAAAACATGGGAGAAAAAATGTGTCCGATTTAATGTATTCTGATGATGGAACATACTATGCTCCCCCTTAATCTAAGAGGGAGATTCACTGCTTATTATGCACAAAGTGACTGTTATGACACGAATGATATTGACCTTTTTGCGCAGACGATGTGATCATCCGCTTCTCTGAGGGAGTCATTGGTCAACATCAATTATCCATCCACCAACAAGAATGTCCAAGTATTGTAGATCCCCACTTGGCGAGATCGGAATAAATATTGCTTTGTTTCACTGAAGGTGGTGGTGGTGATGACAATGTTGTTGTTGTTGTTGCTGGTGATGTTGTTGTCGTGGTGAATACTGAGCCAAACAATAGAGTTTGAACATCTGATCAAATGGTTAGAGCTGGAACTGGCACATTCATATTGGCTATGGAATCTGCATAAGAATATCAACACAGATATACATACATACAGATACACTATTCCTTAATAGCTACCACATAGCATCTTGCCACATCATCAAGTTCATCTCATAATCAAACCACAATCAGGAAGTACATCAAACCACTATCTAGCATGAAGAGCAATTAGCAATCATGAACATGGCAATTCACTCATATTTCAACATTCAATTCAGGATCTTAGGGACAAGATTCTAACATGATAACTATATACCTAAGCGAATCCTGAGAACATATGCACTATATCAACAACAATTGAGCAGCAATCGACTAACAAGAGTCAAACAACATTTGAAACTCATTCATTAAGATCATACAAATGTCAGTGGAGTATTCAAGAATATCAAACACAATGGGTTTTCTAACTTCTTTTAGATTTTGTGTTTTAAGGTATTTAGGGGATTAAACGAGGATTCCAAAGTAACACAAATGAACCTTCTAGATACATAAAGCTAGGAAACTATAAGCAAATTGCACATAATGCCCTAAACTTTCTAGCAACTAACACATTTGGCCATTTGATATAAATTTTAGCAATTTCCTCTTCAACTAATACCCCATTAACTACAAAACCTTTTCTAAGAATTATGAATTAATCAAGAAACCCGTTTGATGATATAAAATTTGAATTCACTCTCCCCCTCAATCAATGACCCGTATTCTAGTTAAAGATTTGTAGTCGTTGATTGAGTGACAAATTTTATGCACAATCCAAGTCTAAAAGAATTTCAAGCAACACAAAATCACCAAGTGTCTTACAAATAATTTTCAGAAGAATCATAGAATGAAAACTATTTGCATACAAAGAAGGATTTCTCTTCTTTTTTTCAAGAAAGATGCACTGAAACGTACATCAGATCGAAGAAACATGGATATAAAGTAATCCATGCCCAGGTGAACATCACCCAGTTGGAGGAACAGCCGTCTTTTTGGCGACGTGCTTTCCCTATTTTGAAGCGCTGGTTGCTATCTGAAGTAATAGCAAGCCATTTAGACATGTTTTAACAATCCATTTTAACTTCTGCTCGAGCTTCATTTAAAGACCCGTGCCATTATTGAATGACATTTCTAAGTCCGTAAATGTTATCGATAAACAGAAGACATGCCTAGGTGAAACTATTTTTGGGATTTTCTATTTTTCAATTTTTATGGTTTTTTCGGTTTTATGTTTCTCTATTTACAATTTGCAGGTTTTCTATATATCTATTTACAAAATGGTATAAGATATGAACAAAAATGTATGAAGCAAATATATACAAGGATACGAAACAAAAACCATTACTCCTCAGCATCCCGAATCTTCTCCGCTGCCATCACTTGACTTGCTGAAGAGCAATGTGAGCACATTTAATTTGGGATTAATTCTGGCTTTTCACTCTCCCCTAATTAGTGCTCTCCCCCAACCTGACCACCTTTCTGATGAACGCCCATAATAGGAAGAAGTCTTTTGATGAACGCCCATAATATGAAGAAGTCTTTTGATAACCAAATGCATGCCGTCTTTAGTCTTCTAACACATAGCGGAGAATGTAGGATAGACTGTAGACTCGACCTTCTTCAAGATTGTCCATTTGGGGGAACAGAATACCAATCATCTTCATCTCACCAAATGCCTTCCAGTGACCTTACATACAACCCATCAGCCCGCAACGTACACATGAGATGATAACACCAAAGTAACAAGTTGAACCACTGATCATCTATAATATGTATCCTGAGATATTAAGCCCGATCACGTGAACCTGTTGTGCGTCCTTGGTGTACACATTCCTCTCCCCTGATGGTTACGATTAATCGGAATCATCATAATGATGTGTACATGAAGCATAATGACATGTACATGAAGCATTGACTAGAAGCCCTTTATCACTGATTATATCAGCCCGTGAGAAGATGACGATTAGCATTCCATGACCATGTTCTTCAACACCTTGATAGACGGAGGAAGATGTAGTGTTGGACAATCATGGTTTTCACGACTCCTGAACTGATGTATTCAGAAGTCGTATGACCATTTCTCAATCATCAATCAACATGTAGATTATTCACTCTTTCCCCCCCCCCTCAAAAATTGCATATGCCTGCCAACTGCAATTTTTGATGATTGAATGAGTGAATACGGATACCATCAACGGTAAGTAGCTCCACTTGACGGTTCTTGAAGACTGACATGTTGTTTATTCAACCTTCCCCCCCCCACCCCTCAAAAATTGCATATCCCTGTCAACTGTAATTTTTGGTTGAACAAGTGAATAAGAGTATACTTCAATGTGCGTCGATCCACTTGAAGACTGAATAAGCACGGAAAGAGCATGAAACTTGTTGATGAGAATGGCCATAAATAAGAAGATTTCTCTTCTTCCAAAGATAAAGCACACTTAAGCGTACACCTTTCTTTTCTTTGAGGAACGGGGCCTGAAGTGTTATCTTCAGACGCCATTGTCATTGAAGAGCGAGGCCTGAACTGATGTATTCAGACGTCATTGTCGATGAAGAACGAGGCCTGCACTGATGTGTACAGACGTCATAGCCAATGAAGAACGAGGCCTGAACTGATGTGTTCAGACGTCATAGCCAACTAGCCGGGTACCCGCAGGTTGCAGCGGCGGGTACCCGTGTGATTATATTTTTCGGCGATAATCTTTTTCAAAGTACTTTTTTTACGATGGTACATTATTTCAGCCGTAAATCCAAAGTGGTTCCCGTCTTTAGCAAAAATTCAACAACTCAAATAGTTAACGAGTCGGGTCAGGTCAAGTCGTGTCCAATTCAACCCAAGCTCACTTATACCAAAACATCGAACATATTTTTCTATCAAGTGTTTCCGTATCAATGCATAATATTATTTGACTTTCGGTAGACCTTTTTTGAACAATAATGTATTATTAAAAAGAAAGTTAGTACTTTGACTTTAAAATCAAAAATACTTTAAAATCACAAATCCGTTTACAACTTAAAGTATAAAGCTCCACATAAATACCCATTATAAAGTGAGCTGTTACATGTTTTTGAAATGGGTTGTTGTTACAAGTTCAAACAATTTAAGACATTTAATCAACTTTTAATTATGTGTATGCAAGCTATTGAATATCTTTTTATAGTTAGTGTGTAGGCTTATTTTTTTTAAGACTTCCTCTTATAGAAAGTCCTAAATCCATTATAAAGTAGTATAGATTAAGAGAAATGATTTATCTTCTTAGATATTCAACTTATAACCTTGTTTAAAAACGTTATTAAGATTTGGTAGTTGGTTCGAATGTTGTCATTAAGGTTTTTAATACATTGGAACTCCCCTTAAATTAAGTCCGTCATGTTGTGTTTGACAATTCAAATGTTATTTTTTTTTTTCAAATCTTACCATGTGATAGTCAATAGTTGTCCTTTCTCTACTTTTGTGACAGCTACAAGCCTACAAACCCATATCTCGGAAGGGTGCTACTATGGTAACACCCCCTAGTGGGTGGGCCCTTCCTACTTTTGAAGAATGTACAATCTGACAAAGCAGACAGTACAAGTGGCGGCAGCAGCAAAAAGTCAACACATCCCCTACAGGGGGTGTTTGACTATAATCACCCATCTCGGAACTGGTTTCAAAACGCTTTTCAAATTTTTGTTTCAAATTACATGTGTTTTAATATTTCAAACCTTTAAAATTCATATAGTTCCCATGGCTAGAGACACACACCATTGAAAAATCTCCTATACGAAAATGTATGCAACAATTAGTCCAACATCTAACCATTTTATTAAAGAAATGTTTCAAAGAAAAGAAAGACACGAAAAAAAAGATGTTAACTAATTTACATTACTCCCATATTTGAAAACTCATTTACAAATACATTCGTTGGCTACATTTTTACTTTGTACCAATAAAAGCAAACAGAACTTGTGCACTTTAATCTTGAGACGGCGTTATTATCCGATACGTCAACCAATGTGTCAGCATGTTATTTCGAATAAGATTGTTTTAAAATTTTGAGCATTTTTTAAACTATTTCAAATTTTAGTGTTTAAAAATATTTCAAAGTGTACACTTTGAAAAATTGTCAGATGTTAAATATTTTAAATTCAAAAGTCTTCAAACTCATAACTTCTTTATAATGTTTACACTTTCAAACGTATTTCAATTTTTAAAATTTTGAAATTTTCAAAATTTCAAAAGCTCACATAATTCCAAATTCAAAAAATTTGAAACTTTCATATTAAAAATATTTTAAAAATCTCAAAAATTTATAAAAGAAAATCTCAAATTTAGATAAAGAATCTACATAACTTTTTATTGTAACATAATTTACCAAAAATCTACACCAGTTTATCAACAAACTGCAACAAAAACTAAAAACAAATCATATTCAAATTACAACAAACTTTACACAAGTAAATGACAAGAAACATATACACCAAGTCTTATAACAATCTTTTCATAAACTTTAAAACAACAAAATACACAAACTTTATAACAAACGTTATACAAAATTACAAATCACCAACAAACTTATAAATACAGAATAAAATTTATAAAGATCTAACCAAAAGAACTACAAAAATAAAAACCTTAACTAACGGTTTCGGCTAGGGTGGCGTCCAGCTCGTGGTCATATCTAGCGGAGGCAACGCAGATTCCAGTGGCGGCAGCGGAATATTCCGTCAATAGCGGTGGTCGGAAATCATCTTCAAAACATTCAAAATAAATAGATACATAAAAAAAATAATGAAAAAAATAAAAAAATCAAATTTTGTATACCCATTTATTTTTGTTGAATCCAAATATATCGCGACACATAAAAATATTCAGGTAACAGTAATACCACATGATCTACAAAAAAAAATATTCAAACTGTATGTCTACAAAAAAAAATATTAACGAAAACAATATTTTCCGGCGAGAAAACAATACACGATAAGCAGTTTCCGGCGAGAAATACCAAAACGAAAAAATAAATATTTTCCGGCGAGAAAAATATTAACGAAAAAAATACCAAAACGAAATATACCAAATACGAAAAATATTAACGATAAATACCTCAAATGTTTTCCGGTGGCGGTAACTTTTTCCTGCGACCAATAGATCTACAAAAAAAATACAAAAAACGTTAGATTTATAAAAGAAACAAATAGATCTTTACAAACCGGCGGTGATAAGTTTCGTGGTGGTGGTGAGGTGCGGCGGATGAACAGATTCGAGAGGTGGTGGTGGTGTTGTGGTGGTTAAGTGCGGCGGCAGTTGGGGTGTGGTGGTGGTGGTTTTTGTGTTTGTTTTTTTGTGTGTGTTTTTGGTTGGTGTGTGTGTTTTTTGGTTGGTGTGTGTGTGTCAGCTGTGTTTTTTGTGTTTAGAGGGAGTGAATGTTTGTTTTTTTGTGTCATGTGTGTGTTTTTTTTAGTTTTTATACGGTAGTTAGTTTAAATGGACTGTTACAAAATGGGCTGTTACGAAATATATTGCACTTTAGTTTTTATACGGTAGGTAGTTTAAATGGACTGTTACAAAATGGGCTGTTACGAAATATATTGCACATAAAGATACTTCAATTTTCAGTTGTAACTTTTAATTATATTGTATGTATAAAGTTTATAGAAAATTTAATACCAATCTTTCCTTAATAAGTAAGTGAAAGTGTCTGAATTTTAAGCCTTTCTAATTATAGAATAGTCCTAAATGCATTATAATGTAGTAAAGATGAAGAACGAGGCCTGAACTGATGTGTTCAGACGTCATCTCTCTCTTTTCTACTTCTCTCAGCTAACTCGATACCAGTCCCATTATCATTATGTCGGCTCTTTGTCGTGACTATTGATGGAGAAAACCCAATATGATGAACTTTGAGACTGAAGTAACATAACCCAAACTTGTGACTTAAACTTGCACTAATGTGTGACTAAGAGCGGTGTAGAGACTTCGTGCAACATTGAATCCCTAAGTACTCTATACTCTTCAACCAACCAACCATCAAGTATAAGACGTACATCACCTCTTGGATATCCACAACTTCGTGTGACACTGAGCACTACAACGTAACTCCTTAAAGTGATAGTTATTTTGTAATAGAGATGAAGAAAAAATAACTAGATATCCAAGTCCTCGTCATTGAAAAGGTTAAACGCTCGAACAAGGATCTCGAAGAATCTTCATCCAACCACCCCGATATCTTCAGATACTAAGTACACTCACCCATGAAATTTCACTTCAGCCTCAAATAAATAATAATGAATTAACGCCGTAGTCACATCTTGTCGTTTAAAGGCCCCGATCTAGCCCTTTATTATATTTTGACTGAACTTTGATAATGGTATTATCCCGATCATTGTCAGAAGTGCATTACCCATCATCACGGGATTTTACAAATCTATGATTTAAACCGAGAAATAAGTTCTTTCGCGGGATTTTACAAAACCAAGAAGAAACCGTGATACAATACAAAATTGAATGTGATACAAGAGACGCCACAAATGTTTGGTTTTGGTGAATGTCAGCTTGGGGTAACATGCAAGAGATCAGCAACAATTCTTCTCACATATGTATAATACTTCACAAACCATACTAAGTAAAGTAGTATAAACTACTTCTCCCTGGAGGTTGACCTTATACCACAATACATCTTTCTCCCCCATGATGGTTTCGAACATTCGGAAGCATCATTGACATGTACGGCCACATGCACGAGAATTTTTTGTCATAAGAAAACATCTTGAAGAAATCATAAATGATGTTGAAGGATCTCGAAAGATTTTGCTTAGATAATGAAGCATCTTTGACGTGCGGAACCGTCGAATATCCCATGAGAATTGCTGATCACATCACAGTCTTTAAACCCTTTGGCAAACTAACCAACCTCGTACTCAGACAACTACTTGTGACCACTTGGTGAATGAAACCCGATATGCCCAACTTGAAAAATGAAATTGAAGCCCCCAAATTTGTTACTTAAGCTTGCACTATTGTTGATTAAAGAACGATGTAGAAGAAAACCTCTAAGTACCCTTATCACTCAACTAAGAGCCAAAGCCAGTACAACACCTCTTGAGACTATCCACATCTGCATATGCGTGTGACACTGAGCACTACAATGTGACTCCTTGAAGTGATAGCTATAACCCATGAGTACTACAATGTAACTCCTTACATTGGGTATAACTAGATAGTCCAAGTCCCAATCATAACTTGTATACAACCAAGCAAGTTATCATTGAAATCATGCATCCAACCATCCCCGATTTCAAGATAAAATAAGTAGACTCTTTCATGAAATTCAACTTCACTCTCAAATAAGGAATACCAAATTAACTTCGTGATCATCTTGTGCGATTGAATAGTCAAAAGGAGAAGAACCATGCGCAAATTCTTAGCAGTGCCCATGACTCATAGTCAGTCCTATCAAGCATAGCTGTCTGACCCAGCTGCTTGGATGTTATCAGATGCAGTGCATGGTATAGTTGTCATACTGTATACAGGATTTTACAGCTCTTGAGATTTAACCGAGAAATAAGTTCAAGAACAAACTGCACAACAGTAAGTATCAAACCGCTGAAATCTTAGGCAAATCGCTAAGACCCAAACCGCTGACAGCTAAACCACTGAAACTGGAACCGCTAAGATTCAAACCGCTGGAGACTGAACCACTGAATCCTGAACCGCTACGATTTGACCCGCTGTAACCGGAACCGTTAAGATTCACACCGCTAGGAAACACGCGCTAATTCTCCCCCTCAAAAAGGGCATGCAATGACCTTTTTGCCAAAGCAGAGAGTCCGTGATGGTTGTGAATTTGCCAGGCACAACATAGATACATGGAAAGAGACAAATAAAACTACTGCAAAGAAGATGGTGATTAAGACTCTCTTGTAGAAACCCCTTGTTTGTCTCCTCATCAATGGTTTAGCAGATTAAAAAGTTCACTGAAGCTCGTAATTTGCCAAAACCGCTTGATGAAATGTGTTTAACATTAGAGTGAGTAAAAGGTTAAAACACGTCTCTGAACAGTCCACCTCCTATCTAAAAGTCTGACCACCTCTTAAGAAGATCTTGTACTACAATCCCATTAGAAGCTTGAGAAACAACAATCTCTTGATGAAGCTTGATAAAAGACAAATTCGCGACTTATACTTGCACTAAATTTGTGATTAAGAACCTATATTGAGCACAATAACGTAACTCCTTGAAATATAGGTAGTGGTATATACCCAACCTTCCATCCTTTATTGTATATATCCACCTCTTGAACATCCAAGTCTAATCACCATAAATACGCTCGAGCAAGGATCATCAAACATCGTGCATCCATCCAACCCCGACATGTTTGAGACACTAAGTACACAAACCCGTGAATTAACAAACCACCCAAGCTATCATAATTTCCCAATTCCAACCGATCTCGCAGCACAGACTAATCCCAAAAAAAAATAGTCAAACCCTGTAACTTTTATTATGTGTAAATCCAAGTCGCGCCTACTTGTCCAAAAATGAATTTGACGGGATTTTACAACTCTTGTGATTTAAACCGAGAAATCGAATCTTTCGCGGGATTTTCTAAAATCACCAAGAAACAAACCGTAAACTCAGAGTATCTTGCAAAATAGAACTTTAAGTTTTAACTCAAGGAAACACAAATCTCAATTGATCAAATCGCAAAGATTCAAGACACAGCTTGACAAATCGCAAAAAGATAAATCGCAAGTTTATCAAATCACAATAAGTCAAATCACAAGTGTTAGCTTGCAACGTCAAATCACAATAGATCAACTCGCAAACTATCAAATCGCAATAAGTCAAGTAGCAGCTTGTCAAATCGCAGACAATCAGATCGCAATTTGTCAACTATGAGTCAAAACGCAAAATTCAACTCGCAAGTGCTCAAGTCGCAATTCACTATATCAAATTCGCAACCGACGAATACTCGAATCCCAGGCACAATAGGACAACGCTGCCAAATCCACAACTCCGAATTCATGTTGACATTCATGGAAAACTTTTAGCCGTGTAATATGTATGCCCGTGAACCGGCAAATCACCAATAACCATAACATCAGCCCATGACAGATTTTAACAAACTTCAGCTAAGCCCACAATCAATTGTATAGCCCATTTTAATCAAAATTAACATTTGGCCCAATGATATTAAGCAATTCCCTGGTTAAGTATTTTGAAGCCCAAATCCATATTTAACCCTAATCTTAATCGCTATATACCAGCCTCCTCATAACACATAGCACAAATTAATCACATCCGAACCCTAAACACATCACCACGCCTGATCAAATTTTCATCTCATTATCATCGAATCAATCAATCACATATACTCACAGACCCATCAAGATGATCATCATTTCATCATCATCATTAATCAATCCGAATCAATCACAAACACACCCGTGCCTTTACCTTCATTTTAATAATCATCATAGGACAAATCAAGAAAGCCCTTTGAAGACATCAAGATCCTTTGAAGGGTCTAAGGTAGGTTTCACCTTTTGTTTACGTTAGTTGTTGTGTTTATGAAAGGACGAATGAAAGAGAAGTGGATAACATAACCGTTATTATACTTTTCTTTAAAGTTTCAGATATTTACTTGAGGCACAGCATAAGAAATGGATCGGTGATGAAATGAAGGTGATGTCGAGTGGGTTTGATGTTTGTTGAAACACAGCGAAGATGAAAGCAAGATGATTCGACTCGAAAAGAGATAGGATGTTGAAGTTAGGTTAACACAATTCGAGTTGATGTAAGATTTATATTGCTGTAATTTTGGTTTGTGAATCGAGAATAGAAGTGAATTTTGTTATGAATCTGCTGTTGATTTGAGTTTGTTGATTTGAATTATCTTTGTATTGTTGCTTCTTCTTGTTTATTGCATCATTGAATTAGTTTCGAGTTGAGATTTGATTGGCTTAGGGTTGATTTAATTATAGCAGACTGAGGTTGTTGTTGTTGTGTTATTGTAACGAATCACCTTGCAAGAGCATAGACACAACGCAACCCTGTCAAGTAGCAAGCTTTAAGACCTGAAGTAACCAAAACGCAACTTCACAAACCAAATAAGTGCCAGCCAAGTCGCAACCCAAAACAAATCGCAACTTAACTCAACTGATGCCAAATCGCAACTCTAATGAGTTGAATGGCAAAACGCAACAGGAAGAGACAAATCGCAACATTGCAAAACTGCAAGTGATGTGTCGCTTTCACTTTGTGTTGTCCTTATACCCGATTTGGCTACAAACCAAAATACAAATAAGCTACTCCACAAATCGCAACATATGCAACCCCATTTCTTTTTCAATTCAAATCGCAACTTGTTGTGGACCACAAGTCACTTTCACAAGAATTGTACTTTTTGCCATTTTCGGATACATGCCAAACCATCACCAATTTTGTATACAAATCGCAACTTAGAACAATACACAAAAACCACACTTCTAATCCAAGAAATGACTTTGAGATGCTCAAGACAGTCCAGACCACACAGAAAATAACAAATGTTCTTGAATTAGCACACCCAAAACCTTAAACTATAAGGCCCAAAACTAATTCTTATGAGCAAACTGTTAAGGCCCAACATTTACATCAACAACATATGAAATTAGAGGAGTAGTTCGAGCAGCAAAGCAAATTAACAAACAATGGATGTTAACAATAAATGGTGTTCGAACCAAAGCAGAAAAAGATATAGACTGCAAATCCAATCCCACCAACCTGTGTATGTGACTTCGAAGAGATAATAAAAGAAAATAGAAGCAGATGGGATGTGTAGTATAATAAGAAACACAGATCTGAAAATGGTATTTCGAACCAACCAAAAAAATATGATTTGTAGCTTCGAACACAGGAACAGTGACTAACAATTTTTTCATGAAGAGAAGTTCGATCCAAATTTGAAAACCGATAAGAATCCAAAAAAAATCCGAAACAATCAAAACATCACATTTAAAGACCACCACGTTTAATTAAGTAAAATGATTCGAACATATGAAAGTCATCAACATATGAACAAAATGAAATGATTCGAACACAACAAATGAGCAAAACAGTTTAAGCAAAATGGTTCGAACCAAAAAAAATAAAACTGACACACAATCAATCGAACCTAACCATGGCTCTTGATACCAATTGTAAGATCTAAACATATTGATTGTGTGGATCGGGTGGCCTTGGATTATGGAAGAACAACTCCATATTTGAGTTAGAGAGATAGACTAGAGAGAGAGTTGGGAGAAAACTTGTATCAATTAGATTGAAGTGAAAATGTGACAAGAGTTCCAACCTTTCCCATGTGTGGGAAGGGGTTTATATAGTACCTAATATATGGTGCCCCTAGTGGGCTGTTGACTGAGCTGACAGTGGGTAAAGACCCAACCCACTCCACAAATATAGTTATAACTACACTAATACTAATAATACTATGCTAATATTAATAAGCCTACGAGCTATATAAATGCTAAATAGATATCGGGGTGACCGAACCTTCATCTGAATATTTATATTCCTAACACATATCAAGTGAGATTTTATTTTCTTTTTATTAGCTTTCTAGTAGTCTATCTCTTCTTCGTGTCCTTTGTTTCGTAATCCACATCATTTGCCATCATGGTGGATGATAATATCTTTGCCCTACACCAAGCACACCAAGCACCACCACAACAACACCAAGTCCCACCAAACCACCAAGAACAACCCCGCCAAGACCCACCAATTAACCAAGACCAACCTCGAGCCCGTATTCTAGATGAGTACTCCAAACCAAGCCACCAAGGCTATCGAAACACCATTGAGCTCCCCCAAAGAGCCAATGTGTCTCCCTTGCGATCCGACACCAACCGGTTAGTGCAAAGCGGATGTGCATTCCATGGACTTCGTTCCGAAGATCCAAATCAACATCTCAAGGATTTCCTTAAAATTGTAGATTCCATAGACCTTGATGTTGAAACTCAAGAGACAACGTGATTGCTTCTCTTCCAATTCTCTCTACGTGACCAAGCTAGTCATTGGCTTGAGCGTTTACCCGTAGGATCGATCACATCTTGGGATGATCTCACTTCTCATTTCCTCGCTCAATTTTTTCCACTGGGGAAAACTACCAAGCTAAGGAATGACATCTTAATGTTCCAACAATGTCAAGGTGAAACTCTTTACGAAGCGTGGAATCGGTTCAAGGACTTACTCCAAAAAGTCCCTCATCATGGCATTGATCTTTAGCTTCAAATCCAAATTTTCTACGATCATGTCCATCAATCCACAAGGCAAACCATTAACCAAGAGGCCGGTGGCAAGCTACGTGACAAGAATGCAGAAGAATCGTGGGGAATCATAGAAGATCTTGCTCTCTATCACAACGAATATTGGAATGACCCCCGCGAGTTGAGCAAAACGGTCAAGGCAATATCCTTGCCTTCGAATAACTCAAGCATTCCCGACCGTAGGTTTTAAAAATACCCAGTTCTCTATAACCAAGGCTCTAATACCGATCTGTAACACCCCCAAAATCTGGTTTAGCGGAAGCATACATGTTTGTGTGCTACTAAATTGGTATCACAACGCAAAGTACAAAGAACGGTTTTACCTCAACCGTTTAAAAGAAATTTCATATTCAAAAGTATTTTGTTTGCAGCATTCCAAAAACGGTGCGAAAATATAAGCCCATAAAAGAAATAAAGTGGTCCCAAATACATCAGAGTCATCTATGACCATGCCATGCCATGCCAAAAGCCTCCACAACTAGGCTATCGCCTTAAACCTGAAAATACATGTTAAGAGTGTCAACACGAGGTTGGTGAGTTCACAGGTTTAAGATAAAACAGTAAAAAATAATGTGAGTTCAACAAAAAAAATTGTGAGCATTGTGTCGCTCACAATGTCATGAAAATAAAGTTTACCTTTACGTAAATTAATAAAGTGGACCACAAGGTTTTTGAGTGTGAATAATTGTTGACATACAAATCAAGTTTAGTACTGGTAACCACTGCTTCACTCACAGCGTCATGAAAAACAAACATTAGTAGAGTAGACCATAAGTATTAAGCAATAAAGTTCGACCATAAGCAAGGTATGTGACCATTACACCGAATATAATGACACATCAAGGTAAGAGTCTATTACGCTAGCATTAAGTTCATGCAGACCGAAGCTATAACAGTGTGCATGCTCAAAGAGCATGTAAACATATATAGGGGCCCGGCAATTGTTTATCTCAGACACTTGTATTTAGACATAGTATACGTTCGTTTGCCTATCCGGACAATTCGAACATGGGCGTTACCCCCAATAGATCTATTTATAACATTCGCGCTTCCCAGCAGGAATTGACGGTTCATGAGTTGGGCATAATGGGACGTAATAAAGCTTAGGCTAAACCACGTAATAGCATAAATAACAATTTTGGTCCGTAAAAGAGTTTTGCATGTTTCTCACCCCAATTGTAAAACAAGTATAAATAGAGTGGGGCTATAAACTTACGTATATGTTTTCAATCACTTGTGTCCATGAGTAAAAATCAAGTATGTAATGGGTACATAATATTGCATTCAAGAAATCAAACAAGTATTAAAGCAAAGCAGAGAATGCTTCCGAGTAATTAAATCATGTATGAGTATGATTTAATTAAGGAGTTCGAGTAAAACGAATGAGTAAAGTGTGCATGTATTCTCCCCCAAAAAGCATTTCAAAACAAGAAAAAGTAGGGGCCATGAACTCACCTCAGTATGTAGCAATACAAGTAACACAATGGCATCAAATAGTAAAAACACAACGGCGTCAAGAAGTACAAGCACAACGGTACGGGATTGGCACAACACTATAAGTATATAGTTAACTCAGAATACGTCTCATAAAGTAAATGAGTTTTCAAATGAAAAAGTTTCTTAGTTTTCGTGGAATACTCGTATCAACGTTTGTAAAAAGTTTAGCGTCATTACTCGTAAGAAAAGTTTAGTTTCAACATTTCATGTGGTGGTATGAAAGCATGGACTCAAGAATACTCACGCCAAAAAGGAAAAGAAAATCAACACAGTCGAGAAAAGTACGGATGAGAACTTGAGTCGAGAAAGGAATGACAAAAGAAGTCAAGGAAAACAGCGACAAAGGAAAACGTCAATAAAATTAGTCAATTAGTAAGTTTCGGTAGTTACCCAATAATCCCCATAGTTTGGAAAACGTCAATTAAGTTGGGAAATGTAATTTAGGTTTCATAAGAAAACTCAAATTATTATATCAATTAGCAAAACATTTACAAATTAATAAGCTAAAAGTTTCCATTATTGTCATGTTTTATAAGGAAGAAAGGTTTTTGAAATAAAAGTATAAGTTTAGAAAGTTTTATAAATTTCGGCATGACGCGTCCACTTATACAACTTTCCCAAGTCATTTTGACTTAAATAAAATTCAATTTCTCAAAATAATGTTCCCGACGAGTTTATAATTAACAACTCGTTATTAGTTTAATAAGTATTAAATTTGTATTTTAGGTCCAAATGATTCAATGCACGTTCAAAGATTTGTCCAAATGATTCGATGCAAGCCCAATGCTTTGTCCAAATGATTTGATGCATGTCCAATGATTTGTCCAAATGATTCGAGTCACAATCTGTTATATTATGCCCATTAATTATATGTTTTGTCCGTATCCAAGTATCAACCCCAAGTTACCGAAACGTACCCATGTATACCAAAGTCAAAGCAAATGAGTTACGTTAGTTAAATTTATCTATTGACCGATAATATTCAACACAAGTTATAAAATGTAAACAATATAATACATTTTACAATTATAAAACCAGACACACTCTATTATTAAAATTTAAATGGGCATATGGTATTACTAGACCAAACGCACCCCTTTTAGGCCATTAGGCTTGTAACCTGTTTTATCACACAACACACAAACACAGACACTCTTGCACCCATGGAAACAAAGTTAACGCACCCTCGTGTCATTACCATTAAACCGATCCTCAAACACAACTATGGCGACTCGAACCAGTAATCGGCTTAACGAATTGTTTATACAATAAATCCAATTAACGTACACATAGCCACATCCATACCGACACATAACAAGGCAAACATGTGAATTCATTTTAACCCATGACCCCTAACGAGTCACGACTTGTAACCTATATGGGTTTGTGACTGACTCGGTGTAAGAACCAACTAAATATCACGCACCCTTGTGGTGTCTTGTCTGAACTAAGCTAAACTGAACACGCCCTAGTCGGGTGTCAAAACAAACCGAAGCAAAATAACCACAGGCTTGTGGTGTTTTCATTTACCGCAACAAAATCAAAACAATAAAGTCAATAAAATCAAACAATTCACAACTGGTTTTAAAAAACCAAATGCGTAAAGGATGAAACCGACCCGAGGCCAAAATTAATCGATCCAAATAACTTTTTTAGATTTTTACCACACGGAACTTATTAGCATCCCATTTTTAGTTTAGGTTTTAATCCACGAAAGCTTGTAATAAAGACTTATAACCGGTTTTAAGCAAGAAGTAATAAAAAGAAACGGATCTAGGTTTTCATCATACCATGGTTTAAGAAAGAAAGAGACGAAGGTGAGATGAAGTGGGGTGCGGCCGTGGTGATACTCGAACCAAAACACAACTCAGAACAAACCCTAATCGTGACCATAAACTCTTGATCTAGACCCGAATCAATCTTCAAACGTCAAGGATTTTCAAGGGATGATGATGGTGAGGTGGTGGCTCACGGCGGCAGTTAACGGTTGGCCGGAATCTGGCCGAAAGTAGGGGTGGCGGCGGCTGTAATGGGATAAGAGGAGGTGTGAGTGAGTGTGTGTTGAAAAATAATACTAAAACCCTAACTTGGGTCTTTTATACTAACGCAAGGACTAGTTGTGTAACCCTAAAAACATCAGGGGGCGGCGGTGTAACTTCTCTCCAGGGACCATTATTGTAATTTTTGTTATCTTTCTTAAAATGAGGTTCGGGACATATTTAGACCATTAAACGGTAGATTCAAGACACGAGAGTAACGCCATTGCGTTCAGAATGAGTTTTCCAATAAAAACGAGTATTCACACGACTAGTTTCGAATAAATAGTATAAAAATCATCTTGAAATGTTTGTCGAGTTATGGTTGTGTCGGTACGCGTTGTGTGTCGGTTTTCACGTTTCACGAGATACATTCTCGTTTTCGATTCAAATAAGTTCGGAAAGTTCCGAAAGTGAAACTTAAGAATCAATAAATATAATTTATTATTAAAAATCAGTCTGAAAAATTACGAGTAGTTACAGTCTACCCTCCTTAACATGAAATCTGTCCCGGATTTCAGTTTGTGTTATCCGATAAATTGGTGTCTGGGAAGAGATGTTGGTACTCACAACACATTTGGGTATCACCAGGCTGTTTAAGGGTTTCTCTTTGTTTGTGTGAGGGTACCTAGATTGTCTGTCATTGGTTTTCCCCTTGTTGTGATTTGGTGAGATACAATGATTTCTGAAGTAAGTTTAATAGGATGACAGTTCTAGTCTTAACATCACGATGTTTCACAACCTTTTTAGTTTGGGCACCTCAAATTTCCTCGGTCCTAATCCCATATATGGTCTGTACCCTAGTGGCACAAAGTTTCAACATGTTCTAATGATAAGGGAATGAGAAAATTTTTTATTCGGGAACTTGATTTGGGTAACTGTTTATACGAATTTGACTAAAATAACTTTACAAGTATTACACATTTATTTGTTGGAATTTAATAGTTACGTTAGATGACACAGTTTCAAGAGATTTAAAATTTTGTAAGACGGATTTTTAATCATGGTGTGGATAACATACTTTTTCACAAAATTGATGTTTGACATCCCTTAACAAAAGTTTGATAAAATCTGGCCAGAAGAAGTTTAACCCATCAAAATAGGTATTTCATAAAGATATCACCACAAGTTTTATGGTTGATATAAATGCATTTAAAGAAGGTCCTTAAAAAGAGAACATCAAAGAAGAAGGTGTAGACGAGCATATATGTCTACCTAAGTTTTAAATATCCAAGGACATAATCTGGCTGCCAATGCTAAGCAGGGTTCAATGTTTAATACCAGGTGAAGCTCAGTACTAAGAGGTATCATGACTGAAATGGTTGCACTAGTGATCTGAAAGGAATAAATCAGCCCGTCACTATATTGAGAAATTTCCTTCTTGTTTCCAATGGAAGGTTGTGTATCAATAGTCTCTCGAGAGGCTAAGATTTCTAAGCATTCCGGTGTAGGAGTGGGGTCATATAAAGGAGAATTTTGGGTCTGAGTTATCTAGAACTCCTATAGGGAAAAATGTCTTGAGGGTGATGGTATATCGGTACCCTAGTTCAACGCATCCTGTTATGAACAAAGATTACTACTTTATCACACAAACTAACTATAGATCGAATGGTACTCAAACAAGAACAAGATAAGGAAGAGTGTGGATCGTATGTAAAGATTATCGATGGTTTATTAGCTTAAAAGAAAGAACACACACTCTCACCTTTTGCTATCTCTTTTGGTACAATTTAAGATACACACATGAGAACTAACTGTGAATGAGATGAGAGTGTGTGTATATAAGCTCCATGTGATGCCCTAAAGGCTTTTCATGGGCTTTCTTTGGGCTATGAGTGGGCTTTCATTTTTTGGACAATTACATAGACAATTCTAACATGTTATCTTAACAAAAGCCCACTTCCTAGACTAGCTTGACCATACAACACACAAGATACAATATTACGAATGACCATCACTTTACATTTATAAATTAAATGCTAACAATCTCCACCCTAAGGGATGGTCATTTCGATGATGCTCTCAGTGATTTGGTCTTTCGTCTTTGTTGTCTTTAACTTTGTGTGTCGCTGTGTAGTAGTCTTGCTTCTTTATTCCTTCATGCTTTGTGATCTTCAAAGTATCGTCTTTTGGTCGTTCTTGCCTTGATCAACATCTTCTGTACAGTTGCATCGACTTTGTAGATGTTGAAACATATGATGATGGTGAATGAACTTTCGTCAGTACCTGCATAAAACAGTTAGCAATAAATTGTCCAGTGCTTACAGGTTCAGATTTCGAGATTGTTAACAGCATAGTGTGAACACTTTCCCTAATCTTAACCAGGGCCGTTGAGAGCCACTGAAGTATACCGGGGTATCACTTCACGACTGTAGACCGTCTGAAGCACGTAACCATCATGATATAAGGCAAGATCCTTAGATCTCATTAAGACTCTTACAACTTGTGTCCTTAATGGTGAACACAAGTGCATTGTATGGAAAGTGTTCCTAAGAGATCTTTGATGAATCTCATGGCTCTAGACTCAATAATGTGCGTTTTGGTTTTAGTAGTCGGACGCATCTCAGAATGAGAGGCCGATAGATTATGTAGTGTTCTCCGTGAGAAATGAAACAAATATCTTTTAAGAGATATCTGAGTGGCTAGGAGAGGTAGTGCAGCGCGTCACTGGGTCCATGACGTCTTGTCTTCAATATCAGTATCAACTTGTGATAACCGATAGCAGATGTATTGACCCTGTTTCTGACCTAAGTTTTCATGAAGGGCTATTTCTTTTCACCCTATCATTCAACTTTTCTTTTTAATTCTTCAACCCCTTCTTTCCCTTTCTCATATACTCCTTTTTTCAATCTTACCTAAGGACTTCTAATTCTAATCAATTGGAATTGTCCTTGGGTAGATTCCTCCAGCTCTGGCGGATCATTGGACATAAACCTAACCATAATCACCTTATTACTCCATGATTATCCTAGATTTATTGATCACTTGCCATAAAACCTTTTGTGAAAATCTCTCAAAGTGTTTATGAATAAAACACATTTTGGATAACACTTCAAGAGTTTTGCATTTTCTGAAATACTCCCCCTTCACATGTGCTCATGCATTTTTAAGATAAAATTTGCATATGTTGGGTAGAGTTCGCACATTTTGAATTGATCGATTTTCAATTAATATGACCATTGCGAGACACGTTTACATCACTAGCTAGACTAGCTTGAAGTTATTACCGGTCCTGGTCATATTAAAAGAATATCTCTCGAATTGGTACATTCTACTCGGACAAGTCCTTTGCGAGACACGTTTACATCACTGGATAACCAGCTTGAAATTATTACCCGTCCCAGACAAGTCTTTTCAATTACGGACATTTATTTTTCGTCAATTCGAGGGTAAAATCTTGAGTCTTTTTGTAGAGCACGACTCACTGACATTACTTTTTTATCACATTTAATCACGTCTTCTCCCCCTAAAAATAGCATGCAGTGATATTTTTGATATCGACTGATTAAATTGAAAACTTGTTGGAGAGAAAGACGGATTTGAGCATGAAAGTTAGAACTTTTTGTTTTTCGTTTTATACTCCCCCTTAAACAAAGCATATTTTTAAACATTTGAGTTGAAAATCAGTTTAAGGGTTTAGGAGGGAGTTGTCTTTGAGCACAGAATTTTGAGAAAGATTTTGAAAAATCTTTTTGGAAGATCTTGATCATGTACTCAAGGATTTTATTTTTGCCATTAACATTACGAGTCCTGATCGGATATAATCAGAAGTCATCAATGTGGCGCGGGTTTCGTACTGAAATATACGAAAGCCGTCATTAAGAAAATTTTGAGAAACGACATGTTTTAGAAAAAATTTAAATGAACTCTCGCTCAAGCATCTGTACATGTCCGTATCATTGTTGAATGACATTGCTAGATACGTACAGAATATCGATTATACGAGAGACATGTCGTGAGAAGAATATTTTTGGTTTTTTGATTTTATATTGTTCTTGTATTTTTGAAAATTTTCTATTTTTATATTTTATTTTTGTTGATTTTTCAAATTTTGTATTTTGTTTTTTTTTTTTTAATATTTACAGCGAAGCTTTTTGAGATAAATCAAGAAGATTCGAGAAGACTTTCTAACTCTTCGGGAGTTAGGCTTCGCATTCCAATTCGTCAAACTAAGTTATCAAACCGCTCTTTTGGGAGGGCTTTAGTAAATAGATTGGCGAGTTGGTATTCAGTCTTCACGAAAAATAATTTAACAGTACCCTCTTCTACGTGTTCCTTTATGAAATGATAGCGGACTCTAATATGCTTGGTCTTCGAATGTTGAACTGGATTGCACAAGATGGCTATGGCACTTTTCAAGTCACAATACATAGGTATGCGGTCGAAAGAGAAGCCATAATCTGTGAGTTGTGTCCTCATCCATAGAACTTGGGCACAACACGCAGATAGAGACACATACTCGGCTTCTGTGGTTGATAGTGCAGTGCAGTCTTGTTTCCTTGATGACCAGCCTACTAGCTTTTCTCCCAAAAATTGTGCTCCGCCTGATGTACTCTTTGCTGTAACTTGGCAACCAGCATGGTCTGCATCTGAAAATGCGATTAGTGTAAACTCCGAATCCTTCGGATACCAAAGTCCCATGTTAATGGTTCTGCGTAGGTACCGAAAGATCCGTTTAACCTCTTGGAGGTGAAGTTCGGTAGGCCTTGCCTGAAACCGTGCTAATAAACAAACAGCAAAATGTATATCAGGTCGACTAGCAGTTAAGTACATGAGAGAACCAATCATGCTCTGATATTTCTTCGGATCCATGGGTTTCCCATATAAGTCAGCGCCTATTTTTTGTGAGGTGACCATTGGAGTACCAACAGAGTCACAATTTTCCATTCCATGTTTTTTCAAAATCTCAATTGTATATTTAGCCTGATTAAGAAAAATACCACGTGGAGATTGATGAATTTGTAATCCCAGAAAGAATTTTAATTCCCCCATCATGGACATTTCAAATTTGCTTTTCATGAGATTTGAAAAATGTATTGAATGTTTCGGATTAGTGGACCCAAAAATTATGTCATCCACGTAAATCTGAACAATCAAAATGTCATTTTTGAATTTTCTTGTAAACAAGGTCAGATCAATTGTTCCTTTGGTGAAATTATTATGAAGTAGGAAAGATGGTAATTCGTCATACCACGCCCTTGGGGCTTGTTTCAAACCATAGATAGCTTTATTTAGCTTGTAGACATAGTCTGGATGATCTTTGACAACAAATCCGTCTGGCTGACTCACGTACACTTCTTCTTTCAGAGTTCCATTCAAGAAAGTTATCTTGATGTCCATCTGATAAACCGTGATGTTCTTGTGAGCTGCATAGGCTAAGAAAATCCTGAATGCCTCAAGTCTTGCTACGGGCGTGAATGACTCTTCAAAATCTATCCCCTCTTCCTATCTGAATCCCTTGGCCACGAGACGAGCTTTGTTGCGAATGACAGTCATCTCTTCATCCTTTTTGTTTTTCCATAACCACTTAAGATCAATGACGAGTTTGTCAATTGGTCTTGGAACTAAATCCCAGGTGTCATGTAATTGATATTGGAGAAGTTCTTCCTGCATCGCTTCAATCCAAGCATTGTCAGCCATCGCCTCCCGAATGTACTTTGGCTCTATTAGACTGACTGAGCAGACGTAGATGCACATGTCGCAATCGGTGGCGAGTTGTTTTCTCGTCTGAATTGGCCTTGAAGGTTCACCAATAACTTGTTCTATTGGATGGTCTTTTGTCCACTGTAACGTAGAAGGGTACCTTGGATTTGATGAATGCGTGTTAGACGGTTCATGTAACCTTGAAGATGATTCAGCAGAATCGTTGCAAATGGGTTTTCGAACACTTCTTCTTCTAACGCAGCATCATTTTGTTGTTGCTCATCAACTCTTGGTAGAACAATTTCAATTACTGGAGTTGGTGGAGTAGATATTGATGACGTGGAGGGAGTTGGTGCGTCAGCTTCGAATTTTGTTGATGCATCTTGCGGTGGTGGTGGTGGTTGTTGTTGATTTTGAGCGGGTGCAGCGGAACGTTGTTTAGATGCATTTATCGAAGCGCCACCATAGTACTCATCATACATAAACTCGAAGAAATTTTCCAGTTCTTGATTTGTTGGTGTTTCGGTGTGAGTTGATTGAGCTCCTTGGGGTACGAGTCCTGAACTGATGTGTCCAGAAGTCTGAACGATTGGTGCGGGTCCTGATCTGGTATTATTAGGAGCCATTAGGTTAAGTGCGGGTTCTAGAGCGAGTCACTCATAAGCCATTTGTGAAATTTTGTCAAACTTCACATTCATCGTCTCCATAATCCTTTTCGTTCTCCTGTTATACACCCGGAATGCCCTCGAGTTTTCTGAATAACCAATGAAGATTCCAATATCACCCTTAGCTTTCAACTTCCCCAGATCTTCTCTGTCGTTCGTTGGATAGCACAAAGCGCCAAATACATAAAGGTAAGAGATATCGGGCTTTCTGTTGTTCACTAGTTCATATGGGGTTTTATTGAATCTTGGATGGACTAGGGATCGGTTCTGAGTGAAACAAGCAGTGGCAACAACATCAGCCCATAAGAAAAGTGGTGCACTAGAATAAATCAGCATTGTCCGAGCAGTTTCCACAAGAGTTCGATTTCTTCTTTCAACTACCCCATTCTGCTGTGGAGTTCTTACAGCTGATGTCTGATGTGTGATTCCAGCATCTTCAAAGTAGGTTCTTAACTCCTGATTAGTAAATTCTGTGCCATTGTCTGTTCTTACGATCCTTACTAGAGCTTGAAGTAGGACTTGAATTCGCTTCAGAAAGGTGATGATGATGCCTGGTGCTTCATCTTTTGACCGGAGAAACTTTACCCATGTATATCTTGAATAGTCATCGACGATTACAAGAATATACTTCTTCCCATTTATGCTTGAAACTCTCATTGGGCCACATAAGTCCATATGCAACAGATATAACCTATCAACCGAAGTGGGTACGGTTTTAGGTTTATAAGTTGCCCTTTTGCTTTTTCCTTGCTCACAGGATGGACATAAGTGTTCTTTGGTGTATTTGAACTTTGGGAGACCGTTGACGAT